>OX424574.1:77631326-78831326 GCA_949152435.1 Gastracanthus pulcherrimus
CACAACAAAAGCAGTTCGAACAATTTTGCACGAGACAAGAGAACCTAATTGAAGAAAGGCTACATGACTTGACTGCGATTAACACAAGACTCGAAGACCATCAATCACAAATACAAAAATGTGTCCAAACGGCTGAGTCGCAAAATGCACAACTCCAAGAGTTGAATCAGAAGGTTGAAGCACTTGCCAACAGATCTTCGCTGGGTAATACCACTGCAACCCCAGCGCCTGCAGCTACTTTTGATTCTGCAAAACTTATCATCTTCGGTATCTCAAGAGTCCAATACGCACCCGCATAATGGTAATTCATTATCTTCACGTTCCGGAAATTTTCGTACCGTAGTAGTAAAATTTAAATCTGTTCATATTCGTGACCACGCAGTTTTCACGCGGCTTAATGTAAAATCATTCACAGCAGCAATGGTGTTCGGTCACGCGTCCACCTCGTTGATATTTCTGCGAACTTTGTACCCTAGGCATGTATATAATCTTTTGTTAAAAGCCAGATCGCAGTCTAGTAAATTAGGGTACAAACAACCCAGAGTTATCAACTTGGTGGTACACATGTGAAAAGATAATGCATCTCCTCTTATTCCGATCAATAGTGATTATGACTTACTAGCTTGCCAGCCGATAATAGAAGCTAGCAAACGGGCCCCTCAGGTCTTAAATAATTTGTCCGGCGATCTTATTGAGATGTCCGATCTGTCAGGTACTAATGTCTCACCGCATTTTCCGACAGGTGCCAACGCGAGCGACAATTCTTAGAATTAAGATCGGTTAATACGAATACGGTACACTCCCCACCCCCTGTCCTCCTCGGTGGTGTCGAAATCATGCATGCCAACGTCAATGGTCTTACAACCCATTTCGAGAAAGTAGAAGCATATCTTGACCTTCACCCCAAACATATAGTAGGCATCACAGAATCAAAACTGTCTAGTGAGGACAAAGACATATCTGGTGCCATTGACGAGTATGCCCTGATTCGGCATGACCGCGTAAGACGTGCAAGTGGAGGAATCGCTATATACATTAACAACAACTTTAAGTTTAAGACTCTTGCGACGTCCGATGTCCGTGATGACAGCGTCCCTGAGTTTATTATAATAGAAATCACCCATGATTGCAAATCACTCTTATTTTCAGTAGCTTATAGGCCACCAAAAACAGCAATGCCGCACGAATTTTTTCACAAACTCTCAGCTTTTTTCACACGTTACGACAGTATAGTTATCACGGGTGATTTCAATGTGAATATGTTATCTACTACGTCATTCGAAGCCGAATACATGTATGACATCGTTCGATCGAATGAAAAATTCGTGTATCTTGTTCCTTCTGGGCTAACTCATACGATCAACGCACAACGTCTTCAATCTCACACATGGCTCGACCTATTTATTGTACATTCGCCTTCAGCGGTTATAAGATATAGCAAATCAGATGCTCCGATTACCTATGGGCACGACAGTATAGAATTGACTATACCTTTTAGTATTATGCGCAATATTTCTCGTCAAATTAAAACTCGTGATCTCCGTGGTCTCAACAGAGCTCAGTATCTCGCTGATTTATCCAATAATTTGAATGATGTTAAACAATACAATAATATTAATCAATTAGTCACTCGATTTAACAATGCTGTCACTTGCTCCCTTAATAAATTTGCACCTTTTCGTTCCGTTAATATATGTAATCGCCGAAAACCATGGGTCTCATCTGACATCCGCTCCGCCATGAAAGAACGCGATAGAGCTTATAAGAGAGCACGTGACAGGGGACAGCAACTTACCGAATATTGAGCTCTGCGTGCAAGGGTCCTACAAAAGCTTCGAAACTTAAAAAACGCTTATTATGCTAATGAAATAGCCAGAGCTCAACGCTCAAATCGTCTATGGAGTTCTCTCAACAGGCTAGGCATAACATCCTCTCGATCAACCTCGCCATTTTCGCTCTTTTCACACAATGATATCAATAATCATTTTGCATCCGTCGCTAACGCATCTAGATCATCTCCTGTACTCCCACTACCACCTCTCTCCTCAGCTCCGTCTCATATACACTTACTAACTTTCTCTAACATCACCCCCAGTGATATCTCTGAAGCACTTGCCTCAGCCAAGTCCAAGACTTAAGGGCTTGATGCAATTACTATTAAACATCTCTCACTATCATGTCCCACCATTCTCGAAATACTCATCACAATTTTCAATCTATCAGTCACCAAGGCATCTTATCCAGCGCTTTGGAAACAGACTCTTATTACTCCTATTCCCAAAGTACCAGCTCCATCCGACATATCTGAGCTACGACCCATTTCTAGGTTGTCTGAGTGCTCTAAGTTACTAGAGAAGATTCTATCTAAGCAACTTCTGTGTCACATTGAGAAACACAACCTTTTCATCTCACGGCAAGCTGGCTTTAGAGCAGGTCACAGTACTCAGACGGCTCTGCTCGGCGTTCTTGAAGACCTAAGATTCGAAATGGATAGCTCTGGTTTCACAATCTTAGTCTTATTTGATTTTTCCAAGGCGTTCGATACGATTCCCCATCAGATATTAATTCATAAACTTCGATCATTTAGAATCAGTGATCACTCCTTACAGTGGTTCATTTCTTATCTCGCTGATAGATGCCAGGCTGTTATTGATGAAGGTGGCCGCATATTGGACTGGATTGATACTTGGGCTGGCGTTCCCCAGGGCTCCGTCCTAGGCCCACTATTGTTCGCCATCTTCATCAATGACCTCCCCATGGTACTGAAATTCACCAGACATATGATCTACGCTGATGACACTCAAATTTACAGAAGCTGCAAACGCCATGATCTCATTGACACCATTAACAAGGTATCTGAGGATTGCGCTGCGATTGCTAAGTGGGCCTCTGGCAATGGACTCACTCTAAATCTGTCCAAAACCAAAGCAATGCTCTTTGGTAGCACATTAAACATTTCATTGATTGATTTAGAATTCTTACCTAAGGTCACAGTCAATGGCACTCCCATCTCTTTTGTCAATGAAGTAAAAAATTTGGGTGTCTGGTTGACTCCTGATCTTAATTGGGGAAGGCAAGTGTCACACATCTGTCAGCAAGTGTTTCGCACCCTCAGACAGCTACGCCCTCATCAACGTGCTCTTTCATTTAGTGTCCGTAAATCACTTGTGCACTCACTCATCCTCCCTCACTTTGATTATGCCTGCCTTGTCTACCATGACCTAACTGGTGAACAGAACCTGAAGCTCCAGCGGGCGCAGAATGCATGCACCCGTTTTGTTTTTGGTACCATTCCCTGGATGGCTCATGTTACCCCCTATCGCAAACGGCTAGGGTGGCTCACGGTGAAGGCCCGAAAAGAGTACTTCATGGGTGCGCTGACGTTTACTGTACTTCAGACTGGTTGTCCAGATTATTTGAAGTCTAACTTCATACTCACAGCAGATGTGCGTAGATTAGCTCGACTCCGCACTGAACCCCTCCTTATCCGTAACTTAAAAACTTCCTTATATGCCAATTCCTTCGTAATAGCCGCCTCATATTTTTGGAACAGCCTACCAGAACACATTACCTCCCTGCCTCCCAAAACTACCTCTTTACGAACCATCAAATCCTTATTACTTAGTTACCTCAACAGTTGTGATGTTCAGTCTGATCCTGCACACAAGTAAACTCAAGAATTCTAAATATAAAGGTTCCTAGTAGCTTTAATGTTACGTACATATTGCTACTTTAATTTTAATCTTAGCTTTAATTATACTTATGTATCTCTATATTTTTATATTGTTATTGCGTCATATTTTGCGGCCAAAGAGCCGTTCAGATTACTTTATGTCTTATTTTATTTTATACACCGAATATTGTTCGAACCTGTACATACTATTGTTAAACACTATTATTGCGAGCGTACCGATCACGTTACATATTATATTATTATATTATTACATATTTTATATTTCTAATGTATATGTTGTTCTTTATGCACTATGGGACATTTTCAGTCCCAGGGTGGAAATAAACAAATAAATCTAAAAAATCTCTCTGTCTCTCTCTCTCTTCCTTCCTCTCTGGGCTGTGCATGCCTTCTCCCTCCCTCCAGCTACAAAACATTTTTTCTGCCGCTCCGTACCAGTAAACGGCTATTCGTGCGGCTATTAGTATACGTGCTCGTGTGGGTCATCATCTTTACAATTTTCGATGCTAATAGTAATACACGCGCTAGTATTTTGGTGCATTTTTTGCTGTCATCTGCCAGATATTAGTCGTTAGTGGTTATAATGGTAATGGAGCCCGCGTGTGCTGTCTGCAAGCACGTTCCTCGCAGAAGTACGGCTCTCTCACAATGTTACAGCTGCAATCTGAATGCTGATTTTAAAAAACAGCAGAAATAGGGAGAGCATCTGTACAGACTGCATAGAGAAGCAGATGAGAAGAAACACGATCACATTCAACAACATGATATGATAGAGCGCTCGAATACCGCACTCTCGCATGTAAATAATATAGAATACGAGGAGTGTACGGGAAAAGCTAAGAGCGTCGCTGGGACATCAGAGCGAAAAAACATCGGTATCAACTAATCTCCCCTCTCCAATATTGACGTCACATGCTTCACTACACTACCAGCGTCTAGCCTCTCTCTCTCTCTCTCTACTCTCAGCCAGTCCGAGAGAGGGAACGACTCGTAGAGCGTCATACTCGCGGTCGCGCATCTCTCTTCGCAAGTGAGGGGCGAAGATGATATCCCCCAACATGTGGTAACAAAGGCAGTGCCGACCATCGGGCATCACATTGTGAAACTATTTAACTCTTCCCTAGAAAAGGGGCAGGATAGAAATGTGTTTACATTCGCAAGGAGTACAAGGTTAAGGTTCTAGCTGTGTCAAACACTGCTGGGTCAAACGAACCAAAGAAGTCTGAGTACATTATGTGTGAGATACAGTACGGGAACCAGGAGTCTGTCTTCGTTACGGTTGTTTACAGAGCCACCGCTATTGCGTTTCGTAAGTATTCGGATCTGGTCGAGAAGCTGAGAGAATATTGTGATGCATGTAGTCCCAAAATTATAATGGGGGATTTGAATGCAGATCTGTTGACAGATAGTGATGATGCAAATTTTGTTCGCAAACTTAACGCTGAACTCTATTCAAGTTGTACAGCACGGAGCGACACATCACATCGAGACGTCGTACAAATGGATTTATGTAATACAAGTAGACAATAATGACATAGTGACAGATCATACGAACTGTAATGCATTCTGGCCCAGCAAACATGATATTATCGACGTAATCATAGATGTGCATGCGCCCGCTTTGTGCAAGAATCCTTTCTCGTACAGAGGTTATAAAAATATTGATCCGCTATATCATATCTACAGTCTCTTTTGTCCAGTTGTGATTAGTCACGGCATGTTGATCTTGATCCAGCACTGGACTGCCTAAACAACAACTTATTAGACGCAATAAACAGCCATGCGCCGATAAAGCGAGCTAATCATCGCAAAGGCAGTTCACCCTGGATTGACATTGACATAGAGCAACTCAATAAGAAACGAGATGCGACGTACAGACGATCTAAGAGAACTGGTGTTGTGCGATTTCATAAGGAGCACTTAGAATTGCGTGATGAATCTCTGGCGCCAGGCCACTACATGCATGTATACTATACATATAATGACCTTCTTGAACACAATATATATATATATATATATATATATATATATATATATATATATATATATATATATATATATATATATATATATATATATATTATACGGTGTAATTACACATTACTTGTTTGCTGGCACATAAAAAATACCGAGATTCCTTAAAAATGTGCAGTGTCTATACAATAAAAAATATTGAAAACATTAAAAGCAGTTGTAGAGGCGGAATCGTGAGCTGTTTTGGATTAGAGGCTCGGCAGCAAGTTTACGAAAACAGTGAATTCATAGAATTATATGATGTAACTTAAAATTACTAGGCTCTTCCGAAATGAAATAAGAAGACATATTCCAAAATACGCAGTTGTATACAAGAAATTATTTTGAAAGCGTTAAAACGGGTTGTAGAGGGGGATCGCGAAGTTCTCTGGGACGGGGGCTCCGCGGGAAGAGTAAGCAGAACGTGCGTTAATTCTATCATATGATTTAAGTGTAAATTATTCGCTTCCAGTCACCAATAGATATTGAGTTCACTTAAAAATATGAAGGTCTGTGCAATAAAACCTTATGAAAGTATTAAAATGGGTGTAGAGGGGGATAGCGAACTTTTTTGGATAGAGGCTTGGCAGGATTAGTATGAAATAGGTGCGTTTCTTACATCATACGATGTAACTATACATTACTCGTTTGCAATACGCAAAAAATACTGAGATTATTACAAAATATGCAGTGTCTATAAAATAAAAGATTTTTAAAACATTTAAGTTAATTGTGGCGGACGAATAGTGTACTTTCTTGTGTTAGGGGCTCGACAGGAAGAGTACGAAATATGTGTGTCTATAGTATTATACGGTGTAATTACACATTACTCGTTTGCTGGCACGTAAAAAATACCGAGATTCCTTAAAAATGTGCAATGTCTATACAATAAAAAATATTGAAAACATCAATAGCAGTTGTAGAGGCGGAATCGTGAGCTGTTTTGGATTAGAGGCTCGGCAGCAAGTTTACGAAAACAGTGCATTCATAGAATTATATGATGTAACTTAAAATTACTAGGCTCTTCCGAAATGAAATAAGAAGACATATTCCAAAATACGCAGTTGTATACAAGAAATTATTTTGAAAGCGTTAAAACGGGTTGTAGAGGGGGATCGCGAAGTTCTCTGGGACGGGGGCTCCGCGGGAAGAGTAAGCAGAACGTGCGTTAATTCTATCATATGATTTAAGTGTAAATTATTCGCTTCCAGTCACCAATAGATATTGAGTTCACTTAAAAATATGAAGGTCTGTGCAATAAAACCTTATGAAAGTATTAAAATGGGTGTAGAGGGGGATAGCGAACTTTTTTGGATAGAGGCTTGGCAGGATTAGTATGAAATAGGTGCGTTTCTTACATCATACGATGTAACTATACATTACTCGTTTGCAATACGCAAAAAATACTGAGATTATTACAAAATATGCAGTGTCTATAAAATAAAAGATTTTTAAAACATTTAAGTTAATTGTGGCGGACGAATAGTGTACTTTTTGTGTTAGGGGCTCGACAGGAAGAGTACGAAATATGTGTGTCTATAGTATTATACGGTGTAATTACACATTACTCGTTTGCTGGCACGTAAAAAATTCCGAGATTATTTCAAAATACGCAGTGTCTCTACAAAAATTGTTTTGATAACATTTAAATTAGCTGTAGTCGATGAATCGTGTACTTTCTTGAGGCTTGAGGCTCGACAGGAAGAATCCGAGATAGGTGCGTTAATTATATCAAACTTTTAATTAAAAATTACTAGGCTGCTGGGATAGAATGTTTATCTAGAGATTGGATTTTGGTAAAGAAGAGGCGAATTGGATTATTAACACAATTTTTTTACATATGTAATATGTGTAATTATAAAACTTCTATATGGTCCGAGCCAGTAAATGACCCAGTGCACAAAAATATTAACAAAGCTATTGTGACAACAACTATAGTAACTGGAATTGGTTATACTCAAACGATGGAATTATTAACGGGCATTAACATTTATTGTATGACTGATAAAACTTATATTAAAAATCAGCAGGAGGTATACGACGATTTTCTACAAACAGTTTTGATTCAAATGAAGCAGGCGGCTGAAGAAGAAAAAAAAACTAGGTATTGAAAGAGGCGACGTTACTAAAGATGGTATACCTTTTACAAAAGTAGTATCAGATGCGAGTTGTATAAAAAGAACATACGGAACAAACTATAACTCACTTTCTAGTATGGGTGCTATAGTCGGATATTATACAGGCAAAGTGTTGTTTGTCGGCATTCGCAATAAATATTGCACAGTATGTGAAAGAGCTGCATCTAATAATGTAGAACCGAAGAAGCATAGGTGTTTCAAAAATTCGGATATGAATGCTCCTTTAACAGCTATCGAAACTGATGCAATTCTCGAAGGTTTTAAGTGCAGTATGGAAATGCATGGACTAATTTATAAAACACTAATCGCAGATGGCGATAGCTCTGTTTTTAAAGCCATTTCGGATAACAATATATACGCCGATCAAGGAGTTGTCGACAAAATTTTTTGTACAAACCACTTATTGCGCAATTTGCGCAAAAAGCTTCGTGGGGTTGCTCATACCACACAGTGGAAGGGTGAAAGAGTTGTTGGCTTCGTAAATATGAGAAATGAAGTGCAAACACTTATTAAACCAATTCGAGACTGTGTGAAAGAGGCTGTAGCTCGTCGTATTGCCGAACCACTTTCGTGGGATGAAAAAGTAAGAGCGTTAACAAATGATATTTTAAATATTCCAAGTCATGTTTTTGGCGAGCATAAACGATGCCAACAATATGGCATGACATGTGAAATAGGAGAAACGATTGCCAAAAAAGAACAAAATAATGTACCGTTTCTAAAAGTCTCTACGATATGGTACAAGATGCTATAAGATATTTAAGTTTATATAGCGATAGTTTATTACACACGGTTACAAATAATGCAGCTGAATCATTCAATGCTATAATATGTGCTCAAGCAGGTATTAAGCGTTTAAATATTAGTATGAGAAGTTCATACGACACAAGAGTCACGGCAGGCGTTGTACAAAGCAACACTCAACAAGCTCTAACAGAAGTTTATAAAGCTACTGGTACAAAAGTTCCTACGCTCATTACCCGAGTTGAAAAAAAGGCTGTATAATTTCCGCAAAGGACCATTTGCAGTAATATCCACACTTACCCGAAACATTATTTCACCTTTCTGTTTTATTCCAGAACTCGTATGTTTTAAAATGTAATATATATATACAGGGTGTCAATTAAGTCCCGGGACGGCTGAATATTTTCTAAAGTACTGCTTTTCTGGAAGAGGTCAAGGTCATTCCTTAAGTAACTTTGAACAAGGAACCCAACGGTGACCTTGGATTTGACCTTGAACCTCATTTTCAAGGTTAATTTGAGGTCAACCTCATTTTTTCAAACAGGAACCCCTATTTTTTATAGCGGAATCGGAAAGAGCGGAAAATTTTACATCCGGATATGTATTGAGGTATGGGGTTGAGGTAACCCCTAGAGGTCAAATAGAGGTCAAATAATGACAATTTTAACAAACGTTTATTTTATCTAACAATTATTTTCTTTTGTAAACATTCCTTTTAAGTGACTATTCTGTCTTGAAATATTTTACTTGGGGGTGTTTGGGGTCGCTGAGTTAGAATCTACTACTAAAATTTCGATTTTTTCAAATCCAAAATGGCGAATTCAAGATGGCGGATGAAAATCTTGGGATCAGCACATTTTTGTCTGGAAATGAGTACTCGGGGATTTTTGGGGTCGCTGAGTTAGGATCTACTACCGAAATTTCATTTTCTTCAAATCCAAGATGTTATTGCCATTAAACTTTGGACCTCTAAGGGAGAGGCAAGGGGACTCACATTAATCAAGCACCCCAAAGGAAACAGTGAGAATAAGGACTGAATGTAAAATTTCTCGCTCTATCGGTTTCCGGTATTATTACTGGGATTTCCGATTAAAAAAAACAGTTGACCTTCAAATGACCTTAAAGGTCAAGTCCAAAGTCAAATTGAAGGTCACAATTACATCCCTTGTTCAACACATCCATACTTGAAATTTCTCGCTCCTTCCGAATCCGGTATCAAAAAGGGTTTCCATTTGAAAATATTAGGTCGACCTCGAAACAACCTTGAAAATGAGGTTCAAGGTCAAATCCAAGGTCACCGTCGGGTACCCCGTAAAGATTGACCTAGGGTATGACCTTTGTTTGTTTTGTTTTACCACTGAACTCGCGAGATTTTTGAGAAGTCATTATTTGACCTCTATTTGACCTCTAGGGGTTACTTCAACCCCATACCTCAATACATATCCGGATGTAAAATTTCCCGCTCTTTCCGATTCCGCTATAAAAAATAGCGGTTCCCGTTTGAAAAAATGAAGTTGACCTCAAAATATCCTTGAAAATGAGGTTCAAGGTCAAATCCAAGGTCACCGTTAGGTTCCTTGTTCAAAGTTACTTAAGGAATGACCTTGACCTCTTCCAGAAAAGCAGTACTTTAGAAAATATTCAGCCGTCCCGGGACTTAATTGACACCCTGTATATAGACTAATAGTATAGTCAACGACCTGAACGTAGCGTTTGGACTTTCTGAATCTTTCGAGGTCCAACGCTGGTTACAACAGGTTTGCGCGACTCGTGCCGACTGCCCGAGTCTCGGCTCCCGAGTTCCGGTTCCCGGCAATCGTCCGCTTGTTACACCTAACCTCTACGCGTCAAGAGAGACTTTAGAGATATTTTGCACGTGCAGTGCAGGAGGGTAACAGGAGAACACAAGGAATAAGTATTATCTTATATTTATCTACTTTTTCAACTATCTTTTATATATTTTTGCTGCTTTATTTGTGCCAGATTATAATCGATAACTTCATCTCCATAACCCTTTTTCTCTTAAACTTAGTGAGACGATACAGAAAGTTACATGATAAAATGAACAATTTCTCAGATAAACATTTAAACATTTAAACCTTTTTAGTAGCTTTTTTCTTATAACCTGTCTATTTGCAGTATAAGTTACCTGACCTGTATGTATAGAAAAAAGTATCTCAACAATTAGTGGCACTGTACTGACACGAGATAAGTGCAGCCTACCTGCAGGATTGTCAATCAAAAATCCTTCTGCAATTTGTGTCGAAAAAGAAGAAGTATCAATTTGACATCCTTAGAGACTTTATCACTACTCATCATTCAATGAAGTATAACTCTATCACTGCTGCATCGAATAGGCACACTCTGATTTGACTGTACCATTGTGCAACAATTACAAACAACTTGGTTTGGCAGGCGAGGGTAGAGTTTTGTACAAAGGTACTCCAACTGTCTACAGCTTGCGCCGATCCAGCAATGCATACTACTCTGTCCTGAAGATCGTATGAGTCTATACCATGAGTGTAATCTCGTTTTTAAGGTAAATATAGACAGCTGCTCTAGTTCAAAACTCTAAACATCTAAATACTTAAAGATAAAATTTGCTGCACGAACAAAATTTCCTAATAAGACCATTTTTTAAAATTATATAGTAAGTTTGTATTATGGGTTGAATTATTAATTTGTATGTTTTTGTAATTCTGTATATATATATATATATATATATATATATATTAAGTTATGATACTGTTTTCTCAGTGTAGAAAGAATAAACTATTATTCATACAGCAGTGTAATCTAGTCTTCATTTACTTAGGTATGTAACGGAATAGGACCAATGCACCAGGGTCTTGTTCAGCATACAGGATCCAGCAAGAACGATAAATGACTTGAGAGCAGAGCAATGTGTAGAAAGCCCACTATAGGTACAAATCATAGAATTATTTAAAATGCTGGTTACAGTCGCAAGTACAAAGAGTCTATTTGCCAAGAATCACAGTGAAGCCAGCTTACCCAGGTGCTTCCTAATAAAATGAAGTCAAGAATTGCTAAGTAAGCAGTTGTGAAGACGTGGGTGAAGTATAATAAAATATTCAAAATTAGTTATGATAAATAGTTTGTGAATAATGAATACCAATTTAAGATCCGTCATGATTAAGGTTACAATAAGAGACTACAAATATTTCTAAGCTTAGGATATGATTTTATTTTGACTGTTTAAATGCAGCTCAGCATAAAAAATATCAAATTTCTGTCAGTTAATTAGTACTTATATTTTATAGTTTTTGCATGTACTTACTTTAATCAATAGAATCTTCAATCATCAAATTTTCCTTTAGCCACCGTGTTCGTGTTGAAAAACTTTTCAGTTTATTAAGTGATCCTAATATTTCTTTATGTACCTTGATCTAATAGCAATAGCATCTTACAAGAATATAAATATTTTTTACTATTTAACTATTTTGGCTAATCTGTGCTCTATTTTTAGTGCATCGCTGGTGATTGATTAACACTTGTCGTGTATCCTGTACCAATTTTAAGTGCCCCTCCACTTGTGGTGTCATCCGGGTGGTACCCGATGTTTAGCCATGGTTGGCCCCCACTTTGAGAGCGTATTTTCAAAGAATTTCGTTAGCGGACAAAATCAGTATATTATGCATCTAGGGAGGAAAAGTATTGGCTAGTCCATAGCACGTGTAAATTGCCACCCGATCCGAAGGCGTGGGTGGTAAACACGAGCTATGAGATAGCCACTTTTCTTCCTGTGGTGCGTATACTATTTTTCACCATACCCGGGTAGAAAATGACACATTCCAGTTTCGGAGGCGGGAGGAAATGTGGTACTTTCGGCCAGGGTATGGTGAAAAGATTTTCTTTTGTTATGCGTGCACAACTTTCGCGTTTCTTCGCCCTCAAAATCGGGCCCAAAATTGATCGTTTCCGACCAAGCGTAAAGTGAGTAGTTTACGCCGCTTGTTTAAAAGCCAATACAAATTAGAATAAAACTGGCTTAAACTTGGAACTAAAAATCAATACTTACGTTACAAAAAATATAGTGTGCGCCACAGGCGAGTGGGCAGTTCTCGCCCTTTGTACACAATAAAATATTTTTCCCGCCGGTCGGAAAACTGCATCTTTGGGCCCTCTTTACTTGTATCAAAAAGCTCGAAAATCATGTTTTCGAGTACAAAAACATTTTTTTTTACAATCTAATACCTATCGTTTAATATATGGTAAAAGTATTAGAAAAATACGCATCCATAATTATTCTTATATTTATATATATAATCATATCAGTTTATAAGTCTATACAGGTGCATATAAATATAGTAAATGTATTAAAAAAGGCATACCTATTGTTTAATAAATGGTTAATATGTTCAAAAATACATATACATTGAATGTATTTTTTGTACAAATAAAAACCAAATAGGTTTATTTAAAAAGAAAATAATATATATTTATCATGAAAAATGTGTGCTTGAATTGCACTCGATAAAAAAAAATGTCTTAAAATGCTGGAAATCTAGCATAACACTTTTTAAGAATCAGCCTATCAAACTGACCGGTTGCCAGATGGCGCCACGAATTTTTTCGACAAAAGTAAACGATCGGTAAAACAGTATATTCAATATCCTATTATTTAGTTTATAATTTTGCCGCCAGTATTTGACGGCTATTGGCGCTGGAGTCACGCCGGAGTTCGTCGATGGCTACGGCCTCCTCTTAAGGTTGCGAGTCAGAGCAAAAAGTTGATTAAAATATTATTATTCCTGTGTATTGTGTTTAATACACTCAGATTGCCTTCTTGCATACACTTCAACACACATCGGTGTGTTTGAGCTTGTGCTCAATTTTCGCTCGCCTCACGTTCGCGTGCTCGACCTATTTCGCACGTTAAAATTTTAAAATCACCGAAAAACCACAAAAAAGAATTTAATTTTTAAATTTTAATTATTTTAAATTATTGATTGCCAATCAATGATGCTGTTAATGCCGCGTTTTATATGATTGTATATAACTACATTAATTATTAATAAATATAAAACAATAATTATTTATTATATAACGCTACGTGGATGTACGTATGTTGATTGATGTGCGTATGCCAGTGTATATGGATTAGTCAATAGGTTTGTTGACGAGTTTCAATGTGTGTGCAAATGCTTGTGTGCACATGTGACTTAATTTGTGTATGTGTGTGTGGATTTTGTGATCGTGAGTGTGCATTTAAATACGCATATATATATATATATATATATATATATATATATATATATATGCGCGTGTATGTGCAAATATGCATTATTATATAGAGACAAAAGTTATGTGTACTTATAATGTACTTATATATAATTATATATGACTCTTTTTACCCGGATAATAATAAAAGAAACCGAAAAACTAAGTATTTAGTGGAAAATACGTTAATTACTGTGGTTTCCATTGAAGATACAATAATTCTTAATAATTCTAGTACATTTTTTAAGTCAATTGGTGTCGCATTAAAATATACATTTTATCTACATAAAAGAGTTTAATTCAATTAATATTATTTATAGCTCAGACTCTCCATTTCTAATCTTTCCTATTTCAATTCGCCGCGACAGGACTCGAACTCGCGTTATACCAAACGTACTTATTATATACAATTCGCACATGATATATTTATTCAAAACTTAAACTCTATTAGTTTAGGGTAACATATTTTATTATAATATTAATTCGGTCGCGGAAAATTAGGCGCAATTGAATCAAAACATTAACTTAAATTTACATACAATATTTGTTTAGGTTTATATTTAATATTCGTAATTATCTAGCTGCAGTATATCGCTTTTACATAATACGCACTTCGACGAATAGACATTGCATACACTCCGATGTTCACTCAGACATTCATTCTCTCACACCTATATAATTGCAATCTCCGGAAGTAATAATATTTTCCGTTTTTCCCTTTGAAACGAAAAGACAAGCATTTCGAGAAATCGGCTGTGTTTATTATTACGTTAAATTAGAGATGGATATTAATGAAGACAACAATCAAATATGCTGTGACTATAATTTATTGTAAGACTATGTCTAAATAAGTCAAATTGATATTCAAATTTTGATTACAGTAGTCCGAAACGTTACATTATATCATATAGTTAAATGAATTTCAGACATTCCGCCCACCTATCTTCGCAGAAGATACTAATTAACAATAGTACAATGGCACTCATTCGTTTTTTTTTTACTAATTTAAGAGTAGATTCTAGTCTATAAATAATCAACAATTCATATAACTTTAACAATTTAAAGAATAAAATTAAGCGAAATTAAAGACAATTAAAGTATTAAATTCTAATCTTCTTGTCGCAAAATAATTAACTTAGTAACTGGTCTTCTCAATGTTGTACCAGCAGTGCGAACTGTGACGACTCTAGGCAAGCCATCGTCACCTGTATATACTTGTAAAATCCTTCCTAGTGGCCATTGTGCTGGTGGAGTAACTACTGCGCAGGATGACCAGATCACCAACTTGAACTGGTTTTCTAGGATTTCTCCATTTATCTCTTTTCTGTAGAGCTTGCAGGTACTCCTGAGACCAGCGTCGCCAGTAACTCTGCGTCATTTTCTGAATGATTTGCCAGCGTTTAGAGGCAGGAATGTTGACCTGTGTACGATCAGACTCTGGAACAATATAAGAGGAGGAGTGAATAAGAAAATGTGCAGGAGTAAGTGGTTGTATGTCATCGGGATCATCAGACATAGGTACAAGCAGACGAGAATTTAGGCACGATTCAATTTGACAGAGTAATGTGGAAAATTCTTCATACGTTAATTTATTCTCGCCAATAGCACGACGTAAAGTGAGGTGCAGCTGGAGGGTTAAAGCGCGATGCAGTCCCGTCTTTAGCCAATGTAGACGACAATTCTTGACATTGCGTAGTTCCTTGCTTGTACATATCCTTGAGTTCCGAGTCAGCTCCCACAAACGTAGTTCCTGAATCACCTGGTCACTGAATAGTAAGCTACAATGGCCTCGTCTACCAGTGAAACGTCGAAAGGCGGCCAGGAACGCTGCAGCTGTATAGTCAGAGACTACTTCTAAATAAACAGCTCGAGTACTAAGGCAGACAAAAACACAAATATATCCTTTATATGATATATGACCTCTTCCTGGAGAGGTGCGAATATGAAATGGGCCAGCATAATCAACTCCCGCTTGGCTAAACGGTCGACTAGGCACAACTCTAGGAGATGGCAAATTGCCCATTTGTTGATAATTCTGCGTGGCTCTGTAACGAGTACAAGTAAGTCAATTGTGTATAGTCGACTTCACTCACTCTCTTCCCTTAATCAACCAGTACTGATTCCTAAGTGTACATAATGTGAGTTGTACGCCTCCATGAAGAGTACGCGCATGACAATCTTGAATAATAAGTTCCGTAAATTTACCTTCATAAGGCAATATAACAGGGTGTTTTTTGTCACAAAACAACAATGAATGTTTCAACCGTCCACCTACTAACAACAAACCTTGTTGTATAAGTGGATTCAAACTTACTAGGCACGAAGTGTTTGGACGTGGCTTTTGCTGCCTTAATAAATGAAATTCCCTTGAAAAATGCAAAAGTTGCACTAGATGAATCCAAGTATAACGAGCTCTAGAAATTTCTGTGGCAGACAAAACTCCTTTATAGTCGGCAATTTCAATTTTATACCAATTTTGTTCAAGTATTGATGACTGGCTATTAAGTTGATTAATCTTACTTCTAGCGATATCTATGAATCTTAAAATGTAAGCCATAACTCTCAATAATTTAGATAAAGAAGAACAATCATTTAACAATTTCCAAATAAATTGATCTTTCATTTTAGCAAAATCCAAACCTACTGTAGTACCATCAGCTAAATCTGATTTTCCTACCACCGAGGAAACGAAAGACTGTACATTGGTAGAAAAACTTACGTTTGAGAAAGTCTGCAATAAAGAATGAGACCAAGAGTCTTGCTCTTGGGACAACCAATTAGGTCCTTTCCACCAAATCTGTGTCCCCTTTAACTCAGACGGTTTAATTCCTCGAGAAACAAGATCCGCCGAATTGTCTTCAGAGCGCACATGTGACCATCGGGCTTCAGGCACAAGATTGTGGATACCTGCGCAGCGATTGGCAACAAAGGTAGGCCATTTCGATGGAATTTCCTTCAACCAATGCAAGATATCTATATAATCTGACCACGAAAATATTTGAGGTTTGTTAGCTGCAAATAAAGGCAGAATTCGATTAACTAGTTTGGCAAGTAAATGTGCAGCCGATAATTCCAATCGTGGTATACTTAGAGTATTTAATGGAGCTACTTTAGATTTAGATTGAAGCAAGGCAATCGAAATTGATGAATCTGTAATTGTTCTCAAGTAAAGCATGGCCCCATAAGCAGATTTCGAGGCATCTGCAAATCCATAAAGTTGAAGTGATATGAAACTGAGCATGAAGCCTATCCATCGAGGGATTTCTATTTTACTAAGACAAGGCAACTGATAATGCCAATCTCTCCATTGGTCGGCTTCACTATGAGGCAAAGAATCACCCCAATCTAGCTTTAAGAGCCATAACTTCTGCAAAAATATCTTAACTGTAACTATGACAGGAGCTAGCAATCGCAATGGATCAAATAATCTAGCAACTTTAGAAAGCACAAGTTTCTTTGTCCTATTGACCACATTGCTATCAATATTTATATCGAAATGAAACGAATCTTCTACTGGATGCCATTTAAGCCCTAATATTGCAAATGATCAATCATTTTTTAAAAAGATACTTGGTTCTGCAGCAAGAACATTACTAGGCAAGCAAGTTAATAACGATGAATCATTTGAGAGCCATTTGCGCAGAGTAAAACCGCCCACCTTGCACAATTCGGCAATGACTTCCAGACAAAACATCATCCATATAAATTTCATTTTCCAAAATTTCTGCACCTAAAAGATACCTCTCCTTATCCACTCTCCTTAACCACTTGGCAGCTAAAAGTAGAATTAAAGTGTGGTTTGATTGTAAAGTCTGTAACCGCTTTACAAGTTATCTGACGTTTACTGCCGACGCCAGTTATAGTCAAAACAATTGGTTTTTTTATCAATCTAAGTCTTTGACATAATGATTCCGAAATGAATGAAGACTGAGCACACTGATCTACCAGCGTTCGAACGAGAATCTGTTCTCCTGCATCGTTAGAGACATACACCCAGGCAGTAGGTAACAGAACAGTTTCGGGATTTGAGTGTATTACCTTGACAAAGTGATTAGCAGAAGAACTAGTATCAAGCACATCTGAACTAACAGATTTCAACTCATTTGAAGTATTATTTTGATCAATGTGGATAGGTACTCTAATAGTTTCTATATTAGTTTTAGTGTCAAAATGCAAAAAGGTATGGTGTTTGTTATTACATTTTTTACAACGACTAGTGGAATTACAATTCTCAATAAGATGATTTCTTAGGCAATTATAGCAAAGTTTCCTGCTCTTGACAAATGCGTGTCTTTGAGTTACTGTTTCGGCTTTAAATTTCTCACATTGTGAAATGAAATGTGATTTAGAACAAAGGGCACATTTAGTATTATTATTAGAACTTTCAGTTACATGAAAATTCTTTGAAACAGTCTGAGGTTTATTCGACTGACCTTTAGATGGATTATATGAATTAATTTTCTAAGAAGAGTAAGAAATGAACGATTGACTTTTATCGCTCGACTCGATAGTTTCTAACGCCATAATTTTTGTTTCCAAGAACGTTATCAATTCCTGAAATTTAGCAGATTCAAGAGATGACCCCATAGAAGTTTCCCATTCCTTGCGGGTCTGAGTATCTAACCGACTGGCAGTCAAATATACGATAATATCATCCCATGTATCCGTTGAACGACCGATTGCTTTCAAAGCCATAAATGACCCATTGGTACCGTTTAAAATTCTTTTTATTTCTGCTGAAGACTCAGAAGCCATACCTTTGAGCGAGATCAAAGAGGCAAGATGCAAATTAACTATTCTCCTTTTATTTTCAAAATGTTTTTTCACCTTATCCCAGGCAGTATCAAAATTACCTTCCTCAATAGGCATCTCTTTAATCAATTCAAATGCTTCTCCCTCAAGGCTCATTTGTAAACAATGTAGCTTAGCAATATCAGATAAATTAGTGCGAGAGGCAATTCAAGTATCAAAATAACTTTTAAATGAAGACCACTTTTTAAAATCACCTGAAAATTTAGGTAGGCCGATCTTCGGTAGCTTTGCTTCCAAAGGATCATTTTGAGTAGTAACGTTGAGAGTTCGCGATGACGAAGCAGGCAATGAAGGCATAGTTAAATTATTATAATGTTCAAGAAATTCTCCTTTTCTTTCTAAATAAACTTCCTCAGTACTATCAATGAAATTTTCTAAGAAATACTTATGTTGTAAATCTGTTGTGCTTAGTTCCATAATACTATCATGAGCATTCAACAATTTTTTCCAATAATTTTCAATACTTCCAATCTGTGCAGTTGTTGCTCCTCTGGTCATTTTTGGTTGACCCTTTTTCTTAAAATTCGTAAAGGAACGATCGATTTTATTTAATAATTCCTTTTGCGATTTTTCAAATTTATCCATAATACCTTTTATTTATTTAATGCGTTGCAATAATTAATTAAGATGTAATTAAGAGTACTGGAATAAATTGTAGAATATGACAATCAATCCAAAGAACGATAATCAATTCAAAAATACGACGATTAATTCAAAATGCGACGATCAATCCAAAGTCCGATAATCAATTCAAAGTACGACAATTAATTCAAATGCTAAACAATAATAGCAATCAATTGTCAAATGAAAGCAAGCTAATTCTCAAAGTAAAGAGTACATCAATATAAACATGTAGCACTCAAACACAATTCAAATAAAGATTCAACTCTAATACGCATGCTAGCTAGACAAAAGAAGCACTGTACAGATGAAGGCAATGTACATGGAAAGAAAACAAACTATACTACAGTAAGTCTTAGCGTTCGCCAGCTGTTAAGTAAATAAAGCGACAATGTCAACTCTCAAAACAAGCCAAGCAATAAGCAATAAATAACTAATTGGAACGTACTTACTGTAATGAAGATTTCTTGCTAATTTGCGATAAATGCATTCCAAAGGAAAAGGCACTCAAACAAGTATGCTGCATGAGCAGTTCAAACCATGTTGTTTTAAGCTGATATTATTCAGCTGTAGAAATCGCAGTGTCGATGCAGCTCCAAAACGCTGTAATTTTGGCGTTGTTTTTCTGTCGGTCCGTGAGGCAAGTACGAAGATGGTATGAAAGATAGACACCAATATGTGTCCCCCACTCAGCCGCGAGCCTGGAGAATCTGCGAGTTCATATTATACTCGCAGCTAGGCGAAGCGAATGAGGTGTGAGGAGGAGACGGCGATAGCTGGATCCTCCGCTATCCCTACTCCTAGACGGCTTCCCACGAAGTTAGGCGACTTAATACGACACCTTCCGAAGACGTCGTAATTTTCGTCGCGCGACAAATGACCCAATATGGCCGAAAAAGTATTGTCTTCTCTCTTGCTTTCCTTTGCCTTAGAAAGATGGCTAGATAACGCTTGGATTAACTAGCACTATCAAGCAGCGTAGAGGCAAGTATGAATTTATACCTCTCACTGACGTGGATGTGATATAGGCACTGACAAAGCTTCAAATCACTTATCTTTACTGATTTAGTAAAGGCACTTTTCCAAGCTCAATAACAATTAATATGCTAATGGCGGCACGTGAATCCACTGTAGCGTCTTCTTAATTTTCCACTCAGCACAGCACACTTTTCCAATCTCCACAATCCCGACTGCGAAGGACCAATGTTTATTATTACGTTAAATTGGAGATGGATATTAATAAAGACAACAATCAAATATGCTGTGACTATAATTTATTGTAAGACTATGCCTAAATAGGTGTGCCTCCCTCGCAATCCTCGTGGCAACTGCCGAAAAGGCAGTAGAACGGAAGTGTCATATAAACGATTTAGTCAAATTGATATTCAAATTTTGATTACAGTAGTCCGAAACGTTACATTATATCATATAGTTAAATTAATTTCAGACAGGCTGCATGATTGTATGTTTCACACGTTTGCCCAATCCCTTTGTCGTCACTGTCCATCTTCTGGCACCTTTTCGAACGGAGAGCCTAAATTGAAGGGCGGTCATATGCAACGTTTCGACAGTCTGTAATCACCTAGTGTTATACGAGGGTAGTTCAATAAGTCTTTAGAATGACCAACAGATGGCGCGCGAATCGCTCCAAATCATCTGTTTTCAGTCAGCACCACTCCCGACTAGATATATGGTGCAGTCACAGTCCACATCTTCTGAGTTTACGTGTTTTTATAACCAATTGAAAAAAAAAAATTGCTTGTTAAGAAAAATGGAAAAAAACGAGTTCAGAGCGGTAATTAAACATTTTCATTTAAAGGGTTTAACTCCATATGAGATAAAAAATGAATTGGACTCAGTTCATGGCACATCTGCCCCTGCCTTAGCAACGGTTTATAACTGGGTAAATGAATTTAAGCGTGGTCGTACATCAATAAGTGACGAACCACGTTCAGGAAGGCCCGTAGAAGCAACTACTCTCGAAATCATCAATAAAATCCACGATATGGTGTTGAAGGATAGAAGATTAAAAGTGCGTGAGTTAGCTGAGGCCACAAGGATATCTATAGGTGCAGTTGTTTCAATTCTACATGAAAAATTAGGCATGAAAAAGCTATCGGCAAGATGGGTGCCGCGTTTGCTCTCAGCTGAGAATAAACGCAATAGAGTGGTCGCCTCTGAGGCTCTTTTGGCGCGCATAAGTCGGAATCCTGAGGAATTTTTTTGTCGATTTGTGACTGTGGATGAAACATGGATACACCACTACACTCCTGAGACAAAGGAACAATCCAAACAGTGGATTTCCACAGGCGAACCAGCTCCAAAGAAGGCAAAGACCGTAAAGTCAGCTGGTAAGGTTATGGCTACAGTTTTTTGGGATGTACGTGGAATTATACTTATTGACTACTTGGAAAAGGGTAAAACAATTACTGGTGAGTATTATGCATCATTATTAGAGCAGCTGAAAGAAGAAATTAAAAAAAAACGACCACATTTGGCGAGAAAAAAAATTCTCTTTCATCACGACAACGCCCGAGTTCACACATGCTTCGTTTCAATGGCTAAAATTGAAGAACTAAAATTCGAATTAGTCGAACACCCACCGTATTCACCAGATTTAGCCCCCAGTGACTTTTTATTATTTCCAAACTTGAAAAAATGGCTCGGTGGACAGAGATTTACGGACAACGAAGACGTCATTGCCTCTGTAAGTGCTTATTTTGAGGAACTTCCGAAAACGCACTTTTCTGAAGGATTAAAAAAAACTTAAAAAGCGATTGACCAAGTGTATAGAGCTCCAAGGAGATTATGTTGAAAAATAAAAAAAAATTTACCCAAAAAAAATTGTTTTTATACTTTATTCTAAAGACTTATTGAACTACCCTCGTAGCTTTCGCATCCCGACGCACACGCGCTGTCCTAGGAAGAGGAAAGGTTGGTGTACATTATCGTCGAGACGTTTCCCCAAATTTTTTATTACGGTTGGCGCGTAGAAGATTAGAAAGCGCGTTTCCTACTTTTTAAATGTTTCCCCGAGATTTTATTGCGACAAGCAGTTTTCCCCGCATTTGTAACGTACGGACTTCAAAACTTCCCGCTGTCCGTAACAAACATTCTTTCACAATAAGTACCTCTTTTTTGTACTTTTTAATTCTGTCACATTCACTTTTTTTTCTTTAAGAAAAGAGAAAAAAGGAAATGTGACATTTAGGGGGGCCTAAACACTAAAGTAGTTTGATTTCTGTAAAGTAGGCCGTAAAAATTTCTATGTCCCCTAATCATGGGGTACCATCCAGATGATACCACATGTTTAGGGGAGCCTAGATATTATGATTTGACATTATGAGTCTGATTTCGTAGTCTAACAGGCGTCTGTTTACACCGAATCGAAAAACAGTTACCCTTAGGCCTACTTCAGAGGCATTAAAACTACTTATCACCCTTATATGGAATATACTATTTACTGAGTAACATTTCTTATGAAATATCCTAAAATAATTTGTGTTAATTATAGAGATGTATTTATGGAGAAACACTGGAAGAGTGCTGTTGCGCGATCACTGTGTGATTATTTTTTCGATCAGCAACATAAAGTTTTAACTTTTGAAGATACTCCTCCAGTTATAGCAACACCTCATCATTATTTAATTAGTATTCATAGATGTAGTATATCTTTTGTTGCGGTTTGCACGACGGAAGGTAAGCTGATAAAAACATATATAAAGAAACATTATATTACAAAATATTTTGTTTTGCAGTACCTCCTTTATTCGTTATTGAATTTTTACACCGAGTTGTGGATACATTTGAAGATTATTTTAGTGAATGTACCGAAACAATAATCAAAGAAAATTACGTTGTAGTCTATGAATTATTAGATGAAATGTTGGACAATGGATTTCCTTTAGCAACAGAATCAAATATATTAAAGGAACTTATTAAACCTCCAAATATTTTGAGATCTATCGCAAACACAGTTACTGGAAAGTCCAAGTATAGTTATAATTTATAATATATTACAAATTTATGTGACTTAAAGTAATGAATTCTAATTTATTTTAGTGTCAGTGCTACTCTTCCTAGTGGACAGTTATCTAATGTACCTTGGAGGCGAACTGGTGTCAAATATACTAATAATGAAGCGTATTTTGATATTATCGAAGAAGTGGATGCTATTATTGATAGGACAGGTGCAACTGTTTTTGCAGAAATCCAAGGATATGTGAGTAATATCTATTTTTTTTTAATGTTTAATATTACTGATTTATTTGCTGCAGTTTATGAAAGTGGGTTAAAAGACTTACTAAAATTTGTTAATTGTTATATTATTTTGTAATATCAATAGTTTTTCGTAAAAAATAATATAATTGATATCGACTTATAACCCGGTAGCGCTTCCGCACTCTGCGATAGTGATGCTTTTAACTGACTGGTTCGCAGGTTGGACATACAGCTGTTTATAATAAGAATACCGCCGAGAAAGATAAAAGATGGTGTGTTTAATTTGATACATATATGGTTTAAAGCTATAAAATAATGTTGGGGCTTGGATGGCTGTATAAGTAAAAGTGATGCAACGTGATTGGCTACTCACTACGGAAGTGGTGGATATTTATATGTTTGAAGCGTAATAAATTGGCGTAATATCATTACTCCCTTATGGACATGACTTTTACTTTTATCATTGCGGCTTAATTTTACCTATATAAAAATGTTTTGAAATTCGATAAAACAGTTTGTTTGTTTATCTATCTAAAAAAATATGTGTATTTTATTTATAGATAATTAAGGTTAATATGAGATACATCATATAATAATTTACTGCCGGAATCTTTGTATAATATTACACTGTTACAGATCACACCGAAATATACGCAAAATTTTGTAATATTATTATGTGACATATTACGTTAATAAGATTACAGAATTACATTCCTCGATGCATTTCAAACTAATACTGTGGAAATATTTCTGCAATATCATATGCCAATAAATCAGTCATCATTTGATTAACGATAACATTTTAATTTTATCGTTTTAATTTGCCAGAAATCTTGGCTAACTGTCAAAATGTTTTAATAATGTGTTTTAGTCAAGGTTTACGTAAATACAAATCGAGGGAAACCGACCACAATATGAAATCAGGGCAGAGCCTTTCTGATCTCAATTGATCTTTATGTTTTTGGGGTCGCTCATCACGATGCCGGTGTCCATAGGACCCCAGCACGTCTGGTTCAAGATCAAATGAAGGTCAAACCCCTTAAATCGATCGATATGATTTTTTCGACCCCAGATTCTGAAAGAATGGAAAATGTTCCTTCCAGATACGCTTCGACCTTTTCGACAAAGTGACCCTTAGAGGTCACTTGAAGGACATTTGGAGGTCAAATCCTTGTTTCGAACTTCTAGGCTGATATTAAGGCAAGAAATAGGTGTCGGAACAGTTGATCTTTATGTTTTTTGGGTCGCTGATCACGATGCCGGTGTCCATATGATCCCAGCACGTCTGGTTCAAGGTTAAATGAAGGTCAAACCCCTTAAATTGATCGATATGATTTTTTTTACTCCGGATTCTGAAAGAACGGAAAATTCTACGTCTAGGTACGCTTTGACCTTTTCGTCAAAGTGACCCTTAGAGGTCATTTGAATGGCATTTGGAGGTCAAATCCCTTTTTCGAACGTTTAGACTGATATTAAGGCAAGAAATGGGCCTGTTTTAATATAGATGCTTGTGAAATGAACAATTCTTGAATCTCGAAAATATTATGCATTTCTTGCTTTTTACGAATCACATGTAAGAAGAGATAAACATTTGGTTTGCCTACGATCTGGCAAGAGTCAACAGATTAAATCACGGATTACTGTTTCTGCTTGACCAATATATTTGGGTACAATAAAAAGAATGATCTGCAATATCCTATGCATCTGTTTAATCTGTAACTAAAATTGTTTTTGTCATTACTGGATAGGATGAAAGAAAACATCAGATGTCTATTGACGAAGTCTCTAAAATAGAAACTGATCACATAGATAAGAATGTCATTTCAAGAATTTAAAGATCAGCAATGCGTTGAGTTGAATGAATCGCAAGAATTTGAAGGTGGTCAACGCGAGAATGCTCACCGATTTAATCAAGATGAGCTAAGAGACTTAGTTCGGGACGCAGGTCTTTCGAAAGAGATTTCCGAACTCTTGGCTTCAAGATTAGAAGAAAAGAATTGTTTAGTTACAGGTACTAAAGTCAGTTTTTATCCTGATCGAGATTGTTCATTTCGGAAATTTTTTTCAAAAGCAAAGGGTTTGGTTCCTTGTAATTCTGTTGCAGGACTCATAAATGAATATGGATGTATTGAATGAAATAGCTAGTGACTGGCGACTATTTATCGATTCATCGGCAAGGACTTTTAAACCTGTCTTGCTTCAGAATGGACACGTGTATCCTCTACCGGTTGGCCATTCAGTATTCTTTAAAAAGGAAAACAATAGTTTCCATTTTCGGTTTTAAAAATTAAAATACGATATATATTTAAAAGTGGCAATTAAATTGACATTTGAAAGTAACCAGTATTTTATTAGGTCAATACAGTGGTACAAAGTATTTAGTTTTTTTGTAAGTGTACCAGTCTTGCACGAGATCAACGTTGGGTAAAAAAGTTTGGCCACTCGGGTAAGATTTAACTCTAGGATCTATGAATATTGTTAAATTTATTCTTTGAAAATAGACACATCCAATGTACATAAAAACATATCTTCGTAGATCTTTTGTGAAAAGTTGAACACGTTTTATATGCATTTTGAATTCACGTAACTTAACCCTTATGCTGCTGTTATATGTCCAGCAGATTTTATTCATGAATAACGTGTTCTTTTGTTCTCAAAAGATCTACGAAGAGATTTTCTTTTATGCATATTTGATGTATCCCTTTTTTAGGACCAGCAATAGTCTGATATCATGTTCACATCCCAAAAACCTTCGTATCTTTTCTCAAACTCTTTCAAATCTTGGTGAAATCTCTCACCCTACTCCTCACTGAAGTCCGCTAGATTTTCTGGGAAGTAATCAATGTGTGAATGCAAAAAATGAATCTTTAAATTCAGTAAACATCCCATCTTTCGGTAGTTTTCCAATAGATTGTCAACAATATTCTTATAATCAGAATTTCTATTATTTCCCAAAAAAATTTTTTGAATTTCTTTGAAACTATTCCAAGCTGCTCTCTCATTAGTTGTCATTCTCATTTCAAATTCGTCATCTTTCATCAGTTCCCTTATTTGAGGACCATCAAAAACACCTTCATTGATTTTCGCTTCAGAAATATTGGAAAATTTCTCGAATAGATACATAAAAGCATCACTTTCTAATACCTTCATTGCTTTGATAAGCTGTTTAACTAAGCCAAGTTTGATATGTAAAGGAGGAAGGATGACTTAATGACTAGGAATGATACTTTCTTTAACAATGTTCTTAGATCCTAGAATTAATTACTGCCTGAGTTGCCAATCCTTTATTATATAATGTTGATCTCGGGCACGACTGTCCCACTCACAAAGAAAAAATGGATACTTAGTGTTTCCGCTTTGTTGTCCTAATAAAATACTGGTTATTTTAAAATATTCAACTACTTGCCACTTATGAGTATGGTACTTCTATTTTTCAAGTAGAAATTGGAGATTATTGTATTCCTCTTTTAAGATTACTGAGTGGTCAACCGGTATAGGGGCATATTTGTTCCATTGTGAAGTAAGACAGCTTTCAAACTCCTCACCGATGAATCTATAAATAGTCGCCAGTCACTAGCTGTATATTCAATACATCCATATTCATTTATCAGTCCTGCAACATCATTACAATAAACCAAACCCTCTGCTTTTGAGAAAAATTTCCGAAATGGACGATCTCGATCACGATAAAAACTCACTTTAGTACCTGGAACTAAACAATTCTTTTCTTTTAATCTTGAAGCTAAGAGTTCGGGAATCTCTTTCGAAATACGTGTGTCCCGAACCAAGTCACTTAGCTCATCTTGATTAAAACCGTATGCGTTATTGCGTTGAGCACTTTCAAATTCTTGCGATTCATTCAATTCGACGCATTGCTGATCTTCAAATTCTTGAAATGACATTCTTGTATCTGTATCATAATTTTCTATTTCAGAAACTTCGTCTATAGACATCGGATGTTGACTTTTATCCGGTCCAATACTAACTAAAATAGCATGAGTTATAGATTGAACAGATGCAAATTATATTCCAAAATTATTCTTTTTATTGTTCCCAGATATATTGGTCAAGCAGACAATCAGTGTCATGATCGACTGGTTTTCGCCAGATCGTAGGCGATGCATATATTTGTTTTTTCTTTCCTGCGATTCGCTTTGAGCAAGTAATGCATACTTTCGTTGTAGTCCAAGAATTGTTCATCCCACTTGTATCTATATTGAAACATTTTTCGTAACGTACCATGGATTCTTTTTGCAAGTTTCTCCCCTGATCCTTGATAACATATTTCGCACAAACGATGTAAAAGTTATCTAATCGCTGATGACATGGGGTTATTGTTGAACCTGTAGCATTAAACTCTAAAAAGGTCAAGTCTCCCACTGATTTAGAGCTGCGGTCGCATGATGACAACGATTTCGGTCCCGCTTGCTCACCCTGACCAATCTCCGATACTGGGGTTCCTAGTCCCTGCATCGTAAGATATTTCACCCAGGGACTTTCCCGGTAATCCGTTGCCCGCCGTCATCACGTGGAGGTGCTCTCGACACAGGCACAAGAAAATCGCGGTTTTCGACGTCCCGTATTATAGCATATTATATAAGATATTATAACATTATATATATATATATATATATATCTTAACCTCTGATTGACCTGGAAAAAGACTGTCGATGTAATCCAAAGACAACTCTTCAGTAAAAATGATCATTAGTTAAATGTGATTTCCTAAAATGGTAGGTTTATAATATGCATGGAGGATGCCCATAAATTCAAGAAATCTGCTCCCTTGAGGGCACGCATGAAACTTATATCAAAGTCCGCACATCTTATTGGCTTTCAACAAAAAATATTATAATAGCAAACAAAAAATATAAAAATGTTAAATTAACATTTTTAACTACAAATATTCAACTCATAAAAACTTTCTCAGCAAAACAAAAATCCACAAACCCAACCCACAAACTTTCAAACTTTAACCTACAAACCCCAAGCCCCCTAACCCCAAATTCCTGTACGAAAATTTCCATCCGATTCGCTGCTTCCCTGTAGCGGGTCGCTCCCCTCCTTCCCGTCACGGCGCGGAGCGGGGGGAAGCGCTCCGGCGGCGTCGGAGCTCACTGCTGCTTCGATCGTCGACTGATACGGACGCGCGAACTGTCACGGATGGGGCCTCTCGACACGGATCGAGTCCCTTGACGGGCTAAACCTGAGTCTTCTTCGTTTTTGTTCACCTGCTGCGCCAGGGTATTGCGGCGACGAACGTGCGCCATTGTATTTCCGTAAGTTACCGAAAAGGAATAAAAGTTCTATGTTCAATGTACTTGAGAGCGTTCTTTTCTTGACTTTCACACCTTCATCTCTCCCGTCAGAATTTGTAACATTCCTTTTATGGGCTTTATGGATTTCGGGTTTGAGGGTTTGGGATTTGTAGGTTTGGTGTTTAGGGGTTTTAACTTTATAGGTTAATATCAGACTAGAGATCAAAAGAAGGATTTGACCTCCAAATGTCCTTCAAATGACCTCTAAGGGTCACTTTGACGAAAAGGTCGAAGCGTATCTGGACGTAAAATTTTCCGTTCTTTCAGAATCCGGGCTCGTAAAAATCATATCGATCGATTTAAGGGGTTTGACCTTCATTTCACCTTGAACAAGACGTGCTGGAGTCATATGAACACCGGCATCGTGATCAGCGACCCCAAAAACATAAAGATCAATTGAGATCAGAAATGCAACGCCCCGATTTCAAACTGTGGTCCCGTGTTATTGTCATTGTACATTATCTGAAAGTCAAGTTTCGCAAGATTGCCGTTCGATGGCGCTTTGGCGTTTTCTCGCAAGTGCTAAGATTCGTCTTCAGTTACTATATAATGACGGTTCAAATATTACGATAATGTGTGTCAACTCAAAGCTGGTGCGTATGAAAGATTATTGGCAGGCGTTTATTATATGTATATTACTAATAGTAATAATTGCACTATCATTACGGCGAAATAAAAATAATAAACAATGAAAAGAAAGTTATATATACTTTCGATAAAGTCATAATAGTTGTAATATTGCTGGAATGTCACTGAAATACTATTCAGTATTCCCATTATTATTATGAAATGATAATAATATTCCTGCAATATCACTAGAATATCTCCCGATCTCACCACAACAACTAAAAAACCACAATAATATTGTTGTGATGATACTCAAATGTTACCTGGTGGTCACCAAAATATTTACTGATAATTCCTTAATATTTCTGTGATGAAAAAGAAGTGGACATTAAATGTTGCTACAGTATCACAGTAATATTACTGCTATATATATAGCTGCATAGCTGCAATTTGAGTGCTATGTAGAAAAGGCAATACATTTTTTTTTAAGTTGTTACCTTTTTTTTCGGCGATTGTGAGCTTGATTTTAAATATTTATATATTTTTCATAACGCGTCCTATAAGGTTAGGGTTCCAGAACAAAATTGTATACGTCTTTCATGTAATAAAAATTAAAAAAAATAGAATTGATTTAAAAAAAGTAATAAAACGTTAAAAATAATAGTTACTGTAATAAAGAGACTGAGAAAATAATACGCTTACGATCAAATGTATATTATCCTCATTGAATAAAAAGTCAACATTTTGGATATTTAAATTCAAAATATAACTATATAGAGTCCGCGCTAAATTTTTTAGCAAATTACTAAATGTTTACTATATAAATGCTAATATACATGACACGCTAAATTATACTCAATCATAAAATATTGTGCTTGAAAGCAGTTGGTAATTCTGGCTCCGACTCTAAATAGTTGTATTTTGAATTTAAATGACCAAAATGTTAACTTTTTATTTAATGAAGATAATAAAAATTTGATCGTAAGCATATTATTTTCTCAATCCCTTTATTACAGTAACTGTTATTTTTAACTTTTTAGAGCGTATTTTAAGTCGGTTCTATTTCTTTTTTAATTTTTATTTAACTTCTTTTAGTGTTCTAAATTATATGTATGCGTGTGTATGTGTGTGTGTCAAAAGCGGTATAGCTGTTACTAAGTAGATAATTTGTAAAAAAATTGTAGAGAAATTATTGACAAAAATATGTTCTTTTCTTTGTACTGGTATGATATGGGGTCAGTACTGACGCGGGATATTTTTATGGGGATGAGAAAAAAATATTTTCGAATAAACACGCTTTTTGGTGTAGCTAGCTAATGAGGGAATCTAGGGGTCTGAACAATTGTTTAGTTATTTGTTTTTGAGTATATTTTATTTTTATTTATTTATAAAGATAATTATTTTGTTACTATATTTTGAATGGTAATGGGTAGAATAGTTAGTTAGCACAGGGCAATTTTATTATGCTTATTCGGCTAGAGCCTTTCTAAAAAATCCTTTTTTCTATTTTTTTTTAAATTAAATTTGTTGAATAAAAAAATAAATGGAGGTTGAAATTTGCTTAAGGGAGGGTACTGTATGTAAACTTTTTTTCATTTTTTTTTTTTTTCATTTGATGAATGTACAGATGTTACAGAAGATATAGCGATTTAATCAACGGCTACTCCGAGTCGCTACGCTCCGATTTTGTATACCTGCGCGGCAGCTGCACGGCTAGGCTACCGGACAACTGCTTCGTACTTCTAATAACTCCCAAATTTATTCCTATATTTATGGTTCTGCTCAGGTATAAAAGTACCTATATATGTACACTACTACATATTTACAATAGGCCTTGTATACATATTCAGTGTACTAAAGATCAGTCGAGAACGACGCGTTCTACGTAACAGTTCTGTACGTACGTTAGATTGTTTTGGGTCAGTTTTCTAATATTTTGACTGTTTTTCGTTAGAGTTTTAACGTGTTATACGTTTGTGAGTGTAAATGCCTAGAAAAGTTATCAGAGAAGAAAGAAAAAGGAGTAGCTCATGGTTGAGCGATCCCAAAAAAATTGTACCACAAACTTAAGAAAGATACAGTTGAAGCTAAAAGCACTTCGTCGAGAAAAATAAGTACGAATAAATCTATTGAGAAAGATCTTTCAAAACACTACAGAATCGTTGATTTTATATTAGTGTTTACAGCTCTTGCTACATTAGTGAAGTGTGGTGTCTGTGCAGGAACTGTATCATTCCAGTCTTGCAAAAAGGAAGGCCTAGGTTTTAAAATAAAAGTTACGTGCGAGAATTATAAAAATCCTCGTTACGTTTCGTCGAGTGAAAAAATCGAATCTGGTGGATATAAAATCAATCGTAGATTCATTTTCGCAATACGTGTGTTAGGTTTAGGCTTAGCCGGCTGTGAAAATTCTGCGGGCTTATGGATTTAGCCAGTTCGTTTTTGACGAAATCAAACTATAACACGTACATCAATAAAATGTGTGAAAGCGTAAAGAAAGTGGCAAGTACCTTATTTGCTTCTACCGTAAAAGAAGAAAAATAAGCAACGTGCAAAGAAAATAATATTGCAGAAACATCCGAACTAACTGTATCAGGAGACGGTACATGGAAAAAGCGAGAATTTTCTTCACTGTATGGCGTTGCGTCATTGATTGGACACTACACTGGAAAAGTTCTTGACATTTTTGTTAAAAGTTCGTATTGTCACAATTGCGAAATGTCGAAGAACGAGTTAGGTAGTGCTGAGTATGAATAGTGGTACGAAGAGCATACAAACAGTGGACAATGCAAAGCTAACCACATCGGAGCAGCTGGCAATATGGAGGTCGATGCTATTGTATCTATGTTCAAACGTTCAGTTACGAATTTGGGTGTACGTTTCTGAAACTATATCGGGGATAGATAGATGGATAGATAGATATACGATTTATTTTGTCATTTGGCAAAAATACATTACATAAATTGTTATTTTGTCTTTACATTAAAATCTTTGATTATTATCACAGGTCGTCAGTATATAAATATAAGACTAATTGTTGCACAATTTGTCATTATCTAATATATCACAGTATGTCTATATCACAGTTTCATAATAATTTCTGGAGGTTCACTCACTCTTGCATACCCGTACATCTATCACGTCACAATTTAAAAACAATTACAATTAAGCAGATTCGTACACTCATCACACACGCAGATAAATTCACTCACTCTTTATTAAAATATAATCTTTATATTTTATACATTACAACATATTTCACGACTGAGAATACAAAACACGGGAGAACGGATAAATTAAAAATAAAAATAAAAAGATAAAATTAATAAATAAATAAATAATTAAATAAATAAGTAAATAAATAAACTAATAAATAAATAAATAAGTGAAAATAACTACCCATGTATTCCTCTGTCGTCATGAAAAATGTCAAATTAATCACCGTGCAGTTGCCTGAGGTGCCTGCCTAACGCCGTTTTAAATTTACATAAGGACGGGAGATACCTCACACTGCAGGGGAGGGAGTTCCAGAATCGCGAGCCTTGGGCTCTAAACGAGTAGAGACCCTTATCAGTCCGCGATCCCGGAACCGAGAGCTCTTTCACTCCACTCCTACTGGAAGTCCTAGCTGTGTTTTTACCAAAGAGAGCCGCAGGATACGGAGGTCCCATATTTATTGCTTTATACAATAATAACCCCGCAAAGTACGCTCTTCTTTCCTTTACGGTAAGCCAGCCAAGATATTTCCTGTGAGGAGTGATGTGCTCGTCCCTTCTAACACCACATATGTATCTCACACATAAATTTTGAAGTCGTTGTAACTTCGTCTGAAGCTCATCAGACACATCAAGGTGAACCACGGAACAATAATCTAAATGTGGCACTACCAGCGCACATGCAAACTGTTTTCTCAACGCCTGAGTTGTGCATGAACTAAAAAATCGTAGGCTGTAAAGAGCACGATTTACCTTTTTCGAACTGCATCAACCTATGGGGATGGTGACTCAAAAACGTACACCGGCGTCATCAAAGCTAAACCTTTCGGTGAGAATTTTTCTATCAACAAGAAGGAGTGCATTGGACACGTCAAAAAACGGATGAGCACACGTTTGCGAGATGTAGTAAAGACGAGTGTCGTAGAAACAGAAACAAAGGCTGGAAAAAAGGTTAAACGCAAAAGTTTGTCCGGTAAAGGAAAGCTCACGGCCAAAATTATCGATAAGCTAACCGTATATTATAGCTTAGCTATTCGTCGCAACTATGATTCTACGGAGAAAATGAGGAACGCGATCTGGTCAACGTACTATCACTACTTATCGACGGACGACAATCGGCAGCATCATAAGTACCCGAGCGGAGACGACTCTTGGTGCGAATGGCAGAAAGCTGCAGCAGCAAATGAATTGAGGACATTCAAACACAGTTATACTGCACTTCATAGTGATGTTCTCAGTGCTATCAAACCTATCTACCAGGACTTAAGCAAGAATGCTCTTCTGCAGCGATGTCTCGGCGGATTTACCCAAAATAACAATGAAAGCTTGAACCAACTAATCTGGAAAATTTCGCCGAAATCAGTGAGTGGTACCGCGGTTTTGGTCGAAATTGCAGCGAATATGGCAGCTTGCACATTTAATTAAGGATGTTTTGCTTTGTTAATTATGATGGAAGAGATGCAAATCAAATCTGGACCAAGCGTTCACGCATGGGCGCGCTCAATCGACAACTTACGCATAAGCGGAGCGGATGAAACTGGTTCACTGTACGGACCTGGCATCGACGATTCTGTGTAAGTCTACGGCGAGAAAAAGAGAATAATTCTGATTTTTTACTGTTTAAAACTTTAAATCGATTTTCCCAAAATTTACGTTTTCGAAGCCGGTGGAGGCTGTTATTTCAAATCCACTGTACCGATCCTCTCCAAAATTTGTACATTACTTCTCTGTATAATTCATGAGGTAACCCTATCGAGTTTTTTTTAAATTTGTTGTTATGTTTTATTTTACAATAACTATTTGACCGATTTTTTAAGCGTAAATTGCGTTTTTCGCTTTCTAGTGTTACCAAAACTTGAAAAATCAGTAAAAAAAGAAAAAACTCGACAGGGTTACCTGGCGAAACTCATAAAATAACAAAAACAATTTGATTTTTTGATTGCAGATGATCGAATGCCGAGAAATGACCGTCACCGCAAAATATCTTTTTTTCGAGACGTCTCCGGAAATTGGCTGCCAACGGCTTAGTTTTCGATATTTTTCACTGAAAATTTAACAAAATGTTTTTTAAATGATATACTACAATATTGTAATTAGCTCTTTTTTTAACTTATTTAACATTACTCCCCCTTAAAAATGTAAAAAGTGACTACCTGCTCATATTGAGCTTTGAAGAACTTAAAACTTGAGGCTTCAAAAAATCTGAAAAAATTCATTAACATTCTACACACCGATTGGAACATTTTTGCCGAAGTTTCAGAAAATTTTATTATATTATTTTATATAGTAGTAGTAGTTTATTTCCAAGTATAGATTATTACATCTGTATACAACCCACCTTCTGTTCATTGTTGTCTTATACACTATTAATAAATATATTTTGATTAATATAATACTTGACGGTCGCTTTTTGTATCTCTCTGGTTTAAAATCTATTTACATTTTTACATTTTAGTTACATTCTAGTCTTATTTATATTCGTATTTACTTTATTTATCTTATTTCTGGTTTACATTCTTCGAAAATTCTACAGTTTATACATTTATTCTCGTTTCCGCAATTATACAAACTAATTTATTCCAGGCTATTTCATTTGTTGAGATCATAAATATATTTCCCTATTCGCCCTCGGTTTTCAATTTAGCCAATTTTTCAAAATTTCTGCTATATTCACATACCTCTATTAACGGTTCCCCTTTGAGTACCTCCAATACATTGTTAGTCACGTCTTTGCCAGTGTTTATCCATTTATCCACCTCCTCTATCCATCTTCTACTGATTTTTGCTCTAGCTTTCCTACACGCCCAAATATGCTATATTGTCTCTCTTTCCTCTTTACAGATTCTGCATGTACGATCTTTGAATCCGTTACCTTTTGATCTCCCAATGCTCCCACATCTCAATCTGGCCCACTGTTCTTTTATTACATCATTAAATATCTGGCTTTCCAATACTTTTGTTTCTTGTACCCACTTTTGATTGATTTATAGCCTCCCCAATACCCTGATTTATATATTTTGCCCCAATCCATCAGAATTTCTTGGTTCATTCTTATTTTTAACCCTGCCTCTAAACTTTTTGTTATTTCCTTTACGTCCCTTCTCTCAAACATCACTCTTATGCTCTGTTCATCCTTTACCTCTCTAAAGGATTTTTCTACCTCTTTCTCCCACTTTGTCGGATATCCGTTTATAATCCCCCTTAGTTCCTCTCTTACGCATACCAGAGGCCACCTTTCTTCTTCCATTATCAAAATCTGCATTAAATAATCCGCCGCTCTTCTTCCTGTTTCGATCCCCATAAATTGTCTTTATCGCATTTAACCCGTTTCCTGGAATTCCCTAACTTTTACTTTGTTTTCATCCTGTTAAAAAGCAAGTAAAACGTCTATAAAAAATTTGAAAGTTTGTATTTCTATGTGATTTTCCCTGCTCATTTCAAATCCGTCGTTAGTTTTTACGTGAAATTTTTACGTATTTTTCCAATATGGCGGATTAATTAACAAATAATTGCAAATTGTTTAATTTTTGTTTTCGCAAATCTTAGTAAAAGTATTGAATTTATGGACCGATTCTCTTGAAACTTAGGATCGGGTGGCATACAGGCCTCTACTTTAAAGTTTATTTGGTTTTATTATGAAATTCAATATGGAAGACTTAAAATGGCGGCTTTATTTAAATTTTTTTTTAATTTTCTTGATTTTTCTGAATTATTGATATGTATTTTAAGTTTTGACAGTTAATTATTACCTTTTCTCATAAATTACCATTAAAAATATAGTAATGAACAATAACATTGCACAAAACGCATTCCTAATCTCAACAAATTCAAGATATTCGTATATTTTAGTTGGTTTTATGATAATAACGTTCCAAAAGTGTATTTTTTGTTGTATTTTTTCATGTCCTGATGATGTTTATGATATTTTTGTTCATCAATAAGTTATTACTGCTATAAAATTATTTATTTAAACAAATTAATTAAAAAATTATTGCAAAAGTTTTATTATGGCCGATATCAAAAATTTTAATTTGAACTTTGTTAACATGTTACTAACTTTAAATGTGTGCTTTCTTAGTTACATCTGATTTTTTACCATCTGTTACCCGCAAAAATTGTATGCGCTTCCAACTCTCGCCAACGAGGAGGTCGACTATATTTAGAGTTATTTTATCATTTTTTTTTATTTTTAACAGTTTTAAAATGTTGTTGTTGTTTTTTTAATTTTTCTTTAAATTTAAAACATATTTCAAGTTTCTAAATTTTCTATGATTTATGTATATTTTAATTTGGCGGTTTACTATTTTTTATGTACTATTGAAAATCAATTCACACAGTAGTACTTATCAGATTCAATGCAAAACTTTGTAATCCTAAGATGGAAATCATCTTTTGTGGAACGTTGTCTTAATTTTGTAATGGATTTGTGAGCAGATAAATCGTCCAATTTAGTGCGGTAATGTTTACTGACTTACATGCAAAAATCATTAGTACTGAGTTCTTTACCTTTGTTACAACACATATTCATAGCACAGTGGCATTTGTAATTGCAGTTTAGATCATCCTAATAAAAACTATCCACGCTCATTTTTTACATCTAATGCAGGGTATGACTCTGTTGCATTTAAAATTGTACGTGTCTACACCGCCCATAATCTGATTGTATAAAGATACCAGGTGAGGAAAAGGGTTATTCAACTTTTTGGTGCTTAACCTTATTGTATCGTTGCATAGCACGTGGTGGTGTAACGACAGTAGCCATATGTAATAGTGACACTTGTTTGGAATTCAGTATAGTCACTGAATTCATTCCACTGTAGTAGATTTTTTATCCATATTGTGACTATCTTATATTCTAACTTTACGAACAACTCCTGAAAGAGTGAGTCTCTTTATGTGCCTGAGGCTTCACTGTTCTGATAGCGCGCCACGTGTGTCTTTTCGCCTAGCGGCAAGAAGCTGAGTTGTGTTTACAGAGAGCTGTAGCAAGTTGTATGTAGTATGCATGTATGTATGAGCCCATTTCTTAAGACTTTCTAAAACAAAATTAAAAGTCTGATGCAAAACTTTTATTACTCGATGACTTCATTCCTGCTCTATCACTCTATAATGTATTCTTATTGCATTTTATATGAAAAAATAAAATGCAGCTATGAAAACCAATTACATACAATAGTCATTCCAAAAACCAAAAGAATTAAAAAATTAAACAATTAAAAAAATAACGCTATTTTAAGTCCGCCATATTGAATTTCGAAACTTAACCTCTGAAAAGTAAAGAAAATAAACACAGTAAATCTTTTAATGTTATTTGTAATTGTATTACTTAAAATTATGAATTTTGATATTGCTTATAATAAAAATGTTGCAATAATTTGTTAAACAATTTGTTTAAACAAATAATTTGTTAGCGATGACAACTTATTGATCAACAAAAAAGTCATAAACATTATCAGGACATGAATAAATATAAAAAAGAAACAGCTTTGGAACGTTTTTATCATAAAAAACAGTTAAAATATACGAATATATTGAATTCTTTAAGGTTAGTAATGCGTTTTATGCAATGCTATTGTTAATTACTATATTTTTGGTAATTTATAAAAAAGGGTATGCAACTGACAAAACTTAAAATACACAACAATAATTCAGAAATCGAGAAAATTGAAAAATTCTTGAAATAAAGCTGCCGTTTTAAGTCAGCTATATTGAATTTCATAGTAAAACCAATTGAACTTTAAAGTAGAGGCCTATATGGCACCCGATCCTAAGTTTCAAGAGAATCGGTCGATAAATTCAATACTTTAACTAAGATTTGCGAAAACAAAATTTTAAATTCTTGCAATTATTTGTTAATTAATCCGCCATATTGGAAAAATACGTCAAAATTTTACGTAAAAATCTAACGACGGAGTTGAAATGAGCAAGCGGTTTTACATAGAAATACAAATTTTCAAATATTTTTATACCCATTTTACTCGTTTTTTAACACGATTAAAAAAAAAGTAAAATTTAGGGCATTCCCGGATGAAACGGGCTAACATTCTTCCCTTTATACTCTTTTTTCCAATTCTTTTATTAGTATTTTCCTATCAACCATATCTAATGCCGTTGTAAAATCTATCAGTCCCGCGTACAATTTTCCTCCCACATTCGTTAGCTTGTTTCCAATTAAACTATTTATTACAAATAGGTGGTCCCTCGTGTCTCTTTTCACTCTGAAATCCGCCTGACTCTCTCTCTCTCTCTCTCTCTCTCTCTCTCTCTCTCTCTCTCTCTCTCTCTCTCTCTCTCATTCTCTCGTAACGCATGACGCGTTCTCCAAGACTCCTGCTTTGTGGCTAATTGACGGGCGCCGTCACTATTGGCCGTCCTTGGTGATGTTTTGTTGTGTATGCCTCAAGTTGAACTACGGCTGCAGATATTGATCTTGCTTTTTTGCAGTGTTCAGAGTATTTATGGATCGTTTTCTGGCCGTCACAACATCATCTTCTTGAGGTTAGTTTTCGTTAGACTAGTAAGTGCTGTTTTCATCATCTCAGCAGGCACTTGATTGTTTTATCAACAAGGCACATGGAAATCAACTTTTAATAATTCTGGGTATAGCCACGAGCAGTAGGTACGTGTGTGACCGCTACTATTACTGTCGGCTGCAAGGCCTGCCTTGTTCTGGTCACACCGAGCTGCGCCAGCTGTCACAAGGCTAACGCGCTTATTAAGTGCTCTACGTACATACGCAAATGCCACTCTGCATGCATGAAGCCAGAGCAGAAAACACGTAGCAGTACAGCTCTAAAATGTGTCTATTATATTAACATCAGCAGTAGAGCCAATACCAGCATCAAGCAGCCGACCAAGATCAACACCAACGCGAACGAGAAAGAGAAGAATACAAGCAAGACGGGCGACAACAACAAGCCCGCCGAGCATATGCACACGTGCACCGGCGAAGCCGCAGCAACAGCTGACCATTGCGAATAATTCTTCGCCTCAGCTGCCGCCCCCCACTCCTCTACCTCAGTCTCTCCGCAGCACAAACACCAGCACGGAGGAGAGGCTCGGCGCTTCACAGTAATATCAGTAATTCAGTAATATCTCAGTTATCGCTACTAGAGTAGGAACTGTAATGTCTGATGTAAAAACCATAACTTCTAAGTTTGCTGAAGATTTCGAGAAGGTGAAAGCAATACCAGCATTGATAATAGGTTTTAATCATTTTAAAAAGACCTTAAAGGTTATGGAGAAAAAATTGACAGGTCAGAACTCCTTGCTGGAGGAGTTTTGGATCAATCAAACCTCATTAGAAAAAGAAAATGCGGTACTGACTGATAAATTTCTGGTACTACATAATAAATTAGACAATAAAATAAATTCAGACAATGCGCATAGCTCACTTGGATCGACCACTCTAGATTCTGTGGTACCTTGTGAGCCTTACACTGTGAGCGTGCAAAGGCAGGACCATCAGTTTAATAGACACAACGCTATAAACAGAAATATTCACCGTCCCGCACGGAGAAATCGGGTCCCTTTATCAAAAGAAATTGTACTTAAAGATAATAATAATAATAAACTAATAGCCTAATAGACCTCTATGCAATTTGACGAACTGTGATTACAAATACAATTTTGTGTGTACTTGTGTGTGTATGTATGTACGGGAGTGTGTGTGTGTGTACGTGCGTGTGTGTGCGTGTGTGCTCGAGTCTGTACGAAAGTAGGTGTATGTACGTGTAAGTGTCTGTGTGTGTGCGTATGTGCATGTATGTGCGTGTAAGTGACTGCGTGTGTGCGTGTGTGCATATATGTGCGTGCGTGTATGTGTGTGCTTATGTGTTTGTTCTTGTGTTAGTGTGTGTGTATATTGGGGTGCATGTGTACCCGTATGTATGTGGGTGCGTCCGTGCATATGTGCGTTTGTGTGTACTTGTGTATGTACTTGTGTGTATGTGTGTGTACGTACGTGAGTGTGTCTGTGTGTGTGTATGTGTGTGTGTACGTGTGCGTATGCGTGTACGTGTGCATGTGTGTGCGTGTGTGCGTATATGCGTGTGTGTGTGTATGTATGTATGTATGTACACAGAAACCTGGCCGGGACATATGCAATACATACTCTGTATGCGTTCCTCAACGCATCAAATCTGTATAGGGGAGGGTGAGGCTCTACGGGCACCCATAAATTCAACGGCGTGTAGATAATTTAGTTTACACTTAATATGCAAAACAAAAAATACTAATGTATACTCTTATTTTAATGCAGAATAAATTCTGCTATACTAAAATTTTATTTTATAAAATATATCCTGGGTAAAAATCAATTTACATATTTTCTATTTGTGTAGGGCACAATTAGTACGAGTGGGCCAATCATCTTTATTATCAATTATTAAGCAAAAATAGCACATGAAATAGGTGATATCTTGTATAAGTTTCATAAAACCAATTTTTTACAGGTTTTCAAGAGTTGTAACAATAAATATTATTTGATTAAGCACATTATATTTCCTACTATTACTTTTTTTCTTTTAATAGTACATGCATGAATCGGCTTTTTTTACACATGCAAGGTGGATGAAGAATCTGGCATTCTAAATCGTCCATCACATTAATAAAACAAAGTAAAAATTTGCAAAAATATTTAGATATTTTTAAATATGATGCAAATTCTGAAAATTTTTGAAAACTCTAGATAAGTTTAAAATTTTTGAATAATTGACAATTTTGAAAAAGTGTAAAAACTGAAAAAATTTTAAATTTTGAACAATAATAAAAATTTTGAATATTTGAAATTTTTTTTAATTTTTAAAAACAAAAAATTTTATGAAAATTTGAAAAATTACAATCACATACGATGATGCCGTTTTATGTACAATTAAAATTATTTTTTGTTAAAACTATTTAAAAAAAAAATGATTTAAGGACCAGCCCAGCAATTCCCGTGCTCGTTGTACCCTACCCGTGTTTCCTGTTTTGCTCAACTTTGAGCTTTTACCTTTATTGAATTTTAATTATCTCAGTAGTAAAATAAACATATTGAAACCTGTGCAAACCTAAATTAGGATATATAAGCGTTATGATATATATTTGTTTTTCGGAGGCCTTAATACCTCGTTTGTTACTTTACCACGTGTTTGATATTATGCAAATATTTAATTTCTTTTACTTAAAATTTTCAATCTGATTTTTTAATATGTTACATTTATTTTTTCTTTACTTTTTCACAATGAGCAAAATATTTGTGCACTTTTTCTATAATCTACCGGGAAATTTTTTGTTCAAATCTCAATTTTGAAAATAAATTTGAGGTGTCCCTTTAACCTGCCGTGCCCGTCGTGTCCCACCCTCTACCACTTACATACATACATACACTGTATATATCAGAACAGCGCTACTTGCGTTGGGATCTGAAAGCGCGGTAATGGGGTTAACTGATGATAAAGACACAGGTAAACATAGAGAGGAATACATTTTATTTATTTAAACGATATTATAAACTTTTCGCTTTCTTTAATTGATTTTATATGTACCACTATAACTTATAACATCGGTAAAATTAAAAACGTATTGCTATGTATTTTTATCTGTGCATTTATCAGCTGTTATCTCCGTTAGCTTACTTAATGATTAGGCTGATTTATTTTTACGCCATTATCAAAGATGGCGATTTTTGTAGTTTAAAAACTCAATATAGCTATACTTTAGATTAATAAATAAATTATATACAGCATATTAAAACTACTGAAATATAATGTAAAAATTCTTAATATCCTAAACTATCGTATTGTCGTAGTTTTGAATCAATGCGGTAAACGATAAAGACTTTATTAAATAATTCATTTGCTGTTACACGAAAGAACGAGTAATTTGGTCGCATTATAATTCGAATATTCTGAGAAGTAAATATAAAATTGTAAAAATATATATGGTACATTGTTCACCATTCTAATATCAATTTTATATTAAATCACTATAATAACTGATTATATTACTGTTTTCGTAGGTTATTAAACATTGAGTTATTTAAACACACGTATAATAGGAGCAAACGTTGCCGACGTTTCTCCACCGTATTTTTGTAAACATAAGTACGTTCCTATGTAACATAGTAATTATTAATAAATTATTATTTATTGGCTCCTAATTAATATCACGAACAATCTCTATTTTAAATCGAATAATAAGAGCAACACTGATCTGGCCTACAAGTCTCGTTCTCTCTGAGGAAGTCGCTGAGTAGATCCGCCCGGAGCTTGACAAACCGAACGCTGAGCCAGACGAATAATAATAATAATAAATAGTTATTAACAATTAGATCATTTTATTTAATAATTAATTGCATGGATGGAAGTCAGGAACTCACTACGAAATAATTACTCTAATGTACCAAAGATTAGAAATCAAGATCAGGAATTTATTTAAATAAAAAGAACAGAAGAAAGAAAACAATTTACGATCATTTACAATCAATGATGAATTTATTATAATTCATAAAGCCTTATTTGGCAAATGTTATTTCGGCCTCGTGCTACCCACGCCGTTTGCCAAAATGGCGTCGCAGTCACACCGACGTACCTCCAAAACCTAACCTGTAACACAAAACGAAAACCCCCAAATCGCGTTTAATTCAACCAATTATTACAATATTTTGCAACACTTATAATTTTATAAACAATTAGAAATTAACACTCGAGACCGACCACAATGTATAACTGACTCTACTATTAGCAATAACCTGGTTTGCTAACAGCGCAACCACTCTGACACAATCCTGAAAAATAATTTATTTTAGCAATAATAATAATAGTTGTCTTAAAATAGAGAGGCGACTAAATAATTATTATGCATTAAATAAATGACAGCGAGACTCACCAATCCTTAACAGAAAATTGAAAAATGCCGTACGCTCGTTGAAGCGACGCCAGGCATAAATTAAACCACTCGCCGTATTCGGTATGTTACTCCAACAAATAAACAAAACAAACTAAGTCACGAAAATATTATTAATAACTTCGATAGTTATTAATAATCAAGAGAAAATGTAATTACTTGTCCTACTCGACTTTAAAGTAACTTTCTATGCAAGCTAACCTCTTCTTACGATTTTACAAAGTAAGAAAATGGCTACGGCGTCTAACGAAATACAAAGAATAATACGTCCTTACTATTCGATAGTCCAGCAGTGAATGAGCGAGGAGGACATCGTCGTGCCCGGCCTTGTGATCGCTTCCTTCGGCTTTTCCAGCTCCTACTCCTGGCAATTACCCCCACTACCTCGGCCTCCCTATCTATTAGCATTGATCGAGTTTTCAGATAACCCACGTAGTACCTATAGGTTAAGTACTACATGATCTGAGATCAATATCCGACTCGATAATTCGATATGGCGACGAGCGCGCAATTTTAATTAATTAATACGCGATAGAAAGTATCTGTGAGTGCTGCCATGTAGGCCACAAGCGTAGCCATTTAAAGCCGTTTGAATCACAGCGCTAGCACGCTCAGGGCCGCCTTAACAAGGGAAAGCGCTTGGCCTAGTTCCACGCTGTGGGCGGTGACGCCGCGCCAGCTATATTACCCCACGTGCGCGGGTATCTCTCGTGTCGTATAGTTAATGCTCCGCGGCGCGCGGCTGTTGCTTTAGTCGCGCGCTGCGGGCTTGACTTACGTTCGTATACGCATCCCCTACTACCGGCTCGCTCTTTCTCTTTTCCTCTCTCGCTATGACTGCATTCCAGAGTACGCCGCAGGCCGTAAACGTAACAGGATCCTCCAGCGAGACTTGGGCATAAAACAAATAATAAAAACAGTTGTGTGGTGAAAAGGATACCAACTTAAGTCCATTTTTTAAAATGTCGAGATAATGAGATTTGAGTTTTCAACTGCCGTTTAACTCTTTGCGGCACAAATTTTTCGGACGAACAGTTTTTCATGAAAATTGGTATACAGGGGGGGTTTCGGGGTCATTGATTACGAATCTGAACTCAGATTTTGAAAATTCAAAATATCGGATCGAAGATGGCGGCGAAAAATTGTAAGATCACTGTATTTCGCTAAAAAATCGTACACAGGGATTTTCGGGATCGCTGATTACGAATCTGAGCTCAGATTTAAAAAATACAAAATGGCGTATCCAAGATGGCGGCCAAAAGTTGTAATATCATTGCATTTCGCTAAAAATCGTATACAAGGGTTTTCGGGGTCACTGATTACGAATCTGAACTCATATTTTAAAAATTCAAACTGGCGGGTTCAAGATGGCGCCCAAAAATTGTAATATTACTGTATTCCGCTAAAAATTCATATATATGTTTTTTTGGAGTCGCGGATTACGAATCTGAAGTCAGATTTTAAAAATTCATAATGGCGGATCCAATATGCCGTACAAAAATTCAAAGATTATAAATTTTAGCTTTTTGCAGTATGAACCGCGCTCAGTTGACTCTAGAGACACGCACGTAGACGTGGCGGTCATCGTCTCTACCTTTTATTTTATATAATTCTTTTATTTTTTTAGGTTTTTCTTTTTTTGGCTAACTTATTCTGAAAAATTCTATTTTATTTGCATAATATAATTTATATTTATGTATGGTAATTGTAAAAGCAATTTGGTTTTTCCTTTATGCGGAGTGGCACATTGCAAGCACTGCAAACAGATTTAGTTCTGCAAGATTTAGCTTTGGTACTGCACAGACCGCAACGTCTTAAAGTCGTTAAAACTACGGGCATGTCGGCAGATTGAGAGCGCATTTTATCAATAGACATTTGAGGTTTACTGTTTACATTAGGTGAAGATTTTTCTTGGCATTTCCTACCTTTCGGTGTTGGAAAACGATCGTCTGCTAGTTGATCAACGAAAAGTAATCTGAAGTTTATTGATTTCATACTATGTTCCAAATTTTTTATATTTTGAATAATCAACGCATTTATTATAGTTAAATTTATAACATGCCAGAATATGCGGTGCCACTAATTTTTAGACTTTCTATCAATTTTATAAGTTGATACAATGTGGTCGAATCTATCAACATACCCCATATTTTTATGATAATCCGAGCAAATAACTGGGCAATTTATAGTTTTAGCTGAACCATTTTTTTGTGTCCTATTTGTGACAGTAACTTCGCACGGATCATGTTAGTTGAATAAAAATAAAACAGCTTATTTATCCATCCATTTGATCAAGCTAATTCTATCACCACAAGTACGGTATTCATATTGCCCATGATCCATTTTTTTTTATCAAGAATTTCACTTTTTGGTAAACCTTTTCTGTTATGAAGAACTGTTCTACAAGCAAAAATGTTATCTTTTTTCAAATATTTCATAAGATCAAGACCAGTAAAGTAATTGTTGAAAAATACGTCGTGATTTTTCCCCACTAAGTTACGCATCAAATCCTTTAAAACATGTGCACCTAATTGTTTTTCAGCACAATCAGCTTTACCCGTATACATCTGAAAGTCGCATAGTATCGTGATGAGTCTGCGTGAGCCCAAAATTTATATCCGCGTTTTATGGGATTGTTTGACATGTATTGTTTCATACTACTGCTACCTTTGAACTTTATCATAGACTCGTCAATAGATTGATTTTCACTCGGGTTCCAGCAGATATTATAAGTTTCTGTTAGTTTGTCTAATAATGGTCTCAGTTTGTATAATTTATCATAGTTATTATACCCTTTTTTCGGTTCCTGACTGTTGTCGGACAAGTGTAAATGGTTCAGGAAAAAATTGAACCGATTTACCGTAATGCGTTTTCTTACGTAAGAATCATTCAATTTCAGATTTAATGACCAAAAATTACGGTAAGAGGGGGATTTTTTAACGCCCATCAAAATATTAATAGCAAAAATAGATAATAATTTGTCTTTGGTTATTGGTTTAGGTTCGTTTGCTAGACAATTAAATCTAATAGATCATTAGGATACAAACATAATATATATATAGTGAATGGAATTGCATCTCTGGTTTTTCTACTCCTTGTCCACTTATCAATATCAATAAACTCTCTAGAATCAGTCTCATCAGAACATTCCGAGTCGGAATCACCTTTACCTTCTGCACTTTTGGAATCATCTTCATCATCAGAATCACATAACCCATCAATAGATGCAGTGTCACTAGGAATATCAGCGATTTCATCCAGACATAAAAAAATTATTACAAAATTGTATCTTTTGCACTAAAATATAAAAGAAAAGTGAATATTAGTCATGAAAACGACTAGTGGAGAATTATGCGATTATCACAAAGAATCAGCGAAAAACGTTTCTATTTACTATTCCATTATCCCGCCACTCAAACGTGCTCTCTAACACGGAAAAGTTGTTATTACATAAATATCACCCCACAAAGTAGAGCATCATCCCCAGTAAACTATATACTTTAAAAGTTTATAATTTCATCATAGACACGAAAATTCAGTAGCCACTTAGCGGTGGAGCGCCAAAACACCTGCCGTATTTTGGGATAACTTTCAATAAATAATATTTTATCAGATATAGATGTGTGGTCTGTTTGGCTTACTGATAGCTTTTTCAGATCACCTATACCCTAATTGATCTAGGTAATGTAAATAAATGAAGAAATAAAAACGTTTTCGCGACTAATATTCACTTTTCTTTTATATTTTAGTGCAAAAGATACAATTTTGTAATAATTTTTTTATGTCTGGATGAAATCGCTAATATTCCTAGTGACTCTGTATCTATTGATGGGTTATGTGATTCTGATGTTGAAGATAAATCCGAAAGTGTACAAGGTGAAGGTGATTCCAACTCGGAATGTTCTGATGAGAATGATTCTAGAGAGTTTATTGATATTGATAAGTGGACGAAGAGTGGAAAAACCAGAGATAATATTTCATTCACTGAAACTTTCGGTCAAAATATTCAGGACAATATAACCACACGTTTGGATATATTTTTATGTTTGTTTCCTAATGATCTATTAGATTTAATTGTTGAGCAAACAAATCTTTATTTACTATAAAAGAAAAGTAAAGCTAAACCAATAACCAAAGACGAATTATTAACTATTTTTGCTATTAATATTTTCTCATACTACAAGAAGCTAAAATTTATACGCTTCATTTACGAAGAATAAAAAATCTTCAAATTTATTAATTGATAAACTGTACACAAACCGTAAATAATTTTAAATCCAGTAATATTTCAATTTTTGCCGCCATCTTGGATCTGCCATTTTGAATTTTCAAACTCTTCAGCTTCATACTCAGCGACCCCGAAAAACCCCTATATTCAATTTTTACCGAAATCCAGTAATCGTTGAATTTTTGTCCGCCATCTTAGATCCGCCATTTTGAATATTCAAAATCTGAGTTAATATTCGTCATCTGCGACTCCGAAAACCCCCGTATACGAATTTTAAGCGAAATACAGTGATACTACAATTTTTGGTCGCCATATTGGATGTCATTCTGAATTTTCAAAATCTGAGTTCAGATTCGTAATCAGCGACCCCGAGAACTCCATTATACACATTCTAAGACCAATCAAATTAACCGTATTCCAGCGACTGCATTTTTTTCATAAACATATATACAACAAAATATTGAATAAATATTGACTCAAATGCAAGGTTAAACGCTTCTTCAACTCCCACTTAAATTGGATTAAAAAAAAACTGGACGAAAATACATTATTTATTCTGCAAAAAATTCAAAATCACAAGTGCATTCCGGTGGTCAGTATAGTATAGTAGCCATAGTGCCCCAAAGGGTTAAGCCTATGTATAAGTAAAGCATAAATTATGTATAAAGGAAAGTAATAAATAAACTTTTGTAACTTTTAACTTTTTTATGTGAAAATTGACATGCATAGGTACCAAAATCACTGAAAACTTAATTTTCAAAGAATGTGGCGGTATGTTGTTATACCTCGAAGCCACGGAGTTAATATACATATATACTAACGATTTTAAATTTTCAAATTAATATTTTATATGTAAATTGCAAATAAAAGTACCTGTTTTTTGAGTGAAGCGCAATTATTCTAATTTCTCTTGATTTTCTTTAAGGGGTAACATATAATATAACACCACTGTAGAAATTTCAAAAAATAGATTTTTTTATTGGCTTAAAATATGCTTTGAACCTTCTAGAATATGGTACAAATGGTCCCATCCCGAAAAAAAAGTTTTTATTTGAAATTTCGGAACATATACCGATTGTTTTCGGCCGCTCCGAAACGGCCGATCGCTCACCTGCGAAAGGTATGTACCTGAAGATATCCGAGGACGATTTCGATGTAAATTATACATTTGGATACCGAATCATTAACTTATTGGCAGTATTTTCTGCAATTTCTGAGCATGTGAAATATAAAACGTGCGGTTCTAATATAACTTTTCATGAAAAATGTTATTGGGGCTTGAGCTTCAAAATTGTAATTGTTTACCCAAAGTGTCCAGAAATTGTTATACCTAACAGTAAATTTATAAAAAATGCATATGAAATTAATCGTCGGATGGTGTTAGCAATGCGACTGATAGGAGTAGAATTGAATGGAATGATGACATTTTGTGCATTTATGGAACTACCACGTCCTTTTTTTCAATCTTTCTACGATAAAATAGTGAATCTCATTTCAATAGCAACATCAACAGTTTGTGATAACAATATGAAGCAAGCTGGACAAGAGGAGACACGAATGGGCGAAGAAAATGGTCAATCTCAAGGGATTACCGTTTCAGAAAATGGTTTTTGGAGGAAAGGAGAATATTCGTCGCTTTTTGGAGTTGTATCTTTCATTGGATGGCTTACTTGAAAAATCGTCGATGTGACTGTAAAATCTAAATATTGTAAGTCTTGCGAGCACTGGAAAAATAAAACAGAAACATCTGAATAAGAAAAATGGTATGCATCGCACGCCGATTTATGTCAAGCAAATCATGAAGTTTCATCTGGTAAAATGGAGGTAGATGCTGTTATTGAATTGAAGTATGTGAATTATATTGGTGACGGTGACAGCAAGACTTTCAAAGGCATACTGGATTCTATACCGTAGACTAATTTTGAAGTACAAAAAAAAGAGTGCATCGATCATGTACAGAAAACAATGGGAACGCGTCTTCGAAATCTAGAAAAAAAGACGAAAGGCCTTGGAGGAAAAGGAAAATTAACAAATAAGTTGATTGATACATTAACAATTTATTATGGTTTGGCAATACGGAGGAATCCAAATTGTATAGAGAAAGTGAGGAATGAAATCTGGGTAACTCTGTATCATAAAATATTGACCGACGACAATCTTTAGCACGATAATTGTTCAGATTCCTGGTGTGCTTGGAAAATCGCACATGCTGAAGGTTCGTTGTACACGTCTCATCATGAACCGCCACTTCCTGAAGAAGTTTGCGAACTCATTGAGCCTGTTTATACAGAGTTGAGTCGAGATGAGTTGCTGCACCGTGGCTTAGGAGGTTATACTCAGAACAGCAACGAAAGTTTCAATGCCACCGTTTGGAAAGTGGCTCCGAAATCGTACTCGAGTGGCAAGAAAGTTCTGGATATTGCCACTGATATTGCAGTGTGCAATTTTAATGATGGCCTGAAATGTGTCCTTCGAATTATGAAAGCTCTAGAGATGGATATAGGTCTGCAGGCTTACAATTTTTCTCTGTCCGACGCAGCGATAAGCGCATCCGAGGCCGCTTCGGCGATGTCCACATCGCTTGCAAAAAACAATGAACCGAACTGAAACGGAACGTCGCACCGAAATGCGCGTACATGTGCGTGTCTTCTGCGCAAGAACGCTTGAGACACTGTTTTATGTGTCCAGCGTTTCGAGCGCCCGAGCGCTCGAGACGCTGTTGTGTGCGTGCTTGTGTGCGAGTCGTGAATGTCGGGTGTTGCGAGTGGGGCCGCTGCTCCCCTTACATGTTTAGCGAGATGCGCTTATTACAAACATAATAAAAATGAATATGCAATATAACCTGATAAAAATAACAAGCATATTATTTCTTTAACTTGGGTTTTTTTTTCTTGTCTTTTTTGCTGCAAATGTTGTAAAATTGTACTTAAATCTAATAATTATAATTCTTTATAATGTACCTGAAGTTTTTAAAGAAGAAAAAAAAAATCTATTATAATACAATACGAAATTCTACTACGAATTCTTAATCTTACTGAATATCAAAATATAAAATTAAACATTTCCGTTTATAGTCGATTTTCTTCCTATAAGCGCACAGCTTTATTTTTTCGTTTGCTTTTACTTGAAAAAGATTCTGGTTTTACAATTGATTTTTATGCTTATTTTGAAATTGATTTTTATTTTACTCGAAATTAATGTTCATTAAAACTTAATTTTTATTCCGAAGTTGGCTTCTATTTTATTGTAGATTTATATTTTTACGATAGTCCTAAACGGTCCTAGATTTTGCGTCATCGCGTGAAATTCTTTTCGCTGGAATGTAGCTGTATGCACGTAGGTACTCTCTCTCGCTGTTGCTGCCTCTGTCCTGCCCATGCCTCGCATGTGCCTGTCATCACCCGATAACATACTCCAGTTACGTTATGGGAAAGAGGAGTGCGTTCTAGCGCGGTATGCTCCTGGATGGGGCTCACGGGAGCGAAGTTCAAGCGCCTAGACCGAGGAGGTTGCCAGGGCCTCCTCACTGCGAGCCTTGTCGAATCTTTTGCACCTGTTGCGGACTGACACATCCTCCATGTGTCTGTCGACCATGTGTTTGGTGCAGCGGCGGCGCAAACAATATAGCCCAGCTACAAGCACCAATAAGAGGACCACTACGCTCGATAAGGAATATCCAAATATCGCGGATGAATGGCCTAGAGTTTGAAACTCTGTCGCTAATGACCTATTTACGGCCAACTCTCTCGCTTTCTTGGCGATGTCCTTGAGCTCAGTTCCGCCTCACAAAGTCTCCAATCCGATACCATGCAGATTCTCTGCTTGCGCGGTAGTTTCAGACTCGATGGCTAGCTTTAGCTCCAACGAGCTGAAATTTGCCTTTTTCATATTAGCTAATAAATTAGAAATATTCAGCTGTATCGTTTGAATAGTGTATCTTTTGACTGGACTGTGAATATTCTGGATACGGTTAGTTGGGCGTTGTCCGTGTGTGCTGAGCATCATGGGCGTAGTTGTAGTACGCCCGCGCCAAAAATTTCAGCCGTTGTCTGCTCTGCCCTTATACACTGTATGTACAGATTTTATTTTGTGGCTGTTGAGTATATCCGTGATATATCTTCATGGAATCTCAACCAAAACGTGTCTATCAGCATCTAGAAGCGCACATCACGGCGCTCCACGTTGCCGAGATCAAGACCTGCTGCTAGTTTGATCTCGCAAGCCAATAATTCGCCGACTTTTTCGTATGACACTTGCATGTAAGATTTTCTTAATTCGCTCATCGCGAAGTAATGCACCTCTAGCCAAATGTAGGCGGCTGTAGTGGACGCGTTCACTCCGTACTAAAGTGTTGGTAGTGGCAATGCTCTGAATAAGTCGAACTCTTGTATGTCTAGCCGTGGGATTGCTTGAACGTAGATCAAGTGCATGTCAGAAAACAGCACTGTGAGTTTAGACATTTTTATGATCGGTATGACTGCAATCTCGACATCGAGCGACGGAAAACGCGCGTTTGCTACGGTATTGGCTACCGTTTCTGTTGAGGAGTTTATTACCCACGGTGGCATTATCCGGGGATAGACCATTCTCCTTGCTGCGAATAGGACCGTGTCGGTTAAAACCGCCATATCCAATTGATATTGGAGCACGTTCTCGGTTAAGGCTTCCATGGCTACGCTGACTTTTAATTCATATAATTCCGCTTGTGTATTATTCTCTAGGGTACCTATTGCATTGGGAAGTGTATCGGTCTTCCTTTGCATACTCAATAGCTCCTGCTCGACTACCTTTGTTTGATTGGTGAGCAGTGCGGCTGCTACACGCGTGTTTTCGCGACGGCTAATATCGTGATGCGTAGCTCGGCCTCGCTCTCCTCATCCATTGTGCCAAATAGAATTTTACTGATTTGGCCAATGAACGGGAGGACCACACGTCGCTTTCGGTTCGCACTGTTGCCTACCGTGTGTATTAAAAACAGGCTCGCAACTCTTTCGACCTGTAATATTTCTTCGTCGATTAGGGATCGCTGGTAAATAATTTCGGGCCTTGCTCCGCCCTCGAATCTTAAAGACTCGCTCTGGCTTGCGAGGATTTTTCCTGCCTGAACATATGGTTTTAAATTAACTTTTTGGACGACCATCCATTCTGTGCTGGATGTCGTCAAGGACACTATTTTCTCCGTAATCAAGCCGGGATTGCCGTCGAGCCGCCTGAGGAATCGCTGGGGCGTCCCCGTTGTCTCCCCGCCGCTCGCGACTCATACAAGAGCGATACTTGCCCTAAAAAATAACAGACTTTTCTGTTAGCTGCTGGATATGGATCTTTAACTATCGCGCTCAGCTTGGCTAGTTTACTTAAATATCCATACGACTACCCGCTTAGGCTTGTTTTTATTTTGCGACGCAGCTCACCCGAGGCTGTATAAAAAAACAGAAGAAAAACGACTGTTCTATGCTTGTTTAACCAATTGACTGGACAATTCGCCGGGTCTTTCGAGTTTGTTAACATGGACGATTTTAGATACGTCGGCGTTTCGTACCGTGACGTTGTTTGTCTTGCGGTTTATCTTTATTATTTCGAAAGGGCCAGTGTATTCTTTTGCGAATTTTCCCTGCTTTGGCTACTTGCGAACGTGGACCAGTTCACCTTCTCGGAAGTGTTTCAAGTGTTAAATTCGTGTCGTAATAATACTTCGAGCGATATTTCGCTTACACTAAGTTCGTGGCTGATGTCGTCTGTAGGACTGTAAGGTGGGTCAGCACGTCTTCTATGTAACTGTTATAGGACAGCGCTAACTCTTTTGCTGGAAAGCTCGATGGTGTTCTCGGTTTAAATTCGAACACGAGTTCGTGCAGCGTGTAGTCCATGCTCTCGCGTTCGGTACAGTTGTAAGCATGCTGGTATATTGCTATCCAATTGTCTCAGACAGTTACGTCTTTTATATATATTCTGAGATATTCTGTTAGCATATGTTGCATCCTTTCTATTGAGCCATTGGATGGGGGTGGTAGGCTGTGGTGCAAAACTTTTCGATGCCAAATATCTTGGCAAATTCTTCTAACAAACGATTCTGAAAATGGGTCCCCCGGTCCGTAAGGATCGCCACGGATGGTCAGAATATGTAAATTATTTTTTCAATATTAGTTTTGTTGGTGACAAAATTATATATTTGGAAGGCACGGGAAGGTTATTTTTTAATAAGATTGCACTTATCTCTTCGTTTGTAAATATCTTATCGAATTGATCGATTACATTTGTCCATTCTGCTAGGGACAGAATTGCTAAGTCGCGGATAATGACAAAGCTCGTTATCTCTTTGGCTATTACTATGTTTTTCAGAGGTCGTAGACATTTTTCGATGTCAGCACGCATCGATAGGTCGTCTATGTAATTCTTTACATAAACACCTATGAGTTTGATGCCTTTCAAACTCGGAGATATTTATCTCGCTGACCTTGAACTCTCTACTTGTCAGTTCGTCGGAATTTAGGTATCCTATTTCTATTAAGGCCTCTTGTATCTCCGTAGCTATAAAGTTATCCGTTGATGTTAAATATACTAGATTTTGACGAAAATGGAAGGGATGTTCATTTAGTGAAAGTAAGTGATCGAACGGAGGTAGCAACTGGCCGTCCGGAGCAGCCCATGTAGTTTTTCATGAGGCGGCCGTGCGTTGGCAACGAGGTAACGCTTCAGGTTGTCATCGCTTGCTGCGACCGTTACGCGACTATCGACGTCGTCGGACCTATCGATGTCGCTGGCGGGGCCGTTCGCCTGCAGGACTGCCGCAAGATTTTCTGCGGGAAGCCCGGCCCGCCCAGCTGCAGATTCCTTGCTGTCGGAGCTGCTTCCTGGTGGCTAGCCTGGCAGTATTTCAGCCATAGGCCTGTCCTGGGGCCCTACTCTTGCAGGCCCTGGGTCGCTTATTCCGGGCTCGGGCGGTATCGGCTGTAGCATCAGCTCGTTGTTGCCGCTGGTTTGCGCTTTGTGCGCTTCCTTCTGTACAATTCTGGTGACTTTGGCTAGTCATGCTTGTCGCCACTCGATGGGCGAGCAGCGACTGCCTCACAGGGTTTTTTGTGTGAGGCTATGGTGCGCAGATGTATGGTGAAATGGCAGCCTGTCAGATTCAAATGCATATATACCCCAGCCTTGTTGGCTATTAAATGGCAATATGAGCGCTTGCTGTTGCTTATATCGTAGTGCATGCAAATATTGTTTTGTATTTTTGAGCAAATAGGTAGGCGCTGTCTACTGTGCCATATTCTGCGTCGGACTTCAGTATTCTCTGGATTTCTGTCGGCAGTACCGCAGTGAAGGAGATGCGCGCAGGTGCCTTCTGAGCTTATGGGCTGTCATTTTTAGATTTTCCAATTTAATTAGCGAATCAAATAAAAAATTGCCTGGATGCGACTGAGGAATATCGTCTGAGCTCAGCAGGCTGACTGGTAACTCCGCTCATCGCTTTTTGCAAATGTAGGTATGTGTCAAAACATTGCCTGAGCTGTCTGATGAATTTCGATCTGACGAATCGATTCTGCGGTCGTAATTCCGCGGGAAATCAGCGAAATCATCGACCGGCCCATTGCCACCCGTAACTGACCATCCTGATGGAGAACGAGAACGAAGGGGAACCTCGAACAAAGGCTCGTCTGCAGGTTCGGCGGGGCTAGCCGGAGCTAGTTTTTCGTTGATTTGCGGCGATATCTTTAGGTCGGCGCCCAGATCGGCGATTGGACTTGGACTATTTGCCTTGTCTGTCTCGGGGTCTGACTGATTGCGGGGCCAGTGGGACTTTCTTTCGGGGAATATGCCGACGATGTCGCTTCCCAGATTTTTATCTGGACGCCGTCGCTTCCTTCTATTTCATTTTCCTGTTTATGTACTGTCAGTTTGGTGCTAAGCTTGCTGCCTATCTGAGGCAAGACTGATGTTAGCGGTGATTTGATAATACTGGTCGAGGCATCTCGGTCGACGAAAGGCAGATGCGTCTCGACGGGAGGCGAGCGAAATGACTAATCAGTGAGCGGCGATGCTCCACGCACATAGACTCTATGACCGCCAGGACTATTGCTCCTTCCCGATGCTTTTTCGGGAATTACGATAGTCTCCAGCGGCTCGACGCTCGTCAGTGTTTGCGTCTTGGGCCGTGGCGGGGGAGTAACGGAGTCACCGCTCGAGTCGCTGCATGAGTTGCTGGGCTTGAATAGTTTGGCCTTCGTGCGACTCTCGTTTTTTTCAGTCAATCTCGTGACGTACCCTCGTGCTGTCCTCGACGCGGAAATGGACTTAGGAGAAGTTGGCGTCATTGGTCGAGCTATTTTATCAAAAATTTTAATAAAGCACCTATAGTAGCTGAAGAGACCAAGCGCTTGTTTTACTTACTTCGCGTCAGTTGGAACCAGGTATTGGTCGTGCGCTTCTTTCTTTAAAAGCTGGCACTTTCTTGGCTTCAGTATCAAGTTGGCCTCCAGTAATCATTTCAGCACACGGCGCAATCCTGCCATTATTTCTATAATTGCGTCTGTTATTATTGGTGCCCCTATCCTTGGTCCGGTTTCTAGAATTGTTAAAATTGCGATTTTTGTTGCCTCAATTGTTGAGTAGCCAAGGATTTCTTATTAATTTATTTTATAGCACTGTGTGTCCTAAATCCGCACTTAAGTCACACCTATCCGTGACTTAAGTAGTCCATTATTGAACCGTCTTTATTGCCCTCGCTACGCTCGGGCGCTAACCTCACGGTGCAACACTGGACGGCTTAAGGCACGGCTAGGCGTGGCAGTGGATTTAGGCAAGCAGTGCTATAAAATAGTATACGATACTCGTGACTTAAATGACAGCGGACGAATAGAGAGTACTTGTAGCCTGTTACTCAGAAAATTTTCGAAAAATTTATAATTGTGAAAATTTTGAAAATTGTTGAGAATTTCATAAATGTTGAAAATTTTGAAAAATGTTGAATATTTTGGAAAATGTTAAAAATTTTGAAAAATGGAGATAATTATAAAAAATATTAAAAATTTTGAAAAATTTTGAAAATTTTGAAAAATTTTGAAAATTTTGAAAAATTTTGAAAATTTTGAAAAATTTTGAAAATTCCTTGGTGGAAAATTAATCTAGAACTATGTAGATATATCTAGTTGGCCATGGGAATAATCGAGGGCCTCGATAAAACTAGATAATTTTCTACCAGGGTTCTGAAAAATTTTGAAAATTTTCTAGAATTTTCTCAGTAACGGGCTACAAGTACTCTATTAGCCTGCTGGACGAAATTTTTTGAGCGGGCAAACAAATTTTTTTCGCTTTCCGGCCGGCAAACAGCTGTTTTACGTTAGCTTTAGAGGCACGAGAAATTTTATTTATTTATTTATTTGTTTGTTTGTTTCTTTATTTGTTTGTTTGTTTGTTTGTTTGTTTGTTTGTTGGTTTGTTTCTTTGTTTATTTGTTTATTTGTTTATTTGTTTATTTGTTTATTTGTTTATTTGTTTATTTATTTATTTTTATTTTTTTTATTTTTTTTTATTTTTTTTTCTTATTTTTTTTTATTTCATGTGATACGCAGTATTATTATTTAATTCAGTTTAACAAGTTCTGGTTGTATTTAGCATTATATTACTTCTTTTATTTATCTATTTAAGTATGGCGTCTTCGTGCCAGAAGTGAAAAAAAAGTACAAAGCCAAATTCAATTATGTGTAGATGTAAGGACTGCAATAAACCGTATCACAATTTATGTTATGACTGGACGCCAGTAAGCGGAAATAAATATAGATGTCTAAAATGTAAATTAGAAAAAACGAATAGTCCAGATAATTTGAGTAACACCGGGAGCAGTGAATTAAACGGAAAAAATGACAATAAATTAATACTAGATGTTGAAAGTGCAGTTGAGTCCCTCAACGATATTAATAAACTAACGGACAAACATATTTCCGCGTCAACGTCATTTGTTCCGTCCATCAAGACCGTAGCTGATAAAAGAGAAAAAGATATTGAGACTACCTGCAACTTAGATCTAAGTGCTATCCGTTATTGTAAGCTGCCTTCATCGATGCTTAATTTATTTACCAATCGATTCGATTTGCTTGAAGCAGCAATAGGTGATGTTAAGTCTCTTGTAGTGGAGAAAATTGATGCTATCGGAACAGTCTCAACTCCCGTCCCAGCAACAGAGGGACTGATTGATGGTCTGGCTGTTAAGTTTTCGTCACTTCAAGAGAAAATTGCTGCGCAGTCTTTAAAGCTTGAAGGGCTGCACAATGATCGATTGCAGCTGCTTCAAGAAAATAGACTTCTTAAAGATCAAATTAACTCCTTACTCACTAAAATGTCAACATTGGTCGAGAGTACTGAGCAGCAGCGCGGTGATGGTGGTAAAAAATGCGTCAACACCGACGATTCTCAAATATTTGTGTCACTCAAAGACTTAGACAAATCTGCCCAGTTTTTAGACGCTAATAATAATAGTAATAATAGTAATTATAATAGTAATAATAAGAATAGTCATAGTTGTAAGGATAGTCGTAGTAGTAAGGCTAGTCCTTATAATGCGAAAATATATAATAGAAACGATGACCGTACTATTGTCGTCCGTGCGAATGTACATGCTGCCCCGTCGGGTCTCACCCCGCTGGTTGAATCAGCTCTTGACAGGTTTCGAACACAACACTATCGACATCAAACCAGGGACCGTCGCCACATGTTAGATAACCCCTCTAATCGGAATAAGTATTGTTCTCCCATGAATAGGACAAATTATGGAAAGGGCTCGGAAGAATTAATTATTTCTAATATCTTTGACGGTACTGATAAACAACGTGCGGACGTAATCCACGCGGTCATCTCCACAGTTGTCCCGTCCATTGAGGATGTTCTCTAAGCATAGATGTACGAGATATAGTAAAGAAGACGTTGATTTCTCGGGACTTGATCAGGAAACGATTGATAACGTGAGTTGGGAAAACTTTTATTAATTAATTTTTGAGTAAAGATAAGTTTGCTCAGTTCAAAAGTTTAAAAGCAGTTGCTCATGGACTGCATTTTAAATATTTTTGGCATAGAGGAGGTCGTTTCCTGGCCAAGTCCCGAGATGGCGAAACATTGCACTAAGTATCTATTGCGGCTGACCTGCAAGCGATCGCAGTGTCTTTTAGACCTGCTAAAATTAACCCTGTCCCGATTGATAAGGCTAACGCACAAAAAAATAATAAAATAACTACTTTGAGTTCGTCAAACGATATTGCTATTGATGTAGTAGCAGGCTTTCTAAATGTAAACTCGATAAAAAAACACATAACTGCTTTTAGCCAATTCCTACTTGCTCATCCCTTCTATCATCTTTTCGGCATTGCTGAGTCGTGTCTCGGGCCAAGTATCGGGGATGATTACGTTCAGATCGATGGTTATTCCATCATCAGACAGGACAGGAATAGGAAAGGTGGTGGGGTTCTCCTGTATGTCCACAATTCATACAAAGCTACAGTATTATGTTCCTCTTCAACAGTGCAGGACGAGGGTAAGCCGTTCGCTCCTGAATACTTGAGGTGTAGTGTGCAACACGGATCGTTGCCACTCGTCTTTGTTGCGGTTATATATAGAGCACCTGATGCTGAACTTAGAAACTCCGACCTTGCCGATGTTCTTGAACGTCATTCGGCAGGTTTTAAACATCGCATTATTATGGGTGATCTGAACGCAAACTTGCTATCAACATCGGCGGAATCAGATTTTATTAGGCAGCTAGCATGTAGCCTTAACATAAAACTAGTTAATCACAGCGCGAGTCATGCCAAAGAGACTCGCACATGGATAGATGTAATTTTTATTGACAATGACGACGTCATACTTGCCTCGAACAATTTCGTGGCGACGTTTTCAAATCGAAATAACATCATTGACGTGACTATTGACCTCCTAACAACTGACTCCGATCATAAGTAACTTCTCGTTCCGTAATTTTAAGACAATAAAGCAGGAAGAGCTTCTGTCTCTCCTGCAAGAGAGATTGGTCGTCCATCAATTGTTCGGATGCGGACGTGGACACTAGTTTAGAACATCTGGGTGTAAATATCATGAAGGCGTTAGATAAAGTAGCTCTAGTTAAAGAATTTCGGCCGAAAAAAGTGTACAATCACCGTGGGTTGATTCGGAACTTAAGGAGCTATGTAACAAGCGTGATGTCTTGCGCCGTCGATTGCTCCGCACGAGGAATCAAGAAATTTGGCAGGAATGTCAGAGCTTAGGGGTCTTGGACTCTTACGGAGAGCTCGGGAGGAACTCCATGGTTTCTCTCCGGGTGAACTTAATTCACATTTTGCGGGAGTATCAATTTCTGATAGAGAGTGCAAGTACGATTGAAAATATGTAATGTCGTCAGCTAGTGATGAAGGTTTTACTTTTAGTAAGATGACTTATTCGGATGTGGTCCTAGCTGTCGCGCATTTTCTTCTCAAGCAAAGGGTGAAGATGGAATTTCCCAAAGTGTTATTGCTAAAGCACTTCCGGTCCTTTTCTAGCTGACATTTTTAATTCCTCCCTCTCGAGTGGGATCTTTCCCGGTACCTGGAAGAAAGCTCATTTGGTACCGTTAAAAAAGAAGGCCATTCCATCTACAGTGACGGACTTTCGTCTTATTGCCCTTCTTAGCTTTCTCTCCAAGCTTCTGGAAAAGATCGTGCATGAACAAATGTCAGCTTATTTGTTTTCGGAAGAAATCCTCGATCCCCTTCAGACAGGTTTCCGTCCGCATCATAGTACGCAGACAGCACTACTGAAATTGACTGAAGACATACGATCCGGTATAGATAATATCAAGCGGCTAGTTACCATCCTTTTACTATTTGATTTTAGTAAGGCGTTCGACACTATTTCGCCATCCAAGTTGTTACGCAAGCTGATCAGAATGGGATTCTCCAGGGGAGTAGTCATGTGGATAAAATCATATATTACAGGGCGTAACCAAAAAGTTGTTACGGCATCAAATGGTAGTTCAGATTGGCTCACAACCAATCTCGGCGTACCACAGGACTCTGTCTTGGGGCCCCTTCTGTTCAGCCTTTATATTAATGACCTTCAGGAAGTTTTATCGGGCTTTAAAAGTACGAGGGATATTCTTACGGATAATGTATCGCATTTATTATACGCGGACGATTTGCAAACCTACACTCAAGCTACTTGCGATAACCTTCATCAGGGGATAAGACGTTTGTCGGCTGTGGCCAAGCAGTGTCGGTGTGGGCTTCTGAGAACGCTCTGTGTCTTAATGTCGGGAAAACGAAGGCAATTATTTTTGGGTCAGAATCTAACATTAAGAAAGTATAGAGTATGGATTTGCCTGGCATAGAGATTCAGGATAACGTATTTGTTCCCTTTGTTGACACTGTTACTAACCTCGGTGTAGTCATGGATTCGAAGTTAACATGGACACCACAACTGGATGCAGTTAGCCGAAAGGTTAATAAGGCCCTAAATGAGCTTAAATCATTTCAATCCAGCACCACCGAAGCGTTACGCAAACCGCTTGCAAGTGCTCTTGTCTTGTCTTATTTCGATTATTGCTCTTTAGGGTATCTTGATGTGTCAGGTGAGCTCCGGATGAGACTGCAAAGATTGCAGAATTCATAAGTGAGGTACATATGTGGTGTTAGAAGGTATGAGCATATCAGTCCCTACAGGAGTAAACTTGGCTGGCTTGATCTTGAGGGAAGAAGTGCGTATTTTGCGGCGCTACAACTATACAAAGTTATTAACATGGGTCAACCCACGTATCTTGCAACCCTTTTTAAAAAAAAACAGGCTCGGACCTTTAGTAGGACTGATTCTAGGGAGCTCTCGATTCCATCGTCGCGTACTGATACAGGGTTGAAATCTTTTCAATTTCAAGGTGCGCGCCTATGAAATACGATCCCTCGACATATTAAGCATTTGCCCTCACTACGCAGATTTAAATCGACAATTCGCGACTATTTGCTATGTAAGTTCAGGGACATGGACCATGTATATCTAATGTAGAATAACGCTATGCATACTTATGTGGACTATAATAGAAATTGAAGTTTGATAGTCACAAAAAAATGTAATGATAAGAATATGTGATAAGTGTAATGACGTGATTGATGTACGACAGATATAATATTGTGCAATATATGTAAGTAAATGACGAGCAATGTCGAGCTGTGATAAGATTGACTATACCAATGATCTCTGTATATATGTATTATTATTGAATGTAGTTTTATTGTTTTTGTCTTGCACAGAATAAACATCTAATCTAATCTAATCTACACAGACGAGCGGCAGGCAGGCAGTTACCGACACAGTGCATGTGTGCCGAACAATACATGATAACACTTGCAGCTGCAATCTGTCGTCAAGGTCAAGCGCATCAGATAACTTACGCACGCAAGCAGATCGTCTACTGCTACAGTGTATTGCAATTATTGTGAGCAATCAACGCATAAATCCAGCGACTGCTGGAAGCTGCAAAAAGATGCACAATAGTACATTACGATACGTGTGACTTAAATGGTTCTTTTTTACACGGCGCGTAGTTAGCGCCGTTTAAAACTGAACAATTTAATTCACGAGTGTCGTATACTATTTTATAGCACTGCTTGCCTAAATCCACTGCCACGCCTAGCCGTGCCTTAAGCAGTCCAGTGTTGCACCGTGACGTTAGCGCCCGAGCGTAGCGAGGGAAACAAAGACGGTGCAATAATGGACTACTTAAGTCACGGATAGGTGTGACTTAAGTGCGGATTTAGGCCACACAGTGCTATAAAATAAATTAATAAGAAATCGTCGGCTGCTCAATAATTGAGGCAACGAAAATCGCAATTTTAACAATTCTAGAAACCGGACCAAGGATAGGGTCACCAATAATAACAGACGCAATTATAGAAATAATGGCAGGAATGCTAAGCGTAATGACGAAAAGATCCACACTGTTAGTACCAGCAACAGCAGCGACATCAAGGAGCCGCCAAGCAACAAGCCCGTACTCAACAGCAACGGCGAGCTAGCCAAGCAGCTCAGTAAGCAGCATTTAAACTAGCTGCCCACTCGACGCGATCCTCGAACGCCGAGCGTGGAGAACAAGTAAAACCGAAAATTAGCATAGTAAAAAAGTCAGTAAAAATCAAGTTCTTGACTGCGGGCCGCAACCGACAATAGTAAATATCGATTGGCTCCAATTGAAGCAGAGACAAGGCAAGTTCTATGCTGATTCAGCAACCGATATCTTCGTCGTGAAGATCGGGCATTTAGAGCCCGGCAGCCCAATAGACAGGCCAAATATTATAGAGATAAAAGTAGTCACTCCGGGAGCCTCTTATACCTTGGGTCAGACCGAAATAGCATTACAAGGTCTTAAGTGCACAGTGCACGTGGTATCCAACGATTTCTCCATAGAGATTGCGGGAATAATTGTATGGGATATAATAGAGCGCTACAAAGGCTGCGTAGATGTAGCCAGATAAAGCCTTGGTCTCGGCAGTACGTCTATACAACTTGAGACGAATGAGAGACTAACTGTGCATCCAAAAGAAAAAATGATAATCAGTGCCAAGGTTAAAAACAATGACATAAAGGAAGGTTGGGTTCCTCTCATGAATCTGCATAAAGATTTACTATTTGGTAAGTTTATTGCCGAAATTAAGGTACCAGACCTGTGTGACGCTCATATTTTGGACGTTATTTCATGAATTTTTTTGGAAAAGAAAATAATATACGATCCTTCAGTAATTTTTATATGTTATTATTGGTGTTCAAAAGTGTAAAAAAAAAGTTTTTGTGATACAATTTTATAATTTTTTTTTATCTTTCACACGGCCAAAGTTAACTCCTCGAGAAAAAGGCGAAGGTGGGGAAGCACCCACGGTCCTGTGGTGATCTGAATGCAAAAAATCAAATTGATTATTATTCTGTAGGCTTGTTGCTATTATTGGAACCTTAATATGCACATATGTTTCATGACGGGATTTTTTCGCGATTCTTTTCTTTTGACAAAATTGTTTAAAAAAATTAATTAATTATTAAAAAATTCAATGTTTTTTAGGTCTCAGTAATAGTCTGTCATGTTAAGAATGTCTGGTAAAAATTTCAAGTCAATCGGTTAGATAGTTTTTTCTTAGTGCTTCCCCCGCGACCAAAAAAGTGGTTTCGCTCTTTGGTTTTGTTTCGCTGATCGGATGGTTTACTGGGATGGTGGTCGACGTTTTGCTCAAGTCTAAATACTGTAAAGCTTGTAAATTCTGCAAGAAGAAAACTGACACAGAAGAATATAAAGAATGGGCTGAAAGTCATGGAAGTGAATGTCAAGCTAATCATGAGGGCTCAGCGGGGAATATTGAAGTAGATGCAATCATCGAAATGTTCCAAAGATCAGAATCTTTACACGGTATGGTATATCCAAAATATGTTGGTGATGAAGATTCAAAGACCTTCAAAGGTCTCACCGATGCAAAGCTTTACGAGAACATCACGATAAAGAAACAGGAGTGCATCGATCATGTTCAAAAACAAATGCGTACTCGTCTTCGAAATTTGAAAAGCAAGCAAAAGGTCTTTGAGGAAAAGGTAAATTGACTCGAAAGCTAATAGACGAGTTATCTAAATGTTATGGTTTAGCAATATGCAGAAATCCAGACTCGGTTAAACAAATGCGCAATGACATTTACGCAACGCTAGACCACAAACTTTCAACAGACACCAAACGAAAACATGATAAGTGCCCGAGCGGAGAAGACTCATGGTGTTCATGGCAGAAGGCAAAAGCTACTGGAGATTTATCAAACTACACGCACAAAGCACCGTTATCTCAAGAAGATTATGAAGCGATTTCTCCTGTTTATGAAGAGTTGAGCAGTGACGATCTTGTTACACGTTTCTTTGGCGGATTAAATCAAAATACAAATGAAAACTTTAACGCAACCATGTGGTCTATGGCATCTAAATCTACCTCCAGTGACAAACATGTACTTAATACAGCAGTATACAATGATGTGGGTATCTACTATAATGGTCTGTCAAGTGTCATGCGTCTGATGCAAAATTTAGGGACGAAAATAGGGCCAAACTGCTACATGTGCGTGGAAGCTGATGAGCGTCGCATCAAATTTTCTGAGCGATCGCTCACCGATGCTGTAACAAAGGCTCAGTTAGACTTAAAATCAGTCAGGAAGGAGAAATAAGAAGAGAATATCAATTTAGATGAGCAAATGTACGACGCAGGCATCGCAGATTAAAGGTAAAACGAAATATTTTAGAAGTTAAGTACTTATAAAACTTTAAACGCGTTTTTGTCAAAACTGCTTCATTAAAACTGGGCGAAAACGCTGCTCGAAAACCGCTCGATATATCGCTTTCAAATTTTTACTGTAGCTTCACAATCGCATTATCTAAAGAAGTACATCGTTTTTTGATTAAACTAAAAATTTATTTTATAAACAATTTACTGCGAATTTTTACGTTGAAAAAATGAAATTTTTTAAAAACTTATGCCACTTTTTTAAAAATTGATTGAAAAAATGTATTTTTTTGTCCTAGCTCTCATACTTTCGGAGATACTATTTCGCTCGTGGAGATATCAAAGAGAAAGACATTTTTGGAAAATGGCTCTGACGCTGTCATTTTGTTTTGAAAATTCAATAAAAACATTATTTTTTATACTTCAATTTGTGTTTAATTAAACCCTGAAAAAAGAAACCCGGTCCCTTTACCCATATCCTCAAAAAAAAAATTATCAAAGTTAGGCCTTTTTTTGTGGTTCTAGAGTGTTGTTACCCCTTATCATCTAACCAATCGAGGTACTTCCTGTACGGAGTGATACGCAATTTTTGGGGTCGCTGAATTAGGATCTACTACCGAAATTTCATTTTCTTCAAATCCAAGATGTTATTGCCATTAAACTTTGGACCTCTAAGGGAGAGGCAAGGGGACTCACGTTAATCAAGCACCCCAAAGGAAACAGATCTTACTACGTCCACGTCGTTGTTTCTGGGTAACGCTAAAAGTGAGAATAAGGACTGAATGTAAAATTTCTCGCTCTATCGGTTTCCGGTATTATTACTGGGATTTTCGATTAAAAAAACCAGTTGACCTTCAAATTACCTTCAAGGTCAAGTCCAAAGTCAAATTGAAGGTCACAATTACATCCCTTGTTCAACACATCCATACTTGAAATTTCTCGCTCCTTCCGAATCCGGTATCAAAAATAAGGGTTTCCATTTGAAAATATGAGGTCGACCTCGAAACAACCTTGAAAATGAGGTTCAAGGTCAAATCCAAGGTCACCGCCGGGTACCCCGTAAAGATTTACCTAGGGTATGACCTTTGTTTGTTTTGTTTTACCACTGAATTCGCGAGATTTTTAAGAAGTCATTATTTGACCCCTATTTGACCTCTAGGGGTTACCTCAACCCCATACCTCAATACATATCCGGATGTAAAATTTTTCGCTCTTTCCGATTCCGCTATAAAAAATAGGGGTTCCCGTTTGAAAAAATGAGGATGACCTCAAAATAACCTTGAAAATGAGGTTCAAGGTCAAATCCAAGGTCACCGTTGGGTTCCTTGTTCAAAGTTACTTAAGGAATGACCTTGACCTCTTCCAGAAAAGCAGTACTTTAGACAATATTCAGCCGTCCCGGGACTTAATTGACACCCTGTATATCCCCGCTTAATATGCCAGAAAAACGCAAAAATCAATACATGCGTTACAAAAAATATGGTGTGCACCAAGGACCAAGTGGGATTTTTGACCTCGTATGGTTGGAGTAATCGTCTTCGGCTCGTACTGCAATCTCCACACTCGGTCTAAAAAAGCCCACTTTGCGCCCTAGGTATACAATATATTATTTTTGCAGCATAAACATGATTTTGAATATCTTTAAAAAATACTTTTCGTCACACAAGCATGATTTTCGCGTTTTTTTACCTATCAATCGGGACTAAAGCCTTTTTCAGACAGTTTTTGTCACGGAACAGCGTTCGTTTTTGAATATTTATCGTCCGCTACTCGAACAGCGGGCTCTTGTCAACTATTATCGCCCGCACATGCGAGGGTTTGTCAGTTTTTATCGCCCACTAAAATTTTTTCAATCTTACAGAAATCAATACATGTGTCACAAACAATATGGTGTGCACCAAGGATAGTGGGCTTTTTGACCTCGTGTAGTTGCAGTATCTTCATACGCGGTCTAAATAAGTCCACTTAACGCCCTTGGTACATAATATACTATTTACGCCCGCTGGGACAGTCTTCTTCTTCAAAAACACCTATTGAGCTCCCTTCCAAGTTCTCGGAAAAATGCCACTGGTCAAGGAGGAGTTGAAGATTTTAAGAATGTGATCTCTCACAAACGGAAGAGCCGTAGCCACTATACTTTGGTGGATGACATCTTCTCTTCTAGCCAGTGACGAGAAATGGGCAATAGCCAGGACCACGTCTGAGAAGCTAACTTCTCGAAAAACAAAGCCGTCATTACTGCCAGTAGTCAAGACGTTGTCAAGTTCTTCATCACTTTCACTTTATGAGATCGACACCCCTGAAAAGTGGGCATTGAGCTCTTCCAGCAAGAAACCATGAAGCTCCTCTCTTATTTTTGGCAGAAGGCCCAAAGTCTTGAGCTCTTTCCAGGTGTCTTTTTTGGTATCAAGAGTTTCAAATATTCTATTTCGCAGAAAAATTTCTCGTGTATTCTTAGTTCGCCTTTCAGCTTCTGCTGCAAGGCTCTGATACTCCCGCCGCAGTCTGTCATCTTTGGTCCGAGCGTAACGTCTTCGTTCAGAGTCACGTTTATTGTATAAATGTGTCAGTTCAGCATCCACCCATGGCCTGATTTTCTTTTTCGGTATAAATTCTTTTAAGGACGCAATTTTATGTATTACAGCCATGAGGTTGATGCTGAGGCACTCTAGTTGACTGTCAACACCCGCAGCAGAACCATCAAGCGGCAACCAATCACAGTCAGCTAGGTGAGACAGGAGGTCGTCTTGCTGGATCGATTTAAAATCCCTGTAGTTAAAAGATTCAGCCACAGGGGATGCTGCAGTTTCGACCCCAATCTCGACCTCTATGATGCTATGATAACTGGCCGGTTGATTGCCGCTGCTCAGTACAACGTCATTGTTATCTGTCAGGATTGCATCAATCCATGTGTGAGAGTCTGTGAGACGATGAGTCGCACCATGATCAACTATTTGAAGGTTGAGATCATCAGCCAACCGCCTGACAAATCTTGCATCGGCTGATGTTCCGAGTAGATTCGCATTCAGATCTCCCATTATAACTTTCTGACAAAAATCTTGCGTATGAGTAGTAAGTTGGTCTGTTAAATCAGAGCCCCGACTCAGCAACTCCAAAGAGATGGTAGGTAGGACAAGCTGAAAGATGTTGTTTCAACATGCCAAGGAGCCCCATAAGAGAGGTAACATTGACATCCTTTTAAACTGTTGTCGGAATAACAGTCTTATCAATTTCATTTACATTTTTAACACTTTTTGTTGTCTGATCGGTAGGTCGTACAGGTTGAGTAGTAGCATATGATGCTACTGTCGCTTGGAGATCTGCCGCTGACGAAAATTCATGGGAAACGTGGCCATCACGTCTCTTCACCAGGAAACGGCCCCCTCTATGTCAAATGTATTTAAAATTAAGTCTCATCGCCAGGGCTTTGAGACTTCTATATTTAATGAATGGGTCCTTTGTTAAAAATTCATTAATAAAAATTTTCCCGTTAATAATCCCATCCCTTGTATCCTGGTCAAGAACCGTAGTGTCGACGTCTTTAGCATGAACACCTGTAATGAGTTTTTTTGCTCGCATAATTTTGTCACCCAACACACTGCTGAACAGGGTAACAACCCACGGTGACCGTTTGCGTTCGCTGTTTACATCTTCTGATGCCGTAGAAATCGGTTCCTCTGACCGAATCAGGCGTACGATTATTATTTCAGAGAGAGCGAGAGAGAGAGAGAGAGAGAGCGAGAGAGAGAGCGAGAGAAAGAGAGAGAACGTATACCGCGTTCGAAGGTCTCCCCCGCTATCCGAGAGACCGGAGGCTTTTGGTGTCACCTTGCACCGACAAAGCTTCGCAGGCAAGAGAGAGTGAGAGAGAGAAGGAGAGAGTGAGAGAGAAGGTGAGAGTGAGAGACAGAGAGAGAGAGAGAGAGAGAGAGAGAGAGAGAGAGAGCCTACTGCTATGCACTTACCAACGCTGTCCTGTAAATATGTTAGGGAATAAAGCACAATAAAGCACTATAAATATTTACAAGTATAACAGTTTAAGATTAGTATATTGCAATATTATAAAACCTTTACATTTTTAAAACTTAAAATTTATTTAAAAACACTTTTTTATATTAAAGCTTTTAAAAAACGCTGCCATTTGCTTTGGTCTATGCTTTCTCAAAGAGAATTTAATTAAAATGTGAAGAAATTAATATTTTATAAAAATATACTTTATATAGCACGTTTTTTTTAATCCCAATACGCATGAATTCATTTTTCTTGGATAAATTTAATGACATGTCGCGAACATTTCTTCCTTGACAACCTGCAGCGGTGATTAAGGCTCGAGCGCGCGAGCACTGGAATTCTATTATATTCCATGGTGAATCGGGCAGTCATACTCCCCGTTCTATTCAATTAAAGCTACGTCTTTAACAGTTGTATATTGCACGCGAATGATTAGAAATTAGAAATTAGATTAGCGTTTTTGTTAAATCTCTTGTTTGATTAAAGGTATATTTATATCTTATTTCTTCTGCAATCACAAAACTTGATGTCGGTATACTGTCCAAGTACATGTTCAGTGTTCTGTTGTGGTGTAGTTTTATGTGTTCGATTGCTCGAAAATATACACGCTGCCATCTGATTGGAATTGTGCGATCAACAAAAAATCGCGTGCTATATATGCATTATCCATGCATACACCCATAATTGATATTATACTCCGCGATACGAAATAGTTCGCAGGACGGGTATTCTGGGCCCTTGAGCAGAATATTTTTAGCATTCGTTTCATCTTCTTTTATTAATTTACTTTTCAAATAATCTAACATGTATTCGAGAGCCCGATTAACAAAAGTGGTACACTATTCTACATGTTTAAGTCGCGAATTAATACACTCACTCACCTGTGACAGTCCCTCGAGTGTAGCTGGTTGAATGACGATGCTCGGCGGATTAACGTATTTCTTCTTCTTTTTGACGGGCGGTTCGAATGTAGTAGTTGATTCCATATCCTCGTATAGCTGTATCTCCTGCCGCCAGCGGGTGGTCTCTCGTCGAGGGCTATTGCTCTCGAGCTGTAAGCCATCGTAAAATTGAGGTCGTAATCGAGGAAGAAAATCTTGCATGGCTTTCCGAAATCTTGATAGTTTCTTAAGTACGCACTGATGAAATGAAAGTACATGTCTTAAAATATAAATAAGTATAATAAAAAAAACGAAAAGTTTAAATTAATATTTTGTTGAAAAAGCATATATTATTTTAGTTTATTTAAGAAAATATAACTACATATTTATATTCCTGCATGGGTTAATTTTGAAATCAGGAAACAGGCGGAACGTCAATAGTAAAAATAAAAGTATAACACAAAATTAAATGTCATGTCATCAAATTTTTTACAATATCTATTTTAGGAATAAAGAAGATAGTACATATGTTTCTTATAATACTAAGCGTACAAAAGTATAAAATTTTGTTATGAAGAACATTCCATTTTCGAAATACATGATTAAATACACACAGCTCCAACTGAGCTCATGCGCGGAAACACATAAACTTGCCGATGAACGTACCTCTTACTTTTTAATTTTTTGACAATATATTTATAAAACTTTGCAACTAATGCATCGTTGCTACGCGTATTTCGTGAAATGATATTGCAAAACGAACGTAGAGAAACACCATAACACAAATTATACAGATATAATACAATATTCTCCGCACACTTGCAAATTCACACTTTGTAGTTTTTTTTTTACTCCGCTGATATCGCATGCAGTTACTTCGAAGTCGATTCCGATGATTCTGTGAGTAAGGTGCGACGCAGCCCGTAGCTGTCAAAGTAGTTTCCGTAACCATTTTTGTCGATGTAAATAGCGATCCAGTGCAAGCATTTAAAACAGTTAAGCACACACTCGCATTCATCATCCGTGTCGTCTACTTCATCATTGATATATAGCTTTTTGACTTTGGGTAATTCGTCATCATCGTCGGTCACTTCGTCGTCATAGTACTCCTCGCTTTGCCGCTGACCGTCTTCTTTTATCACTTGGTCGACTGCATCCTAACCTCCCTCTTTCGCAAATCGTAGATGTTTCACTCTCTGCTGTCATGATATTCTAGCAGTGCACCATAGAAGACCTCGCTATGTGTAACGGGTAGGCTGAGCATATCTTTCGAAAGAAGCGTATAAAATCACTTTCTGGTTTAATAGGCTCTATGCATTACGCAAAATCTTTTTTATTCTTAGACTTTTGCGTACAACGAGATATACACATCAAAACAGCTAGAACATATGTTCAAGACTGTGAAATTTCGATGCGCCGTAATGCTCGATATTTATGATGCGGTGTGCCATTACTGATTCCAGAGACATATCTTTCTCACTCCCGCGTACATATATTCTGCGTGCATCCCATACTATGTTGTATAAATGGCATCGTAATTGCCGAAGAGAAATTTCGCTTTCGAACCACTGTAGGCCGTGCATATCAAACGAAAAATAATTATTAGTTCGATGCATGTCCGCAGGTAAGTTGTTAAAATTGCAAGTTTCGTGTACTATCTTGTGTCCAATTACGCGATTTTGTAATGTAATATAATAATATTATACAGATGATATATGCGGATACCTTGTAATATATTTGTAAATAAAAATCTATTTTGTAGTTATTTTTAATAAAATATTAGATAGGAGACGCACCGACCGAGATAGGAGGTTCTCCACTAGTAATCTGAGATAGGAGGTTCTTTCGCTCAGGCGTCGATACAGAGAGAGAGACACAGAGAGAGAGAGAGAGAGAGAGAATTAATTGAAAAAGTTTGATTAAATCTGCTATTTCTATTAAATGCTCTATTATCGATAAAGCCAATGATTATTGTTTTCGGTAGCTGCCCGAGTATGACGTTTTCAATCGCGTCGCCGAGAATTCCCGCATGAAGTGTGAATGATTTTAACTCTATACGGGTGATCGGATATTTAGCTGTAGTTTTTGCTAATGCGTTAGTGTGGCCGAGTAAGACACCCGGGCAGATTTTAACTCTGCGAACGATGAGCATTGCCTCTTGTATATGCACCTTGAATTTACAGTCATCGAAAACGTCCATTAAGCAAAATGAGTCCTTGCTTCTTACTTAACGAATTTATATTTCTACACCGTTAATTAACATTTTATCTTTATTCATCCGGTCGAGAATCTCAACTCGAGATGCATGAAGGATCGCATGTTACACACGCAGTCATTGCGCATACAATATTGAGGATTCTGAGCGCCTTTGCTCACGGCTTGCGGTGCTGCAGCATTCGGTGCAGCATCAAAAGCGTCTTCTGTATCCTCGTATCACAAACTAGCCATCCAATGCGACTCTTTAGCTGTGGGAGAATAGTTTAGTAGTGACTCTATGTAGGCCCTATAAGGGTACGCTTTATTTGTTGGTAAAACGAATTTTTGATTCAAAAATACGTCAACCTGATTAAACATGAAATACAAAAAATTATTAACTGGTGCAACTTTAGCATTTTCAGCGTCGGTATCAATGGGTATGATTTTCGCTTGAATGTAAAGTATAGTGTGCACTAGATCTGTGTAATGCTCGTTCCCGCTTTGCTCTACAAATTCCAAGGGCGCATCCCCCTCCTCGCTGAGTGATGACACGAGCTTGTAATTTAAGGAAGCACTCTCTATCGAGGTCTGAGTTGCGGAAAGAGTCAAGAGATCCAGTTCGCTCGTCATACATTTTGTCGAATGATTGTGTAAGAAAGTCATTTTTGTGAACGTGATAAAACTTACTTTGGTCCAAAAATATCGATTATATTTCTAAAAGTAATAGTATCCGGCTTCTTTCTCTTTCTTCTCGTTATTTGCGCCCTCCTTCTTTTAACAGCGGTGTCGCGTTTTCTTTTACTTTGTTTACGTTTTTTGCGTGTGATGCCGATACTACCAGATACATGTGTCTTTCTTGACTGCCGTCTGCGCTTCAACTTTCGATTTATAACCGGATCCCTTCATCATATCCGCAATTTTATTGGCACGCTCCTACACCACTCCTACGATGATACGTTGAGCATGCAAAAATGTTTTACACACCGTCCCACCTGTTTGACGTTGCAATAACGTATGTACTGACTCATGTTTCCATATTTGTTTAACAATTATGCTTAAAATGAAGTGTAACCGTCAACGTTTCGTTCTCAAATGTATGAGTTGATTATGCTGATCTCTTATATCAATAATAATAGAGCGGAAGCTATCTTACAAAAGCGGAATGTAGTTTACAAATACAGGTGCAAATTGTTTCACGACGTTCGCTCTGAATTTATATTTTGAACTGTACAACGGTACGATACGTAACAGCGATGCTTGAGTATCGCCGACTGTATACGGCTCGCATATATCTGTGTAGACATACAGCTGGTTGGGTATAGTACGAGAGAACGAAGATAACTTGTTGTCCAGCGCAATGATGCTACCAAAGTTTGAGGTGATAAAAGTCCTCGACTTCCCTCTGTGCTCAGCATCCTCAAAACCGAATTGCCGGTACGAGCATTAAATAATTATATAACCTGTAACACCATATTTTGTGTTGGTTACACAAACTTCCAGTTTGTCGAACGAATTGCTGAGTGCAAGTCCGATGCTTGACAGAACTGGCCTATATAACTGATAGCACACTACTCACCCATTACACTCACTATACACATACACACACACACTAATTCCTTTCACGACACAGAGCAAGCGAGCTCTCCAATACCCTGAAGCAGCTGAAGAGGACGCACAGCTGCCATCCCATAGATTGGAGCTGGCTGGTCTCGGCTGGGGTGCGCTGAGCATGTCCTGGTGTCTCCTCTCCTTGCTCCCGTTCTTTCGAACCAACCTAAGAACACACGCATAGAGATTAGAAAGGAAGAATATAAGCAAAATGGTATTAGAATAATACCCACCGGATTTTATGCCTTGAAAGGCATGAATGAATCCACCTTGAGCGGAGCGGTTGCTTCTCTAGATACTTTGGAGGCGTGCAGCATACACCCTAGAAAACATAAAACTGAGTTAGTCTACAGCAGACATGCACATCAAACTAGAACTCTCTTACCTGGTTTGGAGGGTTTCCTTAGGCAGTGTGGTCTCTCAAGTGCAGCAACGTAGCTCAACTCATATCCCGCTCCTCCATAATATCAGCAACAGCAGCCGCCGAAGCACTCGCCAGTCACTTAGAAACAACCTAGCATTAGCAAGGGGAGATTACAGTGATATACAAAACACTAATCTCACCTGATAACAGTGGCAGTTGAGGAATGCAGTGTAGAAAGCTGCATGTAAATATAACCTCTTCGAGATTAACCGTGCCCACTGCTCCTGCTGCAAGTACGCAGTCCTGGGCCTTGCAGCTCTCGTTTTCGTGCCCCTTCGTCGACACCGATGTTCAAATATACCTCCTGCTGCATCCCTCGTCGCACTTCCTCGTCCTGGCCACTCGTACTTCCTCGTCCTCTCCAACACCGTCTGCGAGCCGTCGACTGCGTGCCACATAGCGTGACGTCACCGCGAGCAGACGCTTCCCTTTCCTCCTTCTTACTTCTCTTTCTTCCTCACCAGACGCATGCGCTGCGCCCTCAACCGAGCTCGGTCCGCACTACCGAAATCCGAGTGTAGCGCCGCGGGAACGAAGCGACAAATCGCTCGTACTGAGCCACGTTCGCAGACACTTCGGTCTTTGTATCAGCTCTGTGCGAAAATATAAAAACCCGCTTGTTCCGCTCGCGAATATATATATATATATACAACCGCTTGTATACCTCGACATTATTGTCGACCTTGTACCGTGTGTGCCGACCAGCTTCTATCGTCGAAGGAGGCCACACCGGATTTGAAAAGAGTAAGTTGCACAGAATATTATTGTGCTTAATTGGTACATATATATATATATATATATATATATATATATATATATATATATATATATATATATATATATATATATATATATATATATATATAGCTAATTCTCAGGGACGCGAATTCAACAGAATATACGGCGGTGAAATACACGTGGAAAGGCGGTGCGATGCTTGACACGCACGCGGCGCTAGCTTTACAAATATATATGTATATTCTGTTGAATTCGCGTCCCTGAGAATTAGCTTCTTCCCCTCTCGATTATTTACCGTTTCCCACCGTACCGCCGTGCTCACCGTAGTTAGTTTAATTGCGTTAATGATTCTATGTGTCAGTAGAACACTCGTAAAATCGTGCTGCGAATTCGCGCAGCTGGCGCTCAACAACTTGTCTATAAATTGAATAAACCACAAGTGTTCATACTTTTACCCTAAATTCCTGTGTGTAATTTATTTAAAGTCTCGAATAAAATTAATGTTAAAGCCTGCATGTACGGCGCAATAATCTTGGCTAGTATAGCTAAAATGATTGTCATAAAATTGACGCACCAACGTGGGGTCGACGAATTGTGCATAACTTATATTGTCATAAAATTGACGCAGCGACGTGGAGCCGACAAAAATTCCGGTGAAATTTGAATTAAATTAAAATTAAAGTTAAAATTAACATTAAATTACAAAATTAAATTAAAAATTTAATTAAAATCAATTCGTGATTAATAATTTGTAGAATTCGACAGTGCTGGTGAATCTAAACATAAAGTGGCACCTGTAAGGTATAATCGGATTTTTCGCGATCCATATACACGCGGCCACGGCGAGATGCTCGACAACGTCGCGACGGCTTCTAGCCGGCCATTAGTGCGTGTGCGCCGCGAGGTAGTGTTAGGTAGCCATATTTTTTTTTTCTTTGGCATCATACGGTAGACCACGCTAGCATTATTTGGCATGAATAATTTATGCTGCTTATTTTTCATTTTGCACATTGGCATAAATACAATAAAATATATCCCCAAATTTATACGTATGTCCTAAATAATTAGGATTGTATAAATACAAATTTAGCGTAATAAATACTGAATAAGTGCGTGGTGAAGTTTCGACAAAAATTTTTTTTTGAGTATTAATTGTAAAAATTATTTTAATAAAATTCTTGATAACTATCAACAATTTCGAAATTTTTGTGTAATATCAAAACGATAATTGTAGAAGGTAGTTGAAAAATAGTTCTTAGCAACACGTGTTCATTAAATACAGTATAGACTGTAACGGGGTTTTAGTTGTAAAACCCGCGGTACATATTAATATCTATGATAAGAGCATGGACAAGTGGGGGAAAGGGAAAGCCAGAGACAACGCAGCATGTAAGTTATAGAAAATATATATATATTCAATTGAGGGGATAGGAGAACAATCACGCACTTCACACGGAGTGTGCGTCCTCGCAGGCGTGTCGCGAAATAGAGAGAGAGAGAGAAAGAATACCCAGGGAATAGAGAGAGAGAGAGAGAGAGATAACCGCTGACTCACCCTAATCCGTGCACTAGGCAGCGATCGCCGCACGATAGGTAGCTATCCCCAGACAATCCCTGGGAACAGCTGTAGCCGGCTCGAAGATGTGCTGGGCGGTCGTCGCAGTTGTATTCCTCGCTTTCCGCTGCTTTTTCGCGCTCACCGAATGAATTCTCGCAACCCGCGTCCGTCCCTGCGAATCGTCTCTGCCTTCTACCGAAAAACTACCGTCGCTCGCGCCCCTGCGCGCCCCCTACTTATACTGTCTCTCTTTCTCTCTATGCGGCTCGCAATCCTCTCTCTCCCTTTACAGCGTTGACATCTGTAACATCTGAAAAGGGTTAGTACATATCTGTGTGTGTGTGGGAGAGAGCATGTGACAGGGTATGTATAATTACCCGTAACACACCCCTCCCCCAGACCCTGCTAGCCGGAGGTATGTCAGCTCGACATCTACCGCTCTCTCTCCACAAGAAAAAAGTATTAGAAAGTCAAAATTCGAAATAATATAATAGTGCAATAGACAAAAAAAATGTGTATAGTATTAGTCAATTGACTGTAACAAAAAGGTATTATAAATAAAACACAGAAGGTATCCTTTTCTCTCTCTTTATTTGAGGGGCGGCAGGATTTCCATGGCGATTCGCATATCCTCCTCGTTTTTCATCTTGCGTTTTACCGACGCGGTACGAAATCGGGGTGGTTGCTCCGGTTTGGGCACTCGCGGCCGCGGTTGACACCTCTCAAGCGACACTGGTGGCAGAATCGCGGTCTATCCCGTCGTAAATTTGTATTTTCACCGTTCTGGATCGGGTGCGTCGAGGAGAAGCGTCACAACTAGGCTCAAGGGATTTTGTGGACCCCTTTGGTCTCCATCGACCTCTCTTGGGATTGATCTCCACAGGCGCTGCGTCGCGATCAACGCTTACTTCGCGTACGGTAGTCGGTTGCGCCCCTATTTTATTACTAACCATCCCTGCCTTACGCTGAACAACTAAACTCGTTTGACGCAGCCTACCACGATTTTTCTCTACTATTATAGGCGTATTGTTCGCTCGCGACTCGTCTGGCTGAAGCTCGAGGTTGCTTGGTCCCTCGCTGTCCTTCGAAGTATCTTCTACTGCTTCGTCCTCGGAGTCGGAAGGCATGGTGTCGTCGTCATAGTATGGCCTCAAATATTTCAGGAAGATTTGGTCCACCTTATTTCCGTTTTTGTCAGCTAACTGGTAGGTATTATGCCCTTGTTTCTCAGAAATGACGTAGGGCCCAGTATATCTGGGGGCCTATTTAGCAGTAATTCCTTGTGGCGCACACGAAAGAATGCGATTACGCCGCAATACTTTCTGGCCTACAGCGTATTGCACATCTCGTCGCTTGCGATTATAATATTTAGCCTGGCGTTCTTGCGCTTTCGCTGAATTTTTCGCTGCTAAATCTTGCACTTCCTGAAGTTTATTCATGCGCTTACTCCAATTCTCTAACGCAGCTGCCTCTGCTTCATGCGCTGCGGCGAGTTCCTCTTGCCGTCGTAGCGTACTTGGAGGCACAGGGTTGCGTCCGAAATTCAGAAAAGCAGGTGACAATTCCGTAGACTCTTGCACAGCCGTATTATAGGCAAACACTAGCTCGGGAATGTGTAGATCCCAAGTACTATGGTTCGACACTATATATGACGTGATCATGGTCTTGAAGGTGCGGTTTACTCGCTCTACGGGTTTTTCTCTGAGTTCCCTCTTAATCGTTTTCGCATTTGCTTTGCGAATGGGGATACACTCCACCCAGCGCGTGAAAAGGTCCATGAACACTAGCAGATATTCATGACCGCGCGGTGTACGAGAGTTGGAGCCCATAATATCTCTGGCTACTACTTCCCACGGCCTTGTTACGATACGTCGGCCCATAAGTCCAGCGGGTGCTAACTGGACAGCTTTGCATTGCTGGCACACTGCGCAGCAACGTACGTAATTTGCTATATCCTTGTAAATTGACGGCCAATAATACCGCAATGCGATACGCTCATATGTTTTGGCGCGTTCCAGGTGTCCAGCTGTCGGCTCGTCATGTCCTTCATACAGGGCTTGCATCCGCTTTTCTTTGGGGAGGACTAGCTTCCAAGCATCCTGGTCCTCTAAGAGATCTTCGATCGAAAGATCAGATCGATAATAATACAGTCTGTTGCCCACTATTTTCCAATATGGATGCTCAGTAGGACTGGCGCGGACTTTCGCTTTCATTGCCAGATACCAGGAATCACTAGTATCCTGGTCCGGGCAACTGACTGACGAGACTGTTACCTCAGACTCATTCTCGTACATGCGAGATAATGCGTCTGGCACCCGTTGTCGATGCCTTTCCTATACTCAACCTCGAAGTCATAGGCAAGCATTTCGAGAGCCCAGCGTGCCAAGCGTCCTGTGGGGTTCTGAATACCTCGTAACCATTTCAGACTTAGATGGTCTGTAATGACCTTGAAGTGATAACCTTCTACATAAGATCGGAACTTCCTTATGGCCCACAGCACTGCTAGACATTCTCGCTCGGTTGGTAAGTAGTTCCTCTCAGCTGATGTCAACGTGCGGTTAGCAAAGCATAACACGTGTTCCGCCCCATCAATAATTTGTGTGAGCACCGCGCCCAAACCCGTAGAGCTGGCATCAGTTTGTATGACGAACTAATGGTCGAACGATGGACTATGCAACACAGGAGCAGATGCGATAAGCGCTTTAATCTGTTCAAACGCCATCTGCTGCTCATCACCCCATACGTACTTGACATTTGATCTAGTCAGATGGGTAAGCGGGTCCGCAATCGTGGCGAACTCATTCAGAAATTTCCGATACCACGACGCCATTCCTAGGAACCGTCGAAGCTGTTTAAGATTTTTCGGAGCTGGATACTCCAAAATTGGGGCGATCTTCTCTGGATCCGGCCGGAATCCCTCTCAATTCACAAGAAACCCCAGAAATCTAACTTCGCTGCGGCAAAACTCGCTTTTATCAAAAGTGATGGTGAGGCCCGCATCAATAATTCTGCGGAGAACATACTCAAGCCATATTAAGTGCTCTTCAAAAGTTTCTGTCGCTATAATCATATCATCCATATATGAATATGCGTGTGACTCCAGCTCGGGAACGATAATTTTGTTCGCTCAATTCTTGGAACGTTGCGGGTTCGCCAAATACGCCATACGAGAGAGAACAAAACTCGAACAGGCCTAGGCCGGGCACTGTAAACGCAGTCAAGTGTCGTGATCCTTCCTCTAACGGCACTTGATGAAATTGCACTACTTAGGTCAATGCTGGAAATATAGCGTGCTTTCTGTAGCTTTCGCAGGATAGAATCCATGTAAGGAAGCGGATACGCAGGCACCTTGGTGACCCCGTTCAACTTCCTATAGTCGACGCAAAAGCGATAAGAGCTGTTTGACTTACGAACCATTACCACTGGGCTCGACCATTCGCTATGGGATCTACGAATGACCCCTGCTTCCAGCATCTGGTGCACTTGTGCATGCATTTCTTCTTCAAGTTTCTTGGAGACGGGATAGTATCTTTGCCTAATAGGTCGCGCAGAACCAACATCAATCTTATGTTGCATTAGATTGGTGCGACCTAAGGGCACTTTGCCCGTTTGCAATACTCGATCCAACATCTCTTGCAATTGAGAGCGCTGCGCATCAGAAACGTCGGCAAGTCCAACAGAAGAGATCGGAATTCGCTCATCTACTCCAATTGGCGCTACCTCAAGAGGGAGAAGTTTCTCAATCCCTTCTACCTTTATTTTATTTTCCCGAGGTAGGATGTGTGCGTTGAACGCTCGCTTAAAATCCACGCCGAGAAGACATCCTTCTGGTAACTCGGGTAGAATAACGACCTCTAAATGGCGTTGTACCTCACCTATATCGAATGGTAAATCGACATATCCGATCACAGGTGAGATCTGTCCATTAGCCATCAGTACGCCTGGTCCTTTACTAGGTGCAATCTTTTTATTGTACGCTGCAGCAATCTGTAGGCCAAATGGTCCAATACATGTGCGTGCAGCACCTCCATCATGCAGTGCACGCACTCGGAATCCACCAATCCCCACTTGCATCCACCATCGAGAGTAGTCTCTCTCGATGTAAGGAGCTGATTCCTCAGAAGCGCCATTCGCGTCGTGAGCTACTATAGGTTCTGCCGCCGTCGCGATCGGTGGGAGAACTGGCTCAGCTTGCGCTTGTACTTCGCTGGTCTCATTGGAGTGAGTCGGTGAGGTCCTTAAGTTGGCTGCAGGGGTGGTATGGACCTGATTTACCCTTGCTCTTTTCCCGCACACTCAGGACACGTCCGTGTAGTGTATCCTGGCCAGCTACAGCCCCAGCATACAAGATGGGAACGTGGCCCAGGAGTTTTTCCCTTATTCTTGTCACTGGCCGGCTGGCGTAGGGAACTTCTTCGCTTTGGACTGTTGCCCCTTTATAATACGGCCCTTTATATCTTGGAGGAACCGATTTTTGCGCCGCTGCTTCCTCTGCGGTTGGCGATGGAGCTTTCATGGGACCAGTCAGAATCAGCTGTTTCAGCTTTTCATTGGGCAACTTCTCGATTAAAGCCGACATCTCTTGAGGCGAACTTTGCGATATCGCTGCCAGACTGGGAGCGTTACGCTTCGCACTCAATTTCTCCTCGACCAGCTTATCTACCTTATGAGACAAGTCTGTAGGCGAACCTTCCGCAATAGCAGCCAGACTCATTTTATAATAATTCGTCGGTGCGCGTGGCCCTTTATATGCCAATTCCGGCAACAAGCATTTATCCGCTGGAGGTGGCTCTTTCCAGCTACGCCGTACCTCCACGACAGCTTCTGCCTGCCGCGCCATCCGAATCAAAGTGTCAAGATCCGTGGTCTGCTCCTTTCTCACAATCGCCTGCAACTCTGGTGACATATTTCGATAAATTAGTTGCAGTTTCCTTTCTTCATTCCAAGGCACTTCAAATTTATCAATGTAAGATAGGAGAGAGAAGATATAATCGGTGACTGTGAGGTTCTGCGAATCCTTGAGTGCGCGCCGTCGCTTCTGTCACTAACCGCTGCTGATAACGGCTATCCACGCCGTAACAGAGTCGTGCTGCCTCGCAAAAATCTTGCCATGTATGCCAATTTCTCCGGGATTGGCGATACCACTGGAGAGCTGCTCCCTTCAGCAACTCCGTCATGGCATTTAGGAGGTCCTCGTCCTCTATGCGGGCCAGTGTGCGGCACTCATTGACGCGTAGCAGAAATTCTTCGATACTGCGACCGTCTTTTTCGCCAGAAAACTTAATGTTCCAGGATCGAACTGTTTTTCCGATATCATTAACACGGGGACCAGCAAATGTGCTATTTTGCGATTGTCGCATTGTCTCAGGATACTGAGACATTCCCCTCCCCCCAGACTCTCGCCAGGTTGGGAGAGTCTGATCGTGCTGGCGAGCCATCGCTGGTCCTCTCTCTCTGGTCTGTTGCCGCATTGAGGTAAAGCTTGGGGTGTTAGCGTTAAGTCGCGATCCCCCACTTCTTGCAGCTCCTCCTGCTTGTGCCCTTGGGTAATAATTCGACTGGTAGTCATCGTCATAACGTAGGTCGAATATGTCCAGAAAAGCGACACTCCTGTTGTTTTTGGGCCTTGCTCCTTGCCCTTCATGCGTATTTGCTGCTTCGTTGCTTTGCAAGGTTTCAAAACGCAACCTTGTGCTCGTAATCAGTTCAGTAAAATTTTCTTGCAACTCTTTCACTTGGTTACTGTATTCTTGGACAACTACTGACGTGGTTGCCATTTCGAGTGCCACGGCTCTTGGAACGGGGTATGACGTGCCGTTCGATAACGTCACCAGTACCATATTTGACTCTTGCGCGTTCGCAGTTTGTCTTGTACCCGTTGAATATACTGTATTCGGGTTACTCATTTCCCCTAAGCCGGTTGCTGTAGCAGTTGTCGTTGTAGTTGTAGTACTTGTTACTGCTATCATACTTGGCGGCACCGCAGTACTAGTCTGTTGGCCTCCCCAGAATGCTAGTGGCATTGGTGGCGGTGGTGGTGGTGGAATGTGTGCTTGAACAGGCCGTTCATACACAGGTGCTGTGGTTTCGTCAGCTGGTGGCGTGTGGTTCGGCGTCGTCGTAACTACCGTCGCTGCCGCCGTTGCTCCTGCATTATTTTGTACCACACCAGTGTTACCGAGTCCATTTCCTTGGCATGTCGTCAAAGACATGTTCAAAGAACTCATTTGGGTGGAGCTGGTTGCTATGGGAGCGAAGTCATTTGTTAAATCCGTTCCTACTCGGTGACTTGCCCAATATTGCTACCTATGTAGAATTTCGGCTTGTGTCTCATTACTGAACTTCGCATCCTGTAATACTTCGTCGAGCTTCTCTTCTCGACGAGTTTTCAGCTCTTCTGTATCTATGCTGTCTAAGCTATCAACGAAGTCGGCAGCTGTGTAGTCGCCCCGCAAGCGTCTATATAATCTATCGCTTTTCGCAAATTGTGTGCCATCGCTTTTTAATTCTAGCCTATTTAAAAAAATATCTAATCTTTGTCCCTCTAAACGTAAAATCCACGCTTGGATCTCGGTTCCTACCGTTTCATCGAAGGTGAGGTCGTATTGATTCGCCATTTTTTTGTGTTTTTATCTATTTTATTTCAAGAAACCCAATATTTTTAAATTTAATTACGTTGTAATTTCCAGTACAAGTTATTAATTCGAATATTTAATAATATTTGTTGTACCCGTAATTGTTTTCAACAGGCGGTGTTAATCGCACACTCTAGGTGTTTCTTTCAGCGTATTATTTTGCGCAAATCACTTCTCTAGTAAATATTATTTAGTAATTATTAATAATAAATATTTATTTAAATATAATAATCAATAACGCTGAAAGAATACTAAATTAATCTACCTCAATTCGAATTAAGTATCTTGTGTAGTTTGTAGTAAAGAATGAATTTTAATTATATGTTTCCTTAACTTGGCTAAAAAACGAATGTAATATTTCCTGCTAAAAAAAAATAATAAAAAAAACAAAGAAAAATTTTCCAATGATTAAATAATTTAATAATTATTCAACTAATTGATTAAACAATAATACTATTTTCCCAAAATAACCAAATAATAATAATGATCCTTAATTAAAATAACAACAATTGTTTATTAAACAAACAATTATGCCAAAGATACGAAGTCAGTGAGCAATAAACTCGCACCTATACAACTATCTATATTCTATATAGTACAGTCACTGTATATACGCTCAATATCGACACGACGTATGTATAATTTTAACTACACGCTGTTATAATATAAGCGCGCGCACTACCCGCTTCTATTTTTCCCGTAAATCACATATACGGTTTTAACTAAGCTAATTAATAACCGAGCAAGTCAATTAGCTATTAAACGAGCAAGTGGTTAAAAGTGTTATTTTATTTACCAAATTATTTATTTAACCATAAATTAATTTTGTGAACAAGTGATTAATTTTCTAAACAAACTGTTTAATTCGAAAAGCCGAATATAAATGTAACTATACTTCCAACACAATACTGAGTAATACTACTACACAAATTCCGAAATAAAATTTTCAATATTTATTTTATTCTTACACACTTTAAATCCTAGGAAATTTTCAGCAATAAGATTACATTTATTTACGTCACGAAATAAGTGTTTGTATTATTGATTATGCGAGTTCGCTTTAAATATATGAAATTGTATTCATTTAAATACCCAGTGATTTTATTAAAATTCACACTTTATTTTTAGTAAAATAGCAATATCTCATCACAACATTAACAAAAAAAATGTATTTGTTATTTACCGTTAATTAAGAAAATTTTTAATCATTATATTTTATTTCTAATAATTGTTATAAAAACTCTTTGACAACCACATTTGTCCACTTGCGAGAGACGCTTTTACACTAAATTATTTTCGCATACGTTCTCTTACCTATAAAAATCTATCTAGCAACAAGTTATTTTCTCCTCGTATATTAAACACGTTGACCGCATAAATCGAGCAGCCGTTCGAATTCACTAAAATGCCGAAATATTATTTAATTCCGGCCTGGCCCGTACTCAGAATTTTCCAGTGTTCGCCGCGGTTTGTTTACCTTTTGCGCGTGAGTGCTCGCATTCCAGCGGCAATATACTCTCCGCGCAAAGTCTGTATATACGGCTGACTCGAATATTTTTCGACGCGCGCGTTCACAATATACGCCACGCGAACCGCACTATACACTTTATCGCTAGTTTTTCACTTAATCCCCACAACTCTGTGAGTTTTTCCGGAGGGCGCCAATTATATGTAACGGGGTTTTAGTCCGTAAAACCCGCGGTACATATTAATATCTATGATAAGAGCATGAACAAGTGGGGGAAAGGGAAAGCCAAAGACAACGCAGCATTTAAGTTATAGAAAATATATATATATTGAATTGAGGGGATAGGAGAACAATCACGCACTTCACACGGAGTGTGCGTCCTCGCAGGCGTGTCGCGAAATAGAGAGAGAGAGAGAGAAATAATACCCAGGGAAGAGAGAGAGAGAGAGAGAGAGAGAGAGATAACCGCTGACTCACCCTAATCCATGCACCAGGCAGCGATAGCCGCACTATAGGTAGCTATCCCCAGACAATCCCTGGGAACAGCTGTAGCCGACTCGAAGATGTGCTGGGCGGTCGTCGCAGTTGTATTCCTCGCTTTCCGCTGCTTTTTCGCGCTCACCGAATGAATTCTCGCAACCCGCGTCCGTCCCTGCGAACCGTCGAAGCGTCTCTGCCTTCTACCGAAAAACTACCGTGGCTCGCACCCCTGCGCGCCCCCTACTTATACTGTCTCTCTTTCTCTCTATGCGGCTCGCAATCCTCTCTCTCCCTTTACAGCGTTGACACCTGTAACATCTGAAAAGGGTTAGTACATATCTGTGTGTGTGTGGGAGAGAGCATGTGACAGGGTATGTATAATCACGTCACAAGACTCTACAATCTACTTCAACATTTTGTTTTAAAATCAGTTTAATTAAAAATCTTTTTTTACTCAATTGTTATTCCATATGTTTAACGATTTTAAATAATAGTATAACAAATAAAATTTTGTTTTGATTAAAAATATTTACAGAAATTAATAAATGTGATTAGCAATGGTACATAACTGGAACACTTATATTCAGATTTAAATTCATTTTTCTTATAAACACACGCAGTGGACATTATTTTCAATTAAATAGACGTTGAATAGATACTTTTATTTTTATTTTTCTTTTAAATTAGAATATTCACAACATAAATTTAGGAAATTAATATTAATCATCATTACTATAATAATAGTATATTCATATAATAATAGTATATTCACATAATACTAGTATACTCGTATAATAATAGTATATTCGTATAATAATAGTATATTCGTAAATCGCCACGACTTTACGAAAAATTTTCTGGAACTTGAATAAAAGCATAAAGCTTAGAAACCTCACTCACTCGAAAATCAAAGGTAACATTTTTATTACTATTATATGTTCATAATTTTATATTTTACGCCCATTTACCCTATATTTTATGTATGTTATACACAATTTCGTAATATATATTATTTATTTTCTCCGCCTATCGCTACTATAAATTCCCACCTTCCAATCAATAACATTTTACACCTATTCCCCATGAATCCTATAATCACTATAGTGATTTAATCGTTGCAAAGTGGATTTATCAAAAATATGTGAATAGTTTTTTCCCTTTCGATAAATTTTGTTCGTTTTTTTTTTACGAATGGATAACACCTAATCTACCTTCGTACACTTTGTATAAAATTTCGTATAAAACTTTTTTTTAATATTGAGTTCTAAATCTTGGAAATTAAAGCTTGTATAGTATATTATTTGTAGTAATTATTTGTATTAAAATTCGAAATACATATTTAGTGTAAATATTTTCTATTTAGCTCGTATAGTCGAATAAATATTTTGTGTAAAAGTTTAATTTACCATTTGGACCTGGTTAACCCCCCTGCGCAGAGAGCCGAGTATTCTCGTCCAAACGGAGTTGTTCCCGTATGCAGGAGGACGAGTATACTCGTTCAAACATTTTTTATCATAACTTTTGAACAAAATAACTATAAAACATCAAAGACCCCGCAAATTAAAGCCTAGAATATATGTAATAACATAGCTGGAGTTTGAAATACGATTTTGAATGTTATTATAAAATTATTATAATCTGAAAAATAAGAAAATTGCGTTTTTTTATACTTATTGTATGCAATTGCTCAAAATAGCTTGAAAACCCTTACTCGGGGGTTTTCAAGGTCGCTTATTACGATTCTGCAGTTATAATTTCAAAATTCAAAATGACGGATCCAATATGGCGGCTGTTAAAATTATTCCCGAGAATTATAAGAATATTTTCTAAAAATTCCTGTATATTATTTAATAATATATAAAACAATCGTATAATTAATACGATTGTTTTCAAAGAAAATAACCATACATGGGTTTGCGGGGTCGCCGATTACGAATCTGCTGTCAGAATTTCGATATTCGAAATGGCGGATCCAATATGGCCGCCACATACACAATATCCGGACATTACAAGTGTATTTGAAGAAAATAACCATGTATGGGTTTTCGAGGTTGCTGATTACGAATGTGCTGTCAGAATTTCGATATTCAAAATGGCGGATCCAATGTGACCGCCACATACGCAATATCTGGACATTACAACTGTCTTTAAAGAAAATAACCTTACATGGGTTTTCGTGGTCGCTGACTACTTATTTGCAGTCAGAATTTCAGAATTCAAAACAATCGTAATATACAGGAATTTCGTATGCAGCAGCCTTATTGGATCCGCCATTTTGAATTTCAAAATTCTGACTGTAGATTCGTAATTAGCGACCCCAAAAACCTATGTATGGTTATTTTCTTTAAAAAAATCGTAATATATAATAATTTAATATGTAGCAACCATATTGGATCCGCTATTTTGAATTTCGTAATTCTGACTGCAGATTCGTAATCAGCGACCCCAAAAACCTTAAAATCATTCCCCTCTACGTTTAGACTTGCTTTGAAAAATTACTGCATTTGGAAGGTATTTCTGGCATGATAACTCCTGCGCAGGGGGGTTAAAGGAATTGTAAAATTTTCTGCTTTCATCGTAATTAATTGTAAATTTAAATTAAAAGTTTGATCATTTTGAAAATTTGTTTTTTTTTGTTATTACCTATAAATTTTGTTTCATTATTTTGTAATTAGTTAGCAATTCTTGATTACATTTGCAATATTGTTTAATTTTGCAGTACATTTTTATTTTTTTTTGTAAACAACGCTAGCTTACAATAATCCACCTTCTTTAAAATAAGTGTACCATATTATTTGAATTAGTAATATTCCACCTGTCGAACACACATCCCTCAACCCATATCAAACTTAAACAACACCACGACCCCATCGATCCCTACCCGACTACAAATTGCCAGTAGTTGAGTTTTACCTTGTGTATCCCTACCGCATGCATGCAGAAATACTTGTATGGAATTTCCGTTTAGTGACCTTGCTTTTGCTTGTTAATTATATTATTTTTTTTTGTTGTTTGGTCGCATCTTCAATCCCGCTTAACAAAATTTCCCAGTCTTCATAAATAATAGTAATTTTCGAAGTTGTATCTTAAATTAATAAAGTTCGTGTAGATCTATTTATGTCAAAATCATAAGAAAGTAAAAATTTTATATTTCCCTCGTAAAAAAGAAAATTTTTTTTAGGAAAACAACTCGAATTTTCTTTCCTAGTATTAGATTTTTTGAACCCCTCCATCCAATACCGTATTTGATCGGAACCCACCATCTACTTTTTTACCCAATATATTCGTGCTTGCATACTTCATACCCGCTTACGCTTAGACAATCGTAATACTTCACTACAACTTTTGGTTGCTTTACACACTGCTTATTAAAAATTTATTTTTCCTATTGTTGCTTGCCTTTGCTTGAATTTAAAAAAAGTTTTTTTTCTCATTCTATTTGTTTAAGTTTTTGTTGTATTTTTTTCTGCTCTGTTCCTCTATTCGTTGTTTGTTTTTTTCCTTTTTATAAACAGCATTAAGCTGTGAAATTAGAAAAAACCAACATCTGAGAAATTCGGTAGGAAAGCAAGCAAAAGTGAGCTAACTCGTAACTTCACGAAACGTACCTCCCTCCCCCCATACAGCTTAATTACCTGAGATGGACCCGTCAAAGATTAAACAAATCAATTTAGAGAGGACTCGTATAACAGAATTGTTTAATACTTACTCGGATGAATTGGTTGCAAATAGTCTACGACGATCAAGGCTCAATACAGAGGGCACAAGAGCACAACGGCTTAACCGATTAGTACGATTTGACCTGCGAAGGCTATTCGGTAACCAACGGGCTACGTGGGACCTAGAAATAGATAATACCACTGAACGAGGGAAAGAATCCCCGTCGTTGGATACGGAAGATATTCTCGAAGAAGCTGAGAAAACCTCAGATAGGACGAAAGATAATAGTAGGGGTACCTTCATTGAAACAGCCTTGAATGAGGGTCACGAGGGGTTACCATTAAATAAAGGGTCGAACCTCGTTCATAGTACCCCGAATACTGGGACGGGACATATCCAGCCGGGACCTCAACTATCAGAAACATCTGTAGAACCTATAGGGCGTCAAGGACCCCATCAACAAACTACTCTCAGCTTCCAAGAATTGTCCACTATTGTCGAATCAGGTGAACCGAAAAACAATACAGATGGTGATGGCACTACACCGACTACACCATCAAATCCGGTAGGAGCAACGGGGGGCGGGGCTATACGAGCAGCAACTAGGAGACAGAGATTCATTAAGGGAAAACCTAAATCATCCGATAGTCGGTAACAATGTAGATCCGGCCTCGACAATCCACAACCTGCAGTATTCGCAGGCAAATATAAATCATCCGGTAGGCGGTAACAATGTGGATCCGGCTTCGACATACTACAACTTACAGTATTCGCATGCGAATCTAAATCTCGAGGGGACTCAATTTTCACCTTTACAGGCAGCTGGCATGCAAGAACATACCAGAGGGGCAATGGGAAACATTTCGCCGAATTCCCCGCCCATAGCTGCACCATTAAGCAACTCTACGCTATATACCCATAATCCACCAATGAACCTAACACAAGATACATATCCTACCGTACAAGCCCCCCAACTTTCACAAATAGTCAACTACCTTACCTACCAAACTCCTCAATATCCACAAATACCGACCAACCCAATCGTCCACCCCTCACAACCTACACAAATAACTAATTACCCTACCTTCCATACCCCCCAACCCCCACAAATATCACCATACCCTACCATTCAAACCTCCCAACCTTCACAAATACCTACCTACCACACCGCACAAACCTCCCAATCCCCACAAATACCATCATACCCTACCATCCAAGTGCCCCAACCTCAACAAATACCTACCTACCCGACCATCCAGATTCCCCAACAGTCACAAATACCGAACTAACCTACTGTCCAAACCTCCCAACCTACACAGATACCGAACAACCCTACCATCCAAGTGCCCCAACCTCAACAAATACCTACCTACCCGACCATCCAGATTCCTCAACAGTTACAAATACCGAACTAACCTACTGTCCAAACCTCCCAACCTACACAGATACCGAACAACCCTACCGTACAAACTCCCCCAACCTCCACAAATACCAACGTACCCGACCATCCAGATTCCCCAACAGTCACAAATGCCCAACTACCCTACCGTCCAAACATCCCAACCTACACAGATACCGAACAACCCTACCGTTCAAAATCCCCAACTTTCACAAGTACCGACCTACTCTACCGCCCAACCCCTCCCACTATCACAAACACCAATATATCCCACTTTCCACACACTTCAACCGGCACAAACAAATACTATCCCTACCTTACAAACATCCCAACTCACACCAATGTACCCACCCCATACCAATCAAACATTTCATCCTCCACACCAACAGACTTAGGCGGCCGCCCAAATTTACCATCATTCGCAATACACCCACGAACCAGTCAGCACAAAACTCGCAACCACAAACATCAAAGAACTATACCTCGCAATCTACACAACCATTACAAACAGCACCACGCTCTACCGACCAATTTAACCATCACCAACAAGCAGTGAACCATATATCCACCCATCAAACCATACTACCTAATTACTCACAAATTTCATCGGATTCAAACTCGTAAAATTGAAATTTATCACAACCAAGTACTGCACCCATCCCACAGACACGGAACCCCTCACTTCCTTGCCAAGATGTCCACAATAACGGCTCAGACAGGTCCCAGACATTGCCAAGCAGTACAATATACCCCGATAATTCGTCGTACACAGCAAATGCAGTAAATTCTACAAATAACCCACATTTGCCACCTAACCTCGTAGGCTATCCATTAATGAACCTTGATACTCAAGTCTTAATAAGTAATCCATATTGGTATTACCCCTTCGCACAGTTTCCCCTTGGGCATGGTATTTCCCAAGGAGGATAGTCTTACAATACATCGAACACCTTGCCATGCGGTCAAATGCTTCTTGACAATCCCGAGTATATCCTCAAAACTCGAATAATGATTCCTCGTTCCAGCGCGAAACTAGAGTAGCCAGTCTCATACAAAAGTATAATGTAAGCTTTAATGGAGAACCAAAAGCAGATCTAGGGGAATTCCTCTCCCGAATAGAGGATTGCCGGAGAAGTTGTAACATGTCTGATCGGGACATCTCGAAAATGATTCCCATTATTTTAAAAGACCAAGCTTTATATTGGTCACGCCTGTTGCTACAAAATTGGCAAACATTGGAGGCATTCAAAAATGCCATAAGAAAACAATATGGCAGACCGGATTTCCAATTTAATTTTAAAAGATGATATTAGGTCAAGATCGCAAGGACCCGAAGAATCAATTGCTACGTTCATCGCAAATATCTGAGCATTGATGAATCAATGTATCCCCCCAATGACCCTTAGAACTTATCGCAACCTACATGAGGGTTATTTCACCAAGATAAATAGATATCAATTCAATACGTTTGAAGAATTACAGGCCTTGGGGCAACAAGAAGAGATGCGATGGGATCGGAAGAAGAAATATAGACTCCCACCGCCACCTGAATATTCGTTGTGCCCTCAATTAGCTTATAGACCACCACGAAGGAACAACCGTATTGCTGCTATCGAAACGGTACAACAATACAGAGACTCAACATACGAAGAAGACACTAACGAAGTTGCAGCTGTCGACAACATCGTAAAAACAAAAACAGGCCAATTAGTCGAATTCGCACGGAAACAAGATGTCGGACACATATCAGTTATATAGAAACAAAAAAAAACTGGAATAATGGCAATAATAACAAAATCCCCCTACCGCCTCCCCAAAAACCCCAAAACACGAAACCTACCGCTAATAACAAGCCCACCTAACCCCAAAAATTAAGTAAGGAAAATCCAACGACTGGAAAAGTATACCCGTGTTGGGTTTGCAAAGACACAGGCCATTGAGCAGCAGACTGTCCCAAAAAGACAGGGAACATCTGCTATAAATGTGGTATTCGTGACGTAACGATACATACGTGCCCAAGATGTAGACCAAATGCGGGAAACGATCAAAGAGGGAAACAGTAAGGGCCAGGTTAACCTCTAAACTCGGACAGGCCCAAATACTCACGCCAAAAACAACATCGAAAGCTTCAGGCCTAGTCAATTCAGGTTATGGAGAGAACATACCGATGCCTATTGGTCCAGTCGGAAGCTATGATAATCGTCTGTACATCAATATAGAAATAGCAGGAAAAGTCTTCCCTGCACGTGTAGATAGTGGAGCAGTTGCCTCCTTCGTAGGGATAGAAGCGGTGAAACAGATAGGGACCGAAATAATACCCCAGACCGGATACATTATGATGCCAAACGGCGAATTAGAAAAAATCGAAGATATTACAAAATCTACGTTCCACCTCGAAGGTAAAGAAACACCCGCGGACATCAGAGTATCAAAAACAATGACCTACGACATCATACTGGGCATGGATCTATTGTCACTGCTGAAGATGACGATAGACCACGAACATCGAACTTGGCAATGAGTAGCTAAGATAAAACCTCATGAAATAATTGTAGAAGGTTGTAGTCCGATAAAACAACGTATTCGTAGAATCTCTCCAAAACTTTTAGCCGCTGCCCTCGCTGAGGTTGATCGTCTCCTAGCAGAGGGAATTATCGAACCCTCAGAAAGCGCTTGGAGTAGTTGTCCCGTAAATGTACCGAAATTGAACGGTAAAATAATGTTTTGTATCGACTACCGAGCACTAAATGGCGTTACAAGAAAAAACGCTTACCCTTTACCCCACATGAACATGTTACTAGATAATCTAAGAAACACCAAAGTCCTCTCGAAAATAGACTTAAGTCACGCGTATCACCAGATCCCTCTTGCAGCAAATAGTAAAGAGTACACAGCATTTGGATTATCTGGCAAAGGGCTATTCCAGTTTACAAGACTTCCGTATGGCGTCTCGAATGCCCCCGCAAGTTTTCAAACCGCCATGGTCCCTCTTTGGTCCAGAATGGCGACCCCATGTTTTCGTATACATGGATGATATAATCATAGCCACAAACACGTTTGAAGAACATCTATATTGGCTGGAAAAAGAGTTGAAAAAACTGTCAATTTAGAAGTCAACCGAAAACAGTCAGAGTTCTGCTGCTTGTAAGTTAAATATCTGGGTTACGTCGTCAACAGGGAAAGACTCCAAACAGACCCAGACAAGACTGCCCCTATTCTAAACTATGCCCCACTTCGAAACCTAAAGCAACTTCGCTGATTCCTCGGTATGGTAGCATGGTATGCTCGCTTTATTATAAACATTTCTGAAATAAAAATCCTCCTTACGGAACTGTTGAAGAAAAATGTCCCTTGGACATGGGGAGAAGATCAACAACAAGCCTTCGAAAAACTGTTGATACTTCTGACCGAAGTCCCAGTCTTAGCCCGACCAGACCCCACCCTACCGTTCTGCCTACAAACAGATAGCAGCAGCTACACTTTACGGGCAGTGCTCGCCCAAATAATCCAGGGAGAAGAGCACCCCATCGCCAACGCCAGTAGGACCTTAGCAAAAGCGGAACGTAACTACACAGAACAAGAATGTCTGGCTGTAATATGGGCAGTAGACAAATTTCGAGGATATCTCCTTGGCGAAAAATTTACTGTCATTACCGACCTCAGTAGCCTCACCTGGCTGCAGAATTTAAAAGACCCAGCTGGCAGGTTAGCCAGATGGGCCAGAGCTCTTTAAGGTTACAAAATGGAAATCATACATCGTATGATTTCCATATTGCTTAGCAGCAACGGGATTGCTAGACGCGGATAACTGATATACCAATCGCATAAAAATGGTAAATAATAATCCAGAAAAAAATCCAGATTGGATAATTGTAAACAATTGCTTATACAAGTACCGTCCCAACCCGCTTATCGACTCAATCGTAGTCGACTTAGACAGTTGGAAACTCGTAGTTCCAGAACTCGATAGAGAGAGATATTTTCCAATGCCATAACAATCGGGTCCCCCCAATCAGGTCCTTTGGGACTGGATAAAACTTATCATCGACCGCTCCAATCGTATTTCTGGCCGAGAATGAAAAGGGTTGTTATTCGTTACATAAGAGAGTGCCCTGACTGCCAGATGTATAAAGTCCCACAGCAGACACCAATGGGACTTATGACCCAAAGAAAAATAGAAGGACCTTGGGAAATTGTAGCAGCTGACGTCATGGGCCCATTGCCAATTAGTAAAGGGCAATGTCGTTATGTCGTAATATTTCAAGCCCTTTTCACGAAATACGTCGAAATCAGACCTCTTAAGAAAGCTAACGCTAAGTGCATAGTAAAAGCTTTCGAGGAACTAATAGTATTTTGTTGGGGGATGTCCTAAATACCTTGTAACCGATAATGGAACGGAATTCTCGAATAAACTAATGACGTCAAAGTTGGATGAACTGGGTATTCTCCAAACGTCGGTAGCGCCATACCACGCACAAGCAAATCCTGTCGAGCGTAGTAATCGTACAATTAAACAGATGATCTCTATCTTCGTAAAACAAGATCATCGTAACTGGGACATCCATTTAAATGAATTCGCATTCGCCGTCAATACTTCAGTGAATGCGTCAACGTTGTTGACTCCGGCATTCCTGAACTTTGGTAGGAACCCACGGAAACCTAAAACCCTTAAACAATTACTCGAAAATCCTGAAACTCCTAGTCTTCCAAATTCGGTAGCATGGGCAGAGAGAGTAGAACGCCTTGCAGCAATACACGACTTAGTTCGCAAACACTTGGATAAGGCAAGTGAAAGACAAGCTCGGTATTATAATAAAAATCGTAGAAACTTCACTTTTAACATGGGAAACTTAGTACTCCGTCGATACCACGTGTTGTCCTCGGCAGCAGACAACTTTGCGGCGAAACTAACCCCAAAGTTCGTGGGTCCGTTAAAAGTAGAAGAAATCAATTAATTTTACTTTTAATCATTTAAAATCATTACTTTTCGCAACCCCAATAAAAAAATAAACAACCCTTCCCTACTCTCCACCTACCGATACCGAATCTACTATTGCGGACACACCACTCCCCTATCGCCAATACCGTATCCCCATCCGCCTCCCGACAATACCGTAAATTTTCTATCGAAATCCATCCCGTCCTTCCTGTCGTCAATACCGAATACCCTCCTAATGGAAATTCCAGTCCATTCCTACCGAATGCGTAAGCTTCCACCTTGATGTCCGAAAACGCATAACAGTATTCCGTAATTTCCCTTATTGTAAATATTATTTCCCCCCCTCCTACCGTAAGCAGTACTCCATTTGCTAGTTTTCTTTCACTTGTAGATATTAGAAATCACAGGGTTACAGACCCATCACGATAACCCCATATGACTTCCGTAGACCAATAACAATTGGTAAACGCGAGAAATTGTGCTTACATAAAATAGAGTAGTATAAACTAAGTAAGATATTTAAGAAAGAAAATGACTGATATGTATGATAGCAAAGACTGATTTCAACTACCTCGCTAAAGTATTTAAATCGTATATTTGGGCGTGAGTTCTTTACGCGAACTCACCTAGCATCCACTGATTGGTAAAATCACTTGTAGTAAAATCAGCATGTAACCAAGTTCCAGCTACATGCACAAATTACTGTATCAACATTTTATATAGGACTCTGTTTCCTTATAATGTTATACATTAAGCACAATATTATGAAGTGTCCCTTACTAAATTAGGAAAAATTTAAAATTTAAGAATTTAGTCTGTACGAATAACGCTGTATATAAAATTGTTCTTAGCTTCTTTTTATAGATACAACCGTACTAATCACGATTGATCAATTGTACAGCCATAATGTAAGGAGTCATTAGTACTTATAGATGCCTAGTAGCGCCAAATAAATATTCATAGTTCATCAAGAGAACAAGAAGAAATGACAATTAAATGAAGTATTTAAGTAAAACTGTACATATGCGTAGGATAAGTACTTAGCTAGCTAGAAAGCGTGAAACACAAGCGATTAGCATAGATTAGGTTAGTATATAAGTTAGTTAGTTGAGTACCGAGTGAGCACGTCCGAAGTAAACCGCGAACCGCGTAGCCGCGCTTCGGTTTAGTAGGGGGGAGTTTGTAACACCACATTTTGTGTGGGTTACACAAACTTCCAGTCCGTCGAACGAACTGCTCAGTGCAAGTCCGTTGCTCGACAGAACTGGCCTATATAACTGATAGCACACTACTCACCCATTACACTCACTATATATATACACATACACACTAATTCCTTTGACGACACAGAGCAAGCGAGCTCTCCGATACCCTGAAGCAGCTGAAGAGGACACACAGCTGCCATCCTGTGTCTCGGCTGGGATGCGCTGAGCATGATCTGGTGTCTTCTCTCCTTGCTCCCGTCCTTTCGAACCAACCTAAGAACACACGCATAGAGATTAGAAAGGAAGAATATAAGCAAAATGGTATTAGAATAATACCCACCTGATTTTATGCCTTGAAAGGTTTGCAGAGGCAGGGTAGTCTCTCAGGTACAGCAACGTAACTCAACTCGTAGCCCGCTCCCCTATAACAGCAGCAGCAACAGCCTCTGAAGCACTCGCCAGACACCTAGAAACAACACAGCATTAGTAAGGGGGGATTACAAGGATAAACTAAACACTACTCTCACCTGATAATAGTGGCAGTGGACGAATGCAGTAGGAAGCTGTATGTAAACATAACCTCTTCGAGGTTAACCGTGCCCACTGCTCCTGCTGCAAGTACGCAGTCCTGGACCTTGCAGCTCTCGTCCTCGTGCCCCTTCGTGGCCACACGTACTTCCTCGTCCTCTCCAACACCGTCTGCGAGCCGTCGACTGCGTGCCACATAGCGTGACGTCACCGCGAGCAGACGCTCCCCTTTCCTCCTTCTCCTTCTCTTTCTTCCTCACCAAATGCATGCGCTGCGCCCTCTACCGGGCTCGGTCCGCACTACCGAAATACGCGTGTAGCGCCGCAGGAACGAAGCGATAACTTGCTCATTTCGTACTGATCGACGTTCGCAGACACTTCGGTCTTTGTATCAGCTCTGTGCGAAAATGTAAAAACCCGCTTGTTCCGCTCGCGAATATATATGTAACCGCTTCTATACCTCGACATTATGGTTGACCTTGTACCGTGTGTGTTGACCAGCTTGTATCGTCGAAGGAGGCCACACCGGATTTTGAAAAGAGTAAGTTACACAGAATATTATTGTGCTTAATAGGTACATATATATATATGTATATATATATATATATATATATATATATATATATATATATATATATATATATATATATATATATATATATATGTCGCGCCGTCTTTCTACGTGTATTTCACCGCCGTATATTCTGTTGAATTCGCGTCCCTGAGAATTAGCTTCTTCCCCTATCCATTATTTACCGTTTCCCACTGTACCGCCGTGCTCACCGTAGTTAGTTTAATTGCGTACATAATTCTATGTGTCTCTTTACAAAATAAATATCGCCGTAAAACTTTAAATAATTCACACATTTTTCGTGTTCATTTACATTTTTTTTAATGTAATTATTACCATAGGTCTGCATTAAATTTTCATTCGTACAAGTAGAAGTTGACTAATGCTGTAGCAGCTCGACCGCTGGCCTCATAGCCCTCGCTTCGTCTCTCATACGTTCGAGCGACTCTTCGGGACTAGAATTATCTTGCGCGCTCGATCCATTATTCCTCCTCCAGCACCACTACCACCACCACCACCACTAATCACTATGATTACCACCATGAATAATTTTGATATAAGTGTATCAACCGTAGGTGCTAGTAATAGAGGTAAAAATTCACCACTGCTTTGTAGTATGAACCAATTTACGCAGAACGTGTCTGTGTCTGCTCAAACGTTATTTTTGTAACACTTTAATCTCGACAACACCGTACAAAATGTTCAACATGCAGTCACATACACGCTTTATCGTAGCTCTATCGGCCGAGTGTGACCTTACGTAACGAGGTTTCATTCGTTTTTTATAACTGCTCCGACTCTCATCGAAATTTCAGATATTTTGGCACGTATATACGTAGTGCAACTCGTCTTCCGGAAATATGCAAGTACACACGCGACACTCATCGAGAGCACTTTGGGAAAGATCGAGAAACAAATAAGAGTGAGGATTTCTAGTGGCATCGAGATAAGCTTCTTGCAAAAATTTAGGATCCTCGGGATATACTTGACGCGCAAGGTGTTGAATTTGTGCGCGGTCGGGCGGATTTTTAAAAATCACCATATACTTTGTGTTCAAGCTTATGTCGGGTCGCGATATTCCCTTATGAAAACTATTTTGCGTAATAAAGAAGACGCTTATATTTTTGTGATGACTGTCTTTCGTAAATAAATCGAGAATTATGACACTCGATGACTCGCGCATTAAGTCATCGAGAATGAGCAGTTTTATCTCTCATAGTCATCTGGCTGCGGCAACCCCTTTCGGAATTCGAGCTGTGGCATGGGTACTGTAGTAAAATAATATACTATCAATACGAACGTCACAAATGCCTCCTGCTGTTGCCCTCGCTGTCAAGTGTGCAAGGAATCTTTGTACGAATAATGCTTTAGCGCAACCCGTAGGTCCACACACGCAACAAGTAAATGGATATTTCCAGCTCGTATCCTTTCTCGTAACCGATAAAAAAAGCAATGTTGATGAATTTTTATAACGATTATGAGTGAAGGATGATAAACGGAGCTTAAGAAAAAAAGATAGACAGAGGTATATATGATCACGGCGGCGGCAGCGCAGCGCGGCGCGTGTGCGCGTATATTAACTGTTTGCTCGCGTGCGTTCCGCATAGATAAGCTCATCGCCGCGGTGTATAAGCTAGTAATGCGTGCGTGCGCTGAGAAGCTTATATGTGCTCGCACGCATGCGTGGGTCTAAGGGCCGTAAACAGAATGGCGCACCTGGCGTTTGCGACTCGTGCGCCGTCCAATGAAAAGCTGGTTCAAGAAGAAAGGAACGCTTCTCGTTGGGCGGCGCACGAGTCGCACGTGCCAGGTGTCCCATTCTATTCGCAGCCAAGTTAATACGATCGCGCGCGCATGTTATATTATACAGCAAGACTGCATTTTTTTCTGTCTTTTCGCAATCTAACTTTCTTCCCTCGTCTCGCTCGTACTCTTGCAAATGTCGCATTTTGCTAGCCTCATTGTCGCACCAAGACGGCTAAGAGCTCGGTTGCTGGTTTATTTTCGAAAATAAGTTTACATAACCGGCGAACATGCCTCCTACACCCGTGTGCGGATTGAAGCGTGTCATCCGATACTGTCAAATTATGTATATTTCCGTGATTTCGTATTCAAGTTCAACGGCTGTCCTCAATTTATCGGCTACCCATGTACCAGTGAATTCTTCACAGCAAGAACGAGACAGTGCGAATAATAGCCGATTGTCCTTTTCTATATGTAATAAAGGTAGAAATAAGCCAGGAGAATGCGCTGATATCCGAGCGAAAACTGTCCTCTCTTACACACGTAAGTATACGACGATATTGTCTGTCCGGTCACCGTAAAATGCGTAGCGAAGATTTAAAGTTATTTTACTGATAAACTGATGATTTGATACTTAGCGAAAAATTTTTGTTTTTCAAATTTTATGCGTTCGAATTCTCACTCCCAAATTTCACGCGTTTCGTAACCAAGAGACTTTATTCGAGCGACCATAGATTGAAATTTTATCGATAATATTTTAAAAATATTTTGGATACCCGTTCGTGTAGCAGCCTTAGAATGCGAAAACTTTACCCCTATTGTGAGCGTTAGCTGCAGCTTCCGGGTGTAAATACCCATCTACTAAAAATCCCTCGCTTAACCTAAACTCTCGAACTTTTCCAGCGTGTATTATTTCACGACCTACTGCACGCTTGCACTGCAATAACTATTCGATGGATTTCTGCAAGTGTCTGTCGGCGCGTCCATAGCCGTTTGACGGAATTATACCTATGCTGTCGGGTATTAAAATTCTTTTCTAAATACGTGCGTACAAGCTGATGTGATCATGGTTGTATGTATAAAGGGATCTGTATCCCCGACAGTGAGGAATATTTTTTTAAAAGACAAACATGCACATAAAGATCTCGACGTTAAAGCGGCAATAAGTAAGAATTTCTCGTCCAAAGTCGAAAATATGATGACGCGCATTCTCATCATACTAAGCGTAAAAAATATCTCTATCGCGAGCTGACATTGAATCTGGCGCGGAAAATATCGCCGCAGGTCGTAGGCCTACCTAATGTTGATTTTCGAGCGTATTATGCAGATGCGATTAAACAGATTAACCTATTTTAATGCTAACAGGCAAATCAAAAGTGCTCGGTAACGCGCTCAACTTCACGTGACAATAGTTTAAACTATCTATTAAGTTTGTTCACCCGAGTTGCAACGTAATGATATTTTGTCCATTAAGAATAAGACTCGGTAAAAATTGCCTCGATTACTCTATTAACTATTTTTAAATAAATTGCACGTCAAAGCCGCGTCCGTTGTGCGCTATAAATATTATTTTGTCAAATACCGACTTTTCGCAAATGCAAATTTCGATTAATACTTTTACCGGTTCATTGCGAAAAATATATTCGCGAATCTCGCAAGTATTACATCATTGTGTCATATCGTTCAAATGTAGACAATCGGTACACACTTGCTACGTTATGCAGAGATTAGATATGTGCACTTTTGTCGCTATGTAATTTCGATAAGCAGTATCGATAAGAGTAATCCTGACGTGTCTCGAAATTGTAAAATATAAACAGATATTTTCTAAGAGCTGGTTGCTGGTTCTGTACAGTTTTTTTCTCGGCATCGTCATGTATTGGTCGATGTTGGAATATCGCTATGCTTTAACATACCTATGTGTGTAACTGTAGTTCTACACTACTACATGCGTGTACAAAAATGAATCGACTAACTAAGAAATGTCCCTTAGACATAAACTGAAATGCGAGTATAGAAAAGAGTGGGGAACTATATGCGTCAGCCCCGACATTCTCTTATGCCCTTTTTGTCAAGTGTTTTAGTCATGCTAGAGTATCTTGCTAGAACAATCGCATATTGCTGACGTTATTCCTTCCTTGTGCGAGTTCGAATAAACGAAAGTTATTTTATTTGAAATATACATTGTGTATTATCATTTATTTAACACCATATCCAATAGCCGCATATAGTAGATATCGTTAGCTCTACAAAGTTTTTTGCAAAATCTACACCAATAAACACCGTCTTTGTACCTTCCGCGATTACAGTGCATCAACTTGCAATATTTTTTACACATTTTCAAAACATTTCATAACTTTTTATTATTATTTTTTGTAAGAACCGTCTCTTTTGCGATTTTCATAATAAACCTTACCGACGAAATCTCGGTTGCACGCATTGTATTGTATGTATACCTTCTGCTTTACATGCCGATGAAACGAAACAACCCGGACTAATTTGTTTGCGCGCGTGTTGATCTATGTGGTAGTAGCGTTTGATGCAACAGGAGTAAAAAATGTCGTTTTCGCTACCCCGATTAATTTTGATATTGTGTAAAAGTGGTGCGCATCCGGATCGAAACGAAGGTTAATATTTCCACGCAACTCGACATCTGTCGTCATCACATCGTCGTGCCCGTCAAATAAAGCTGGATCACCGCTTCCAAAATTTTTTTTATCGTAAACAACAATTGTTATACCTTTCTGTAAAAAATAATCTTGAAATTTTTTTATCTTGCGCATTCCACAACCTCCGATGGCTATTATAACACTAGCATCGCACACGAATTGGTCCGCACTCTCCTTTTGAATTTTTCATCGCCCATCACAAATGACGCGCTAAGCATTTTTTTATTTGCTACGTATCGCGAGTCTTTAACGTGATGTGGGCTTCACCTACCACGAGCGCAGACGGTAAACACAAAATATCGTCATTTTTTACTAACACGATGAACCATTCTCACTAACATGATGAAACATTATTTTCCTTGGAATGTAAAAAGCTATATGCACATGAATGCGATCATGCCTGGCGGCTTCACTATCACTTGTCACTTTCATTGCTGTTGCTCGTAGACAGGGTCTCGCTTGCTAAAAGCCACAGCACAGCGCTTCTATTCTCTCAATAATTTTGTACAGTTATTTGATCAAATTGCATTTAAATTTTCTGCTGATACTACATTTTCTCCATTTTTACTTTCATTATCGGAGTTAGGAATTATATGATGTTGCTGTTGTTGTTGCTTTTGCTGAGAATGTAGCTAGTGTTGCTGTCACATATCCTCATACCCCTCCTCCTCTACATGTACACCTCCCCCTACTACCAATTTATCACTTTACTGGGAAGATGCGGAAAGCAGCGCGTAGCGCGCTGCAGCTGCTGCTGCTGCTCGAGCTCCCCTTCTTCCTCTTCTTCATCCTATGCATCGGAAGGGCTACTACTCATTCCGATTACCGCATTATCAGTCCATTCATCGCGTACTGCGTCTTCGTAAAAAGTCGCGTTGCTGTCATCAGTAATATCAGCAAGTAATCTATTAAAAGCTAAAAAAATTTATTTTATCAAATATTTTTTTAATAAAAAATTGTTTTGAAATTTTTGTATTACTACCCATGCTGCTCCACGTATGTATCCATTAAATTTTTTAAAATACTGATATTTTTCACGAACCGACCGACTAAAGTTATAGTTGTAGATGTGTGCTTCAAAAACCCTTTGCGCAAAACATCGTGCCAGTTTGCGACATCCGCATTGGGTCAGTACAAAATTTAACTCTCACTCTAATACTACTAGTGTTAGAGATAATATAACTCTTAAACTCGGTCTATGCTCCGATTTCAAGGATTCATTCTTACGCAAGTACTTTACTTTTTAGCAGAGCTATTAAATTAAAAAAAGATGTCACACTGGTATCGATCTAAATTTTTTCCAAGAGTTGGAGGACAACCGCCGACGCCGCCGCCGTTAACGGATGTATAAAATCTTTCGATGTTTACAACATACAAGCCATATTTGGAAAATAACGTTCTCAAGATATGAGTAGTGCTTGCCTACACTCGCGAAAGAAAATAAAACTTTCATATTCACGCGGATATTTATTACTTACCATGAATTCAAATAGTGCCTGATTGCATTCTCCCACATAGGTACTCGTATATGAACCATTTCTAAACACATACAATACTCTTTCGGGTGGTCTCGGTGATTTTGCAGTGGGGTTGTGGTCGATATCGTCGTCGAATTCTCAGATTGATTTTAGACGTTCGACAGTGCAGATTTATCTTAATTTATACTATACCTAACTCACCATTTATTCAAAGAAGATAGCAGCTCTTGAGAGCAAATTGGAAATTAAACAAGTCAAGTGCGATAAAATAAAAATTAATTGCATAAAACAACTGAGTAATATAACAATATAAAGGAATCTATGGAGAGGATGACAAGAGAAATAAACTGGTTGATTGACAGTATCACCGCATATTTCAATCAAATCGTGCAATTAAGACTACCACAATGTGTCTCGTACCGAAACATTTAGCTACATCAAGAAAGGAGATTAGTGCGTCATTTGCAACAAACGTCATATTTGAGGTACGCGGTTGTCAGTGAAATGAAGAGGGTACGGGCGGTATACCCGCTTTTGCTGCAGTGTCTGACTCTCTCTCTCTCTCTCTCTCTCTCTCTCTCTCTCTCTCTCTCTCTCTCTCTCTCTCTCTCTCTCTCTCTCTCTCTCTCTCTCTCAGCTTCAACGGATTCAAAACTCTGTCATTCGTTTTGTGTACAGACTTAATCGTGATGCGAAAATTGAGATTTATCGTCGAAAATTGAGACTTATCGGCGTAAATTAAACTGACTTACACCGACTTATAGACGCACATACTTTATAGGCTCGTTAATGTATCAAATATTGACGACGCATAAACCAAAGTATCTATTTGATTGTTTTAAGAAATTTGGAGAGGAAATCCGTCGATCTGAATCCATACATTTATCCTGTTTCATGTTACCAACATGCGATTCTGTGACTTATGAAAATTCATTTATTATAACTGCGATACTGCGACTTGTGAAAATTCATTTATTATAACTGCGGCTAAACTCTAGCAGTCTCTACCAGTTACTATACAGTTGTTAAAAACAAGGTCCAGTTTCAAAAGTGTTCTTAGGGAATATTTACTTAAAATCTCATAGTCTACTGTTGAAATCGAACCTTATGTTTGATTTTTCTTATCATTTATATTTTTATTATGATTTCCATTCTTATTATTACTAAATTGAATTATTTATTATTTATATTTTATTTTCACGTTCAATTTTGTTGTTCTTCGATGCTAATAGTTACGAAATACTTAACATTGTAAAACAACGGCATTATAATTTTTATTATTGTTTTCTTTTTTTATATATTGCATTAAAAATGTACAATATGCAACAGTATTTCCATTATTGTAATCACAATTGTTATATTCAAATCTATGACATGCCATACCGTCAAAATCGACCCTGGCAAATAAATTGAAATCAATCAATCTCTCTTTAACTTTTAGTTACAATAAAAAATATTCTACTTAATTTAACATCTTTTATTATTGTGTGCCCCATTCTCACAATAACATTCAACGTACTTCGGCTCGAAGAAAATAACGAGACATGAATTTTGTTATACGTAATAATATCACTTGCTTTATTATTTTCTATTGTGCTCTTGTAATTAAAAATCTGACTAAATAAATTTCATATTGTATTAAAAAATTACAATACTCTGTACAATGTTATCTTTATAGATAATAAACAATAACCATCTGTTCGTACGTCTGGTACCCTCAACCTTCTCCTTGACCCTCTCGTCCTCGCCCTCGCGATCTACCAACAGCTGTTCCACGGTAGTCTGAAAAAATATAATTTTGTATATGTTTATGAATATTACAAAAATATCCTAATAACTTTGTAATTATCTTTGTACATTTTTTTCTTTTATTCTTTTCATTTTCTTAATCAATTTTGTTTTATTTTTAAATAATTCAGGGTATAAAAAATACATTTTATAAAATTTTCATCATAATAATTTCTTAGGATGCCTTTATTTTTCACGTCTGAAACTTTGCACGTAGCTCTATTATTTCTCAATGAATGGCTAGTGATTTTGGGTTTAGTCTAAATATATATATTTCTATAATTATAAATAATTCTTCACTACTCTATCTGTAAAAACCAAGTCGATAAATGTAATTTTTAATTGACTTTCTTACTTCCTTAAAATAATCTTTTAGCTAATTTAGTAGAATTATTTACTTTTATGTTCAGCTTTTTTTAATATTATATACTCACTTTTCGTCCAGTCATTATTTTCTTACTCCTCAACATTTCGCACTTCATCTTTACTTTTTGCCATAAACTCACTAGTTTCTCATATTCATTAATTAACTTTTGAACAATTTGTAAACTGTTGAAAAACTTGCTGAACTTACAGAAAAATTACAGAATTTAAATACTGGAGAATTTTAAAAGAATTAAAAATTTTGAAAAAATTGCAGAATTTTAAAAAAACATTAAAAGAAATCAAAATTTTTGAACAAATTTGAAATTTTTAAAAAAATTTGAAATTTTTGAAAGACTGGACATTTAAAAAAAGTAGGAATATTGAAAAAATTAGAAATTTTTAAAAAATTGGAAAAAATTGGAGAATTTGAGAAAATTGGACAATTTGAGAAAATTGGACAATTTGAGAAAATTGGACAATTTGAGAAAATTGGACAATTTGAGAAAATTGGACAATTTGAGAAAATTGGACAATTTGAGAAAATTGGACAATTTGAGAAAATTGAGAAAACTGAAGAATTTTGAGATATTGGAGAATTTTAAAACGGGATAATTATTAGAAAATTATAGACTTAGAAAATTGGAAATTTTAGGGAAAAATCGTATATTTTGAAAAAATGGGAAATATTTGAAAAATTGGATTCTTTGAATAAATTGAATAAATTGAATTTGTTAAAAATTTGGAAATTGGAAACATGAAATTTGAAGTAAATTGGACAATTTTGAGAAAAAAACAATTAATATTTAACGCTATTTTGATGAGATAGCGTAAGACGATCCGCCGATGGGTGAGGAACGGATGAGGGAGGGGTCTGAGAGGTAAGGTTTAGCGAATTTTAAAAAGTATAAGTATATATGGGTCATTCTTATACTTTTTAAATTTCGCTAAATATATGTATATTTGGGTCATTCTTATACATTTTAAAAAGGCGTACGCAGGGGGTCTTCGAAATTTGCCGCCGATGTTTTATATGAAAGTAATTACGTATCAAAATAAGCTCTAAAAAAATTTGTTAGTCCCTAAGGTTCCCTGTGCAACCTAGTAGTATCCTGAATTTTCAAACAACGATTTTATAAACAACATTCGAAAAATGGCTTGTACGTTCTAAAAAAAATTTTTTTATAAAATTTGAACAATTTTAAGAAGAAAAGTTTGTTACAAATTTTTCTTTAAGACTTAAAGATACGTTATAAAAAATTGATGAAGTTTTGAATGCCAAGAAAACGCTATTTTTGAGTTTTTTGAGAGTAAAGAAAGTATAATAAATTAAATTTTTCGAAATTTTGTAAGCTACATTGCAAAGCCTTTGAACATTTTGAATGTATAACATTTTCTGTAAATAACCTAGTTTTACTCATCGTAATAATTATTTTGAAAAAAGACAATTTAGAACTACGTTTTACAGCTCGCTTATACTAAGTCGTATAGTTTTCTTCAAACATTTACTACGATGAGTTATAAATAGGTTATTTAATGAAAATGTTGTGTATTCTTAACCGTCAAAGCTATCTTTTACACTGATGCTCGTAAAACTTCGGAAGATTTAATTTATTATTTAATTTAATTATTTAATTTTATTTTATTTTTTTAAATTAATTTTTATTTATTTTTTAATTTTTTTTTCACTCGGAAAGAAATTTAAAAAAAGCGATTTTTGTGATTTTTAAAAACTATGGATTTTTCAGAACAAATCTTCAATTCTTAGATTCGTATGGGTATCAAGCCGATGCTCTCACTATTTCTCTCTTACGACTCGCGCGTTGCGTTGAATACACAGTGGTGTACGTTTTGTTTTATGTTAGAGTCACTAAATTAATAGAATATACGTGTTTGTTTATTAATATTAACTGCAGTGTATTCATTGATTATACCCGGCCCCCTTTTCAGAATTATATCATATACGTTGTGACGGGTAATTATACATACCCTGTCACATGCTCTCTCCCACACACACACAGATATGTACTAACCCTTTTCAGATGTTACAAGTGTCAACGCTGTAAAGGGAGAGAGAGGATTGCGAGCCGCATAGAGAGAAAGAGAGAGAGTATAAGTAGGGGGCGCGCAGGGGCGCGAGCCACGGTAGTTTTTCGGTAGAAGGCAGAGACGGTTCGCAGGGACGGACGCGGGTTGCGAGAATTCATTCGGTGAGCGCGAAAAAGCAGCGGAAAGCGAGGAATACAACTGCGACGATCGCCCAGCACATCTTCGAGCCGGCTACAGCTGTTCCCAGGGATTGTCTGGGGATAGCTACCTATCGTGCGGCGATCGCTGCCAGTAGAGAATACCCCCCTATGGCGAGACGGTGACGTCACGCGGTGGCGCCGTAGGCGGAGCCAGGTCTATGGCATATACTCCCGCCACGTAAGGCTGTCTCTCTCGCGCCCATGTGATAATTGATATGGAGACCCCCACTCGCGTCCTGACAGATTGTCTGTCTCTGTCATACGCAAGGGATGGGTGTCTATGGCGTTCCCCACCCTTACTCAGACGGTGCGTTCTCTCTTGCACTTGTGTGGGAGATAGGCAGTGGTACCGATGGCGTAGTTTCGCTCTCGCTCGCACTCATACGGGGTATGGTATGTCATGTGCTCTCTCTCTAACGCATGTGGGGGTGGAAGCCGGAGCAGTCGATGGCGTAGTCTCCCTCTCTCTCGCACTCATAAAGCACTATATTATAGAGCGGGCTCTCTCTCTCCCTTGCACTCGTACAGGGTATGGTATGGCGTGTGCTCTCTCTAGCGTACGCGGCGGGTGGAAGCCGGAGCAGTCGATGGCGCAGTCTCCCTCTCTCTCGCACTCCTACGGCACTATTCTATAACGAGGGCTCTCTCTCTCTCTCTCTCTCTCTCCCTCTCTCTTGCACTTGTGTGGGAGACAGGTAGTGGTGCCGATGGCGTAGTTTCTCTCTCCCTCGTACTCGTACAGGATATGGTATGGCGTGTGCTATCTCTAGCGCACGCGGCTGGTGGAAGCCGGAGCAGTCGATGGCGTAGTCTCCCTCTCTCTCGCACTCATACGGCACTATTCTATAGCGAGGACTCTCTCTCTCTCTCTTGCACTTGTGCGGGAGGCAGGCTGTGGTGCTGATGGCGTAGTTTCTCTCTCTCTCTCTCTAATGCATGCACTCGTGGGGATAGGGAATATAGCGTGAGCGCGTTCTTTCTCTCTCTCTCTCGCCCTCTCTCTCTCTCTCTCTCTCTCTTTCTCTCTCTTACGCTGACACAAAAATCTGGTTGGCTGTTATATAATCCACATCTGGAGATAATGTGTGCCTCTAATACAGGTATACGGAGAAACTGTTGGCGAAAGAGAGAGAGAGTGAGAGAGAGAGAGAGAGATAGAGAGAGAGAGAGAATAATTATGAAAATCTCTTTGTTATTTGTAGATTTAGGGAAATAGAGATAAGAGGACCCCTTTATTTATAAACCAACATGTGTGCTTCCACTTTCGGAGGATGTTTATTTAAAAATACAGTTAGGTATTATTTTTATTTTTATTGAAATAACAAATATTGAGATGTTATTTTATTATGTTTTTAAAGTATCATAAATTTTTCATAAATGTTATTGTAGGTGTATGAAAGGAAAAAAGGAGTAGGCGAAGGAAGTAGGGAAGAAAAATAATCAAATTTTGTGTACAAAAAAAATATTTATTCATATTATTATTATTTTTACGAATCATCATTTCCAAAAGTACATTTTCGTTGAACATGATTGAATGCAAAAGCCGTTGCCTATTACAATTTTCTCTAACGCGTGTGATAATCTATTACATTTTTGTGTTTTCTTTTTAAAATTCTTGACTAATTTTTTAAAATAATATAAAACTACTGTATCATTGTCTTTTAAGTTATTGTTGAATAATAAACAAAATCCGTTAAGAGAATCAAATTTACACATGTAATAAAGAAATACGACACAATAATAGCCGCATACAATTGAATTGGTCTGTTGTAGGCACTTGGTATTCCATTTATAATGCACGCTGTTTCTGCGTATATCATTTCGGTGATATGGCGATATGGGGGGCAGACCGTAACTGTCGAAAAACGTACCTGCCCCTGCTTTGTTGATATATATAGCTACCCAATGTCTACCTGGTCGCCAGCTCTCATCCGTATTAATTACCAAAGCTGCAGGTTTAGCGAACCGTCTGGGGATATGATCAGCGGGGCAAACACCCACTGTGGCTGCCGGTAACGATCGAATCGCTTGAAGTATCTGGCACGTGTTCATCGTGCTTCTTTATTTCTCCGCAGATCGTAGGTTTTTCTCCTCCTTCTTTTTCCTCTTCTTCTTCTAACGCTACTTCCGCTGATTTATCATCACCTCGCACTGTCACAATGGAATCGTTTTGCGCAGACATGTGATCCTCGTCGATGACGTACTCTCTTTCTGTACCTATACTCGATAACGATTGAACCTCATCGTTGTCGTCGTCGTCGTCGTCGTCGTTGTCGAGCTCGTCCTCGTCCGAATGGTGTGCAACTGTTTTGCGAAATTCGGTAGCGTAAATTTCCAAGATTTCCTGCATCTCGTCCTCTTCTTCGGCTCTCTCGATTACGTTGCGTGGGAGTGGATTTACGGCTTTTTTGGTCGAGTGTTTGAACTTTTCTTTGATTTCTTGCAGCCAGGTTTTAATCAAAGCAGCTTTATGTAACGCACAATTTCGCCGTATATTTAACTTTGATTTGTGATACACACATCCTGATGAAATAATGTCTTTAAAAGTGTAATCGAGCGACGAAAAACTTGGACCACAGTATTTTTCCACATTGATTACTTTACGGCCGAGTAGTTCCGTTAAATATTCTTCTTTTGTATTTCCGAGAACATAAATTTTCGAAGCATTTTTCACAAATGCTTTTAAATTGTCTTGAACATGTTTCATTGATGTATCTCCTTCAAACCACTCTATTCCATGCACAAATCTTGTAAGGGTATTATTCGTCCTTTGTAAATAGCTGTTGAGTTGAGAAAATTCGTGGGGCGGCTTCACAAGCCAGTGAGCATATGCCTCTCCATTCAGCGTTATGATACCCACCTCTTTTGGGTAAAATTTATAATTCTTATCAAATGAAGATTGAATGTCTATAACAAGTTCCATTTTTTTTTTTTAATTTAAGTAGTTAAAATTACACACACGCACACAGTCAAAAAATAATTTTTAAACTAACCAGATATTTAGCGATGTGTGCTGGTCTGGGTAAGAATGACTTTTGAGTGTCGTAGCAGCAGTGCACGGCTTTTTGTAAGAAAATCCACGCCCACTTTTTTGTATTTTTACCCCTTCTTTGACTTTGACTTTTCAGACTTCGCCTAAGCCCTACGAGTTGTAGTCTACTATGATTTGACGCGATGAATCTATTTCTAATACATTATCATATTCAGCGTAAATAACGCAATTTATCGTTCTCGAGAGAGCTGTTTCAAATCGTACTTCCACTCGTATAGATCTGTGGCGTACAAGATTCCAATAAATCCGGTGTAAGGTCGAATGCGAAAAGACAATATCCATCTGGATAGTCGTTACGACTAATCTCATTACCCTCATTACCGAAATGTATTCCGGATCCCGAGAACAAAGTGTGATAAGCGTCAACGTATAATTTACTTGAACCGGTAAAGGTTGGCTGTAGAGGTCTACTCGGTACTGTGACCCCGTCAACATATAGAGATAGAAAATTAATTGAAAAATGTTCAAAATTGAAAGGGTTCAAAGTACGATCACCGTTAAATGCTCTATTATCCACAAAACCGAGCACTATTCTTTTAGGTAGTTGCCCCAAAATAACGTTATCGAGCGTGTCTCCTAATATACCGCTCGGCATAGTCAATGACTTAATTTCAACACGCGTAAAAGGATATTTAGCGGTTGTCTTGGCGAGTGCGTTTGCGTGTGCTAATAAAATGTTGGGGTTTATTTTCACGCGTCGGACAAGTAATGTTGCCTCTAAGATATGAATATAAAATTTTCCGGCGGTCGATGTATCCATGAGACAAAAAGCATCTTTCGATCGCACAAGCCTAAGGCGCAGTTCAACTCCATTTAAAAGGTGTCGATCTTGGTGAAAGATATCGCCATGTATTTTCCCTTGGAGATCTACAGTTTTGGCTGCGTATGTATGCTTAGTGCGTTGAACGAGCCCTCTGTTACACACTGCCTCCGCAGCCTCGGGATGTGCATTCATTTTACCTGCGACATCATTATACCATAATCCTGTCGTTAAATGTGACTGTTTTGCCCCGCCACCGTAATTTAGGAGCGTTTCGATATACGCTCTATATGGATAAGTATTATTCGGGGGTGAAACGAGTTTTTGATTTAAAAACACGTCGATTTGATTAAACATGGAGTGCAGCATATTATTGATTGGTCCCACCTTTTCATTATTTTCAGGGTCATTTGGTAATATTTGTACACGTAAACTTAACATTGTATGTGCGAGATCCAGGTAATATTCGCCATTGCTCGATACGACGAATTCTAATGGTGAGCTGTCATTGAGAGATGATACTGGTTTATAATGAACAAACTCGCTAGCTTCGATGGAAGTTTGAGTTTGCGGGAGGGAAAATATCGAAAGCTCCGACTTCATGCACTCATTACTGTGGCTGTGTAAGAACGATATGATGCCTCAATTTTTAATCAAAAATATCGTTTGACTTTTTCTTACGTGAAACTCTTTTCTTCCGACGACGTGTGCTGCCCTTTCTTTTCCTCTTAATTATACCGCCTGTGCGACGACGTTTTTTCTTATTACCACTACGTGTAGAGCGTGCTTTCTTCCCCTTGCCGCTAGTTACTGTTTTACTTTTCCTCCTTCTCTTTCTTTTCTTAAATGGGATCAACGCTGATGCGATGCGATCGCTTGAATGTCGTTTCAAAGACTGTAAAGCATTATTGAATGCTACAGTCTTATAACCAGATCCAGTCATTAACATTTCGTTGAGTTTATTTTTAGCCTTATCTGTTAAATTATTACGTGTCTCGCTCAGACGATTTTTAAACGACTCTTTCAAAGTAACGTTGTTTCCTAAATCATCCAATACGTTGATGCCACCGCGCAAAGCTTCTTTGCGAAAAAACTGCCAAGACCTGAGCCGCGTTGCCAGCGAGAACCAATATAAACATTGCGCACTCCACCCCCTCCACTACCGCCGATTTGATTTTCGTAATATGTGATATAATGACTCATATTGTTGTAGAACTAAAGAATCCTTTTAAAATGAAGCGTTAGGGTCAATGTCCCATACGCGAATGCTATCGAATTTCCTGTAGCATCTCTTATATCGATTACGATATTGTGAAAAGAGTTTTTTATCAGAGGTATGTATTTTATAGGTGCAAAATGCTTGACTACTGTGGCCCCGAATTTATAATTGGCGTTATCGAGCGAGACAATTCGTAGAAGCGAAGCTTGTGTATCACCGACTGTGTAGGGCTCGCAAACATCTGAGTAAATAAAGAGATGCTCAGGTATAGCACGTGCTAAGCAAGCCGGCCTGTCTCCGATCAGAGAAATATGCCGCTTGTTAACCATGAATTGTACAGTGGAAAGATCTACTTCATTTGTACTCGAGTCCCCCCTCTTAACAGGTATCTCATTCATAAATGCTGAGCCGACACGGTAGGCGCCGTTGCTGTCTGTAGTGGTTGAGCCCTCGGGCTCCGTTGGGTTTACGACACCCGGGTCGAAGCCTAATATTCTTCCTATTTTCTCGTCTATCTGCGTGAAATGTGTGAACCCGCATCCGGTCTCTGTACTACAAACACGTTTAAGTTTATAATATCCCTGTGCTCGAGCCGAGGGCACGAAGCGTTGATGCTTTTGCATTAAAGCACTTGAATTATTCACACATTCTACAAAGTCTTCGATATTTTTAAATATACCATAAGGAATTTTGTGGAGTTCGTTGACGTTTTGTGTCTTCTGTAAAATGTCTTGGCTAGTATAAAACTTATAATTTGTTTTATTTCCATGACGTGTTACATGTGGTATGGTACAGGGAATATGAATTTCGGATAGACCTACGCACCATTCTCCGCTTAGCCTGATTTCACGAGGTAGTTGTGTAGTAAAACATGTAGTAGTGTTATTAGCAAAGTAACGCATACTACTGTTGCTCGCTAGTACGAGATAAAATTCGTAATTATTCATCATTATTATATAGATACAAGTTCAGATTGCCGTATCCAGGAATTAAATTTATCGGGGTAGCCAATCCACTTTACAAGCACTTCTTTTTTCTTGCCGCATCCTCGTGTACTTATGACGCGCTCAATTTTATAAGTATTTTGGCTCACGCGTTTTTTTCCTACTAAACCGAGTTCCTCGGTGTAAAAGAAACCTTCGATTTTTTCTCCTTCAAGATCTTGGAACTCATAAGTATAAATATTTTGTCTATTCGATACTCGTGAAACTTTAAAAACTTCTTCACTCCAGTCTGACACAAACCCTTTCTCGAATGTGTGTTTAGCACGACTGATACGCACGTGGTCGCCAGCTTTGTATTTAGAGGGTTTCAATGGATTGAAATTTCTATTTTTCTTATCGTTGCGTAACCAGGATTTTTCGAGATTTGAGCGCGCTATTGATACGTTGCGTATAGTCACAGAGGCCGGAATCATCTTTATACTAATGTGCGATGTATGATTGTAGCTGTGAACGAGATCCTGCAAAACATCCACGTAGCGATGGGTATTTCTGTACGTAAAGTATCGCCAGATGCGCTCCTTTAACGTTCTGTTAAATCTTTCTACCACAGCTGCTTTTACATCGGGGTTCGGTGCTACGCCAAAATAAATGTGTTTTCTCTTTAAATACCTTTGAAAACTATCACATACAAACTCACGACCACGGTCTGTCTGTAGGTACACCGGTTTACGGCCGCTCGCCCGAGACAAGACGGCGTCAAACGCGTTAACAACGCTCACACCGCTCTTATTCTTAATTGGCTGTACCCACGCAAACTTTGAGAAAACATCGATTGACACTAATAAGTAGCAATACCCGTCATTATGAGAGTTTAGGGCTTGTACATCAACCAGGTCGAGTTCCCACAATGCGTCAATCATCTGTACGTTATAATGTAATCTAGGGAATTTCTTACGTATTGGTTTATGTAGTGTATAGGCATCGTAAAAGTTTTCTAGCGCCAGCGAAACTTGCTTCGTGTGCTGCATTAAAGTACTGTTTTTCATATTTCCTACTCATACTGTATTAATTTTATAAATTCATAGATAGCCAACAACCTTCACCTCGTCCCTCTTGATTACCGGTTTTAATCGATGGTGTAGACATTGGCGTTTTAGTAGTTAAATTTCGAAAATTCTGTGTCTTTGCTTTGGCCACATTTCTAGCTCGTGTAGAAATTTTACGTCTTTTACCTGTATTTTGTGTACTGGTGCCCTCAGTGTCACTGTTTGAACTGTTTGAGCGCTGGGATATGAATTGCTTTGTCGGGGTGACGAAGGACCCCTCTTCGACCCAAAAATCTTTATTGCCCACAAACTCGCGCGGTACGTTTGCGGCGTATAGAAGACCTGCAAACTGATCTCTACCGACTGCACTAAAATTTCTTCTCTTTCGTAAAGCGTCATTCACGAGATCGATAATACTCGATTTTTTTATAATGTTTCCATTAATCGAAATTACACCATTTTTATCCCAATTCAAACGATCTCCGATATTAAGTTTTAAATAATCCAGCATTCGTAGCGCTTTAACGGCATACATTTTCGACACACTAGATAAAACCTTTGCCGTCGATAAAGAATCAGCATCAGAGCTCTCGTTTTGTGAGAAAACAGTGTTTGGAAAATCTAAAGTTTTTATTCGTGATTTATGTATAAAAAATAAATATCTTTGTAGCGCTTGCAGAAAACTTTTCCATTTTTCGCGATCGTCATTGAAATTATTTGAATTTAAAATTCCAGTCATTTCCTCGTCTAGTCTGGAAAATTCATCACCAGGGGTTTTTACACTATCTAATTTCGAGATATTTGATTTCTCGGGTGCTGAGTCAATAGAGGCTGCTGTAGTGTTCTTACGTCCATAATCTTTCCGACCATCTGCCTCTTGAGTACTTGTAAAAGATCTTGGGTATGTTTGAGAATCGACTGCGTAGCTGGTGCCGCAGTCGTCGCCCCCACCGCTGCCTCTGTCTAATGTATTTTCGGGGATGATTATCATCTTGTGCGCATGCTCCATGATTTTCTGATGCTAATTATAAATGAATATGTCCGTTAACGCACACACCCACACACACACACACACACACACACACACCCAGTAGTACACGTAAGAATACCTATAATAAGGGTGTATCGAGAATTTTTTATAAGAATGAGCCGATTACTGGCATTAACACGTATGGAATGAAACTACCACCGCTTTGAAGTAAAATGCGTTTCTTTCTTTTCCAACCAGATGTAGTATTTTTGAGTTTTCGTTTACTCATATGTATCTCACCACCTACGTCACTGCCACATTTTCTTGATGTTTTTACCCGCACCAGCTTTTTAGCATTGAGTTTATCGATAAGTTTTCTCAAAATGTGCTTATGCTTGGAAAGTTTTTTCTTTTCTTGTGTTTTTAACGCGACACTACCTTTTAAAATATTCAAAGCACACTCGCATATACAGCGCACGAGATTTTTATCAGCCGTTCGTAAGAGAATCTTGCGTTGTTTTACATCGACGTGACAGAGTGCATGCAGCACGGCAATACACTTTTTCGTAAAGTGTTTCGGTAAATTAAATTTTATATTTCCCGAACAGCCGCAACTTGACGAACAGTCCCGTGAAGACTGAGGCTGTGTGGATGTTGCCTGCTCCATTTCGATTTATAAACTGAATACTTATCGTGATTACCGCCACTTTTTCTTGGGAACGTACGCGTAATGTCGATCATCATCAGGAAAAATACATGCACGAAAACGCAGATTATCCGCTGTGTTTTGTTTAAGGTCGATAAACAAATAAGAGAAACTCTGTTTTGTTGCATCAAAGTACACCTCTTGAAGAAATTTAGGGTCTTCGGGGTAAATTTGACGAGCGAGATAAAAAATTTGTGCGCGATCGCGAGGATTTTTGAAGAGAACTAAATAATTCGCGTTTAGTGAAATATCTCTCTGACCTTTGTGAAAAATATTTTGAGTGATAAAAATGACGCTGATATTTTTATGGTGGCTGCCTTTAGTAAAGAGATCCATGATTGTATTATTTGAGGATTCTCTCGTGAGATCATCGATTATGATTAATTTTTTGCGTGAACTATCTCGCGAGTAATCTGCCGGATCTGGTAAACCCTCGTGAAACTCAATTTTACCGTATGCTGGTTTAAAATTGCGTTCGTATGCCTCTTGCCACTCGCCGTAATACAAAAGAATTCTATCAAACCGTACGTCGCACATGCGATCGAGATGTTGCAGTAGGCGCGTGACAAAGAATGACTTTCCGCAGAAAGTCGGCCCACTAGCGATCATAGTGAATGAATGATGAAACCGTATATCCATGATTTATGTCAACAATCACCGTGTTCTTGATGCAGGAAAAAGAAAGCATGTACATGCATGTACGATAAACGACTGTTTGACACTGAACATCGTATGTTAGAGTTTCAAATTTAATTGTATGAAAAAAAGAAAATTAAAACATCGAAAATTTTGTCTGCTAATGCACGCTTATCACCGCGGCGGGGTTGGCCACGCGGCGCGGCGCGGCGCGGTCGACACACGCGACGAATCAGCTTGTTCCGCGTGTGTCGTTCGATTCCGCTAATCAGCATGCGGAGGGCAGGCGCGCTAAATCAGCTTATGCGCCGCCCTCGCTGACCGCCGCAGCCGCAGTGTTAGCTAAACTAGCACTCGCTACTCTTTGTAAAGATTTTGTAAAAGAATAAAATCAAGCGCAAAAATTGTAATTTTCATTTTTACTTTTAAACTTAAGGAAAATGAAAAGAAAGTTTTTATTTTTTTACAATGCATAGATAATAAAAGGAGAAGGGGAAATTTTTTTTACAACATTTTTTATTTTTATTCTGTTGAAAAAGATTACATTTTTGTTAATTTACAAATACATGGATGCAAACATTAAATACATTTTTATTTTTTGTTTTACGCTTTCGTGTATAGCGATAAAACGCTAGACGGGTACGAATTGTTTCGAAATTAAACGAAACTGATTCGTTCAATTGACAATAGATTAAAACAGAATCGTTAAGGGCAATACTTTCAAAATTGTTTAGATAACGAGTACATTAATACTCATCGCCCAAACATCTTTGAAAATATTGCCCTTAACGATTCTGTTTTAACGTATTATCAATTTAACGAACTAGTCGCGCTTAATCGAAACAATAAGCAACCATCTAGCGTTTTTGGCGCAATAAATTTACTAACCCGATATATACATATTTACATCTTTTTTTCCGTTTTTATTTCTACATAGCGTATATATTTTAAAACTGTTTATTTTTAAATATAAAAAAGTTAAACACTATTTTTTATTTTCTTAAAACTGTGGAATTCAATTTTTTTTTTTAATATTCACTAATTATTCGTCAAACATTTCTTTACGAATTTTTTCGCGAATAAACATCAAATGAAACGCAATCAGTTCTTCGAACACAACCCTGAAATAACTATCGGTAAAGTTCACTGGTAAAGTTTGTTTAACTTTATGATAAAGCAATTCGACTGATGACACGTCGTTGACAAATTTGCTGAATTCAGTTTCGCTGCACACCAAGTTTTTTCTCTCAGCTTCAAGTGAAAAACGCTCTTGAAGAATATTACGTATATACTCTTTCAGGAATGCTGCACAGGCGTCAATGTTTTTTTCATGTTCTTGAAGACGTGTAATTTGGGCATTGACACATTTACTCACAGTTTTGACGCCATCGAATGTAACTTGTTGCATCACTATGGAAGGTAGGTAGAATTTAATTTTTTTATTTTCCTTGTCCTCATCATCGCACGATTGCTTGTACGTGGATATTTCTTCAAACAAACGAAGACGTTGCTCCAGTAAAAATGACTTTGCTCCATAAGATGTTGTGAAGAAGACTTCGTAATTTTCTAATGTCAAAGTACGCTATCCACCATATTTTTCGTAATACTGATAATCATCGATAAAGTAAGTCGTAATCAAATCAAAATGTTCTTGTAGTAGACCCCACACATTTGTATTTATATTCAATTCACGTTGAATTGCCTTAGCGCCGCCGGCGTTTATGAATTTCAAAACAATTTTATACTTTAATGCTGCACTATCACTCGATACACTGTCTTTTGTTAACTCAAAACCCACAATTAAGCGTTTCGTGTTTGATGCGTTTAAAGCATAGCAGGTAGCAAGAATGCTATTAGGGAGTTTTAAGCCTCCACTAGACCGTTTACTGGCATTACAACGAGCCGATGACTCTCTCTCTACCTGAGCTTGAGCCATTGTTAAAAGGATTTATGTATATTGTACTAATGAAATTATACTCAGTACGCACTTGCAAATGGAATGCACAAGTAAAAACTATCTGACGAATATTCGACTGCTTCATTCCTTTTAAACCCTTTAACCACGCCTTCTACGTCTCCCACCTCCTAATACACGGCCACGCGCACACACACACACACACACGCTTCCGCATTCAAAACTGTTCTAATTTGTAAAAGAAGATGATTGATAGTAGTGGTGGTGGTAGCATTGGTGATGTAGTGGTGGGGTTTCTCGAAATTCTATTTTAAGGAATCACCGTTATATATTTCCGGTCTCGATAACCAATGTTATTATAAGCATTGAATGTTTATTTCTCTCATCCTCTCTACCTCTCACCCTCTTTCATTCACTCCCTCGCTTACATGCTCACTCTCTCTCTCTCTCTCTCTCTCTCTCTCTCTCTCTCTCTCACTCGTTCTCGCTTCTCGATACTTTATTATCGCAGGATTATAGTTTACGTAAGATCCAGAGATAGTTTAAAGACCCACCACCTCCAACACCGCCACCACCACCACTGCTACCATGAAAACAACTTCGTTATCGCTTTTGCTACCAGCCTCCCTTTAGAAGTAGTTAATGAGCCTTGTGAGTTTCCGAGGAGCTAGCAGTTTCTTTCCCAACTTTTTCGCGTAAACATCTCACGTTCGATCATCTTTTTCTTTTTTTCGTCTGTCTTCATTTTACACAAGCGTTTTGAATTAAAATGGAGGTTACACGCGAGCAAAGTGGCGCTCTACGCAACAGCGTATTAGCTACGGATATTAGGGTCAACGCCTTAACTAACACGCCTCTAGTTGGTACGCGCTTAATTAGACGGAGAATCGGAATACGTAATATGTCGTACGATCAACTTCGAGATGAGCTACGACGATTATTACGACTTATCACGTGTCGCGATATAGCTCTTCTTTACCAGAGAAGCTACCGTATGTCCGCTGCTGCGACCCTTTTAGCAGGGGAAATTATAATTCGTCGCGGATTACGTGCTGCACCGCGTATGGCACGTTTAATTCAAGATTATGACGCTGAAATCGGTATGTGGCAGTGAAAGTGTTTGTTAAATTAAATTGTGAAAAGTGAATTATGTATATTGAAAATGTGTTTTTTTTTTCAGCGCAATTGCGGCTTTTCCAGGATGTCGATAATAATACCAGACATGAATTGAATCAGAATCCGAATGTCGATGAAAATGTGCGCACTCCTACACCACCACCACCACCACCACCACCGCCAGTACTACGACGACGCGCTGCTTATCGCCGGAGATCGCTTCCAACGAGTTCTGGTTGGATCGCAGCAGGGGCCCGTAGAACGCTCTACCTCGTTAGCGATACATCGTCGGAAATATCGACAAATAGCCAAGTAAACGATCACGAGGAGCAGGGGGAGCGAGCATCGGTCAACTCGGATGCAACCACACATTACGAAGGACATATTATCATGGACGTAGATGAGGAGTTGGACTCGGGGACTGAGAGAGCCGCGGGAGAAGAGGAAGAACCAGCTCCGGCGCAACGTGTGATGAGAGTGCCGTTTGACCCGGCACCACTACTATCAACATCCAGTACGGTGCGGAGTAACATGTTCCGATTAATGGATGATAATGACGAACCGTTCGCGACACATCGAGCGAATACGTTATACGATTTTTATAACCGTCCGCATTATCCGGGATTCGACACCACCACATTTACTAATACGTATGGTGAACACCAACGCAGTTATTTTGATCAAGAGGATCCAATCCATAATTTTAATAATAATGGTAAGTAATAGTAAATAAGTTTTTTCATATTCTAAAATGCGAGCGCTATATATTTTTTAATTTTCATCTAGATATCTTTGAAATTGAAGAGGGTTATCCAAACTCGCCCTACAATGGTTTAATGCCTAGGAATTATTTACCAGTTGTATGGGCTCCGCGAGCGCGAGAGCGACGTTGGCTACAGGATATGTGGTTAACGCACGCTGAAACTACAAATTCTATTTTTCGCGTCGATCTGATTGAATTGCTTGATTTGTTATCTCGCGTTAGCAAAAGTTTCCGAGGCTTGCCGGAGCCATGATTTATTTTTTAAATCATAAACATCTTTTTTTAAATAACTTTAAATTAAACTACAAATTCTCGTTTTTTTCTTTTTGTCAGATCACGGCGTTCGGCACGTCAATGCATTAACACGATTGCAGGAGCTCTACAATACCGATTCCGAAAGCGAATTCGAAGAAGTGACCAACCACGATACCGCGGTTAGCCAGCGTGAAATACCAGTTCAAGTAGGCGGCGGCGGTGAAGACACGCGCCGAAATTATGTAATAGTAGCGCACGAATCCTCTAACTCACGTCATTTCGGCATGCGAGGCGAGCACCTAGTTATAAAATTAACCACACCGCCACCGAATAACGATCCAGTCGAATGGTTGTGCGAGAGTATAAAACAAATTCATAATTATATTGTAACAAAGGCTGAAAGCCAAACCGATTATATAGCTGCGTATGTCTCGAGCGATCATTTCGTGCGTGGGCCGGGTTGGATGCGATTAAAGTTTGTTAAAGATTTTGCGTATACAGACCTTTTCGATGTTATATTCGAAATCTCACAAAGCGCGCGCGATTTTGATATTAAAAAAACGAATTAATTATTGATTTTAATATTATTAAAGGTATAACAGGGGGAAAAAGAGGCAGTAAAACATTAACTAAAGACACGGCAAAAAGTAAGCGATCTATCGTCACCATACAAAATGACGATAATCTTTGTTTACCGAGGGCTTTAGCTGTTGGCATGGCCTACCTGTTATATCAATCGGATACGCAAAATAAAAATTATTTAAAAAATTGGCGATTAGTTTGCGACAGCCGACGAGGAGCCCAGAAATTATATGCTCTCGATATTTTGAAAGCAGCCAATATAAACATTGAAAATATGCCACAGGAAGGTAGTAGCTTGGAACATATTAGCCTTTTTCAAAATTATCTTGCGCAAAGTAAAGTTGCAATAATTATACGTTAAAATGAAAATTTTGGTTCTGAAAGGGGGGAGGTATTGTATGACGGCCGCGAGTCCGAATTGCTTTTAAACGATTCCACTATCCGTGAAATAAACTTATTATATTTCGAAGGTCCACCGGGACATTTTGCGTTTATTAAATTAGTGCAGCAAGCTGGAGGGTTTTCAAATTTTTGCGATGTATGCAACAAATCTTACCAGTGGAAAGATTTACATAAATGTAAAGCAACTTGTCCCAGCTGTTACGCACGACCTGCTTGTATTCCTGTAAATCCTAAAATTAAATGCGATTCGTGTAACAGACACTTTGTGAATCAAACTTGTTACGAAAAACATTTAATAGTTGGAAGTTACTCGAAAGAGAGAAGCGTGTGCATTGCAGTTCAGAATTGTTCAATTTGTAAAAAAAAAGTTACCAAAAAATGTTCTAATAACCAGCATAAATGTGGTACATTTTATTGTAGTCGTTGTCTTATTAAACACGGTTACAATGAAATGTGTTTTATAAAACCGATAGTACGTAAAATACCGACTGCCGATGTGGTAAATAATACAGAAACTAAAAAACCCGAAAATCGATTTATATTTTATGATTTCGAGACTCGTCAAGATGAAAAGTACGATGGCGATAATTCGCGTAATGTCCATATTTTAAATCTTTGCGTTGCCCAACAAGTCTGCGACTTCTGCATTAATGTAGAAAACGGTCAGCGTTGTGATTTTTGTTACGTGCGTGAATATATTTTTGATAAGGAACCTGTAAAACAATTCATCGAATTAGCTATAAGAGAAATCACCTGTTTCAAACAAACAATTTGTATCGCACATAATTCGAAAGCTTTCTACGCGCATTTTATACTAAAACAAATTCTTTCTAGTAACATGAACGTCTTGCCCAAAGTTATAATGAACGGTCGAAATATTGTTCTTATGTCTATTCATAAGACAAAATTTATCGATAGTTTGAATTATTTTAATATGAAACTCAGTGCGTTGCCGAAAGCTTTCGGATTACCGGAGAGTAATGTTAAAGGATATTTCCCTCATCTCTACAACACCCTTCAAACAAAAAATCATAATGGCGCTTTACCTGCTCCGGAAAACTATGCGCCTAATTATATGAGCACAGATGAGCGGAAATCGTTTTTTAAATGGTACAACGAAAACGTTGCAGCTGGTACAACATTTAATTTAAAAAGAGATTTAATCAGCTATTGTCAAATGGATGTTGACATACTGCGTCGAGCATGCACTGTTTTTAGAAATATATTCATTGAAAAAGGCAACATATGTCCATTCACCCAATCGACAACAATAGCGTCAGCGTGCTCGCGTATTTATAGGCAAAACTTTTTGAAAGAAAAAACCATCGGTCTTATTCCCACGAAGGGATATAGATTAGCCGATAATCACTCTAGAAAATCAATTGAGTGGTTGCTATGGCGTGAATATGAACTCGGAAAAAAAATCATTCACGCCGCTAGGTCTCGAGAGTACGTGTTGAATGAGGGATTTAAGGTCGATGGCTTTTTAGAGGTCTCTAAAGACCAGTCGACATCCGCGACATTCAAAGGCACCGTCTTCGAATTTCAAGGATGTTACGTACATGGTTGTCCATCTTGCTTCAAGGAAAATTACGACACACAAACATCGTTCGGTCGCCCAATGCATGAGTGTCATAAAAAAACTCTCGAAAAATTACAGGAAATTCGAGATTTGGGGTATAAAGTGGAGACGATTTGGGAGTGTGAGTTTGAACGTATGAAAATCTCGCAACCACAAATTTTAAATGTTTTAAAAGATCACCCGCTTTTATCAAAAATTAAATTAGATCCACGTGACGCTTTTTTCGGTAGGCGAACAGAAAACTTTGTGACATCATATATTGCACAGCATGGAGAGAAATTCAGATATACGGATATATGCTCTTTATATCCATATATCTGTAAAACTGGTAAATTTCCCCTCGGACACCCAGAAATTTTTATAAAATCTGAATGCCTAAAACTAACCGGTAAAAATTATGAAAATTTTCATAAAGTCAATGGACTTGTGAAATGTAAAATCTTGCCTCCACGGAATTTATACATCCCCGTATTGCCCGTTAAAATGAGATGTAAATTACTTTTTCCGCTTTGCTGAACGTGTTGTGAGACAGAGAATTTCGACGAGTGTACCCATGAAAATCTAAATATGCGTGCACTCGACGGCACGTGGGTATCCGACGAAATCAATAAAGCGTTAACTATGGGTTATAAAATATTAGACATTTACGTAATCTGGCAGTATCAAATAACTCAACTAGATGTCAAAGGAAATGGTGGTCTTTTTGGTGAATACATAAATAATTTTATTCAGCTAAAACAACAAGCAGATGGTTGGCCTGCCGAATGTACCGACGAGGAAAAAAAAACGCAAGTACATCCAGCAGTATAAAGAAAAAGAAGGTGTTTTACTCGATTACGAAAAAATTGATAAAAATCCAGGACTTAGAGCTGTAGCAAAGCTCTGCTTGAATTCATTTTGGGGTAAATTCGGACAACATGATAATTTACCGCAAACTGAATTCGTTAATTGCAGAAAAGAGCTGTTAAACTTTATTATGGCTAAAGATAAGGAAATCACAAGTATGCTTCTCATCGCTGAGAATATTATATGTATTAATTGGGTACACAAAGATGACTCCATAAAAGGTTCTAGCCATACTAATGTTGCAATAGCTGCTTATACAACAGCTCAAGCGCGACTCGTCCTATACGAATATTTAAGCAAATTGAATACGCGATTGTTATACACAGACACAGATTCAGTCATCTTCGTAACAAATGAAAACTCATCGGATACCTACGAGCCCGAGTTAGGTAATTTTTTAGGACAAATGACGAATGAACTTGCGTCGTATGGTGACGCCACTTACATTACACATTTCTTATCGGGCGGACCAAAGTTTTACAGATATAGAGGCACCTCTTCAAGTAATAAGACTTTCGAATGTTGCAAAATTAAGGGTATTCGGTTAAATTACCACAACAGTCAGTACATTAATTTTAATAGTATGCTTAGTCTTATAAAAAGAGAAATGGAGTCCATTAAATTATCGTTTAAGAGTTTTCGACGAACCGCGACTTTCGATGTTGTGACGACTGACGAGAAAAAGACCTGTGAAATAGTCCTCACCAAACGCCGCTTCTTTTCCGATGGAACTTCACTTCCATTTGGATATAAAACTACATAAAGTTTAAGATTTATGTCTGTGTGTGTGTGTGTGTGTGTTATCTATGTAAATAATTTTTCTCAAAACAATATATATATTATTGAGAAAAAAATTTTTTTGTACAGAAAATTTGATTATTTGTCTTCCGTACTTCCTTCGCCTACTCCTTTTTTTTCCTTTCATACACCTACAATAACATTTATGAAAAATTTATTATACTTTAAAAAACGTTTTGAAATAACTTCCCAATATTTGTTATTTCAATAAAAATAAAAATAATACCTAACTGTATTTTAAAATTAACATCCTCCGAAAGTGGAAGCATACATATTGGTTTATAAATAAAAGGGTCCTCTTATCTCTATTTTTCTAAATCTACAAATAACAAAGAGATTTTCATAATTATTCTCTCGCTCTCTCTCTCTCTCTCTCTCTCTCTCTCTCTTTCGCCAACAGTTTCTCCGTATACCTGTATTAGAGGCACACATTATCTCCAGGTGTGGATTATATAACAGCCAACCAGATTTTTGTGTCAGCGTAAGAGAGAGAAAAAGAGAGAGAGAGGGCGAGAGAGAGAGAGAGAGAGAGAAAGAACGCGTTCACGCTATATTCCCTATCCCCACGAGTGCATGCATTAGAGAGAGAGAGAGAGAGAGAGAAACTACGCCATCAGCACCACAGCCTGCCTCCCGCACAAGTGCAAGAGAGAGAGAGAGAGAGAGAGAGCCCTCGCTATAGAATAGTGCCGTATGAGTGCGAGAGAGACGGAGACTACGCCATCGACTGCTCCGGCTTCCACTCGCCGCGTGCGCTAGAGAGAGAGCACACGCCATACCATACCCTGTACGAGTGCGAGGGAGAGAGAAACTACGCCATCAGCACCACAGCCTGCCTCCCGCACAAGTGCAAGAGAGAGAGAGAGCCCTCGCTATAGAATAGTGCCGTATGAGTGCGAGAGAGAGACGGAGACTACGCCATCGACTGCTCCGGCTTCCACCAGCCGCGTGCGCTAGAGATAGCACACGCCATACCATATCCTGTACGAGTGCGAGGGAGAGAGAAACTACGCCATCGGCACCACTGCCTGTCTCCCACACAAGTGCAAGAGAGAGAGAGAGAGAGAGAGAGAGAGAGAGAGAGAGAGCGCCCTCGCTATAGAATAGTGCCGTAGGAGTGCGAGAGAGAGGGAGACTACGCCATGGACTGCTCCGGCTTCCACCCGCCGCGTGCGCTAGAGAGAGAGCACACGCCATACCATACCCTGTACGAGTGCGAGGGAGAGAGAGAGAGCCCGCTATATAACATAGTGCCTTATGAGTGCTAGAGAGAGAGGGAGACTACGCCATCGACTGCTCCGGCTTCCACCCCCCACATGCGCTAGAGAGAGAGCACACGACATACCATACCCCGTATGAGTGCGAGGGAGAGCGAAACTACGCCATCGGTAGCACTGCCTATCTCCCACACAAGTGCAAGAGAGAACGCACGCCATAACACACCCCACGCATGAGTGCGAGAGAGACACCGTCTGAGTAAGGGTGGGGAACGCCATAGACACCTATCCCTTGCGTATCACAGAGACAGACAATCTGACAGGGCGCGAGTGGGGGTCTCCATATCCATTATCACATGGGCGCGAGAGAGACAGCCTTACGTGGGGGAGTATATGCCATAGACCTGGCTCCGCCTACGGCGCCACCGCGTGACGTCACCGTCTCGCCATAGGGGGGTATTCTCTACTGCTGCCTAGTGCACGCATTAGGGTGAGTCAGCGGTTATCTCTCTCTCTCTCTCTCTCTCTTCTCTGGGTATTCTTTCTCTCTCTCTCTCTATTTCGCGCCACGCCTGCGAGGACGCACACTCCGTGTGAAGTGCGTGATTGTTCTCCTATCCCCTCAATTGAATATATATATATTTTCTATAACTTACATGCTGCGTTGTCTCTGGCTTTCCCTTTCCCCCACTTGTTCATGCTCTTATAATAGATATTAATATGAACCGCGGGTTTTACGGACTAAAACCCCGTTACATATAATTGGCGCCCTCCGGAAAAACTCACAGAGTTGTGGGGATTAAGTGAAAAACTAGCGATAAAGTGTATAGTGCGGTTCGCGTGGCGTATATTGTGAACGCGCGCGTCGAAAAATATTTGAGTCAGCCGTATATACAGACTTTGCGCGGAGAGTATATTACCGCTGGAATGCGAGCACTCACGCGCAAAAGATAAACAAACCGCGGCGAACCCTGGAAAATTCTGAGTACGGGTCAGGCCGGAATTAAATAATATTTCGGCATTTTAGTGAATTCGAACGGCTGCTCGATTTCTGCGGTCAACGTGTTTAACATACGAGGAGAAAATAACTTGTTGCTAGATAGATTTTTATAGGTAAGGGAACGTATGCGAAAATAATTTAGTGTAAAAGCGTCTCTCGCAAGTGGACAAATGTGTTTGTCAAAGAGTTTTTATAACAATTATTAGAAATAAAATATAATGATTAAAAATTTTCTTAATTAACGGTAAATAACAAATACATTTTTTTTGTTGGTGTTGTGATGAGATATTGCTATTTTAGTAAAAATAAAGTGTGAATTTTAATAAAATCACTGGGTATTTAAATTAATACAATTTCATATATTTAAAGCGAACTCGCATAATCAATAATACAAACACTTATTTGGTGACGTAAATAAATGTAATCTTATTGCTGAAAATTTCCTAGGATTTAAAGTGTGTAATAATAAAATAAATATTGAAAATTTTATTTCGGAATTTGAGTAGTAGTATTACTCAGTATTGTGTTGGAAGTATAGTTACATTTATATTCGGCTTTTCGAATTAAACAGTTTGTTTAGAAAATTAATCACTTGTTCACAAAATTAATTTATGGTTAAATAAATAATTTGGTAAATAAAATAACACTTTTAACCACTTGCTCGCTTAATAGCTAATTGACTTGCTCGGTTATTAATTAGCTTAGTTAAAATTATACATACGAAGTGTCGATATTGAGCGTATATACAGTGACTGTACTGTATAGAATATAGATAGTTGTATAGGTGCGAGTCTGTGTAGTTGCAGAGTAGTATATGTAATTGAACTGCGACTAAACCGCCGAATAATTGCGTGGCCATAGTATGCGTATCGCTTAATTAATTGATTAAAAATATTATTGTGATTTTTCTTTTTTTTACATATAAACAATGGTTTATTAACTTAATTAATGATGGTAATTGTCGTTAAATTTTTTTTTGATAAATAAAAGTGAGAGTTAATTGACTACTTAATTAACTAAATGGTTGATTGCTCACTGACTTCGTATCTTTGGCATAATTGTTTGTTTAATAAACAATTGTTGTTATTTTAATTAAGGATCATTATTATTATTTGGTTATTTTGGGAAAATAGCATTATTGTTTAATCAATTAGTTGAATAATTATTAAATTAGTTGAATAATTATTAAATTATTTAATCATTGGAAAATTTTTCTTTGTTTTTTTAATTATTTTTTTAGCAGGATATATTACATTCGTTTTTTCGCGAAGTTAAGGAAAAATATAATTAAAATTCATTCTTTACTACAAACTACACAAGATACTTAATTCGAATTGAGGTAGATTAATTTAGTATTCTTTCAGCGTTAATGATTATTATATTTAAATAAATATTTATTATTAATAATTACCAAATAATATTTACTAGAGAAGTGATTTGCGCAAAATAATACGCTGAAAGAAACACCTACAGTGTGCGATTAACACCGTCTGTTGAAAACAATTACGGGTACAACAAATATTATTAAATATTCGAATTAATAACTTGTACTGGAAATTACAACGTAGTTAAATTTAAAATATTGGGTTTCTTGAAATAAAATAGATAAAAACACAAGAAAATGGCGAATCAATACGACCTCACCTTCGATGAAACGGTAGGAACCGAGATCCAAGCGTGGATTTTACGTTTAGAGGGACAAAGATTAGATATTTTTTTAAATAGGCTAGAATTAAAAAGCGATGGCACACAATTTGCGAAAAGCGATAGATTATATAGACGCTTGCGGGGCGACTACACAGCAGCCGACTTCGTTGATAGCTTAGACAGCATAGATACAGAAGAGCTGAAAACTTGTCGAGAAGAGAAGCTCGACGAAGTATTACAGGATGCGAAGTTCAGTAATGAGACATAAGCCGAAATTCTACATAGGCAGCAATATTGGGCAAGTCACCGAGTAGGAACGGATTTATCAAATGACTTCGCTCCCATAGCAACCAGCTCCACCCAAATGAGTTCTTTGAACATGTCTTTGACGACATGCCAAGGAAATGGACTCGGTAACACTGGTGTGGTACAAAATAATGCAGGAGCAACGGCGGCAGCGACGGTAGTTACGACGACGCCGAACCACACGCCACCAGCTGACGAAACCACAGCACCTGTGTATGAACGGCCTATTCAAGCACACATTCCACCACCACCACCGCCACCAATGCCACTAGCATTCTGGGGAGGCCAACAGACTAGTACTGCGGTGCCGCCAAGTATGATAGCAGTAACAAGTACTACAACTACAACGACAACTGCTACAGCAACCGGCTTAGGGGAAATGAGTAACCCGAATACAGAATATTCAACGGGTACAAGACAAACTGCGAACGCGCAAGAGTCAAATATGGTACTGGTGACGTTATCGAACGGCACGTCATACCCCGTTCCAAAAGCCTTGGCACTGGAAATGGCAACCACGTCAGTAGTTGTCCAAGAATACAGTAACCAAGTGAAAGAGTTGCAAGAAAATTTTACTGAACTGATTACGAGCACAAGGTTGCGTTTTGAAACCTTGCAAAGCAACGAAGCAGCAAATACGCATCAAGGGCAAGGAGCAAGGCCCAAAAACAACAGGAGTGTCGCTTTTCGGGACACATTCGACCTACATTATGACGATGACTACCAGTCGAATTATTACCCAAGGGCACAAGCAGGAGGAGCTGCAAATAGTGGGGGGATCGCGACTTAACGCTAACACCCCAAGTTTTACCTCAATGCTGCAACAGACCAGAGAGAGAGGACCAGCGATGGCTCGCCAGCACGATCAGACTCTCCCAACCCGGCAAGAGTCTGGGGGGAGGGGAATGTCTCAGGATACTGAGACAATGCGGCAATCGCAAAATAGCACATATGCTGGTCACCGTGTTAATAATATCGGAAAAACAGTTCGATCCTGGAACATTAAGTTTTCTGGCGAAAAAGACGGTCGCAGTATCGAAGAATTTCTGCTACGCGTCAATGAGTACCGCACACTGGCCCGCATAGAGGACGAGGACCTCCTAAATGCCATGACGGAGTTGCTGAAGGGAGCAGCTCTCCAATGGTGTCGCCAATCCCGGAGAAATTGGCATACATGGCAAGATTTTTGCGAGGCAGCACGCCGCTGTTACGGCGTGGATAGCCGTTAACAGCAGCGGTTAGTGACAGAAGCGACGGCGCGCACTCAAGGATTCGCAGAACCAGTCACCGATTATATATTCTCTCTCCTATCTTACATTGATAAATTTGAAGTGCCTTGGAATGAAGAAAGGAAACTGCAACTAATTTATCAAAATATGTCACCAGAGTTGCAGGCGATTGTGAGTAAGGAGCAGACCACGGATCTTGACACTTTGATTCGGTTGGCGCGGCAGGCAGAAGCTGTCGTGGAGGTACGGCGTAGTTGGAAAGAGCCACCTCCAGCGGATAAATGCTTGTTGCCGGAATTGGCATATAAAGGGCCACGCGCACCGATGAATTATTATAAAATGAGTCTGGCTGCTATTGCGGAAGGTTCGCCTACAGACTTGTCTCATAAGGTACGAGGGTAGTTCAATAAGTCTTTAGAGTAAAGTATAAAAACAATTTTTTTTGGGTAAATTTTTTTTTATTTTTCAACATAATCTCCTTGGAGCTCTATACACTTGGTCAATCGGAAGTTCCTCAAAATAAGCACTTACAGAGGCAATGACGTCTTCGTTGTCCGTAAATCTCTGTCCACCGAGCCATTTTTTCAAGTTTGGAAATAAGAAAAAGTCATTGGGGGTTAAATCTGGTGAATACGGTGGGTGTTCGACCAATTCGAATTTTAGTTCTTCAATTTTAGCCATTGAAACGAAGCATGTGTGAACTCGCGCGTTGTCGTGATGAAAGAGAATTTTTTTTCTCGCCAAATGTGGTCGTTTTTTTTTAATTTCTTCTTTCAGCTGCTCTAATAATGATGCATAATACTCACCAGTAATTGTTTTACCCTTTTCCAAGTAGTCAATAAGTATAATTCCACGTGCATCCCAAAAAACTGTAGCCATAACCTTACCAGCTGACTTTACGGTCTTTGCCTTCTTTGGAGCTGGTTCGCCTGTGGAAATCCACTGTTTGGATTGTTCCTTTGTCTCAGGAGTGTAGTGGTGTATCCTTGTTTCATCCACAGTCACAAATCGACGAAAAAATTCCTCAGGATTCCGACTTATGCGCGCCAAAAGAGCCTCAGAGGCGACCACTCTATTGCGTTTATTCTCAGCTGAGAGCAAACGCGGCACCCATCTTGCCGATAGCTTTTTCATGCCTAATTTTTCATGTAGAATTGAAACAACTGCACCTATAGATATCCTTGTGGCCTCAGCTAACTCACGCACTTTTAATCTTCTATCCTTCAACACCATATCGTGGATTTTATTGATGATTTCGGGAGTAGTTGCTTCTACGGGCCTTCCTGAACGTGGTTCGTCACTTATTGATGTACGACCACGCTTAAATTCATTTACCCAGTTATAAACCGTTGCTAAGGCAGGGGCAGATGTGCCATGAACTGAGTCCAATTCATTTTTTATCTCATATGGAGTTAAACCCTTTAAATGAAAATGTTTAATTACCGCTCTGAACTCGTTTTTTTCCATTTTTCTTAACAAGCAATTTTTTTTTTCAATTGGTTATAAAAACACGTAAACTCAGAAGATGTGGATTGTGACTGCACCATATATCTAGTCGGGAGTGGTGCTGACTGAAAACAGATGATTTGGAGCGATTCGCGCGCCATCTGTTGGTCATTCTAAAGACTTATTGAACTACCCTCGTAGATAAGCTGGTCGAGGAGAATTTGAGTGCGAAGCGTAACGCTCCCAGTCTGGCAGCGATATCGCAAAGTTCGCCTCAAGAGATGTCCGCTTTAATCGAGAAGTTGCTCAATGAAAAGCTGAAACAGCTGACTCTGACTGGCCCCATGAAAGCTCCATCGTCAACTGCAGAGGAAGCAGCGGCGCAAAAATCGGTTCCTCCAAGATATAAAGGGCCGTATTATAAAAGGGGCAGCAGTCCATCTTGTATGCTGGGGTTGTAGCTGGCCAGGTTAGACTACACGGACGTGTCCTGAATGTGCGGGAAAAGAGCAGGGGGGTGCGTAAATCAGGTCCATACCACCCTTGCAGCCAACTTAAGGACCTCACCGACTCACTCCAATGAGACCAGCGAAGCACAAGCGCAAGCTGAGCCAGTTCTCCCACCGATCGCGACGGCGGCAGAACCTATAGTAGCTCACGACGCGAATGGCGCTTCTGAAGAATCAGCTCCTTACATCGAGAGAGACTACTCTCGATGGTGGTTGCAAGTGGGGATTGGTGGATTCCGAGTGCGTGCACTGCATGATGGATGTGCTGCACGCACATGTATTGGACCATTTAGCCGACAGATTGCTGCAGCGTGCAATAAAAAGATTGCACCTAGTAAAGGACCAGGCGTACGGATGGCTAATGGACAGATCTTACCGGTGATCGGATATGTCGATTTACCATTCGATATAGGTGCGGTACGACGCCATTTAGAGGTCGTTATTCTACCCGAGTTACCAGAAGGATGTTTTCTCGGCGTGGATTTTAAGCGAGCGTTCAACGCACAGATCCTACCTCGGGAAAATAAAATAAAGGTAGAAGGGATTGAGGAACTTCTCCCTCTTGAGGTAGCGGCAATTGGAGTAGATGAGCCAATTCCGATCTCCTCTGTTGGACTTGCCGACGTTTCTGATAAACAGCGCTCTCAATTGCAAGAGATGTTGGATCGAGTATTACCAAAGAGCAAAGTGCCCTTAGGTCGCACCAATCTAATGCAACATAAGATTGATGTTGGTTCTGCGCGACCTATTAGGCAAAGATACTATCCCGTCTCCAAGAAACTTGAAGAAGAAATCCATGCACAAGTGCACCAGATGCTCGAAGCAGGGGTCATTCGAAGATCCCATAGCGAATGGTGTGGTAATGGTTCGTAAGTCAAACGGCTCTTATCGCTTTTGCGCCGACTATAGGAAGTTGAACGGGGTCACCAAGGTGCCTGCGTATCCGCTTCCTTACATGGATTCTATCCTGCGAAAGCTACAGAAAGCACGCTATATTTCCAGCATTGACCTAAGCAGTGCATATCATCAAGTGCCGTTAGAGGAAGGATCACGACACTTGACTGCGTTTACAGTGCCCGGCCTAGGCCTGTTCGAGTTCTGTTCTCTCCCGTATGGCGTATCTGGCGGACCCGCAACGTTCCAAGAATTGAGCGACAAAATTATCGTTCCCGAGCTGGAGCCACACGCATATTCATATATGGATGATATGATTATAGCGACAGAAACTTTTGAAGAGCACTTAATATGGCTTGAGTATGTTCTCCGCAGAATTATTGATGCGGGCCTCACCATCAATTTTGATAAAAGCGAGTTTTGCCGCAGCGAAGTTAGATTTCTGGGGGTTCTTGTGAATCGAGTGGGATTCCGGCCGGATCCAGAGAAGATCACCCCAATTTTGGAGTATCTAGCTCCGAAAAATCTTAAACAGCTTCGACGGTTCCTAGGAATGGCGTCGTGGTATCGGAAATTTCTGAGTGAGTTCGCCACGATTGCGGACCCGCTTACCCATCTGACTAGATCAAATGTCAAGTACGTATGGGGTGATGAGCAGCAGATGGCGTTTGAACAGATTAAAGCGCTTATCGCATCTGCTCCTGTGTTGCATAGTCCCTCGTTCGACCATCAGTTCGTCATACAAACTGATGCCAACTCCACGGGTTTGGGCGTGGTGCTCACACAAATTATTGATGGGGCGGAACACGTGTTATGCTTTGCTAGTCGCACGTTGACATCAGCTGAGAGGAACTACTCACCAACCGAGCGAGAATGTCTAGCAGTGCTGTGGGCCATAAGGAAGTTCCGATCTTATGTAGAAGGTTATCACTTCAAGGTCATTACAGACCATCTAAGTCTGAAATGGTTACGAGGTATTCAGAACCCCACAGGACGCTTGGCACGCTGGGCTCTCGAAATGCTTGCCTATGACTTCGAGGTTGAGTATAGGAAAGGCATCGACAACTGGGTGCCAGACGCATTATCTCGCATATACGAGGATGAGTCTGAGGTAACAGTTTCGTCAGTCAGTTGCCCGGACGAGGATACTAGTGATTCCTGGTCTCTGGCAAGGAAAGCGAAAGTCCGCGCCAGTCCTACTGAGCATCCATATTGGAAAATAGTTGGCAACAGACTATATTATTATCGATCTGATCCGTCGATCGAAGATCTCTTGGAGGACCAGGATGCTTGGAAGCTAGTCCTCCCCAATGAAAAGCGGATGCAAGCCCTACATGAAGGACATGACGAGCCGACAGCTGAACACCTGGGACGCGCCAAAACATATGAGCGTATCGCATTGCTGTATTATTGGCCGTCAATTTACAAGGATATAGCAAATTACGTGCGTTGCTGCGCAGTGTACCAATAATGCAAAGCTGTCCAGTTAGCACCCGCTGGACTTATGGGCCGGCGTATCGTAACAAGGCCGTGGGAAGTAGTAGCCGGAGATATTATGGGCTCCAACTCTCGTACACCGCGCGGTCATGAATATCTGCTAGTGTTCATGGACCTTTTCACGCGCTGGGTGGAGTGTATCCCCATTCGCAAATCAAATGCGAAAACGATTAAGAGGGAACTCAGAGAAACAATCTTCCTACGCTTCGGAGTGCCGGAGACGTTCCACTCTGATAATGGAACGGAATTTAAAAACAAGATAGTGGACCGATTCTTAGAAGAACATGGAGTGGTCCACACGACAATACCACCATATCATGCGCAAGCAAATCTCGTAGAGCGAGTAAACCGCACCTTTAAGACCATGATCACGTCATATATAGTGTCGAACCATAGTACTTGGGATCTACACATTCCCGAGCTAGTGTTTGCCTATAATACGGCTGTGCAAGAGTCTACGGAATTGTCACTTGCTTTTCTGAATTTCGGACGCAACCCTGTGCCTCCAAGTACGCTACGACGGCAAGAGGAACTCGCTGCAGTGCATGAAGCAGAGGCAGCTGCGTTAGAGAATTGGAGTGAGCGCATGAATAAACTTCAGGAAGTGCAAGATTTAGCAGCGAAAAATTCAGCGAAAGCGCAAGAACGCCAGGCTAAATATTATAATCGCAAGCGACGAGATGTGCAATACGCTGTAGGCCAGAAAGTATTGCGGCGTAATCGCATTCTTTCGTGTGCGCCACAAGGAATTACTGCTAAATGAGCCCCTAGGTATACTGGGCCCTACGTCATTTCTGAGAAACAAGGGCATAATACCTACCAGTTAGCTGACAAAAACGGAAATAAGGTGGACCAAATCTTCGTGAAAGATTTGAGGCCATACTATGACGACGACACCATGCCTTCCGACTCCGAGGACGAAGCAGTAGAAGATAGTTCGAAGGACAGCGAGGGACCAATCAACCTCGAGCTTCAGCCAGACGAGTCGCGAGCGGACAATACGCCTATAATAGTAGAGAAAAAGCGTGGTAGGCTGCGTCAAACGAGTTTAGTTGTTCAGCGTAAGGCAGGGATGGTTAGTAATAAAATAGGGGCGCAATCGACTACCGTACGCGAAGTAAGCGTTGAGCGCGACACAGCGCCTGCGGAGATCAATCCCCAGAGAGGTCGAGGGAGACCAAAGGGGTCCACAAAATCCCTTGAGCCTATTTGTGACGCTTCTCCTCGACGCACCCGATCCAGAACGGAGAAAATACAAAATTAAAATTTCGACTTACTTTCTATACATTTATTTATACATAATCGTTTTATTTATTATATATTATAAATGCGTCTGGGGCACCTGAGAATCCCTATCTAAACGTCTGTTTCCCCTCCTAGAAAGAAAATGAATCCAGCCCAAGGATTGGAAGGGGAAAATGCGACGTTCGCCGTTCGCTTGGCAGTGAGGCTGACAGGCCCGAGAGAACCCGTCACACCTGGGGGCTCCTCCGGAGGACTCACTCTCGAGGAGATACCCCTAGAAGTGGGAGTGGACTCCAGGGACCAGCCCGATCTCGACAGACAACCTGCGTTAGCCGCCATATGTCAAGGACCACCGACCCCTGACACGGAGTCCAACGGATCAGACAGCGAGGACGGGGAGGATGCCCTCACGGTCATAGAGGTCGCCACGAGTCGACCACAGCAAGCGACAGCCGCAGGGGAAAGGACGGCGGACGAGATAGAGGCGACTCCCTCCACAACCCTAGGAGAATGGGAACGGGTCCGACAAGGACTACTCTCCTCGAGGCGGGAATACCTCGAAGGTCGAAGACGACACCTGGCGGCATGTAACGACTACGAGGCGTTCGTAGAGCGCCAAGGAGAAGAAGGTCGCCGCCTTGGAGCGAGTTTCGCAACTAAAGTCGCCGACACTAGAGCAGCTTTCGCTGCTGCGGACCAGTGTGTCCAGGATAGAGAGCGACAGAGGCAGCACCTAGAACGGGAGGTGGAGGAAGCGCGAGCAAGGATCGCCGCCTTCCAAGAAAAGACGTGCCGGGAGGCCGAAGACCTCCAGCGACAACTCGACCAGGCGGTGGCCCAAAGCCGAACGGTGGGAGCTTTGACACCGCCAGTACGACGGGATAGACAACGATTCTGCCACCAGTGTGGCTTGAGAGGTGTCAACCGCGGCCGCGAGTGGCCAAACCGGAGCAACCACCCCGATTTCGTGCCGCGCCGGTAAAACGCGAAATGAAAGGCGAGGAGGATATGCGAATCGCCATGGATATCCTCCCGCCCCTCAAATAAAAAGAGAGAAAAGGATACCTTCTGTGTTTTATTTATAATACCTTTTTGTTACAGTCAATTGACTATAACATTTTTTTTCGGTAAAAATGTTCATGTTATCATGTAAAATAGTTGCGAAATTTTTTTAGATTTATTTAAACCTTTATTTTCTAGTTTTTCGAAGCTAAATATGACTTTATTGTTAAAATGGGCATTTTAATAAGTTTTTAACAATATTTGATATTTTTTTTATTTTTTTATATAATTATTGCACTTTTACCATTTTGCGACTGTGGCAGTCACTTTTGTACTGAAGAAAGCTATCTTCTTGATTTGTGGTGTAATGGTTCGAATGATCAAACCCACTTTCTCAGGACTTTAAGTTTTAAAATGAGTTTAATTAATTGAAAGGGGCATTAAAAAGTTTTACAACCACTTTTTATGAAAAATTCGGAAAATTTGCTGCAAAATTGCTCCTTTGTTGTTATTTGATTAAGAGATTTAAATTACTTGAATAAATGGAGGTTAATATATGTTAAAAATGTAAAAGATGGCTACTTGTGCACATTTAGCCTTGATCAACTTTAAACCTAAGCGTTTCAAAAAATCTAAAATAGATCACATACATCCTACATACCAAAGGAAACATTTTTACGAAAGAAATAAGAAAAAAAATTCTGATCTCGATTTCCCAGAGAATTACTCATATATATGTGGATAATCTCTGGGAAATTGATAAAAAAAATTTGTTATCTTGTGAAAAATGTTGCCTATTGGTATGTAGAATGGTCGTGAATTATTTCACATTTTTTAAGCCGATATATTCAAAGTTGTTTAAAGCTAAATATGACTTTATTGCTAAAAAGTGCATTTTAATAATTTATTTAACAATATTAAATCATGTTATTGTGAAGTTTTTATATAAATATTGTACTTCTGCCATTTTGCGACAGTGGCAGTCACTTTTGTACTGAAAAGAGCTATCTTCATAATTTTTTATGTAATGATTCGAGGGATCAAACCCACATTTTTCAGGATTTTAAGTTTTAAAATGAGTTTAATTAATCGAAAGGGGCATTAAAAGGTTTTGGAACCATTTCTTATGAAAAATTCAGAAAATTTCCTTAAAAATCCTTTGTTGCTATTTTTTAAAGAGATTTAATTTTGTTGAATAAATGGAGGTTGAAATTTGCTATAAAGTGTAAAGAATTACTACATGCTGATATTTTGACTTGATAAAGTTTAAACATAAATGGTTTAAAAATTCTTTAAATATTCATATACATTCTGGTGTCATCATGGCGTCGGGAGGAGGTGGACTACCTCCCGAACCTCCTGATATAAACTCAGAACCAGCATATACATGCCATCCAAAAAATAAAGTTACAACAGTGATTTGTGTAGTGTGTGATAATATTTATCATAAAAGTGACTTTGACAAATATAAAGACAAAATATACGTAGGGAAAGCACTTGTGGTTTGTCCTGCACACGTGGAGCTTGTTCTAACCTTAAAAGAGAATAAAATAAAATTAGATGAAAATGCTAGAATTTTAATTGCTCAGATAAAAAGTGCAAAAGAAGAGAAAATAAAGCACAAAATCTTAAATGAATTAAATGTTATATCTGAAAATACACAAAAATCTGGAACGAATGAAAAACTAGATGCCACGTTACTGTCAGAAAATTCTGAACTAGAAAATCTTAATATCGAAAATCAATTACTTAAACAATTAAATAGTGAATTAATGGACAAGAATACTTTGTTAAAAAGATTATTGAAAAAAGAGAAGAATGAAGATGAATTTGAAAAAGTGCAACTAAACCAAAAAACATATGCTGAGGTATTAATTAATAAATCAGTAAATAAAAAGAAAAGAGTTCCAGCAATAATTGTAGAAAATAAAAAAAAAGACAAAAATCCTAAAGATTTTTCAAAAAAAGTGTGCAATTATTTAATAGATGATAAAAATATTCAAACTAAATATGTGAAATCAATTAATGATAATGAATTATTGATTAAAAGCTTGGACGAAAGAAGTGCTAAAACTACTTTTGATGTTTTAACAAAAAAGTTATCTAATAATTATAATGTTGTGTATGAAAAAATTGAATCGCCAAAGATGAAAATAGTTGGAGTGGATCCCACACAAATGAACCAAGATGAACTCGAAAATGATATAAATCGAAGAAATTTTAGTGAATATCAAGACAAATGTAAGATATTACACATAAATGAAATTACGACTACTAACAAGTTAAGCCTAATAATAGAAGTACCAAGAGATTTATACAAACGTATAAGAGACAACCAAAATAAAATTTTTATTGGTTATCAAAGTTGCAGAGTCTGGGATTTAATAAATATCAAGCCCTGCAATAAGCGTGGAAGATTTGGGCATAATCCTCGTAACTGTGAAAATGAGCTTTGTTGCATAAATTGTGCTGGAACACACATATCTTCACAATGTGATAACCTGTCCAATAAAGTATGTATCAATTGTTTTTATAGCAATACTAAATATAAAACAAATTTAGAGGTTAACCATGTAGTTAATGATACGGAAAAATGTACAATATTTAAGAAAAAACTTAATAGATACATAAGTATGACAGATTATCCTATGAATCCTACTATACCAAGATACATGGGTAATGTAGAAAAATACAAAAAAAACACTACGACAATGAACTCAACTAAACCAAGAATGAAGAGTGCAATACTCAGCAAAAATGCAACGCTCAGCAAGAATGCACCACTCAGCGCTAGTATACTATCATTAACAAGCCCAAGCACAAGCAGAAATAAAAGTAAATAATGGAGCAACATCTAAATCTCATAGAAGAATTCCAAAAAGAAGTAATTCAAGAGGAAATATCATATCTTGATCTAAAAACTCTTAATAAAAATTTGAATATAAAAGACAGCCTTATACTGTATGTTAATATTAGAAGTCTAAATGCTAACTATACAAAATTAGAAATTTTTATTAAGAGCTTGAGGATCAAACCTTATATAATTGTATGCTCAGAAACATGGTGCTTACATAACTGTCAATATTTTGCTATACAAGGTTATAATTTATATTATAATAATAGCAAAATAAATCAAAATGATGGAGTAGTTGTATATATAAAAGATTGCGTAACAGAAATAACCGAAACAATTGAAATTGGTAAATCGAAAATATTAAATACAAGAATAACACTAAATAGAGGTATTTCTCTTGAAATATCAACATTATATAGATGTCATAATCTATCATGTACTGAACTCATTTCCAACTTAAAATCATATATGAACGGCAAAAAAAATATAAAAAATCATTTAATTATTGGTGATTTTAACATTGACATTATGAAAGAAGATCATAACAGTCAGGAACTTTTAAATAATATGCTTGAAAAAGGTTTTTACCCTGGGTTTATATATACAACTAGACCAAATGATAATAGTGGAGAAGGCACATGCATTGATAACATATATATAAAAACCAAATCTCTAGACACCAAATCCTTCAAACTTTTAATACCATTTACTGATCATTATCCATTATTTATAAAAATAAACAATTCACAAACATTAAATAAAGAAAATATTTGCTATAAGTATGATTACATTAAACTACGCAGAGTAGCTGCTATGAAAAATTGGAATATAATTGAATCAATGCATGATCCTGAAGAAGCTACAACAACTTTAATAACTGAAATACAAGACTGTTTAGAAAAATCTAAATATGTGTTCAAAAATGGAAAAAATAATAAGAATAAACCAAGAAAGGATTGGATCACTAAAGCTATTATGATCTCATGTGAAAGAAAAGGACAATTATATGTCAAAATGCGTAATGAACCTAATAACGAAAGAATAAAATTAGAATATAGGAATTACACAAAGAGTCTTGATAAAATTATTAAAGAAGCTAAAACTAAGCACGAAAGAAATTTAATAATAAAAAGTAGCAATAATTCCAAACAACTATGGAAACATATAAAAAGTAAACTGGGTATTAAATCGCAAAATAATAATACAATTAATAAAATAATAATGAATAACGATGAAATAATAGATGACCCTACAAAAATTGTCAATCAAATGAACTCATATTTTTGCAAAATAGGAATGAATTTAAGTAATAAAATTAATATTCCGCAGGGTAAGATATTAAAACTACCACCCATGAATTGCAACTCTATTTTTATAAAACCAACTAATAATTTTGAAATTTTACAAATAATTGAAAATATGAAAATAAAAAATGGCGGTGTTAATAAAATCCCAACAAAAGCTTTGAAAATCCTATCAAATCTAATCGTAAATGCATTAACTCATATATTTAATATATGTCTAGAAAAATCAATATGGCCTGAATCATTGAAAACAGCTGAGGTAGTACCTATCTTTAAAGCTGGAAACAAAATGGAAATATCAAATTATAGGCCCATATCCTTAATCTCAAATATAGCAAAAGTTCTAGAAAAAATTGTTTTTGTAAGATTACAAGAATTTTTTGATAAATTTAAACTATTAACTCACAATCAATATGGATTTGTAAAAAATAAAGGTACTAAAGATGCTCTTAGTTATATAACGAAAGAAATATATAGCAATTTAGACAAAGCAAACCAATAGCAATCACATTCCTAGACTTAGCTAAGGCGTTTGATACTGTAAACCATTCTATCTTATTAGATAAATTATATAATTATGGTATAAGAGGTAAAGCACATAAACTAATAATGAATTATCTAAGCAATAGGAGACAAAAAGTTAGAATTGGAATAACAGAAAGTCAATATGAAACAATAGACACAGGTGTTCCCCAGGGTACTATACTAGGACCACTTCTATTCATAATTTACGTTAATGATTTATTAATAAATAGAACTGACAGCACTATCTCATATGCTGATGATACAGCAATTATAGCATCTGATGATACCTGGGAAAAAGTTGAAAATAAAATGAATAAGTACTTGGATGATATAGCTAATTGGTTAGCTCTGAACAAACTATCTTTAAATATAAATAAAACAACCTACATAACATTTGGCAATTACTGTGATAGTGTTCCTAAAGATATGAACATAAAAATACAGGGTACTAAAATTTGTAGGGTAGAATATTGTAAATATCTAGGTATTGTATTTGATTACAATCTAAAATGGGACAGACATATTGAATATATAATAAAGAAAACAAAATATATATTATTTATACTTTACAAAATGTCAAAATACATGCAATCTGATACACTTAAGATAATATACTATGCATTTTTTCATAGTATAATTACTTATGGAAATATAGCTTGGGGTGGTGCATACAGAAACAATCTGGAGTTACTTCAAAAGACTCAGAATAGAATCCTAAAAATTGTTAATAAAAATAGTTTCAATCAGGACAACCCATTAAATTTAAAACAAATTTTTGCTTATGAATGTGTATCGTATCATTATAATGAACTCAAGAATTTATACTTAACGTCTAAAAGCAAAACCAGAAATAAACTTATTATACCACCAAAATGTTCAAAAGCTGTAAGTGATAAGAGTAATCACATTAGAGCAATACAAGTTTATAACTGATTACCAACAATTAATATAAATCTTAAAATACTAGACATATCAAAGATTTATAATAAGAAAAAATTAAAAAAATGGATAAGTACGAATATATTATAAACATCAACAAGTCACTGTTACTTTATCCAAGACAAATATGTACTTGGACACTTAGGTTTTAAGTTAGTTTTTAGTTTTACTTAGATTGTAAGTTAATTATTAAGTTATTATACACACCGGACCTATGTACAGGTAGCTCTGACTACCTCTATAGGATGTGGGTTACTCCAGATATAATTAATATATCTGGAGATTAACTACAACATGTATTACGATGTATTACTCTGGTTAAATAAATAAATAAATAAATAAATAAATTCTACATACCAAACAATATCAGTTGAATTTACTGTAAGATGTTTGAGTATTACTATTTGACTAAGAGTAAAAGTATGTAATAATGTGATATTACGTCTTAAGATGAAAAAATAAAAATAAGTTAGATTTGATATATACAATGTCTCATCATTTCCATTAATCTAATTGATTATTAATATTTTCTCTAATTACATTATTAAGAGATTCAATTTCATTAAATATATATTTATAATATTAAAACCTAATACCTGCACTTCTACAATAAAGAAATCTTAAAGATATAGTTCAAGTCTTCTTAAATAAAACTCTAAGATATCTTGAGTAAGACATGTGTAACTTATTGTCTCGAGAACGCGTTCTTAAAGATAAATTAAAGATAAATTTCAAGTATTCTTAAAGAAATATATTAGATGGACATTACATTTATATAAGACTTCTTAAGATACTCTTTTGGAATTTCTTAAAGACATCTTGGATTTTCAAAAATATATCTTTAAGACAACTTTAAGAAATCTCAGTGTTTATTGGGCGTGATAGTTATATGTATATATATATATATATAAAGTAATATGAATAAAGTTAATTATTAAAAATAGATTAGTAGAATAGAGTAAATAATATTTACCTTTGACAATTTGATGGAAATTATAACATTCATTGGGTATTTTATTTGGTTTGTCGACTTACTGAGTTAACTGATTTGCAGATCATTAATCATTACTGCAGTTAAAATGTTAGCCATCTTGATTAAACATAAATATAAATCTTTCTTGTTGTAGATTTGGTATATATACTCAATAATGATATTTTTTACTGCTGTAATTAATGTGATACACTTTTTTTTACTTCTTTCTCATTTGAATATGTCTGGGGTCAATTAAGTTTTCATCAAACTCTATCAATTGATTTTTATCGCGTAGAGGAAGCATTTGTAATAAGTCAAAAATAGGTGCTTGGTGACGTCTTTCTCCATTATTCATTACCTGCAAAAGAAAATAAATTTATAAATTAATAATATAAACATGAAAATTTGCAATAATTTATTTATCTTGAATAAAATTATTATTGCTAATTTTTTGGACAGTAATACTTTTTTCAAATTTCTTATTTCAATTATTGGAATAAATCCTATAACAATAAAAAATAAGTTTTTTACAATCAATAGTTTTTTTTATATAAAAAATTTTTATAATAAGAAAGTGAATTATCCTTTTGTATATGTACAGGAATGTTTAATGTTTCTGCCTATGATGATTTTACAAAGTTAAATGATTTGACTGGCATCGTATAACCTTAAGGTGTAAAGACATGTTATACAGCTACTGACGGTTCTTTGAGACTCGTGCTACTTTTGCAGGCACAGTTTTTCCACTTGAAAGAAAAGTAGAATTGGAAATTAATTGTAGGTTAGAAAATATATATAATAAAATAAAAGCTTAATTAAAATGCTTTACCATTCTGACTTTTTTTCTTTCGCGTTTTCTATTTGGGAGTTTATTTTCTGTCAACGATGATGGTGATCAAACAAAGACAGGCTGTGTTGAAAGCATCTGCAGCTTTGATTTTTGTGATGGCAGCTGATGGTTTGCCATATTTCCTCGTAACAATCTGTTTTTGGAACAGATGTTATCAACAGTTTAACTACTTTATTAACTTATTAGTTTAATATAATTAAAATTACAAGAAGCGAAAAGGTAGATTTAGAAATAAGGTTCCGAATAAAATATTTTGTTTAAGCGTTGCAAGTACAGAAATTAGATATATTTCTGATGAACAATTTTATATTTATTAATAAATGGAAAGGTACTAATAAAGCAATCATTCTTAAAACTTTCTTAACCTATAGTAAAATATATACTGTACAATGGGGCTATAAGCAATCACCTGTGAGATAAATCTAGAAGATTAACAAAATTTTAAAAATTGGCAATGATTTTGAAAATCTGTTGAGTTTAATTATACTACAGGTGATTGCTTAATCCCATTCTACAATACAATTTAAAACTATAATTGAAATTTTAATTAAACAGAATTGCTGTGTAGTAATGGAAATATATAAAAGAAACTGTTTGAAAAAATACGAAATCCTTTTCTAGAGGTATGATCAACAGTCGATTCTTCAAGCTCATTAGACAATGTCATTGCTTTACATACACCTAATAATTGAGAATCTATCGGATAATTAGCTATGCTTTTACAGTCAATGTATCTGAAACCAAGAATGACCAGTGTATCATTGCGATAACAAATATTTTCTATAACAAATACACTACCATTTTGAATATAACAGCAGTTATTCGCTTTGAAATTGTCAAATTGAAATTAAAAAATTGAATACATCTATAAGCTTGGCTATGCTACCTCTAGGAAGCTCTTCAATAACACTATTTTTCAAGATTGAATGACCCAGTAGAATACGTACTGTATTAGCAATGTTAAGCTGTGACTTCTTATTAAGTCTGTTCATTATTTGCCTCAAAAAATAAGATTCTTTGCAAACTTATTTTTTAGTTGATTGCAGATGATTTTCAAAGTTTGTGACACTAAAATTATCTAGTGGACCGAATCGGAAGACATCATTAGGAAGATGAATCAAGTTGTGTACGTTATAAACTACATGATGCTTTCCATAAAATAATTTCATAAGCTCAACATACTACTAATAATTCTTTTGCATAAGCATTGTTTAATATACATTCATTAGGATCATATAAAATACGTAAAGCACAATTTAATTCATTAAAATGGTATATCAAATTTTTAGGTACATTATTTTAAAATAAAACGTAGTCTGTATATAAAATGACCATGCAAAGTTCTATAGCTTTGAATCTATTTACGTCACTTATAGGTCTTATCTTGCGAAGCAAGTCACTAGGTACCCTCTCTTTAAAAGAAACGTATCGATCATTCAATATTTTTGTTCTTGCCTTTGCATCCTCACTAGCTGAGCCATACAAATTTAGTAAAAGGTTTATATGTTTTTACCGACGCCCTCATGTAAAAAGTGCAACGGATCAAGGGGAATTTGCTTTGTTAAACTTCTTACTCCTTCTAGAGGTGATATTAAATTTTCATAAGCCATAGGAACATTTAAACTAAAATGTTCATCATTTCTTAAAGGAGAATCATTTTCTAAAAAACATAGCCTACGCAGAAAAGTTTCACTTAACTGTGCATGTTCTACACCTGCTATTATGTGGAGGAAAACAAGTAGAGTAGTTTCTTGCAATGGTATCTGCTGTAAATAATTTTATGGAAACCCTGTAACGTATATCATTAAATATAAATCCTTTATCGTGTAACTGTATATACTCTAACATCGTTGGTTCGTCAAACAAACCGTCAGTGTTAAGAATTAGAAATATATCTCTAGATATCCTATTCTGAGAAAGACATTTAAACTGCTCAATTAAACCTTTTTCCAAACCATAATGCAAGTAGGAGCCTGAACCGAGAGGAGTAATGTTTACTTTTCTGGGAGTGCGAAGCAAGGTTTTTGCATCACTAGGTAATTCAGGATGATTGAAATGTTTTATACCTTTTAACAAAACTGTCAATGCTATGTGTCTAATTTGATTTTTTCAGCTCAGATACGCAAAAACTCTTTAAAATTTTCTTTTCCAGAATCATTAGCAACAACACCTGCATACTCCCTCTCAAGCATCATTATGTAAACCATATACTTTCTATCCTAAAATCACTGTAAGAAATAAAATCACTACGTCCACATGCTAAGGTATCTAAATTCTCGACAGCATCATTATTTAACTTTCGTAATTTTACTTTTCTATCTTCTACTTCCACTGAATCATCATTTTGAATATTTGCTTATATCTCGAGTAGTTTTATAACTATTTTTCTATTTTACGATACTTTGAAATGTATATTGCAATTTATGATCATTATTTTATAATCTTTTGTAAATTATCTTTTAATACACAATTAATGATAAAACATGGACTATTTTGAGTTATTATTTTTTTTTTGATCGGGGTTGGATGATGATAGATTTTGAAGAAAGTCATCATGTAAAAAGAACAGACTTAAAAAACCATTCTAAAAAGTAAAAAATAGTACTTTATTAATAACAGGATTAAGAGAATAATAGAAAAGAGAGAATAAAAGAAAATACAACATTTTGGAGTCTCATAGAACAATTTTATTCTGATTCCATAAAAATTATGAACCAGTACCAGGCTGGAACTGGCTATATATACATTATATAACTAGTTAGTTTAGTTTAGTCCGTCTTATTCGGTCCTCGTCGTCTGCTTCTACTGTGAAATAATGAGTTCGTAGCGAGTTTTAGCCTAGGTTGAACTAGTCAGTTTAGTCCGTCTTGCTCGGTCTTCGTCGTCTGCTTCTACTGTGAAATAACGAGTTCGTAGCGAGCTATTGCTTAGGTTGAACTAGGTAATAGTTACTAAACTGACCGGTCCAACTCATCAATATTCCACCAGTACATAGGTATTTAAAATTATAAAAACGTATATATTTGTTTATTGAATTGCTAAAACTATATTTTGGAGCATGCCGTACTGGGATACGAAGGAATTCCTGGGGATAAGGAATTCCTTATATGTCAGTTTAGCCCGTCTTGCTCGGTCTTTGTGCTTCTTGCAAAAGATATTTCTTCTTATATTTTACATAACCGTTTGAAAAAAATTACGATTTTGTGTATAACGTAACAGATTATTCAAAATTTCAGATCTAAGAAGATAGGTAACTTGATGCTCTTTCAAATGCATTTTATCGCTCAATCGATGATATTATTTCTAAGGAATCAAAAAACCCAAAAATCTAAAACTCAAAAATCTAAAAACCGCTAAAAAAACACTTATCAACGAACAAAAAAATAATTTTTGAGCCGCCGTCCTTAAAACAAATGTGTCCTGAAACATTAATTTTTACCGTGTATATTCAGAGCAATTTCACTATTGATCCATGCATAAACACACACACACACACGCACACGCACACGCACATGCACACGCCCACGCACACGCGCACGAACACATAAACGCACACGCACGCGCACACGCACACGCACACGCACACACGCACGCACGCACTCACACAAACGGGCAAAATAGTCTACTTTTCACCCTTGGTATATATACTATATTAAATATTCATACGGAGCATGTTGAGCTTTAAAAGTTATAGGTTTGTTTAAATCAATATATTAATTCAACATTCATAAGTGGAGTATCCAGGATTTCGATTTACGGTTCATTTATAGCAATTAATTTATTGTACTTGTATACGTGGGGTATTGAGGTTTAAGAGTTTCCGGTTTATATAAAACAATTCATTTATTGAGCATCCATACGTAGGGTATTGAGGTTTACGCTCTTACGCTTTATTTGTACCAATGCATTTATTGAACTTTTATACGTGGGGTATCGAGGTTTACGAATTTGTGGTTCATTTAAAACAGTTAATTTATTGAGCATTTATATATGGAGGATGGTGGTTTACGGTTTTACGGTTTACTTAAAACAATTCATTTATTGAACATCCATATGCGGGGTATTGAGGTTTACGAGCTTAGCTTTATTTAAACCAATGTATTTATTGAACTCTTATATGCGGGGTATTGAGGTTTACGAGTTTATGGTTCATTTATAACCAGTTCATTTATTGAACATTCATATATGGAGTATGGCGGTTTACGGTTTTACGGTTTATTTATAATAATTTATTTATTGAATTTTCTTACGTGGTATATTGAGTTTTAAGAGTTTATTGTTTTAATATTTTACTTACTAGAAAATGGTATCTTAGGATTAATAGGGTTTGAGGAATTTGGTCTTAATATATAAAATTTATTTAATAATTTTTATTCAAAATCGCAATGTTTTAGTCAATGGGCTCAAGAACTTTAAGCTTATGAGTTTGACGTTTCTGAGCTTGGAATATATAATTTTATATGTTTCGGATTATAAAGTAACTTAACTTGCAAGCCGTATTTATGTTCGATTTGGTATTGGAAGCTTCCTCAAAATAGATTAATTGTTCCAATATGAATAACTTTTACAAAAAACGTTCCAATTTACCTTAAAAAATGTAACGTAGATACGTTATAAGTTCCTTTATAAAAAAAGTAACGAACTTACTTAAAAAGTTACAAATAACGTAACTTTGTTTAGTAACTTCGTTACTTTTATCGCGTTACTACCCAACACTGGAAATCGCTTACCCCTACATTACGAGTAATTTCCACCGAAACTTTATGAATTTTCATAGGGATTTAAGTTTTAATAAGCAAATAATTTTGTGTCGAAAACAATTTCTTTAATCGTGTATTTTTTAATATTAAACTATATTAACTGATATGGGCAAATCTCTAGAACCTTTTATTTTAGCTAAAGGAATAGAACATCATGCAACTAGGGGGACAAATTGGCTTTTTCTAAGCGAGGATGATCATCATCATCCGAGTTTGAAAAAGCTCTTTCGACCCGTGTAACACATCATATATTTTTTAATAAGTGTGTGAGTAGGGCTTTATTCATGCATGCAAAGAAAAATATTTTTGTGTTGAGAAAAATATTTTTTTTTATAAATGTGCGAATACTTACTTTGCAAGACTTTTCATACTTATATATCCATAAAGAATGATAATCTTTCAGCTTTATTTAATTTTATAAATCGCTAAAGAATGACACATAAAAAATGGAGAAAAAATCGCTTTTAAAAAGGGTTTCTTTTCTTGTTTCTTAATGTATTACTTTAAGCATAAATAGCTATGTGTAGGTATACAATTGTTGTTTAAAGTTATGACAATAATTTTAGCTAATTCAGCCAAGATTATTGCCCCACACATGCAGGTTTTAACATAGTTTTATTCCAGGATTGAAATAAATCGTGCACGGGAATTTAGGGTAATACTATGAACACTTGTGGTTTTATTCAATCTACATACAAAAGTTGAGCACTAGTCGCGCGAATTTAGAAGTATTCTACCGACACATAAAATTACTTATACAATAAACTAACTATGATGAGCACGCGGTACGGTGGGAAACGGTAAATGGTCGGGGGGGGGGGGGGAAGCTACTTCTCAGGGACGCGAATTCAAGTAATATCCGGCGACGAAATACACGTGGAAAGGCGACGACGCGATGCTCGACACGCACGCGGCGCAAGCTTTACAAAAAATTACCTATATAAATATATATGTATATATGGGTATGCACTAAGCACAATAATAATCTGTGCAACTTACTCTTTTGTTCGAATCTGGTGTAGCCTCCTTCGACGATACAAGTTGGTCGGCACACACGGTAAACGGTTTATATACATAGCTATATTCGCGAGCGGAACGAGCGGTTTTGGTATTCACACGGAGCTGATACAGGAAAACGAAGCGTCTGTGTACGTGGCTCAGTACGAAGTGGACTCGTTGTCCCTTCGTTCCCGCGGCACTACTCTCGGGTTTCGGTAGTTCGGACCGAGACGGCCTGAGGGCGCAGCGCATGCTTTGGCGAGGGAGAAAGAGAAGTGAGAAGGAGGAAAGGGGAGCGTCTGCTCGCGGTGACGTCACGCTATGTGGCATGCAGTCGACGGCTTGCAGACGGTGTTGGAGAGGACGAGGAAGGACGAGTGGCTAGGACGAGGAAGTGCGACGAGGGATGCAGCAGGAGGGGTATCTGGGCAACGGTGACGACGAAGGGGCACGAAGACGAGAGCTGCAAGGCCCAGGACGGCGTACTTGCAGCAGGAGCAGTGGGCACGGTTAACCTCGAAGAGGTTATGTTTACATACAGCTTCCTATTGCATTCGTCCACTGCCACTATTATCAGGTGAGATTTGTGTTTAGTTTATCACTGTAATCCCCCATTACTAATGCTGTGTTGTTTCTAGGTGTCTGGCGAGTGCTTCGGAGGCTGTTGCTGCTGCTGTTATGGGGGAGCGGGCTACGAGTTGAGCTACGTTGCTGTACCTGAGAGACTACCCTGCCTCTGCTAACCCTCCAAACCAGGTAAGAGAGTTCCAATTTAATGTGCATGTCTGCTGTAGACTAACTCTTCTTTATATTTTCTAGGGTGTATGCTGCAGGCCTCCTTCATGTCTAAAGAAGCAGCCGCTCTGCCCAAGGTGGATCTATTCATGCCTTTCAAGGCATAACATCAGGTGGGTATCATTCTAATACCATTTTACTTATTTTCTTGGTTTCTAATCTCTTGTGTGTTTCCTTAGGTTGATTCGAAGGGACAGGAGTAAGTAGAGGAGACGCCAGGGCATGTTCGGCGCACCCCAGCCGAGACCAGCCAGCTCCCACCTATGCGAGGCTCAATGGGATGGCAGCTGTGCATCCTCTTCAGCTGCTTCAGGGCATGAGAGCTCGCTTGCTCTGTGTAGTCCAGGGGGATAGTGTATGTGTGTGTGTACGTGTATAGTGAGTGAGATGGGTAGGTAGTGTGCTGTTGTTCACATTGTGTAACGCGCACAAAATGTGGTGTTACAAAGTATATTAATGGTATTATTTTTTATTTTAAATAGAATATTAGACAATAAAAATAAATTTTCATAAGTTCAGAACACCTATTGAAGCACCCGCCATTTTGTAATTATAAGTGGGACACTTCTTTATGGGCGACCAATATTTTTAGGCAACTAAATACTGCTATTTGTGTGCTCAGTGTAGATTAAAAATGTTCATTTATTGATTTTGAAAAAAGCTATTTGTCATCTCAACAAATTAAAATACAAGTTTAGCGTTTTTCGAACATGGTTTGCACATTAAACTCTGCCAATTACGACATGTGTCAAGGCATTTTTACTCATAACGCAGTGTGTTATAAAAAATGAGTTTTTTTTTTAAACTATTATCGCCATTTTGTTTTTATATATGGATGAGTGGTTGCGTGGGTGGACGGTTTAAAGTGTAAACGTATATGAATGAATGCGCGAATGGATAGATGGATGCGTCGGTGGAATGTTTGATGTGTAAAGGTGGATGAATGGATGCGTCGATGGAGGATTTGAAACGGAAACGTGGATAGATAGATGCGTGAGTAGATGTATATATGCAGCGGTGGGTGGATTGAATTGTATAGGTAGAATTGCATGCGTGAGTGAATTAATGGTTGCGTCGGTGGAGGGGTTGAAGTGTAAAGGTGGATGAATTGATCTATAGGTGGGTGCATGGATGTGTAGTTGGGTGGATGGTTGTGTGGGTGAAGAGCTCGAAGTGTAAAGGTGGATGAATGTATGCATAGGGTAAATGTATCGGTTACTGCAGATTTTCGTATGAGCTAGATTATCAAGAGAAAATCGACTTTTGGTTTTAACCGATGGTTTATCATTTCAGAAGTCGAAATAAATTTGTATAGTGCCTAAACAAGCAATTAATTAAATAAATAATTAAAAAGAAAGTCTTGCGAGTGCATTACGGCGGACCTGTATGTATTACTGCACGTCTAATACGGCGGAATATCTAATTACTGCGCTTCAAATTCTGCGGATGCGTTAGTTACTGCGCGTGTATTACAGCGGATTGTTGTTAGTTATTAAATATTATTATAAATAGAAAGGTATATTATAGTATTATACAATATGAATTATTAAACAACATATTTATTACCGTTTCGTAATAATTTTTTTTATAAGAATAATTTTAACGCTTATCCTTATATAGAACTATAAATCGTTAAATTTACTATCACTGTGCCAGCTCTTGGTGTTTTCTTTCGAATTCTTCAATTTTATTTTTGATATCGGTTTGTTCTTCTTGTTTTTTTAATACTGATTCTGCAGCTTTCTTTTTTACTTCTATTTCTTTCAATCTTTGTTCCTGTCTCGAAAGCTTTTCTCTTTCTTCTCATATCTTTTTTGTTCTCTTAAAACATGTTGTACTTTTTTCTCTTTTGATCTGCTACTTTTTTCATTTTTACCTGCTCTTGTTTTTCTACTTTATTTTTTTTTTCTTAAAGTTAAATCTTCCTCTTTTTGATTTTCCTTTTGTGATCCAGAAACTACAAATAGCCTTCGTGGTTTGGGTCTTCTTTGATTTGCATTTCTTTTAAGCAGTTCTTTGTTAGGGTAGTGTAAACAGCTTTTTATTCAATCGTTCAACTCTTCTGTAGATGCATTTGTAATGTTAAAGAGTGGTTGAGGTGATTTTCCATGTACTTGTTGAATCAGTTTTTCATTCGCTGTAATTGTATTTTTATCATTTATTTTTGGCTCATAAGAAAGCTCTGATCTGACATCTGTTTGATTTTGTTCGATAGTACTAGTACTATGCTGACTAGATACTTCATAGGAAACTGCACACACCCATTCTTTTGGTATAATAGCACATTCACTCAAATTTACATGCTTTAATGCTCTATCTGCTATAGATTTTATAGTCGCAGGCTCAGTAATTGCAGGATGTCCAGGTATGACACTTATATCTAATGATCTGAACAAATTTTCATCACTCGTATCTAATTTCAGTTCCATGAATAATTCAATTTAATTATTTTTACTTGCAGATAAGCATATAATAAACTTGAATAAATATTATTATATTTATTCACCTTAATTCCTTCAAAGACATCAGTCGTTGCATTTGTACTTGTAGTTGAGATCTCTTCAATTACAGAATTAATATCCTCTGTAGGCATAGGCTTTTATACATAAAACCAAATTAAGTTATAAATGCATCATTCTTTAATTACTCAAATCAAGTAAAAATTAAATTTATCTCTTGCATGTCTGCAATATTCCTATTGGGATTTTTCAACTTATACCACATTTGGAAAAGGGATTCATTACCTGTATTACTCATCTATACTAAGTGAAAATTTAAGTTGAAGGCTCCCAGTTTAAACGCACTGATTAAACTTTCTAAATATTCTAATCGATGTTTGTCATTAGGGTTTGGATTATTTGCTGGTACTTTCTCTACGTATGCACTTTCTTCTTGACTTAGGACCCTTTTAAGATCTATAGCTTCGACATAAAATGGGTAAAAACCGCAATTCCTAAATGCATTTGTCAATAATTTTTCATTTTTCATAACATCTAGGGTTTGTTTTAATACTGGAGCGAACTGACTTTTTTGTATACTAACAGCTGATATCTTCTCACAAAATTCTTTGTTAATTTTCTGCCACTCAACCCTTAGAGCCCGAAAGTAAGATATATCCAGTGCTTGTATAATATTGGTGGCATTTGGGTGCAATGCTATTGTTCCGTCGTCAAATAGAACGCGTGGCGCCATCTCGCGAACATGGACGGTCGAGTCGACGCGAGTAGCTGCACGGGAGAGAAAAATAAAAAAAAAAACAAAAAAGGACGTAAGGAACCAGCACGAAGTCGCGCGAGATTTGAGTCGCTTACGAGCAAAGACGGAATGAGGGGTTTTATCATGGTTAGAACGACACTATTCAACACATCTTCTGGATTCCGCGGTTAGCTACAAATAAATCCTCGGTCGCGCGTGTTCAAGGGATTTTCGCGAGCGTGGAACGGTGTTCGCGAGCCCTTCACGGCCTCTTTCGGGTGAACGGGGTCGCGTCTAAGATTGCGAGTTACGAGAAACCATTCAAGAAATTGAATATTCGTGCAGTGCGAATCAGCGTGCCAACGTCACACATGACGTGAAACTACACACATACACACACACACACACACACACGCGCGCACACACGTACGCATGCACACACATACATATATATTTATCCATTTTATCAATTTCATATTCTTTTGACAATTTGTATTTTTATTCGAGAGGAGTTTTATGACCAACAATTCAGCTATCAGTACTATTTCTTTTGAAGTACAAAATTTACTCAAGTGCAGTCAGATGCGAAGCATGACCATCCATATATAAAAGTACTGGGCGCTGTATTTTTGTCTCTGTCAGTCATGGTTCAAAAATGTTTGCCACATACTCATAAAATGACTCTGATGTCATATATCCATTATCAGAATATCCGAAGCAAAAATCTCATGGTGCCATAGCAGGCGCATTTATAAGAAGTGATTTTCCAGTGAATAAAACAATGGTTGGAGTAAGGTCTCCTGCGGCTTTTTCTGTTATTAGAACTGTAATATTATCCTTTTCATTATTTCCTCTTACATTTGGTACATCTTTGAACCCTTTTAGAGCAAGAACACGTGATGGTTTATGATTCAATGGAACTCCTGTAAGTAAAATATGTTATATTAAATTTTATAATCAATTAAATCAAATTACATATATAAACAGTTTATTCATTATTTATAGTATACTTGTTTCATTACAGTTGAGTACTCGATTAGCTTCAATTGATAAGATATCATTTTCAGACAAGTACTCAGATATTTCTTGAAACTAGCATCGCAAACTTTGTTCTGTTACTCTAGCCCGGTTTAAACAAACATTTTCAGATACTCTTTGATTGATATTTGGATGTCGTTTTAAAAACGCCTCGTACCAGGTCCTCCCAAGCTTGTTATCTTTGAATGGGGTTTTCTTTACTGTGGTTGAGTTCATACAAATTTTTTGAACACTGTTAAGCCACTGTTGTTTCGTGATAGGGAATCCACTTTTGAAATTTTCGATAATCCAGTCCACAAGTTCTTGCTCCATGGTATTGGATAAAAACGCTACAGGGCCAGGTTTTTTATCAGCGTACTTGTTTTTCACTTTGGAACGAATCGTTGATTCTGGAATATCATATTTCCTTGATGCTTCAGCAGTAGACAACTTCCCTATCCGAACCTCTTGCACAGCGAGAATCGCGTTTTCCTTGGAGTAATACATTCTCGGCTTCTTTTGACTGTTCTTATTTTTTCCTCGGTTCCCAGTATCTTTGTTTTTCTATTGCGCTTTCCTTTTACCACTGCCATTTACACTACTTTTTAAGCTACTTGTTTTAAACTATTTACATAATCCCGGAACTATACGATTCCACAAGGTTAATTTTGAGGTTAGATTGTGCAGTCAAAATCCGCCATAATTTACGCACTTTATAAAAACTTGCTTTTAATACTGCGTTCAAAAATAAAGTTTAAGATTATATAATAATAATAGTTTGTGGCATTCATTTATAAAAATAATGTCTACTTTATCAGAAAATATCGTTAAAACAAGTATTCGATCATTATTAACGAAAATACAAACATTTTTATAAAGGCATTTGTCAGCTGTCAGCCAGAATTATAGTAAAACTTCGGTATTTGCGAAAACTCTGATTTTCAAATCATATTATCAGAGTTAAAAATAAAGTTCATGTTGTTTATTTGCATTCTATGGACAATATTAAACTTAAAAATAATTTAATACATTTTTTCTTATACATTTCTTAATATAGATTCATCATATTTTATCATCTTTAGTGAAAATCCGCAGTAACCAGTGCATCAGCAATAATGGATGCACTTACCCTATTCTAATTCTAAGATATGCAAAACCTTAAAAATTGTGTTGAAAATAAAAAATGTTTATGAATTACAGAAAGCTTGAAAAATCAAGTTCTAGAAATAATTAAATCGGAATTACTTCAATTGTCGACAGGCAGGAAATAACGAATATTTTCTAAGGCATAAAGTAGTTCTTGTACGAAAGTGAAAAACAGGGGAATAGCCTGAAGTTGAAATATATTGTTAATGAATGTTAAGACTCTATTACTCTCTTAAGGGGTATGGCCATAGTAGAATTTTCAAAAAATCGAAAATTTTTTTTGGCTGTTTTCGATACTTTATTATCATAGAAATAAGTTCGAGTTATTGCGTGAATTTTTTTTATTTTGTTCCAGGTCGAAAATTACGCATGTAATTTTGCATGCAGAATAGCGTAAATAAAAAAGGTGCTGCCGGAAACGCGCTGTGGGCGGCCATTTTTTTTTGGAAAAATAAAAAAAAATTTTTTTTGATACTTCAAGTCATGTATTTAATATACCATTGTTTACTTTTAATAATAACCTTTTTTTCATGTTAAAACAAATGTTGAATATGCACATGATTGTATGCCTGCTACTGTGGCCATACCCCTTAACTTATATAACCAGAGACAGTTTGCTACTGGCTGGCAAATTAAAAGTGACTGCACGTGTAAAGCTGCTTGATTTTATTGATATTTTTACTCCCTTGAGATGTACATTGCGAGCAATTTATCTACATGCCTCGAAAATGGAATTATTTATGCGTTCAAAATGTCGTCAATAAAGGTGTCACTTGACTTGCAGTGATCATTTTCTATTTTCAACCTTTCATTATAAAAATGTATTGTTTACAACTGCAATAATCATGTGTGTGCAAAATGTGAGATTCGCACATTTGTCTAATAATTACTGTAAATAACTAAAAAAATCGTATTTTAAAAAATTTTAACGTAGGATAATATAGTAACTCCGTAGGATATTATAGTAATTCCGTACTTTCTATCCAAGACAATAAAACGAAGAAGTAGGTGTACATTCTGAAATCTATAAAAAGTTTGATTTTACTTTGAAAATTGTCGACCACTTATGATTTGAAAGAGTTAATAAACTTCACAGGCAAAATATGACACAAAACGTGGATAAAAAACAAGTTTGACCACGCTAAAATTTGCTAAAATTTGGCTATGCTGGTTTTAATATTACAAACATACTGCCGAAAAAGACACTGAATTTGTTAGCACTGCTGCTGGTAAAATAAAAAATCAATGTGACTTCGATGTGGCTTTGAGTGAAACTGCTACTTATGTACTACTAAATTTCACTCTAGTGTTCACAGCATTACAATCTGCGATAAAGTGCAAGTTGTGTAATGGTGATATCTAGTTTTTGAAAAACTCAGTGCAAGGATTGGAATTCTAACTGTGTGTGAAGTGCTCGTGTCAAGAATTTTTAATTAACTCTTGTCCGATGATCAGAAATGCGTACGAAGTAAACAGACGCTTTACTTTCGCTATGCGGCTACTCGGCATCGGTTTAGCTGGCATAAACGTGTTTTGCTCATTGATGGATTTAAGCTCCGGCTTTAGTAAAAGTGGTTATTATTATATATTTGACCAAATATATATTGCTGTAAAGGCCGTAGTTTAAACTGTGTTCAAAAAAGCAGTGAAAGAAGAAGAAAAAAATGCGGTAAACGGTCATCCGGAAGATGAGATCACAGTTTCTGGCGATGGTTCGTGGGCGAAGCGTGGATTCACATCGCTTTTGGGCATCATCTCTTGATTGTAAAGTTTACGAATAAAATCGTGCATGTTATAGTAAAGTCAAAAGTGTGTAAGGCAAGTGAAAAATGGGTAGGCAAAGAAGAAACAGACAATTATTTGGAGTGGTACGAAAATCATGCGAAAGAATGTACGGCAAATCACGAAGGAAGTTCGGGAGAAATGGAAGTGGATGCTGTGATCGAAATGTTTCAGCAATGTGTGAAATGGTTTGGCGTAAAGTATAAGAAATATATCGGAGACGGTGATTCTAAGACGTTCAAGAATTTATTGGAAGCTGATGTTTACAACGGCAATCCTGTGGTTGTAAAAAAGAGTGTGTTTTACACGTAATCAAAAAAATGTTTAGGCGCGTAAAGGAAGCCAAAAAATCACTTACGCAGCTGTTGAAAGCTAGAAAACAACTAGAAGATGCTTAAATAAAAGAAGCAGAAAAGAAACAGAAAGCCGAAGAAGAGGCAGAAAGAGTCAAAGCGACTTCGACGAAAAGAAAAACGTAGATCGGCAAGGGATTCGTCGATTAGTAAAACTGAAAAAGCAAAAAGTGTTTCATTAACTAATAAGATGATGGTAAAACTTAGTACATATTACGGATTGGCAATTTTAAGGAATCCTAATTCTTATTAAGACATGAAGAGATCTGTGTGGGCAACATTTCATCATTTAACATCCACCGATCAAAATCCGCAGCACTCCTACTGTCCGGAGGGTCGCCATTCATGGTGCTATTATCAAAAACACAAATTCGAAAACAATGACACTGCTTTCGTACACCTACCTGCTTTTGACGAAAACATTGCGACTATTTTAATGCCTATATATGAAGAATTATCATCCGATGATCTTTTGGAAAGGTGTTTGGGCAAAAATACGCAAAACAATAATGAAAACTTCAACCACTGCGTATTTGTGTGTGACAAAAGACATTGGAAATAGCTACATGGATAGCTGCATGCATTTTAAATGAAGGATTTATGCCAGTGTTCAAAATTATGGAGGTCATGGGTGTCGAAATCGGACCGCACGCCATTGCCTACGCCGTACTGTACAATGCTCACCGAATAGAAAGAGCTGAAAAAGCAACTTCTGATGCTTCTAAAGCAGACAGAATCAGCCGTAGAGCAGAAAAAATTGCTGAAAATGATGTTTCAGAAGAAATCGAAGGATTATTGTATGCACCAGGCATAGATGATTGATTTGAGTATACATTTTTTATAAAAACCTGTTACTAAAACTTTAAATGCGTTTTTATCGAAAAAACATTTCTTCAGTCGGCAAAAAAATCTATCGAACCGATTGGGCTGAAATTTGGATATTTTATTCTACACATCAATTGCTCTCGCAGCTAGCAGAATTGTTTATTATCAATAAAAATTTCCTCCTTTTTATCCCAATTTTTAAAGAAAAAAACCGCGATTTTAAAATTATTTTTCTTCTTACAAGTCCGTCATTTTTTTTTTTTTTTTTTTTTTTAATAAAAATGTCTAAATATGTTCCCTGCGAGAACGACAAGCTTACAGAACAATAATCCATTCGAATTTTTTGTTTCAGATTACCTGGACTGACGCTTCCGCCTAGTCCATTCACATACCCTTCTTCTATGTGGCCACTTTGGTCGTAATAAGCACTACCTAAATATTGTAAAATGAACTTAAAAATTTTTTTGTGACGGAAAAGATGTCAATAATAACATAAAAAATTTGAAATGATTGGATTTTATTTTGTTGTAAAAAAAATTCGTGAAATATTCATGTAAAAACTGGAAAACTTCCAGACTACACCCTTAAGTCCATGAGTACAGTTCTAAAGAATAGTTTAAAACGTCGTTGACCATGAAATATGTACCACCTGACTCAAAAACCCGTGGTAAGTGGTTAAAAAGGTTTAAATTCAATAATGAAGATTAGTGAATTCTTTTGGTACTTGGTACCATAAAGATCGCATAAAATGGCTAAAGTCGTGGCAAAATCACGTATAACATACATATTTTAAAATATAAAAACTTGCATCAACTTAGATTGCGTCAAAATATTTTTGACGTCTATAAAATGTGTAATGATTTTTTACAAAACTTAACTCTATACAATTGTGTTTTAATTAATTGGCGTTTCGACGCATTGAGAAAGGGTATCGCACGGCGCGAGCGTACGACGTGCCTCAGTTGAGCGCGCTGCACCGTTCTCAACCACCAAAACTTTTTTCCATTATATAGCTCTTCAGTTGAGGAAAAAAATGTTTAATGGCACGAATGTTGTTAACTTTTTATTCTAGATATATGGTAAGTTACTAAAAGTTTTTTGCATTAATTTAGAAAATTTTAATAATTTTTTTACCAAATTTAAAAAATAATTGAATAAGAGCACTTAAAAAACTTTGAAATCAAGGTAGGAACCTTTAAATCTTAACGTCCAGCTCCTGCCTTGTAGGAGAGTTATTTTTTCCACACATTTAAACTTTTGAAAGCGTTACAAGAAGGTAAATGGAAACTTTAAAAATTTAGGATCACCCTACTCCTCCACCCAAGCGCCGCGTGAACTCACCTGGGCTCCCCACTTAGGGAAATTGGTTCCTCTCTTCCCTGCGTACCACCACACAGCACTTGACTGTCGCGTGGAGAGTATGCCCCGTTTTTGACGAGTTATCAGGAGTCCTTTGTACGTTGCAGAAACATTCTTAAATTACGTAATTATGATAGGAAAATTTTTAGCTTTGAAATTAAATCCTTGGGATTTAACATGGGAAAATTTGTGTTTACCACGCAGGTGACATTGTCATGGAGGTGATATTTTGTATTTAATCTGTTCTTATTTGACAACCTAATTATGCCATATTTTCGTTGCTCATATTTACTTTAAATGCATAAATAACTACTACAAAAAATACTTTTTGAATGGTATTTAAAAACCACGGAAGTAGTTGTAACCTCACTGTAGGCCATCAAAACAAAATTGACCTTGACCTTAGATGACGTCAACGGTCGCCAGTGAGCGACATATAGCGACAGCGGGGTGAAATCTGATACTTTGTTGACTCATCATCATATGTTAGCTGAATGACGTATAGACACTGAGCGCCAGCAGGGGTGACATCCGATACTTTGATGAGTCATCATTTATTATCTGAGTAACGCATGATTCAAATAAATCTTTTCTCTATTATATTACTTTTATTATTTAAAGAAAAATATTAATGTAATTGAATTGTAATATTTCAATGAAAGTATGAAACATTTATTTTTCTTATAAAAGACTTTAAACATTAAAATATATAATTATAAATGGTTTTAAAAGGAAAAAGGACAAATAATCAGATTAATAAAAAGAAGGTAAGTGCAATTAAATATTTTATTTATTTGATGATAATCGAGTATTTAGTACATCTATTATATTATACATATGTAGAGATACGAGTTGATAAAATACGTCTATTACGTCATGTTTACAATGAGGAATTTGCTTATTCAATTCCTTTGAACGTGTTTGAACGATGGTGGTTCTAAACCTAATTACATTATCGTGAATTGTATTTACAAGGTCTTTAACAATAATAGGTACAAACACTTGTAATTGCGCTTCATGCATAAGGCTACTTTTATTCACAATATATTCAATAACTTCATCCGCAACGCAGCTTACACTACGCGCTATAGAATTTAAATATTCGAGGCAATACAACTATGCCGAAAACATTTACATACAATAGATTACAACCATTATCTTAAATCTTTTGATCCCTTAATTTATCAGCGTCCCCACGGAAATACTTGACAATATCAACAAAACTACCTTTAAATTCTTGCCAATCACTAATTGAGATCGCTATTCCGTCAAAGTCATAAGACAACAGTCGTACAGTTGGTCGGTAATATTGGTCCGTGTAACTATCGTATTCTAAGTCAACGATAATCTTCTTGGTGAAGGACTTGTTTAGTCCATATAACGTGCTGAATATCTGATGCGGATGACGAGCGGTTCGTGGTTGGTCAGCCATTTTGGCGTTCCTCTTTAAGTGGTTAGAAATGACTGTTGTAAAAGTGTCATACCAGATATTAATATATCTTTCAAACTAGGAGTAGAGGTGGAGAGTGTAAATATTCTAAAAAGAGAGAGGGAATATCAGATAACAATACATACTGACATTCCGAGAAGACTGAAAATTGTTGCGTCAGACAACGTGTCGAGATAAAGCAACAATGTTTTGGTGAGGGTGTTGTGTTTCACAAAGGTAGTAGAAAAATTATCGAGAAACTTCTTGAAACTTGATACCAACGAAAGAATATTGCATCAGACATATGATATCATGTTACAATAATGACATTTTAGAGCTGCAGTTTTGTAAACATCTGACAATACAGCCACTTCTGCCAATAAAATTTCTATCAGCATTTTTTTTATATTTTACAAAGCGTCTGGCTATACTGTCAATTTTCTTTAAGTCCGTAGAAAAATTATTTAGAAATTTCTGGAAACCCAAACCCGCGCTCATGTAATACAAGAACATGATACAAAATTGGTCGTATACATCGGACGAGTCACTCTGTAATGGTGTTACATTCTAACGAAATTATTTACAATTTTTTCGTAAACGATCTATATATGGTCTGGTATAAATGGTGGTATTCCAAAACTGTCAAAATAGAAAGCATTCCAAGATTTATCAACGTATATAGTGATCCAGTGCATACCAGGTATCTCGTGACTGTCACTGTTTACCACAAACGTTGTCGGTTTCATCCACCGACGTGGCGTTTGGTCTGCTGGGAATACACCTACAGTATGCGATCGGATTGCCGAAAGGCTCTTTAAGATTTGCAGACTGTTCATTACAAAATTCAACCTTATTTTCACAATTTTCAGAATCTCGTGTATACAACCAAGATTTTAACCGATATACATTATTTAAAGCGCAGCGATATTTTTGGTAGAAAGGTTTTACAGCGTGATGAATACAGTACGCATCGGACGATAAATTATTAAAACTCGGACAATTGACATCGTATTCCAAATTAATAAGTTCAGGAGCTATAATTCTGTGTAATATTAGTCATTTTTCGTTTCCTCTTACGTATATTATTCGTGCATTTTTGGTAATATCGCGCAGAGTCTTATAAAGCACTTTCAAATACACTTCACCTTCAATATAGTTAAAACCATGATGATTTTGAGTTAACCAGTTATTTTGTTTCCGAATATTATCACTTAAATTGTGTATAGGACCTATTGGTGCTACTAATCAATGACCAGTAAAATCACCGTTTACAGCGACCACGGCGACTTCTTTCGGTACAGTGGTATTTTTAATACCCTTAAAATACTGAATATCTATGACCAAGTCCATTGTCTTTCATAGCTTGTGTCGGTGATCAATATTGGAAACTGACTGACGCATGAACGACGGAGGCAAATTTATATTCAAGCAACAGCGACATCTACATGTCACAATTTCAGCCACTAAAGTCTACGATAACTTAACGTGACGCATTTATCTCTAAAATATTGTTGTATTCTGCGTATATGATGCAATTTACTGTGTCAGTCAAATGATTATCGAACCTTACGTCTATTCTAATACTACCGTGTTTAATCAAATTCCAGTGAGTACAATCGTTAGCCATCAAGTCAGGTGTCAAATCAAAAGCAAATAGACAATAACCGTTAGGATATGCTTCAGGCGTGATTCGATTACCCTCATTGAAAAAATGTATACCTGTACCCAAAAATAAGATGTGATAAGCGTCAACGTACAACTGATTTGTTATACTAGAATCGTGTTATAAAGGTTTTGAAGGTAATTGTACATCGTCAACATATAAGTATAGAAAATTTGTATTAAAATGTTGAAAGTTAAAAGGGTTAAGTTCTCGATCCCCATTAAAAGCTTTATTATTAACAAAACCAATAATAATTCTTTTTTGTATCTGACCTAATATGACGTTATCCAAGGTTTCACCGTGAATCCCTCTATGCATGTTAATAGCCTTGCCTTATACTCTCGTAAGAAGAGATTTAGCAGTTGTCTTTGAAAGGGCTTCAGCGTGCGCGAGTAATACACCAGGACTAATTTTTACGCGTCTAAGTAAAAGATTAGCTTCCTCGATGTGTAAAGGAAAATATCCTGTAGGATCCACGAGGGAAAAATTATTCCGAGCTTTAACTAAACGTACTCTTAACTCAACACCGTTTATTAGTAACTTTTCTTGGTTAAAAACGATACCGTGAATATAACCTTTTAAGTCGATAGAACTTCCCGGTGATAGAAATTTTCGTTGTTGTACAAGTCCCTCGTTTGCATCTGCCACATCCTCCATTGTCGCACGAGTATCTTCACACAATCAGACAGTCGCCAAGTGAGATTGTTTTGCAGCAAGTCCATAGTTAAGCAACATCTTAATGTATGCTCGGTAAGCGTGCGCATTGGTTGGTGGTGATACAGGTTTTTGATTAAAAAAGATATCCACTTCATTAAACAATGAATGCATTAAGTTGTTAACGGGGCAAACTTTGTTTATTGGAAGTACTGGATTTGCAGGTAAATCAGCTGTAGGGGTGTTACAGGCTAGACGAACACGTAGATTGAGCGTCGTGTGTGCAAGATCAATGTATTCTTCACTATTACCAGGTATAACGAATTCTATTGGCGAGTCATCTGTTAACGATATAACGGTTTCTAATATATCCAGTGAGAGCCTTCGATCGTCGTTTGAGTCGGAGGAATTTTAAAAAAGAGTAGCTCCGATTTTAGACATTCACATGAATGGGTTTATAAAAAGGCCATCTTTAACTATAAAAAAGGAGGATCTAGGCTGATATTAAGGCAAGAAATAGGTATCGGATCAGTTGATCCTTATGTTTTTGGGGTCGCTGATCACGATGCCGGTATCCATATGACCTCAGCACGTCTGGTTCAAGGTCGAATGAAGGACAAACTCCTTAAATCGATCGATATGATATTTTCGATCCCGGATCCTGAAAGAACGAAAAATACTACGTCCAGATACGCTTTGACATTTTCGTCAAAGTGATCCTTAGAGGTCATTTGAAGGACATTTGGAGGTCAAATCCTTATTTCCAACTTCTAGGCTGATATTAAAATTCGGAGTTTTTCTTAAACTTTTCCCAATTTATCTAATTTTTCAAAATTCTGCAAATTTTATCATATTTTTTGAATTGTTACTCATTTTTCAAAATTTGTTCAAATTTTGCAAAATTTTCAAAATTTTTTAATTTTTTCTCAAATATTTCAGACGTTTGTCAACATCTTCTAAATTTGGACAGTTCTTCAAATTTTTTCCTATTTTGCAATATTTTTCTAATTTTTCAATAATTTTCAAAATTTTGACAAGGTTTAAAATTTTTTGAAATTCTCCACAATTTACCGCATTTTTCAAAATCTCTCAAAATATTTAACATTTGTCAATTTTTTTCAATTTTATTTTTATATCTTTAAATTTTTTAAATTTTGAATAATTTTTCAAAGATAAATTTGCAGTTTTGGAGGTCAGTAACTATTATGTGCATAAATTCGTCTATTCATTTGTAAGTATATATTTCTAGGTTGCTTTAGATCGAAGAAAGTGAAAGTAGAAAAAAAAATACCCTTTTCTAGTCGATTTTAACGATTAATTCATGGAATTTACCGACTAATGAGGTTAAGTCCATGTTTTGAAATGTCAAGATATTAAGGTTTCAGTTTTTCAACTGCCGTTTGAATCTATGTATAATTAAAACATAAATTATAAACTAAGAAAAGTAATAAATGAACTTTTGCAACTCTTAACTTTTGTATATGAAAATTGACATGCATAGTGCAGCCACAGAGTTAATATACAGTGAAACTAACGACTTTGAATTTTCAAATTAATATTTTGTATATAAATTGTAAATAAGTTAAAAGTATCTGTTTTCTGACTGAAGCGCAAGTGTTCTAATCTCTCGTGATATTTCTTAATTTACAAAGATATAAATAGTAATACGTAATACGTTAAAATGCAACATAGTCGATGTTTTGGTGAAATCTAAATATTGCAAAGCTTGCGCATTTTGGAAAACCAAAACTGACACCATCGAGTTCAAGGAGTGGAGCCAAACTCACAAAGATGAATGCCAAGCGAACCACGTCGGCTCCGCAGGAAAGATGGAAGTGGACGCCATCATCTAAATGCTCTAGCGCTCAGAATCTTTGCACAATTTGTAGTATGCTAATTATGTGGGCGACGGAGATTCAAAAACCTTCAAAGGAATCATAGATTCTGAGCCCTACGAAAAGTTCACTGTAAAAAAAAAGAATGTATCGATCATGTGTAGAAGCGGATGGGTTCTCGTCTCCGTAATTTGAAAAAACAAATAAAAGGACTTGGAGGAAAAGGCAAGCTTACTGGCAAGCTCATAGACGAGTTAGCAATTTATTATGGTTTAGCAATTCGTAGGAATCATGATTCTGAGAAGAAAATGCGCAATGAAATCTACGCAACGCTGGACCACAAATTGTCTACTGATGATCAACCGAGACACGAAAGATGCCCGCGCGGAGAAACTTCATGGTGCTCTTGGCAAAAGGATCAAGCTACTGGAGAAGATTTTGTACATAAACCACCTCTCTCTGAAGAAGTTTATAAAGCGATTTCGTCGATTTATAAAGAGTTAAGTAGTGACGATTTATTTACGCGTTGCTTAGGCGGCTTCACACAAAATAGCAACGAAAGTTTCAATGCGACTGTCTAGGCTATGGTTCCAAAATCTTTCTCTAGTGGCAAACACGTGCTCGATACCGCAGTATATATTGCTGCAGGTATCTACAATGATGCCCTTTCAAGTGTCATGAAGCTGATGCAACACTTGGGCTTGACAATCGGACCGAACTGCTATAATTTCTGCGTGGAGGCGGACGCGCGTCGCATCAAGTTTTCCGAGATATCCCTAACAGACGATGCCAGAGGCCCGGATGTCCTTAAAATCAGACAGGAAGGAAGAGGAGAAGTCAGACATTAATAGAGATGGCCAAATGTACGGTGCAGGCATCGCAGATTAGAGGTATACAAAAATTTCAAGGATTTAAATGCTCCGAAAACTTTAAACGCGTGTTTCTCGAAACGGGTTTTTTCAAACTGGGCGCACTCATAGCTTCAACACCATTGCATGGATCGCTTGCAATTTTTACAGTAGCTTCACAAATAAATTCTCCATCGAAGTACGTAGACGTTTTTTGATATTTTGAAAATTACTTGTTTTATTAACAATTTACTACTCTTTTTTTAGTCGAAAATTCATACGTTTTGTTCAGAAGTGCACAGTTTCTACAAAAATTGGAATAAAGAAAAATCCTTCGTACTTCGATAGCTATTAGTATGTAGCTTCAGATAATTTTTGGTTTTTTGTTCCAGCACTCACGGTTTTCGAGGAATTGGTGCGCCCGCGGAGCACCTTCATAATAAAAAAAATTTTTTTCATACATCAATATGTGTTAAATGAACCATCTAAATATGAATACTATTCCTTTTCCCATAATCCCAGAATAAATTGTCAAAATTAGGCCTTTTTTCGGTCTCTAGAGTGGTGTTATCCCTTAATTAAATCAAAACTAGGCTTGACTTGTGCAGAGGCGTGGGTCGAGTTTGCTCTCCCTCTCTCTCTCTCTCTATCATGGAAACCGCAAATTGATGCGGTAAGTAAAAACGATGAATAGAGCTCTCTACAGTTTACGATGTTTTCGTTTATGCACCACCGAGGCGTTGCGGAATCAGCTTGCATGTGCACTGGTAGTGCATCATTTAGATTACTGCTCCGTGGTCTATCTTGACGTGTCGGAAGAGTTTGAAAATGAATTACAGAGGCTTCAAAATTCGTGTGTGAGATATATATGCGGTGATAGGAGGGATGAGCACATCACTCCGTAGAAGAAGTACCTCGATTAGTTAGATGATAAGGAGAGAAGAGCGTATTTTGCGGGGTTGTTATTGTATAAAGCAATAAATATGGAGCTACCCCCGTATCTTGTGACTCTTTTCAAGAAAAACTAATCGAGGTCTTCCAGTAGGAATGGTGTGAAAGAGCTCTCAGTTCCGGAATCGCATACTAACACAGGCCTGTATTCAGTTAGAACGCAAGGTGCGCGTTTCTGGAACTCTCCCCTGCGGTGTGAGATATCTGCCCTCGTTATGTAAATTCAAAACAGCTCTAAATAGATATCTCAGATAGCAGAACGGTGGCCAATTAACTTAAGTATTGGGACACTTGCGTTTTTGTTATGTATCTGTCCTAATGTATTATGTCCTATGTATTATACCTGTTGTAATTTATTTAATTTATATAATTTTATTGTTATTGACTTCATTTTAATCTGTGTAAGTATGACTGTATTTATAAGCATGAATGGTGGCCTGTATGTGTCTGATGTATGCATGATTTTATATTTTTTTACGGGATAGATATATTGTTAAAGTGATGAGAATGATCGTATGTGCGCTAATTTTAAATCGTATGACTTTTTAATTGTATTTAATATATTTGACGATATGTGATAAACATAGACTTCTATGCAATTTGACGAACTATGATAACATTTTATTTTAAGTACTAACACAACGAATGAAAATCGAAATAAATATTATATCTATCTATTTATCTCTCTCTCTCTCTCTCTCTTGCTTTCTCTCTTTTATTTTGTTTTGTTCTTCTTCTGCTACATGTGTTCACATGTTTCAGTCTCTTTCTCTCACTTATTGAATTAGATTTGTAGCTTGCGAAGACTGAAGTTGTTTTTTACCTCTAGCAGTGCTATAAAATCAAGCTCGCGCTTCTCGCTCTTCACACACAATTCTAACTTATATTGTTTATCAGACATTCACAACGTGCAATGACAATTCATAGTATAATTATTTTTAAATTTACTTTTTACATATTGTCTTGTTTTTTCGTCTATCGTTTTGCTACTTTATTTTATTATTTAATTTGTTTGTGTAATACAATAATTTATATTATTAAAAAGTTAATTTTTGGAGAAGATAAAAATTTAATCAACGAATATATTACCATGGTAAGTCAAAATTTTTTATATTATATTCTAATAAAAAATGTTAAAAATTTTTTTTTAAATATTAGTATATTATATTAAAGAAAATATTAAAACAATATTAATAATTTTTCTTTAAAAATATATAGGTAGATTGTTATGTTTGTGATGTGGGAGGAACATGAGTGTTTGGAAATTTGTCAGGACTGTGGTTCACGAAGGATGTACCACCACCATCTGTTACTTACCCTCCTACTGCTTACAAATATCTTATTTTTACAAATCATGTAATGTATTTGTATATTTTATAATTATTGAAATAATAAATAATAAATTTGATACTAACATTTTTATTTTATAATATACATTTTATTATAATATAACCTTTAATATAATATAGTAACATTAATTTATTACATTTTAATATTTAATTTTTTTTCTTATATATTGCTTTCTTATGGAGTATTTTTTACATTTTATTTTCATTTCACTTATTGTTTCTTTAAGTATTGCAAAAGTCAAGATTCATGTACGCAGTCATTTTAAACCATATTTGAAAGTGTTTCGTATGCCATGTTACCTGCTGCTCTATCTTTTAACGCATCATCTTTAAATTCAAGGAATAATCCTGTAAGTTGTTCTAACTCTAATTTAGCACTCTCGTTGTTATGCGTATACTTATTTATTTCACGTATATCTTTTTCATATCTTTCATTTATATTACTTAAAGATTAATTTGATGAACTTCTATTTTCCACACTTTTTATAGCATTGTTTAATTCTGTTTGTGTACACGTATAGGATCAATTTTTCGATTTGAATATGTCGTTGCTAGTTGTATTCATTTTTCAATTTTTCCTTAAACGTTTAGCCAGCTAATTCTGTTTCTATTAAACTATTTATTTTTCTAATATCTTTATTAATTTCATTTATTTTACTAATAAAGCTATTAGCTCTACTTGTGTATTTCTAACAGAAGTAATTTTACGATCCGAAACACTTGTTACTTTAGCAATTTTATTATCTATCATTTCTATAAAGTTTCCATTATTACATTTTTTATTTCAGCTATTCTTTCAGAAGTATTATTTTTAACATTTTTAAATCCTATTTCATTTTTTAAGATATTAATTTTTTTATCTAATTTTATATTTAATGTTTTTAATTCAACTATTTGCTTATTTAGTGCACTACTTTTTAAAATAAATTCATAATCATTTTTGAATGGTAACGTGTCTGAAGATCCATCCTATATTTCACTTCGTCGATATTCAAAATTTATTATTTTTGCATTATCTTTTGAATCAAATATGTCTAATCTTTCTATAAATTCTAGATCATTAAATGTTTTTATTTTCTGAATAATATTATAATCAACATTACTACTGCTGATTGATTGATAGGGATCTCTTAATGATTTTACAATACTTTCTAAACGATTTTCTCGTAATTCTAAATTTTCAAATTTAATTTTTAATTCATTTGTAAAATTATTATTCACAACTTCATGATTACCTTGATCTTGAATCTTCACATGTAATTCTTCTCTCATTCTTATTATTGAATCTTGCACTTAGAAAAAATTAAACTTAAGACAATTACCTCTTGCAAAATATGGAGGATTTTGACCTCTTTTACCTCCATTAGCAACATTACGTGCAATTGGATCAGTAGCAGGGGGATCTGCAGGTATTACTAAAACAATTAATGATATATCTAATAATAAATAACAATTAGTAGAATTACAAAAAACATAATAAAGCTATGGAAGGTCGAGATTTATTTTGATCACCATATAACAAAGGATATGGTATTAAAAAAAGGAAAAATAAAAAAATAAGAAAAACTAACATACATTTTTTTAATGAATAATTTTCAAATTTAAAAATGTGCAAATCATATTCCTAATTTTACATGAGTTTTTATCCGTAATAAATTACCTAGAAAAGTGATCAAAATGAATGTGCTGTAGTTAATTGAGATCACATTTCTGGACTAGGTACACATTGGGTTTCATATCTGAAAAGAAAAAATAAAATTGTTAAATATTTTGATAGTTTTGGGAATGTACAACCTCCCAAAGAATTAATAAAATATTTTGGTGATGTTAGAATTATATATAATATAAAACGTTATAAATCTTTTAACTTTAGTTTTTGTGGTGAATATTCATTAGAATTTGTAATGAATAATTCTTATAAATAATATTAATAATGTCGCTACCCTGGTAGAAAATTATCTAGTTTTATCGAGGCCCTCGATTATTTCCTTGGCAAACTAGATAGACCTACATAGTTCTAGATTAATTTTCTACCAGGGTAACTCTATCATTTACAAGTAAATCTTCTCCAATAGAAGTTGATTATTTTCCACCTATTGATTTAAATAATATAAAATGTGAATTAGCTTTAATAAATTTTGAATCTCTTAATTCAATTCCTAATATAGATAGTTTGAATAATAAATTTTATTTTAATGAAAATAATGTTATAAAAATACCAACGGGACCTTATGAAATAAAAGATATTGAAGAATTGTTTAAATTAAAATTGTATGATTTAAAAAAAAAAACAAAAAAAGGGAGGAAAATCCTTCAATTTTACGGGAAAATAGAAAAACTTTAACAAGTGAGATAGTTTGCTCCTATCCAGTTAATTTTAAGAAAGATAATATTGGATAATAATATTGGATCAACTTTAGGTTTTTCAAACGTTATAGTGGAACCAAATAAATTAAATGAATCTAATTTTCCTATAAATATTTTTAAAGTAAATACAATTAGAATTATATGTAATATAACTACAGGTGCTTATAATAATGAAAAATTAGTACATTCAATTTATGAATTTTCATCTAACGTTCCAGGGTATAAGATATTACTTACTCCAACTAATATAATTTACTTTCCAGTCACCGTAGGTAAGATAACTGTGATCAAAATGATAATTTAGTTAATTTTAGAAACGAAATAATATCTATAAGATTTCATTTAAGACCTAAGTAATGATAGTATAAAAGGAGAAGAATATAAACTATTCTAACATTTATAATAAAGATATTGTCTCATTAAGATAAAAAATTAATATAAAACAAAAAAGAATAAGAAAACATTGTAAAGAGCCGCAATTAAAAGTAAAAAATAAACATTTTCTAGAATCTTTAGGATTTATTGTTAAAGAAAAATAATGGAAAATATTCTTAATATACTTAATAAACTAGTTTTTGGTGATAGAATAACTAAAATTGAATATTATGCTTATCAACCTTTTACATCATCAATTAGATATTTACACTTTAGTTTGTAATAGTTATTTGTATTTAGAAGGAAAAATAACTTATACGGGTGCTTCAGCTAATATTTCTCTAATGAATAATTTTATAGGTTTTCTTATTGATGAATACGTTATGAATTAACTGGATGTGATATAGATCAAACAAAAAATGTTGGAATTACTACACCAATTAATAATGTAATTTCTTTAAGCTTAGATGAAGAAAATTATTTGTCTATAAGTGGATGGAACAGTAAATCTAACTTAGTATAAGCAAAAGATCAACAGTTTAATTTTATAATTTTAGTGAAAAATTTCTTGTTTTTTTTTGAAGATTATAGACGAATTATTATTAGTTCTTAACAAGAATTAATTTTAATAAAATCTAGAAATGATTTAAACTGTTCCATATCTACAACAGATTTAAAACTTAAAATTCATTTAACTAAAATACAATGGTTGGTTCCACATGTTATGATAAATGAAATTAATAAACTAAATTTATTAAAAATTTTAAATAGTAATCGTATGATTATATGTAGCCTTCGTACATGAGATTTATACGAATATCCATTACTACCGAAAACTAATAAACATATTTGGGCAGTAAAAACGCCAACTCAATTAAAATAACCAAGCTATGTTACATTAGCGTTTCAAACAATTAGAAAAAATAATTTTGCAGCTAATGCGAAATATTTCGATTTTTGTAATATTACCAATGTACGTTTATATTTAAATTCATAAGTTCATTCCTATAAAAATTTAAATATAAATACTACAAATTTTAAAAATACTACATTATTATATTTTATGTATTGTAGATTTAGAAAATCATATTATAATAAGAATGTTGAAAAACCTATTTATAATACGGATCAATCTATTGATGAAGCTTGATTTATAATTATTGACTGTTCACGACAAAACGAAAATATAAAAAATGGAACTATAGATATATTGAATTTGACACAACAGTAAATCAAGATAATAATACAACAGCATATTGTTTAATATTGCATGATAAAATTATAAAATATAATCCTTTAACAGGTATTATTCATAAACTCATGTAAGCTTTTTATGGAGGGATTAACGAATGGTGGGGATTGATGTATAATAGGATTAACAAAAGGATGGTTTCCTCTACAAAATAGTTAGTTTGCTTTAATCCAATAATGGATCTAGTTTTCATTTTCTTATTTGTAAGAGATAATTATAATAATTTAATAATAAAAGAAGCAGTTGTTGTTGCTATATTTAAAAAATATATAGGATATTGGATTATTACACCACCTCATATATTTTACGATTTTCCTAGTGAAATGCATAAATTAAGCAAAGAAGAAACCACAATACATCATGGATTTAATTGGAATGAAGGAAATATATCCAGAAGAGATTTTGAAGATATTATCCAAGAGCTAGCATTATCAACAAACTGAATATTTGTGTATGGTCAAAATAAAGTTAATATATTGAAAGAAATAATATCTTATGAAAATATAATTGATTTAAAAAAACATCATTGTTCATGGGTATGGAAATTTCCAAACAATGATTTATGTTATCATCGTGGAATATTTTTAAGAAAACAATATATCGTTTGTGCTTTAACTAATGTTATTAATTATAGAAATTTTATATTAAATAATACTGATAAATTTAATATTGATATTAACAAACCTACTTTGAAAAAATCTATAAAATGTCTATACTTTAAAGGATAAATAAAGTTAACACAATTACTTATTAACGCAGTACGTTTTGTCTTTACAAGTGATCTAATGTTTTATAATAATATTGTGCAGAACACGTAATAATGTTTTATCAAACAGAACGAGAACGTCTTAAAAGTTTTACTGATTAGAAGTTCTTATATCCAAAACCTGAAGATCTTGCTGCAGCTGCTTTTTATTATAGTGGTGAAATAGATCGAGTATTTGTTTTAAATGTAAATTGGAAGCGCATAGCACTTGGAATAGTTGCTGCGAATATATGAATTTTTAAAAAAATGTGAAACCGCTTTATCTACAGTTTGAAAGATACCAGAAACGTTTATAGTCAATTAAATATTTATATAATTTTCGATTTGAAAAACAAACGGAGGAATCGCTAGCAGATGCAGGATTCTTTAGTGATAAAAATAAAGATTACTTTATTAGTTACTGTAGTGATCGGTCTCATAAAAATATTTCAGCTCTTTTAGAAGAACCTTGGTTGGAACATGCTAAATATTGAAAAAATGATTCTAATCGATCTGGAAAAAATAACTACTATATGTAAAATTTGTTATAATGAAAATTTGTAAATATTATTTTTACCTTGTACACATTTAACAATATGTATAAAATGTGCTAATAAAGTGAAGATATGTCCAATACGTAGAATATCAATACGCTTAAAATGTCGTGTATATTTTTCTTAAGAATGGAATAAAATTATTTAATTTTTAAAAGTTTAATTATTTCTCAATAAAAATTATAAATATAAATGATTATAGAAAATTTACTTATTATTTTATAAACTATTACAATGAACATTTCTTCTGAATGAGCTACTATTATCAATAAATTGCACGGCGCAGTACGTAGGAACTTCCCTAGGAGGAGGGTGATGGTTAGAAGATTAAATGAGTGTTGGCAAATTGATTTAATAGATTTACAGAAATATGCTAAAATTAATAGAGGATATAAATATATTCTAGCTGTTATAGATATTGTATAAAAATATGTTTGGACCGTTCCATTAAAAAGTAAAAGTGGTAAGGATATTACAGATCCATTTAGTAAAATATTTAAAAGTAAGGTTCCAAAAAATATTCATACAGATCAAGGTAAAGAATTTTATAATTCTAATTTTAAAAAGTTATTAAAACATATAATATTGAATTCTATTCTACATATAGTGTATTAACTCTTTGTGGCACACATTTTTCAGATGAACGGTTTTTCATGAAAATTGGTATATTGGGGTCGCTGATTATGAATTTGACTCAGATTTCGAAAATTCAAAATGGTGGATCCAAGATGCTGGCAAAATTGGAATATTACTGTATTTCGCTAAAAAATCGTAAGCAGGGGTTTTCGAGGTCGCGGATTACGAATCTAAACTCAGATTTTGAAAATTCAAAATGGCGGATCCAAGATGACAGCCAAAAATTTTAAGATTAAGTCGAGACACGCACGTGGACGTGGCAGTCATTGTCTTATAACGGGGTTTTAGCCCGGAACAAACCCGCGATATATTAATATATTATTATTATTAGAGCATGAATTATGTGGGGAGAAGGTGTAGTCAAGGATGACTCAAATACGTAATATGTATATGTCTTCCTATATTATATAGTTGTTTGTAAATCTTATAAGATTTACGCCCTCCTCGCCCCTCCTCGCCCCTTATTTTACCCCCCTCATTCTCCTCCTCAAAACAAGGTAATATCGTTTTAAAAAATACCTTATTTTGATCTTATTTTTTGCCCTCCTCGCCCCTCCTCGTCCCTCCTCTTTGTATCCTCCTCATAGCCCTCCTCCCAGCCCTCCTCATGCCCTCCTCATTTACTTATTTCTATTAATTATCATTTTTTATTTTTGTTTTTTTTTCTATATACATATTATACATATAAAAATTGTTTATAATAATAATTGTGAATGTTTATAAATTCATAAAGTGTTTTATTCATTATGCATATCAGTGCAGTTTATTCCATTTTACTAAATCTAAAAAATATGTAAAAAGTATAACATAAATAAAATACATGCAAATTAATTTAGATTTATATGAGTGAAATTTTTAAGTTTTTCATAATATAATATAACAAGATATATTGTTAATTTAAAACAAAAATTAAAGTAATGTAAATTCTTATTACATTCAAAAGAATTATTTTTTTAAATTATATTCATTAATATTAAATTTACATATATAGATTATTACATACGAATTAAAAAGAGCTTTACAATATTACATTCAAATAAAAAACAAAATTAAAATAAATATATATGTTAAAAAATACAATACTTAAAACTAAATATAAATAAATGCAAGTATGAGTTACATATATTTATTTATAATTGAATTAAATAAAACATACATTTGAATGTATAAAAAAGCTTAATTAACATAACAAAAAAATTCGCCAATCTATTTACCTCCCGGCTGGTGTGAAAAAATAGAAAACCTTCATAAAAACAAAAAATTTCATGATGCTTTGGGGATTGGCGAGCGGAGCGAGCAGGGGGGTACCCCCTAGTATATATATATATATATATATATATATATATATATATATATATATATATATATATATATATATATATATATATATCTATATTCTCAATAAAAAAAAGGGAAGAGGGTACACGGTTGGACTACGTGGCTATGCGTATGCTCTCGCAGGCGTGCTTACGGGAGAGAAAGAATACCTGGAGCGGAAATACGGGAAAGGAAGAATACCCGGAGAGAGAGAGAGAGAAGATAATGCAGGCCTAGCCGACTTACTTGTGCACCTCAGCTGCAGGTAGTGATCGCCGGAAGTGTAGCTGCTCATCCTAGGGTAATCCCCTGCAGGTAACCGTAGCAACCCAGAAAGCGCTCTCGCTGAAGACTGCTCGTCCTCGGTTCTGACACACAGGCACACACACTCTGAACCGCTCGCTATTATACGCGTGACGTGCGTGTCTCTCGCTTGCCGGTCAAAACGTCTCTCCCCGGCTAGTCGCGGCTCTCTTACCGTGTTCCCCCCGCGGTCTACCTATACTCTCACTGTTCTTTTCTCTCTCTTGGTCCTTAACATCTGTAATTTATTATTACATATTAAATATAAGTGAGAGAGAAAGTATGTGACGAGGTGCTATTTCCCGTCACAGACCCCTCCCCCAGACGCTGCTAGCCGGAGGTGTGGCAGTTCGACCTCAATTCTCTCTCTCTATGAATTAAAAAAAAATGTGAAAAAGAGAAAAGAAAGAAACAAAAATCAAAATTCTAAAGAAAACAATAGTATGAAAGTGAAAGGAAAAAAAAAATTTTGGAGTAATAATCCATTTAGAAAAATGAGTGATAGGTACATACAAAAATAAATAGGTACACAAATGGTATTTTTCCTCTTTTTATTCGAGGACGGGGGGATTTATATGGCGGTTCGCACCTCCTCCCCGCCTCGCGACATACGCAGTCTTACATTTGCACTCTGGTGCTCATCGCCGTGGTACGAAACCGGGGTGATTGTTCCTGTTGGGGCACTCCCGGCCGCACTTGACTCCCCTCAGGCCACATTGGGGACAGAAGCGTGGTGTGTCCTGGTGTGAAGACGCAACCCGAGCTCCAATTGCTCGGCCCTGGACTACAGCTTGGTTTAGCTGTTGTTGGAGGTCTTCGGCCTCTCGGCACGTCCTGTCCTGGAACGCGGCGATCCTCGCCCGCGCTTCCGTAACCTCTCGTTCGATGCGCTGTCTCTCTTCTCGCCTTTCCTGGACGCATTGGACAGCCGCTGCTGAAGCTGCTTTAGCGTCCCCTACTCGAAGGCCGTAGCTTGCCCCGAGGCGGCGGCCTTCGTCACCGTGGCATTCCATGAACCCCTCGAAGGCGACACACGCAGATAAGTGTCGGCGTCGGGCTTACACATACTCTCATCTGGAGGCAAGGAGCTCCTGGCGTACTTCGTCTCAGTCCTCCAGGGCTGTGAGCGGACTAGCCTGCCTCTCCTCCCCTGTCCCTCCTGTGCTTGTCGCTTCAGTCTCGATAGACCCCCAAACGGCTTCGATGACGGTACGGGCGTCTTTCCCCTCGTCACTCTCAGACTCACTGGGCTCCTGCTCATCTTGTTCTGTCTCCCCTGTCATAGGTGGACCTTCCAAGGGGAGTTGGTTCTCAGAGCCCGCCTGAGTCTCGAGAGGAGCCTCTTGTATGGTCAGATTCTCAGCTGGGTCGATGGGCTCGATGGGTCGCCGAGGGCCGATTAGCCTCACTATTAAGTTAACGCAAAAGGTCGCATTCGGGTCCGTCATCTCTGATCTCGGGATCATTTTCCTCCTAGAGAAGGGCGAGAGGGGTTAGAAGGGGATTCTCAGGTGCCCAAGGGCGTGAATACAGTATATAATAAATAGTACAAGGTTAGTAGAAAATCGCGCATTTATTCTTTAGTTTTTGCCCTTTTGGACCGCGTATGTCTAGGAGATACCTCACCGCGAGGCGCAGGGGGTTTTGTGGACCCCTTTGGTCTCCCTCGACCTCTTGTAGGTTCGTCTTTTGCGATTTCCGCGGATGCTGCGTCGCGATTTACGCTTACTTCGCGTACTGTAGTCGGTTGTGTCGCTACTCTATTACTAACAATCTTTGCCTTACGCTGAACTACTACCCGTGTTTGACTCTGCCTACCACGCTTTTTCCTTACAACTAAATGCGCATCGCTCGGACGCGGCTGGTCTGGCTGAAGCTCGAGGTTGCTTGGTCCCTCACCGTCCTTCGACGTATCTTCTACTGCTTCAGCTTCGGAGTCAGAAGGCGCGGTGTCATCGTCAAAATACGGTTTCAAATCTTATACGAAGATTTGTTCCATCTTGTTTCCATGGTTGTCGGTTAACTGGTAGGTGTTATTTCCTTGTTTTTCGGAAATGATGTAAGGCCCAGTATATTTCGGGGCTCATTTAGCAGTAAGTCCTTGTGGTGCACATGAAAGAATGCGATTACGCCGTAATACTTTCTGGCCAACAGCGTATTGCACATCTCGCCGCTTACTATTATAATATTTAACCTGACGTTCCTGCGCTTTCGCCGAATTTTCTGCTGCTAAATCTCGCACTTCCTGCAGTTTATTCATGCGCTCATTTCAATTCTCTAACGCAGCTGTCTCTGCTTCATGCGCTGCGGCGAGTTCCTCTTGCCGTCGCAGCGTACTTGGAGGCACAGGGTGCGTCCGAAATTCAGAAAAGCTGGTGACAATTCCGTAGACTCTTGCACGGCCGTATTACACGCAAACACTAGCTCGGGAATGTGTAGATCCCAAGTACTATGGTTTGACTCTATATACGACGTGATCATGGTCTTGAAGGTGCGATTTACTCGCTCTACGGGATTTGCTTGCGCATGGTACGGGGGCAATGTCGTGTGGACAACTCCACGCTCTTCTAGGATTCGATCCACTATCTTGTTCTTACACTCAGCTCCATTATCAGAGTGGAACGTTTCCGGCACTCCGAAGCGTAAGAAGATTTTCTCTCGGAGTTCCCTTTTAATCGTTTTCGCATTTGCCTTGCGAATGGGGATACACTCCACCAAGCGCGTAAAAAGGTCCATGAATACTAATAGGTATTCATGAGCGCGCGGTGTACGAGAGTTGGAGACCATAATATCTCCAGCTACAACTTCCCACGGCCTCGTTACTATACGCCGGCCCATAATTCCAGCGGGTGCTAGTTGGACAGCTTTACATTGCTGGCATACTGCGCAGCGACGCACATAATCTGATATGTCCTTATAAATTGACGGACAATAGTACAGCAATGCGATACGCTCATAAGTTTTGGCACGTCCCAAATATCCAGCTGTCGACTCGTCATGTCCTTCATGTAGAACTTGCATCCGCTTTTCTTTTGGTAGGACTAGCTTCCAAGCGTTCCAGTCCTCTAAAAGATCTTCGATCGAAGGATCTGATCGATAAGAATACAGTCGGTTGCCAACTATCTTCCAATATGGATGCTCAGTAGGATTTGTGCGGACCTTCGCTTTTATTGACAGATACCAGGCATCACTAGTATTCTCATCTGGACAACTGACTGATGAAACTAGTACCTCCGACTCATCCTCGTACATGCGAGATAATGTGTCTGGCACCCAGTGTTCAATGCCTTTCCTATACTATACTTCGAAGTTATAGGCAAGCAGTTCGAGAGCCAACGTGCCAAGCGTCCTGTGGGGTTTTGGATACTTCGTAACCAGCTTAGGCTTTTGTGGTCTGTAATAACCTTGAAGTGGTAGCCTTCTACATAAGATCGGAATTTTCTTATGGCCCACAGTACTGCGAGACACTCGCGCTCAGTTGGTGAGTAGTTGCTCTCAGCTGATGTTAACTGCGGATAGCAAAGCACAACACGTATTCCATTCCATCAGTAGTCTGTGTGAGTACCGCACCGAGACCAGTACCGCTAGCGTCCGTTTGTACGACGAACTGGTGGTCAAAAGATGGACTATGCAACACAGGAGCAGATGCGATAAGCGCTTTAACCTGTTCAAACGCCATCTGCTGCTTATCACCCCATACATACTTGACATTTGATCTAGTCAAATGGGTAAGCGGGTCTGCAATCGTGGCGAAATCATTCAGAAATTTCCGGTACCACGACGCCATTCCTAGAAATCGCCGAAGTTGTTTGAGATTTTTCGGAGCAGGAAACTCCAACACTAGGGCGATCTTTTCTGGATCCGGCAGGAATCCATCTCGATTCACGAGAACCCCCAAAAACTTAACTTCGCTGCGGCAAAACTCGCTTTTCTCAAAATTGATGGTGAGACCTGCGTCGATAATTCTGCGGAGAACGTACTCAAGCCATATCAAGTGCTCTTCGAAAGTTTCTTGTCGTTATAATCATGTCATCCATATATGAATATGCGTGTGGCTCCAGCTCTGGACCTATAATTCGGTCGCTCAATTCTTAGAACGTTGCGGGTCCGCCATGTACGCCATATGGGAGAGAACAGAATTCGAACAGGCCTAGGCCTGGCAGTCAGGTGTCGTGACTTTTCGTCTAACGGCACTTGATGGTATGCACTGCTTAGGTCGATACTGGAGATATAGCGTGCTTTCTGTAGCTTTAGCAGAATGGAATCCATGTAAGGAAGCGGATACGCAGGCACTCTAGTCACTCCGTGCAACTTCCTATAGTCGACGCAGAAGCGGTAAGAGCCGTCTGATTTACGGACCATTACCACTGGGCTCGACCATTCGCTATGGGATCTACGAATGACCCCTGCTTCCAGCATCTTATGCACCTGTGCCTGCATCTCTTCTTCCAGTTTCTTAGAGACGGGATAGTATCGCTGTTTAATAGGTCGCGCAGAACCCACATCAATTTTATGTGTGATGAGGTTAGGCACTTTGCCCTTTGGCAACACTCGATCCAACATCTCTTGTAATTGCAAGCGTTGCACATCTGTAACGTCGGCAAGCCCAACGGAGGAGACCGGAATCCTCTCATCTACTCCTACTACCGCTACCTCGAGAGGAAGAACTTCCTCAATCCTTTCTACCTTGAGTTTATCTTCCCGAGGCATGATGTATGCGTTGAACGCTCGCTTGAAATCTACCCTGAGAAGACATCCTTCAGGCAACTCGGGTAGTATAACGACCTGTAAATGACGTCGTATATCGCCTATCACGAATGGCAAATCGACATAACCGATCACGGGAGAAATCTGACCGTTAGCCATCCGTACGTCTGGTCCTTTACTGGGTGCAATCTTTTTATTGCACGCGGCAGCGATCTGCAAGCCTAGTGGTCCAATACAGGTGCGTGCGGCACCTCCATCATGCAGTACACACACTTGGAATCCACCAACTCCCACTTGCATCTACCAGCGAGCGTAGTCTCTCTCTATGTGAGGAGTTGACTCTTCTGATGCGCCATTCGCATCGTGAGCTACAATAGGTCCTGACGCCGCCGCGATCGGGGGAAGAACTGGCTCATCTTGCGCTTGGTGCTTCGCTGGTCTCATTAGGGTGAGTCGGTGAGGTCCTTAAGTTGGCTGCAGGGGCGGTAGGGACCAGTTCTACGCACCCCCCTTCTCTTTTCCCGCACACCCAGGACACGTCCTCGTCGTGTATCCTGGCCAGCTACAGCCCCAGCAGAGAAGATGGGACTGTCTTCCAGGAGTGTTGTCTTTATTTTTGTCACTGGCTGGCTGGCGTGGGGCACCTCTCCTTTTCGGACTGCCACCCCTTTTATAATACGGCCCTTTATATCTTGCAGGAGCCGATTTTTGTGCCGCTGCTTTCTCTGCAGTTGGTGGAGGAGCTTTTACGGGGGCAGTCAGAGTCAGCTGCTTCAACTTCTCCTCAAGCAACCTCTCGATCATAGCTGAGATGTCCTCAGGCGAAGTTTGAGATATCGCTGCAAGACTTGGAGCGTTGCGCTTCGCACTCAATTTCTCCTCAACCAACTTGTCAACTTTCTGGGACCAGTCGGTGGGCGAACTTTCCGCAATTACAGCCACACTCATTTTATAGTAGTTTATCGGTGCGCGTGGTCCTTTATATGCTAATTCCGGCAACAAGCACTTATCGGCTGGAGGTGGCTCCTTTCAGTTACGCCGCACCTCCACGACAGCTTCTGCCTGCCGCGCCAACCGAATTAAGGTGTCAAGATCTGTGGTTTGTTCCTTACTCACGATCGCTTGCAACTCTGGCGACATATTCTGATAGATAAATTGCAGTTTTCTTTCTTCATTCCAAGGCATTTAAAATTTCTCAATATATGAGAGCAGAGAAAATATATACTCCGTGACTGGTTCTACAAATCCTTGAGTGCGCGCCGTCGCTTCTGTCACTAACCGCTGTTGATAACGACTATCGACACTGTAATAGCGTTGTGCTGCCTCGCAAAAGTCTTGCCATGACTGACAATTCTTCCTCGACTGACGACACGACTGGAGTGCTGCTCCTTTCAGCAACTCTGTCATGGTATTCAAAAGGTCCTCGTCCTCTAGGTGGGCTAGTGTTCGGCACTCATTGATGCGTAGCAGAAATTCTTCTATACTGCGACCATCTTTTTCACCGGAAAACTTGATGTTCCAGGATCGAACTGTTTTTCCAATATCATTAACACGATGACTAGCAAATGTGTTATTGTGCGATGGTCGCGTTGTCTCAAAGTACTGAGACACTACCCTCCCCCCAGACTCTTGCCGGGTTGGAAGAGTTTGATTGCGCTGGCGAACCATCGCTGATTCTCTCTCTGTTGTTTGCTGAAGAAGTGATCTAAAACTTGGAGTGTTTGCATTAAGTGCTGATCCATCCACTCTTGCCGCTTCTCCTGTTTGTGCCCTTGGGTTCTCATTTTGCTGGTAATCATCTTCATAACGTAGGTCGAATGTGTCTTAAAAAGCGACACTCTTTTTGTTTTTGGGCCTTGCTCCTCGCCCTAGATACGTATTTGTCGCTTCGTTACTTTGCGTAGTTTCAAACCGCAACCTTGTGCTCGTAATCAGTTCAGCAACATTCTCTTTGCGCTCTTTTACTTGATTACTGTACTCCTGTGCCATCACCTGTGTTTTTGCCATTTCGCGTGCCACGGCTCTTGGAACGGGGGATGACGTGCCGTTAGATAATGTTACCAGCACCATATTTGCGTTTTCTTGCGCATTCGCAGTTTGTCTCGTACCCATCGAAAATACTGTAATAGGGTTACTAGTCTTACTCGTTCTCCCTGAGCCAGTTGCTGTAGCAGTTGTGGTCGTGCTTTTAGTACTTGTGTAGTACTGCTAGCATGCTTGGTGGTTCCGTGATACTAATCGCCTCTATTCCCCAGAGTGACAGTGGCAATGGTGGCGGTGGTGGTAGTGGTATGCGTGTTCGTACAGACAGTTCATACGCTGGTGCTGTGGTTTCGTCAGCTGGTGGCGTGTGGTTCGGTATTGTCGTAACTACCGTCGCTGCCGCCTCTGATCCTGCTCCCACATTATTCTGTACCACACTAGTGTTCAATTGTCCATTCTATTGGCATGTCGTCAAGGACATGTTCAAGGAACTCATCTGAGTAGAGCTGGTTGCTATTGGAGCAAAATCGTTTAGTAGGTCCGTACCTCCTCGGTGACTTGCATAATATTGCTGCCTTTGTAATATTTCGGCCTGTGTTTCATTGCTGCGAGCTTCTCTTCTCGATGAGTTTTTTTTTCTTCAGTATCTGTGCTGTCTAAGCTATCAACGAAGTCGATTGCTGTGCAGTCGCCCCGTAAGCGCCTATATAACCTATCGCAAATTGCGTGCCATCCCTTTTTAATTCTAGTCTGTTTAGAAAAATATCTAACGTTTGTCCATCTAAACGTAGAATCCACGCTTGGATCTCGGTTCCTACCGTTTCATCAAAGGTTAAGTCGTATTTATTCGCCATTTTCCTATGAATTGTTGAATTCTAACTGTACACGAAATTAAGTATTTTAAATTTAAATATTTCAGTTAATTAAATCAAATAATAATTGTTTTAATAGGAACTGTTTTCAATCAAAACTGTATTAATTACACAAAGTAATTGTTTCTTAAAGTGTATTTCCTAATTTGTGTTCTATTGCGTAAATCGCTTATCTAACAACTATTACCCAATAATTATTAATAATAAAAAAAATTTATAATCAAATACAAATATACTCAACACTGAAAGAATACTATTTTTATTCAAACTCAATTTGAATTAAAAAACTTCTTTAGATCGCTGTAAAAAAAAATATTTTAAACCCCCGTAATTTATCTAAAATCACGAAAAAACGAATTTAAAATTTTCTGCAAAAAAACAAAAAAACCAAAGAAAATTTTTCCAATAATTAATTAATTAACTAAATAATTAATTAAATAATAATATTATTTTACAAAAATAATTAAACAATAATAATATTATTTTACAAAAATAATTAAACAATAATAATATTATTTTACAAAAATAATTAAACAATAATAATATTATTTTACAAAAATAATTAAACAATAATAACATTATTTTACAAAAATAATTAAACAATAATAATATTATTTTACAAAAATAATTAAACAATAATAATATTATTTGACAAAAATAATTAAACAATAATAATATTAATTGACAACCGTAATTGTTTATAAAAGAAACAATTATGCCAAAAACAGAATAATAATTAAGGTTATAAATTGACAACCGTAATTGTTTATAAAAGAAACAATTATGCCAAAAACAGAATAATAATTAAGGTTATTAATTAAATCAATAAATCATTGTTTATAAAAAAAATTACAATAATATTATTTTCAATCAATTAATTAATCGATTACACTACACTGCGACTATACAGACACGCACCTATACAACTATCTGTACTGTATACAGTACAGTCACAGTATATACGCTCTATATCGACACTACGTATGCTGAACTTTTATATACACGCTGCTACAATATCAGCGCATGTGCTACCAGCATGTATTTTTCCGTAAATCAGATATACGGTTACGACTAAACTAATCGAATAACGAGTAATTAAATTAGCTAGTAGACGAGCAAGTGGTCAAAAGTGTTATTTTGTTTAACACATAATTTATTTAACCTTAAATTAATTTTGCAAACGCGTGATTAATTCTACACCAAACCTTTAATTTTCAACTGCCGAAAATAAATGTAACCATAAATTAAACACAATAGTTCGTGAGTAATTTACGTTATTGCTCAATTTACAACCTAAAATTTTTAATAATTAATTAATTTGTAAGCACTTCAAAATAAACGGAAATTTTAAAGACAACTGTTACATTTACTTTCGTCACCAAAATAAGATGTTGATATTATTTATGCGAATTCGCTTTACATATACGAAGTCAATACTCACTATGATTTTATGTAGCTTGACACTTTATTTTTCCCAACTTTGCAAGAGAAGAAAAATTTTAATAAAGTGTTTAAGTTATTTATGTGATTTCGCTTTAATTATTCGAAATCTAACTTAATGTTATACTTTATTTTACTCAAACAAACGGTTTATGACTGAAAAAAAAGTTTTGTTTATTATTAACTGTTAAAAAAAATTTTGATCACTATATTTTAATTTAGTATTTAGTACAAAAACACTTTGACAAACACATTTGTCCACTTGCGAGAGACGGTTTTACAACAAATTGTATTCTCATACGTTCCCTATACTATAAAAACTATTTAACAGCAAGTTATATTCTTCTTGTATGTTAAATGCGATGTACGCATAAATCGAACAGCCGTTCGAATTAAATAAAATGCCGAAATATTATTTAATTCCAGCCTGGCCCGTACTCAGAATTTTCCAGGGTCAGCCGAGGTTTGTTTACCTTTTGCACGCGAGAGCTCGCATGCCAGCTGCAATATACTCTACGCGCAAAGTCCGTATATACGGCTGACTCGATTATTTTTTGATGCGCGCGTTCACGATATACGCCGCGCGAACCGCACTATACACTTTGCCGCTATTTTTTCCAAAATAATTCCCACAACTCTGTGAGTTCTTCTGGAGGGCGCCAATTATATAACAGGGTTTTAACCTGGAGCAAATCCGCGATATATTAATATATTAATATTATTATCAGAGCATTAATTATGTGGGGAGAAGGTGTAGTCAAGGATGACTCAAATATGTAATATGTATATATATACTAGGGGGTACCCCCCTGCTCGCTCCGCTCGCCAACCCCCAAAGTATCATGAAATTTTTTGTTTTTATGGAGGTTTTCTATTTTTCCACACCACCCGGGAGGTAAATAGATTGGCGCGTTTAATAGAAATAAATAAATGAGGGGGGCATGAGGAGGGCTGGGAGGAGGGCTATGAGGAGGGGCGAAGAGGGCAAAAAATAAGATCAAAATAACGTATTTTTTGAATCGATATTACCTTGTTTTGAGGAGGGCAAAATGAGGGGCGAGGAGGGGCGAGGAGGGCGTAAATCTTATAAGATTTACAAACAACTATATAATATAGGAAGATATATATACATGGGACATTCTTAGTCAAAAAAGCCACCCCCTCTGTCCAAAAATCAGAGGCTCAAAAAAAATCGTGTCCGGGCTTAAAATTTAGCTTAATATATCTACTTTCCATTACTGAGTGGCCTTTTTGAAAAATTCAAAATGGTGGGCTGGTGTAGCTCAAACAATACACCGATATCACCACGGAATATCAGTTAAATGTTCTTAAAACTTGCAGGGGCAAAGAACAAATTAGTAAAAAGGTTATTTGCATGTATTTTTTCCCGCTGAACACGAATCCATCGTTAGTTTTGGTCTCTGGGTCCACCTTTCGTCCATAACCTCAAAGAACAGTCAAATAATGCAGTCTTACGTGGTGAGACTCGAAATAGTGGTAAAAAAATTAGGGACAAAAGTTATTCGCATTTTTTTCCCGCTGAATACGAATCCACCGTTAGTTTTGGTTTATGGTGCCACCTTTGGTCCATAACCTCAAAGAACAGTAAAAAAACGCAATTTTACGTGGCTGAGACTGGAAATAGTGTACAAAAAAAGGTCATCATCATTTTTCGTTGGTTTTTAACAGAGGAATACAATGCTGTTCTCGGTTTCAACCTTGACTCAAAAGCTCATTTTCAAGGTCATTTCAAGGACAACTGTTCAAAGACAAGGTCAAATTGTTTAAATTTGACACTATTTTAGCTATTATTTTGACGGGAATGTCATGTTTATGATGGTATTGCGTCCTTCTACAAGAAGCTTTGTAATAGTAAAATTTTAAATTTCATAAAAAACCGCGTTATAATCATGTTTTGAGGTTATGGAGTTTGAACATCGTGTGTTTATAAAATCTCCATATGAATGTGTGTTTTATTATTTAGTTGAGTATAGTTGAGTAAATCTTACTTATAGTGGAGTAAAACATACAGATTCTATATTTCAAACATTATATTATGCATATTGGAACGATAAACGATTTTAGAGAAGGTACGTGCCAATGCATCGTTAGCGGTATTTTCATTAAGTATATTCCGGATTTAAAAGTGTTATTCTTTTCTTAGAAGTGTTTTGGATATTATTAGATTTTTCGTATTTTGCACTATTTTGGTAATGGTTCTTAAAAAATCATTTTTTTTTTGTTGTTTCTGAAGGATTAAATACTAAGCCTTTTCTGCATAAAATTCTACTCCTTTGGTAGCATTAGAAAATCGTTTAATAACTACCGTTTTTGGTTGTTGAATAGTAAACGAGTGGTTTTTTAAAATTTCGGGTACTGCTAATGCCGTTGAGAATCTTTTATTCAAGTGTCGTGTTGATTTATCATGGTCTACCTTACTATAAATAAAAATTTGTATGTTTTCGAAATGTTTGCTTGCCCAATGAAAAAGGGCTTCTGGAGTCAAAATCGCTTCAGATGGTTTAGCTAGAAGACTTGCTCGGTAAGCCTCTCTTTTAAATATAGCTCCTAAACCATCATATTCACTTTTACCGTGGGCTGTTACGCAATAATGCCATTCCGCTTCGATTCCAAAATCTTCTTTATGGTTGATGAGATTAGCGATCTGGAATCGGTTTTTGAAATATTGCTTTGCACCATCTGTGACGTATATCAATTTTTTAACATTTTTAATAGTTTTTTTATTTCTGGAATCAATTGCTTCTGAATTGTAAAGACGGCAGAAGTATCGTGTTTTGAACTATCTGAGAGGAAGATGGAACTTTTATGTTTTAATTTAGAGTTTTCTTTATAATAATAGATAATTGGGAATACTGTACATTGCTGATTGTTGAAGTGAAATGCTTGCGAAGCATCTTGAACTACATATGAATAATTCTCAGAAAAATCGAACATAAAAAGTACTTCTCCTTTATTTAAATTCTGTTTTGTTGACGAAATAAATTGAGACTGCTGTTTCGCTATGAATGAATGCGGTTTAAGAGTCTGTAGCTTGTCACAAAATTCATTTACAAAGTCAGAAACTTCACTCGTAACTATTTTCAAAGTCGACCTATCAGTTGCTGTCCATACACTATATTGTACCTGATCGATAAAGGCACTATTTAAAATTTCAAGTAATGTCGTGGAAAAAAATGAAATATCTGGACATTTATGACATTGATCTAGGTAGCAATCGGGCGTAGGTGTCTTGCACACAACTGATTTCAAACGATCATGATAATCACGAATTGGATTTTCAGTTTCTTTTGTTAAGCTGTTAATTTTAATTGCATGAAGCATCAATTTACAGTTCTGATGAATCGTACATACACATACTGAGTGAGTTCCTCTTGCTCCAGCTAAAATACAATGTTGCGGTCGGAATGTTGCAAAAACACTGAAACTAACTGGATGATCTGAGTAAGTCTTTTTGAACAATGTATGCAGTTCTTTGAGATCCATTAACAATAACCATTTTTGCACTTTAATACGCTCACCATCAACTTTAACTGAACACGTGTCTTTGACATCATTCTACCAACAGTATCGTCATTATAGAAATCATTAATTAATGTAATTGTAGCATTTGGTATAGTTTTACCTGCTCTTGCTGTAACATCGGCCAGAACACCACTTGCTGATCATAATTCTTTAGCTTTTTTAGCTAAAGTTCGGGAAGGATCAAACCTATTTTGAAATTCGTCTTATACTCCAAGATTCTGGCGCAATAGTGAGGATTCTGAGATTCATGGGATCATTACCTTCCAAACTTGTGAATTTATCTTTTAATCCTTGCAGAAGTTCTTCCAATTCAAGTAACCTGGTAGATGAAGCATCTTTTTCAGTAGTTAAGGAAGTATTTGGACACTCAGTACCTTGGTCTGCCGAGGTATCATCACATTCCATACTACTGATATCATTGGAATCGTCTATATTCATACAGCTATCAGATCAATTCAATGAACGTTTTAATCTACAATCATTACATACCATGGCAGTTACTGGTAAATTAGGCTACTCCTGCAGTAATGCTTTTGATATTGTTCTTAAATTTGAACCCTTATGATTAGGTACGTCTTCATCGTTATAAGGATTGATGCACCTATCTGTACGGATTTTTTTTGACATGATGTTGGAACTCCCTTGAACTGTTCTTAGAAGGACTGTTGAAAAGTTGATTACTACAAATGATTCGAGAGCTTGACAACTATCCTGAAGAGGACTGTTGCGCAAGTCTGTACCCACCTGGAAGAAATTTCCTTCAACTATCCTTAGAAGGACTGTTAAAGAAACAATGAGTTCGCTACTGTAAGAGCTCGCTATAACTATCCTGCAAAGGACTGTTACGCAAGCAGTTACGCAACGAGAAGAAATTTCCTTCAACTATCCTTAGAAGGACCGTTGAAGAAACAATGAGTTCGATAATGTAAGAGCTCGCTATAACTATCCTGAAAAGGACTTTTACGCAAGCAGTTACGCAACGAGAACAAATTTCCTTCAACTATGCTTCGAAGGACTGTTGAAGAAACAATGACTTCAAGGAGGAATTATGCACTACAAAAGAATGTCGTTTAACTATCCTCGGAAGATTATTTGAAAAAATTAAAGCATAAAACGATAGAGGAAAGTACATATTTTCTTTTAACGTACAATATTTTATGCTGTAAGATATATTCGATGTTGGTTATCATGAGAAAAAAAAAATCTAATTATATCCAATCTAATGAAATCTAGGAAAAAAACATCTCATTCTATTTCGAAAAATGTGCAATTAAACAAATACGATTGAGAACATAGTATTTAATTAAATATTGATTTTTGTGTTCAATTTATTTTTCGAAAAGTAGCCCCTACATCTAACTGCAAAATTAAAAACACATATGCCCACACAAACATTTTCTAAAAACACGGGATTCGGACTTCATAACCTCAAAACATGATTATAACGCCTTTATTATGAAATTGAAAATTTTACGATTACAAAGCTTCCTGTAAAGGACGCAATACCATCATAAACATGACATTCCTGTCAAAATAATAGCTAAAATAGTGTCAAATTTAGACAATTTGACCTTGTCTTTGAACAGTTGTCCTTGAAATGACCTTGAAAATGAGCTTTTGAGTCAAGGTTAAAACCGAGAACAGCATTGTATTCCTCTGTTAAAAACCGACGAAGAATGATGATGAGCTTTTTTGTACCCTATTTCCAGTCTCAGCCACGTAAAACTGCATTTATTGACTGTTCTTTGAGGTTATGGACGAAAGGTGGCCCCCATAAACCAAAAATAACGGTGGATTCGTATTCAGCGGAAAAAAATACATGCGAATAAGCTTTGTCCCTAATTTTTTTACCACTATTTCGAGTCTCAGTCATGTAAAACTGCATTGTTTAACTGTTCTTTGAGGTTATGGACGAAAGGTGGAGCCAGAGACAACAACTAACGGTGGATTCGTATTCAGCAGAAAGATATTACATGCGAATAAGCTTTGTCCCTAAATTTTTTACCACTATTTCGAGTCTCAGCCACGTAAACTGCATTTTTTGACTGTTTTTTGAGGTTATGGACAAAAGGTGGCCCCATAGACCAAAACTAATGGTGGATTCGTGTTCAGCGGGAAAAGATACATGCAAATAACCTTTTTACTAATTTTTTCTTTGCCCCTGCAAGTTTTAAGAACATTTAACTGATATTCCGTGGTGATATCGGTGTATTGTTAGAGCTGCACCAGCCCACCATTTTGAATTTTTCAAAAAGGCCACTCAGTAATGGAAAGTAGATATATTAAGCTAAATTTTAAGCCCAGACACGAATTATTTTGAGCCTCTGATTTTTGGATAGAGGGGGTGGCTTTTTTTTACTAAGATTGTCCCATATATATAACTATATTCTCTATAAAAAAGGGAAGAGGGTACACGGTTGGACTACGCGGCTATGCGTATGCTCTCGCAGGCGGGCTTACGGGAGAGGACGAATACCCGGAGAGAGAGAGAAGATAATGCAGGCCTAGCCGACTTACTCGTGCACTTCAGCTGCAGGTAGTGATCGCCGCACGTGTAGCTGCTCAGCCTAGGGTAATCCCACACACTTTTAACTGCTCGCTATTATACGCGTGACGTGCGTGTCTCTCGCTTGCCGGTCAAAATGTCTCTCCCCGGCTAGTCGCGGCTCTCTTACCGTCCTCCCCCCGCGGTTAACCTATACTCTCTCTGTCCTTCTCTCTCTCTTGGTCCTTACCATTCGAGCTTTCCTGCTCTCTGCGCTCGCCGCTGGTCATGCCTGTAACATCTGTAATTTATTATTACATATTAAATATAAATGAGAGAGAAAGTATGTGACGAGGTGCCATTTCCCATCACAGTCTCCATCTTTTTGTATTTAATTTTTTTTTTGTTTTTGTATTTTTTTCTATCTTATTCTGAAAAATTCAATTAAAAAAGAGCTAAGCGGATTTTTCTTTTCCACTTGTTTCTGGATCTATGTTGCCTATAAAATAGTAATGTGAAACTTTTTTCAGAGTAGCGATCAGTGTGATTTAAATGTCGTTCAGCCTCACGGTGCCCACAAAGTAGAGCATCATACCCAGTAAACTTAATTATATACTCTAAAAGTTTCTAATTTTATTATAGACATGAAAATCCAGTCGCCACCTAGCGGTCGGATCAACTGTAGATATGTGGTCTCTTTGGCTTACTGATAGTTTTTTCAGATCACCTAAACCCTAATTGATCTAGGTAAGATAAATAAATGAAGAAATAAAGACGTTTTCACTACTAATAGTCACTTTTCTTTTATAACTTGGTACAAAAAAACAATCTTGTCAAAAAATTTTTAAGTATGGGTGAAATCGCTGATATTTTTAGTGACTCTGAATCTATTGACGGGTTATGTGATTCTGATGTTAAAGATGATTCCGTAAGTATATAAGGTGAACGTGATTCCGACTCGCAGTGTTCTGATGAGAATGATTCTAGAGAGTTTATTGAGATTGATAAGTGGACGAAGAGTGAAAAAATCAGGGATGGTATTCCATTCACTGAACTATCGGTCCAAATATTCCGGATAATGTAACCACACATTTGGATATATTTTTATGTTTATTTCCTAATAATCTATTAGATTTAATTATCGAGCAAACGAACCTTTATTCACTACAAAAGAAAAGTAAAGCTAAAACAAAAATCGAAGACGAATTATTAACTTTTGTTAAATTTTGTTATTTATATTTTTTCATACTACAAAAAGTTAAAATTTATACGCTTCATTTGCAAAGAATGAAAGATCTTCAAAATTATTGATTCATAAACTGTACAGAAAACGTAAATAATTTAAAATCCAGTAATATACGAATTTTTGGTCGCCTTCTTGGCTTCACTATTTTGAATTTTCGAAATCTGGGTTCAAATTCGTAATCCGCGACCACGAAATCCTCTGTATACGAATTTTTAGTGAAATACAGTGCTACTACAATTTTTGGCCACCATCTTGGAGCCGCTATTTTGAATTTTCAAAATCTGAGTTCAGATTCGTAAGCAGCGACTCTGAGAACCCTAGTATACACATTCTTAGGCCAATCTAATTAACCATTTTCCTTCTACTGCATTTCTTTCATGAAAATGACGATTTTTATTTGTTTATTTATTTATACAACAAAATATTAAATAAGTATTTATTCAAATGCAATGTTAAATACTTCTTCAACTCCCACTTAAATTGGATTTTAAAAAAACTTGGCGAATTAATGTTAACTTTTATTAATTATAATGAAAAGAACATGAAGGTTAAACATAAGTGTAATATAGGAGATCATGTAAGAATATCAATATATAAAAATTTAGTTGAAAAATCATATACACCGAAGTGGAATACAGAAATATTTACAATTAGAAAAATACAAAAGACAATTCCATGTGGCATATACGTGAGGACCGAATTGTTGGCTGTTCCACCGTAGCTAAGCGATCATTATCTTATCAAATTATTGAGATGAGGATAGAGATGATTATCTTTAAAAGCGATGTAGTGTAGATGGCGCTCTTTTATTATTCAAATTAAGTGCGTTGAATGAGAGCCGTATTGATGAGGAAAAACTCGAGTCGTACTTAACCTCCGATTACTACTTGAGTGGAAATCGATTTTGAGCCTATATCAACAGGTGGGCGAGAAAGAGATAGGAAATCGAGTGATGGAAAATAGAGGAAAATCATCGAGTGTTTTTTTTGCAGTGGAAGAGTATTAATTGATTTTGGAGGAGATAATTGATTGAATTGGAAATTTATTCAATGTGAGTTGATTAATACGGTCGGCGATTTACAGGCAATTTGTTTATGTACCACAAAAATCATTTGGTGAGATCTTTCCCGTATTATTTAATTTGTTTCAGCTATCGATGCTGCAGTAAGTTCGAGAGTGTCGTGAAGGAGTTGTTGAAGTTGTGTTGTTCGTGAGAGGGTTTCCGTGAATTTGTATTTGTTTTAGATTCGGGTTTCAGACGCTGGTGTTTTATTTCTGTTAAAATTATGATTATGCTAAAGCAAGCGTTCGGCTCTTCGTACGTGCAAAAAGAGGCTAAGGGTGGCCATATCGTGATTATTTTGCAAATGTTTTTGGTATTTAGAAGTCGAAGCGGTGTAAATTAAAGTTATTCGAGAAAAAGGGGTAATTGGGGTAATTGTGTCTATTATTTTTCGAGTAAAACCGGGGATATAATTACTGTAATAATAGTAACTCGGAGTCAATCATTTAGTTGGTCAAATTATATCAATTAATTAATTGTAACAGTTAGAATAAGTTTTTAGGCAATAAATACAAATTAATAGTTACAATATAACGAACCATTCAGTAGATAGTACCAGAGTTCCTGCATGCATATAATTTAAAAGTGTCGTTCAATTGTTCAGACGCAGACCAGCGAACCTCCTCGTGGGATCATAGGAGTCTATAGCGAAGGTGGTAAATTGGGAAAAGATTGGGAAAGCATTGTCCGACTGTAAATAATAGTGATTGTTGCTACGGACAAAGTAAAACAACATAAGTTTAATCTAGATTTTTCAAACATATCAGCTAATAATCAAACATCAATTTTCAAATATAAGCAGAATATTCCCCCAGATTTTTAATATTAAATTTTGACTTTTTTGCATGATCATAATTTTTATCTGAAATATCAATATTGTTAAGTTTATTAGAAACATGTATTTTATTTGGTAATGAAGTTTCTTTCAAAACATCTATACTTGAGATGTAATCGTACGTGATGGGGGACTTGTGCGTTAGTAGATTAAATGAATCTTGATCAATATTTTTAAATTGTAAATATAATATCTCAAATTTTCATTTTTAACGTCTTTGCTAATTTATCAAGGCTAGTACTTAAGAAATTATATGAATCTTTAAAAGATACATATACTTTCTATCCATCTACATTTTTTTAATAGTAACATATTTTTCATTATTTTTTGGAATTATATTAATACTACGAGTACCTTCAAAAGTGTTTGCTATATCTCTAATAATTAAATGTGCATCATAATTTGTTAAATTATAAAATAATATAGGCAAACAATAAAAAAGTTGAAATTATAAATTACAAATATTATGCGCAGCTCCATGATAATTACCGCTCGAATGACAATGATCTCGAACTTTTCTATTGGTTATTTTAAAGTCATTATAAATGTGACATTTTGCTTCATTTTTAAAACCTGTTTCTTCTTGTGGAATTAAATCTCGCATTGGTTTTTTTTTGCTAAAATCTGTAAAAGTAAAAATTATTTATTAAGGTATTGAAACATTTATATAAAATATATACTTACATTATTAACTTCTATAATAATTTCATAAAGTTTAAGTGCAAACCATTTTGCATAATCATAACCTTGACAAGATTTATAAACCGCAGTTCATCATAACATAAATAGTATCTAATACTATATATAAGCTTTATGATTTTGGTATTCATTAATGAAAAAAATTCATACTGATTAATATTTTCTAAAACATACTCAAAATCTGCATAAATCTGCGTACTTTTAGGGTGGAGTGGGTTTAAGGTAGAGGGAAGCTAGAAGAGATAAAGCACGCCGTGAATAAGCGAAGGTTTGCTACACCACCGTGCGCGCACAAAAGTGGCTCGAGTCCTTACTTGTCTCCCGAGCGCGAAGTCCGCTTGATAGCTAGCCGCGGCTGGAGAAGTCAGAGAGAACTGAGAGCTGCGCTGCCGTACGCCGGGCAACTTATACTCGCACCTACTCTATCCATCTCTTTCGCACCCATCTTCTCTTTATTTCTAATTGCGATTCCCCATTTCCCATCCAATATTTTGAATTTACAATATTTTTTATACTCATATTATGGATCTCTAGTGGGATAAATGCATTACCTTTATAGTTATTCTAAACTTTAATAATTTTGTGTTAGTACAGGCCGTCTCAACCATTTGAAATGAAAAACTTTTATTAGAAGCTCAATGTGTCTTACTTCAATTATTACTAGTTTATAAACTTATAATTATCTGAAAGTAATTTTAAGTTGTAGCGTTATTTTTCGTAAAGATGAAAATGAAGAAACTAAATACTTTAATAGTAAAAGCAAATTAATTATAATGTCAACAAATTTAGATGAATGGTTCAGACGGCCTGTACTAACGCAAAATTATTAAAGTTTAATATAACTATAAAGGTAATGCATTTATACCACTACAGATCCATAATATAAAAGAAATTGTAAATTCAAAATATTTGTAGTTTGATCTTGATATGGCTGCGGTGTACGGAGACGGCGGCGCCCAACCATACTTGGAGAGTGACAAGGTTGCGAAGATTGTGCGTTCTCCTGCCTGCCACCTACCTGCCTGTTTGTCTGCCTTATACTTATGTGTTGGCACGCGCGCAAAAAAAACATTTGTAGTAGGTAGTGAGTTGGCGATATGCAGGCTGGCTGGAACGTACACATGCGGTTGTCTACCTTTTCTACCTCCAAAAATATATGCGTACACTGTATGTGTAGTAATAACATAAGTATATATATATATATATATATATATATATATATATATATACATATGACAATAATTTTAGCTAATCCAGCCAAGATTATTGCGCCGCACATATATATATATATATATATATATATATATATATATATATATATATATATATATATATATATATATATATATTCGCGAACAGAACAAGCGGTTTTATATTCGCACGGAGCTGATACAGAAAAGACCGAAGCGTCTGTGAACGTGGCTCAGTACGAAGTGAGCGAGTTGTCGCTTCGTTCCCGCGGCGCTACACTTGGGTTTCGGTAGTGCGGGCAAAGCCCGCCTGAGGGCGCAGCTCATGCTTTGGTAAGGAAGAAAGAGAAGTGAGAAGGAGGAAAGGGGAGCGTCTGCTCGCGGTGACGTCACGCTATGTGGCATGCAGTCGACGGCTTGCAGACGGTGTTGAAGTGGACGAGGAAGGACGAGTGGCCAGGACGAGAAAGTGCGACGAGGGATGCAGCAGGAGGGGTATTTGGGCAATGATGCCGATGAAGAGGCACGAAGACGAGAGCTGCAAGGCCCAGGACGGCGTACTCGCAGCAGGAGCAGTGGGCACGGTTAACCTCGAAGAGGTTATATTTACATACAGCTTCCTACTGCATACATCCACTGCCGCTATTATCAGATGAGATTAGTGTTTTGTTTATCACTGTAATCTCTCCTTACTAATGCTATGTTGTTTCTAGGTGTCTGGCGAGTGCTTCGGAGGCTGCTGCTGCTGCTGTTACGGAGGAGCGGGCTACGAATTGAGCTACCTTGCTGTACCTGAGAGACCACTCTGCCTCTGCAAACCTTCCAAACCAGGTAAGAGAGTTCCAGTTTGATGTGCATGTCTGCTGTAAACTAACTCATCTTTATGTTTTCTAGGGTATATGCTGCAGGCCTCCTTCATATCTAGAGAAGCAGCCGCTCTGCTCAAGGTGGATCTATTCATGCCTTTCAAGGCATAAAATCAGGTGGGTATTATTCTAATACCATTTTGCTTATATTCTTGATTTCTAATCTCTTCTGTGTTTCCTTAGGTTGGTTCGAAAGGACAGGAGTAAGGAGAAGAGACACCAGGACATGCTCAGCGCACCCAAGCCGAGACCAGCCAGCTCCCACCTATGCGAGGCTCTATGGGATGGCAGCTGTGCGTCCTCTTCAGCTGCTTCAGGGCATTGGAGAGCTCGCTTGCTCTGTGTCGTCCAGGGGAATAGTGTGTCTTTGGGTGTGTGTATATAGTGAGTGAAATGGGAAGCTAGCGTGCTATCGTTTACATAGGCCAGTTCTGTCGAGCATCGGACTTGCACTGAGCAGTTCGTTCGACAGACTGGAAGTTGCGTAACGCACACAAAATGTGGTGTTACAATATATATATATATATATACTTATGACGTCAATCTTTTTGCCTTAAAAAAATATACGAGTACTGTGTGTGTACAAAAGAAATAGGTAGATATAGATATATATTTTAGTAGTTAAATTACATTTTTTAGTTAGAGCTGTACTATATATGAATGTATGAGGTAAATACATATAGTTATGGGAACATACGTACACGGAAAATACAAATGTGGATGGTTCGTATCGTCTGGACACAAAAGAGACATACCCACGCTCATGAATAATATGACTATGTAGGTAAAAGCCTATGTCAGTGAGCGCATGTATAGGGCAATACCAATGTCCATAGTTCGGAGCGGCTAAGTCCCTTTACTTTTGAAAATGTTTTTTAGGAAGCAAATTTTTTTAAGAATAAAATACTCATAGAATCCTTCAGTTTGAGACGCGTAAAGATTCGAAATATACCGATTTTCATTTGTTATACCGCGTGTAGTCATTTCTTTTAGTCTCTATAACTAAATTAAATAATGAAATTCAATAAAATTTTGTCTGAATATTAGTTTTATATAGAACTATAATTCCGATAATTTTCCAGTCGCAAGATTTATGGCTTCTTCAGAAAAAAGATAATGTTAGAAAATGCATTTTGTTGGGCAACGACACTTTAAAAACTTTTATTTTTTTTCCTTTCAAAGTTAGAGTGATAATGTATTAAGTATATAGATATATACGCCCACTAATATTGTTTTGATATAACATTTGTCGACATTTTTTCCACGTTAAACCAGATTATATTACTTGAGGAATGAAATGGCATTTTCTGAAAAATTACGTTTTATACATGTCGCTCATCTGCTTTCGAAAATTCCCTGGTTAAACCTGACCAAACTTTACATACATTTTTGATATATATTTCTAAAAGTTCCTTTGAAATGTCAACAAAAATGGTCGACTTATTTTAATTTTATATCTATTTTCCGAAATTTGAAAATTGAGGTTTTTTGAAAATTTTTTGAACTTTAATAGACGTTTATCATATGTTATATAGTATGTTTAGTAAATTATTTAAGCCTCTATAACTTGCAAATTAAATTATGAAATCCAATGAAATTTTTACTAATTTTTACAAATCTATGGGCAGCGTTTTTTTTCTCCGAAAATAAATCGCCTTATTACCTTAAAATATCCAGGAATGTACGCGTATATAAAATAAGTATTCAGGTAAAAATTTTACTGACTTTTATCGTATAGTTTTTAAGTAATAAATGTTGGAAAATAGTATATCGTGTATCGAGGGCGGAAAGTAGGCAAATATAGCGAGGGCGTTGCAGGCCAAGCCGAGGCAACCGGAGCAGTGCGCGGCGAGCCGAGGAATGTCGACGGCGGCCGAGGGCGACCGAGGCAAGGGCTACAACCAGTACGAGCGTTAATCGCCTTCGGCCCGTGGTGTACACGATACTTTTTGTCTTACCTGGACCGAAAGGATGATTTTTTGTGCATATATGAAGCGGACGGAAAGTGAATTATTTTTCCACCCTAGAGCGGGTATTGATATTAAATATCTGTTCATAGTTTGGGAAAGGTGGGCCAAAGATGAACGAATGGAGATATGCCACATACTAACACATACATACACATGCGCACGCACACACACACACACACACACACACACACACACACACACACACACACACACACACACACACACACACACACACACACACACACACACACACACACACACACACACACACACACACACACACATACATACAGACATTTTTGAAGACGAGTGTATTCAGACACCACAATGCATAAAACATGTTTATGCGTTAAAAAAATACAAAAAAAAATTTTTACCATCACAAAGCTTTCTCTTTGAGAGAACAAAATAGTTTAAATATCTTAGAAAATAAAGTAATTACAATATTCATGTGTATTATACTTGCAACTAATGCAATACTGTGATTTTTTATTAACCTTGTTTCTATATGTAAGGTAAATATGCCACTATTGCAAACCAACGTAATTTAAGCAGTGGTTGGGAGTTTTTAAAAAACTCTCTCTACGTTCCGCTCTTTGAAAAATGTATTATTCCAAGTTTGAAAATAATTTTGCTCCGGAGCGCAATTATTCTTTGATAACGGAGAGGCGTGCCGGGTACAATTCTCTTGAACCTGACCAATATCGCTCTTGCTGGGAGCAAGAGCTATATCTCGGGGAAGAGAATCGTGCCAGGCAGGATTCGTTGTCAGGTCGATCGAAAATCACTCCGACTGAGAGCGAAACTCTTCTTGGATAACAGAATCGTGCCGGGCATGATTCTCTTGCGCTTGACGAATGTCGATCTTAATCAGATCAAGAGCTATTTTTCTGCGAATAGAATATTGCCGAGCAGGATTCATTGTAAGATTGATAAAAAATTACTCCGACTGAGAACGAAACTATTCTTCGATAATAGAGAACGATTCTCTTGTTCTTAAAGGATATCTCTAATGCTCGGAGCGATTGATAACAATTGGTGTACTGGAAGTCTTTGAGGTCGCTGATTACGAATCAAATATCAGAATTCCAAAAAACAAAATGGCAGAGCAAGTAGTATAACAGTGTTACTATGTTTAATGCGAGCTAAACACTTTAGAAGCCTGGTTTTTACAAATACGCCTTAAAAGTACTTAGGCCCTTCTAAACATGGCATACCATTCGGGTGACACTACATGTTTCGAAGTTCCTAAACACTTTTATGACCTTAAGACGCATCTTTTTCAATTATCTATGAGAATTCTCTCTTTAAGCGTGATTGAGAAAAGCTCTTGAGAGGATAACTCTCGGCAAGAACGATTGTCTGCTGAGTGCCAAGGGGATCGCTCTCTGTGGGAGCATTCTTGCAAAGAATGATTGAGAGAAACTCTTAAGAGGAGTCCATATCTTCTGCTCTTGTCTAATCACGTTCTTGCTATTTATTCAAATAGTAGTTTGTTAATTGAAAAACTAAGAGTCGTCCCCAATTCTTCGTAAAATAAGGAATATTTTGAGACCTAAAAAATATTTAACATTATTTCCTTTTCGAGAATACTTCGAAACGCGAAAATTCAGGTTAGGTTTTCCGTTTCGAACTATTCTCCGAAAGTAAATAATGTTAGGTACTCTTTTAGGTCTCAAAATATTCCTTATTTTAAGAAGTATTGGGGATGACTCTTAGTTTTACAATTAACAAACTACTATTTGAGTAATTAGTAAAAATTTGATTAGAGAAGGACAGTAGATACGGCTTCCTCTTAAGAGGATAACTCTTGGAAAGAACGATATGACGAGGGAGTCATGAATATCGCTCTTTCAAAGAATGATTCTTTTAAAGAGTGATTGCCTACTGGGGGCTAAGAAAATCGCTCTCTGTGAGAGTGTTCTTATTTAGATTAAAAAAAATCGCTCTTTGAAAGAGCACTTAAAATAAGCGAAGTAAAAAAATTCCGGAAAAACTGTATCAATATTGACTTATTCCCAGATCGGTCTGAATTCCTGAATTTACGTGACGCATTATACTTTATTAACAATTCTACACATGTCCAAAAGAAAGCCGAGGTTCAAACCTTTAATTTGCGTAGTTGCGGAATCTTTGAGGATATTTGGATCAAAAGTTACGCATGATTTAAAATTTCCATACAATTTAGGTGGTAAAGTAGAAGATCACAATTTATATCCGCAAGGCGTTGACAGTTTGCGGTCTCTCATTATACAGTCTAAATTTTACCGCAATTTTAAATCCAGCGTAACTATTGATCCAAATATCCTTAAAAATGCTGCGACCATACAATTTAATGGTCTTAACGTCAGCTTACTGTTCGACAGATATGAAATTGTTAATAACGTAATAATATATCACGTAAATTACGTCTGTTTGCAATAGCGTGATGTTTACTTTACATTAAAAAAAAATCTTGAAAAAGAAACACAGTATTGCAATAAGTGTGTATTATAATACACATGGATATTATAAATACTTTTTTTTCTATGATATTTAAACTATTTTTCCTGCAAGCTAGGGTTAATAAAGTGCGTATAGAAAAAAATTACAGGGGTACCAATACATCGTATTTCGGAAAAAGACTTAAGTTTGAACAACAGTATCTGTGGCTCTGAAACTCGATTTGGGACGTTTCGAAAAAAAGAATTAAAGACTTTTTTGAGACGAAAGAAAAGAGACGTGATAGATCTAAAACCATGCAGAAATGTTAAAATGGCTCAGAATCAAACATAATCTAAAAATCACAAAATTGTGAGGTTAGATTTATCTCTATAGAAATGTCTCACTAAGCTATTAGGGGCTTATGTAATTTTTTTCTAGAGCTAGGTGGAATTTTTTGAAAATGGCTGTTTTTCGACAATTAAAAAAATTTTAGGAGGTCACAATTTTAATAATTTCGGTTGAAACATGGCGAAAGTACTTTTTTATGTATACTTTCACAGAAGAATTCGGCGGAAAAAATTGAAATACCCAACCTGAGACGATATCACAATTTTTGCTGGCCTGGTCCATATTCCCATATATAAAACTGATACTTTATTACGAATTTTACAGAAGAGACATGCGACAGAGGTGTTATTTTAATCACGTTTGATTAAATTACTAAGGCATATAAATAAACTTTTCTATGCTCAACTTAGTATTTAGAGTAGACATGTAAAATATTAAATATATTTCATTACGAGATTTATATATGCAGGTTATTTACTGCTGATAAATACATCGAACACGAAATTTGACAGTTTACTGAAAATCATCCATATAATAAAATATAGAACTTAAAATTTCATTTAAAATCATTTTATATCAATGTTGATGTTTTAGATTGATTGCTGCATTAAACTTAGTGGAATGCCAGATTTGACACTATCTTTTGTTAATCCAAGAATATTTGATGATGTTAGTTTCCATCCTTGTGTCCGATTTAAAAGATGGGAGGTATGTTTGATCCTTAATTTAATATGATAGCAATTTATATGTTATTTATTTATTCGTATACAGCTTACAATAATAATATTATATTTTTATTTTAGTCCGAAAAGATACTATCTTTTATACCTCCAGATGGAAACTTTAGACTACTATCTTATCATTTGGGATCTCATAATATTGTTGCGATTCCTATATATGTAAAACACAATATATGTTTAAAAGAACCCGGAGGTGGAAGGCTAGATATTACAGTTGGGCCGAAACAGACGATAGGAAGAGTTGTAAGTACTATAACAGTTTCGTGCGTATGTAACTATTCAGTTTAGTTTTTTGTTACATAAATTTTCCTTTAAGATAATTGCTTTAGTATAATTCGTAGATCTTATTTTCGTGCCCTCGCGGTTCTATTCGACCCCTATTGCCCACGTTCTTATGGCCTCCACGGTAGGATTCCATAGAATACTGATGGTGGTATTTTTTGTTTACTCGATAATGCACGAGCACGCGTTCACGCTCGTGCTCGTCGAGTAGGAAAATCCTACAGCGAATGCAGGTATCTTACAAAATATTGATATCTGCATTTTCCTTGGATAAAACTTCGAGAATGTACCCTCATACGACATGATTACCGTTCCGTGGGAGGCTCTCATACGTATAGCCAAAGTTACAGTCACTAGATGATAGGTACTTTTTCGAAAATCGTCCAGTTGGCATCCCTGTAACTTTTCTCTATCGGAACCTTTAGAGCTGTAACTTTCAGGAATAGTATATTGTGCAACTCGGGGGGGGGGGGGGGGGGGGGATAGACTATTTCTGCGAAATGGGCACATTTCCACACACTACAGTTTTCTTTTAAGATGTAGTAGACCTAAACTCGGTTCGATTGCGTAAAATGGCAAGCGATCAAACATTACCTAAAAAACATAAAATTTCGGACTTATATTCAGCTTTGTAGTCTTTTTCTTTCCAACCTGTATACCCTTTTGGGTTTTTACAGGATACCTCCACCACCTCTGTGTCGAGGTATTTGATCCTAACCTTCACCCACGTTACCGACATGGCAGATTTCTACCTGTGCCGATAAACTTGTGACGAAGGAAAAACCCGTAGGCAAAAAGTTCCGCCAGGACCAATGCACAGTTTGAGTTCCTTTCCGGCAGGAAACAGAAAAAAAAAATCCTCAATCTGCTCCCGCCGCAAATCGAACCCAGGCCGCTCGGGCGAGCGTAACTCAGCTAGCTAAGGCGTGCGCCTTAGCCAACTGCGCTATGCGAACCCCTTTTTATATTCAGCTTTGTATATGTGCCCCATGTAGCTGCCAGGGTGATGAAATATTTTTTTTCTTAAAGCGTATAAAAAGACAAAGAAATTTTTTTTCGGTACGTTTAAATTGACAAAAATGGAAGCTCTGTAGAATTTTTCGAAAATAGCCGTTTTTTTGTCATAGCTGAAACTTTAGAACACTTTACTGGGTCACACAGCTAGAGGACCTTAGGGGCTGACATTTTTTGAGTGCTTCTTTTCATAGGTAGTTTCATATAAAAAATCGGCGGCAAATTTGGTGAACCCTGTGCGCACGATTTCGGCGAAATTTGTTGGAACGACACACACATACACACACTCATACACACACACACGCACGCATGCATGCACACACGCTCGCACGCACGCACGCACGCACGCACACACACACACACACACACATATATATATGAGTCATTCGAAACAAATTTTGAAAATCCATGCGCACTCGAGTCTTCGTTACTTGTCGCCGATTTTTTATATGAAAGTACATATGAAAAGAAGCTGTCAAAAAAAATTCAGCTCCTAAGGTCCACTGTTGAGTGTTCCAAATTTTCAAACATGGCCAAAAACTCCCATTACAATCAATTTGAACACACCAAAAAAAATTTCTTCATCTTTTGACAAACTTAAAGAAAAAAAAAATATTAGACTCTCTTGGCAGCTCAATGGATTACCTCTACAGAGATGAATGTAAACCTGAAATTTTGTGATTCTTAGGTTATGTTTCATTGTTTGCCATTTTACATAATTGTTATGTGACGAAAATTCTGGATTATTTTTATTTTATTTTTATTAATACTTTCTTAGCGCAAGTAGTAAGTCCAGAACTTTCACATTTAATATTAGCTAGAAGGAGACAGAATGTCGAAGGTCAATTAGATATCTGATCACATCGACTTCCTGTGGACTATGCAGTTTTCGCCCGCCGAGCGCGCATGCCAGCACTATCCTATCCCCTTAATGTGGGATTATAACAATTTATAACTCTTACGAAATCAATCATAGATTTGTTTTCGTCATGCGTATGCTCGGTGTTGGACTTGAAGGCCTACATACTTTTCTCGCATTGATGGATATTAGTAAAGGTTTCGCATTGAAGACTTATTATCAAACAGTGGATCATATTCGGATTGCAGTAGAAGCAGTTACTAAACTTGTTTTTCAACAAGCAGCCAAAGCAGAGCAAGAAAAAAATCAAAATAGTGTGAAAAATCATTTGTCAGTGTCTCGTGATGGCTCATGGGCAAAAAGAGGATTTTCTTCTCTTATTGGTATAACATCTTTAATCGGAAAACAGGCAAAGTAATTGACGTTATTGTGCAATCGAGTGTATGCAAAGCATGTGAACAGTGGGCCGGAATAAAAGGATTGCGATGTGAATCACGAGGGAAGTGCCGGCATAATGGAAGTGAACAGTATTATTGAAATGTTCAAAAGATCAGTGGAATACTTTAAAGTGTACTATAAATACTATATCGGCGATGGAGGCACAAAAACGTTCAAGTTATTGCAAGATGAAGAGCCATATGGCGATGCTTTGAAAGTAGAGAAAAAGGAGTGTGTTTTGCACGTTAAAAAGCGAATGTTTAAACGTGCACAAGATACCAAAAAATAACTTACTCAGTTAAAAAAATAAAAAAAACTTTTGGAAGCAAAGCAAGCAGCAAAAGTGAAAGTGCAAAAGAAGACAGTGATATCTACTAAGAGAAAAACTGCAGTGAAGGATCCAAAAACTGCAGTTGTGAAAACTACATCTCTTACCAAAAATCTGATGAAGGACCTCTCTTTGTATTGTGAATTAGTCATTCTGAGAAATAAAGATTCAGGATATTCAATTATACAGGACATGAAGAAAGAAATATGGGCCACCTTCTATCACAAAATCTCTACTGACGCTAATTTGCAACACTCGTACTGCCCAACGGGGGTCAGCTCATGGTGCAAGTATCGTCAAGCAGAGGCAGCAAATTCTTTGAAGGACTACAAGCATCCTCCAGCTTTCGACGTGAAAACACAAGAACTTTTAAAATCTATCTATAAAGACTTATCTTCAGATGATTTGCTCCAAAGTTGTGTCGGCGTGCACACTCAAAACAATAACGAGAGCTTCAACTCTGGCGTCTAGCTCCGAAACATACATTTTCGGGGAAGAAAATAGTTGAAATTGCAACTTACTGTACGGCATGCAAATTTAATATAGGTTTCCTACCTATATTAAAAATTATCGAAACCATGAACGTCTCTATCGGCAAAATTGCAGAGGACTTCGTAAACAGAAGTGACGATAAGCGTATTTCTAGTGCCAACTGACGCAGCGGTGGAGCATCTAAGGAGCAAAGGGTGGCCCTTAGGAATACCCGATTGGAAGCAGAACACTACTACGAGGAAGCTGAAGGTGAAATCTATGGAGCAGACATCGATGATTGAAGGTATGAAGCTATTTTTTAATAATAGGCTAAGAATCATTAGATTTACGGTACATTTTTCGATGAACAAAAGTAAATCGCGTTTTTCTCGAAACAACGTTTTTCGACCTGGTTGACATGATTGAGAAAAAACTATTTGACCGATCAGGCTGAAATTTTTATGACATATTCTACACACGTGTGGTTATAGTCCCTAGTAGAATTATAATTATTTATTAATATTTACCCTATTTATTTAAACAATTTAAGTTGCAAAAAAGGTCGAAAATTTCAATGTCCGACATTTTGTTATTTTTCATCAAATTTTGTTTATTAAGCTACCGGCTGTAGCGAAAAGCTTATTTTTTTATAACCCATCCACTTTTTTGCTTTTAGGGTCTTCAAAGTGGAGATATCACATCAACCAGATTGTAGTAGGGTCAATTTCAGGCAGTCGGACCAGCCAGATTTTGCATACAAAACAAAAATAAAAAATATATTTTATAAGTGTGAAACCTCTTCTTTTATGTGTAAAAAGTTTGAATATTGTAAATAAATTTTTCTATGACAAAAAAATTATTGAAAATTATTGCTGAGATCGTAGAGTGACCCCTTAAAGGAACGGAGGTCATAACTTAATGTAGTAATTATTGCGCGTTTATTATTTAGGAAATTAGAGTCACCTTCCTTTTTAGTCAGGTTTAATAAGTAATGTTTTTAATTCATTGTATTATTTAGCATTGCATGGGTTTTTATAGGTAATTTTCAATGTATTAAAATTGTCACTACACTATCTTATTAATTAAATTGTGAAATATATTTGAAAATCACCGAACACCTTATAAACATAGTTAATGTCGAACACAGGGAACACTTGTTATCATAGACACTGCAATTTGACTCATATGTAGTTTTCACAAACAACGGGTCAATAGATTCCGGTGTTTTCAAGCTTCTTGTACGTCAAAAAAGCCTTTGGTGGTAGTATTTATCCATAAAATTAAGCCATATCGACCCAAAACGTGATAGACAATTGATAAGTCTCTCGGTGTAAAGAACTGATTATTGGAATACACAATACTATGTATGCAAAATACGCAAGCCGTCCTCGAACACACGTTGTCCCCCTTGACGCATGAGTAATCTATATATATATATATATATATATATATATATATATATATATATATATATATATATATATATATATATATATATATATATATATATATATATATATATATATATATATATATATATATATATATATATGTTTTTAAAAAGTAGACAACAGTGCATTACAGGCCTAATCGCAGACTTCAGCTAGCAGCAAACTCTGAAAAACAAAAGAAAAAAATAAACAAGTTTACCACAAAGCAACAGGTTCAATAATATTAAAGCAAATTAAAATAAGTATAAAAATATAAAATTTGCACTCATCTAATATTTTTGTGGATGAGCGAAATACTGCCCAATTCACTACAAGTTTTAATTCACACACATGGTTGTAGGCCTTTGAAACTTCACATATCTGTTACTTGGATCGTCAATAATTCACTGGTCTATAGTTTCATGCTTTTTCAGTCACTTTTGCATAAACAAACTCAATAGTAAATTTTAATATTTTTCTTTCACGGATCAAAACATTACAGAACGAAAGTTAGGCTATGTCAGCACTCGACAGGCACAGGCATAGATCAGGTACATTCGAGAGGGGAACTCCGCCGCGGCAGCAACATTCGTTCCGTATTTCCTCTCGAACGGAGTGTCATATAGTTGCAGCGCGTAGAGTGGAGCGGAGGCGCCATTTTCAGGCAGCGCCATTGTTGGGGCGCGCGCGAGTTGAATGGGTAATTCATATTTTCCGTTTTATTAGCTAATTGAATATATGAAATTCTTTTTTATTATTATTAGTATTAATTAATATTAAGTAAAATAATATAAACCTTGAATTAATAAAAATAGGTACGAAGAGACTAAATTAAAAACCAATTTTTTGGGGCCTGCGGTGGCTCAGTCGGTAGAGTGTCGGATTCCCACGCCGGTGACCCGGGTTCGAATCCTAGTCTCTGCCGATTGATACAAGCACCTCTGTAAAAATTACATGTGCTTTGTTTACAAACACACCGCAGACCCCCGTCGTCGATTAGCACCACATGGAAGCACAAACATGGCGACGTTAAAAAAAAAAAAAAAACAATTTTAAAACTTTTCTCAAATTAAATATTAATTGCAATTTTAATATATATACTGTTATCAGAATAAGTATATAATAGCTATTGGAGTTCTAAACATAATAATATCGTCTTATTTATAGGGATTCACACGTGACTTTGTATATATATATATGTATATAGATATAGCGGGATTTGAACATACTTATTAATTAATTATATTATAATTAGGTAGAATTTTAGAATCCAAATTTATAATGTCAAGATTCGAACATGCTTTCTAGTCTATGTAATTCTAAAGGTTATAATTATAATAACATTTATTATTTACCAACAAAGATTTGAACGCGGGTCACCTTAAATAAAACTTTCATGAGATTTTAATGCGCTTTATAGACCAGGATTTGAACGCACTAGCAACATTGATCGAAACTAAATTAGTCATCCTTTAAATCTCTCTTCGCGCAGTATAGTGTTAATACTTTATATTTCGGGTCTCCTTACATGTTTTGAACATTGGATTCGAACTTGTGTCCATTACTTGAATATTTTACATTATTTTACTAAAAAGAGATCTTTATATTTTATAAGGTGCATTTTAATTATTAACGTTATGTTCTTGTTAACTATTTTATTTTTGTATCTAACATTTTATTTTTAGAAAATTTGATTTTATTTTATTAAAATTGGCCTCGGCAAAATTCAACCGAAACGTGTTTGCACTTTGGATTTTCCTTTTGCATATGATTTAAGGCCCTTTCAGGACCACATTTCAATAGAAACTAACATCGAGGAATGAGCACTTTTTTTTAATTCGATTTTGAAAATTTTTTATGGGTAGTCAATGACGAAAATTTTTCTTCATGGGTAATCTAGAAAATTTATTTTTATTATAGTGTTTAACAATTGAATTATACATTAATTACATATGTACAGTACACTTTCTCGCAAATATATACAGAAATAATCACAATTTATGCTGCAATGAAAGCATAATAAGATTAATAAGTATAAGAACATTTCAAATGTGTTGTGAATTATATTCGCAGACTGCTCTTAATAATTTATTTGCATAATCTGGATGTTTTTTTGATACTTTATACTTAGCCCATGTTTTGGAAAAATCATAATGCACTGCTTCCATAGCTTGCTCACTATAATAGCCGAGACCGAGATTATGTTCAACACAAAATTCTTTTACATGAAAAAAAAAATGCGTGGACTTTCAGCGTTACAGATATACCTAAAGATAGATTCGCATCTTTGAACGCATCTATATATTCAACAAATTTCGGATTTAAAGAAACAGTAAATCAAGAGTCAATAACGGTTTTGAACTTTCCAAATACATCCACATATTTCAAACAACCCAGGTTACGGTTGGATCGCAAGAACCTTTTTTAACAAATTGGAAGCTATTTGTTCTTTAGATTTCAAATCTAGTGAAGTAACACAGCTTGAAATTTTGCATACTACAGTAGCTTTTCTACAACTATGACTTTTACCTGCATGTATTTTAGAAAAACATTTTGAGCAGCATTTCATAACTGGAGGTTTTCTTTTTTTTCTTCATTAAGCTGAGACTTACGTTGAGTTCCAAAAACATTTTTGGGAATAACTTTGTCCTTGCCATTCTTTCTTGCTCGTTTACAAAAAAACAATTACACTTTTCACTTGCATTTGATCTTGTATCTTTCTTCAACCTATATTGCGAAAAATCTATTGTCGAGATCTTTTTTTCGTCGAGATTTTTACGGTATAAATTGGACTTGCAAGATGCATACACTACTTTTGGAAGGCACTCATTTTTTTCGTCATAACTTTTAAACAGTTTACATATTTTATCTCTGAAAGCTGATGTTATGTCAATAATCCGTTTACTTTTATCCCAACAAAGTAAGCAAATAACAGCAATTTTCCTCATGAGTACGCGCGTGATTTTTTATAATAATCGACGGCATGGTGTTAAATAGACTGCTACAAAAGGACTGACTGAATTATTGTACACTAACATCGTTGGAATTTTCAGATATACAAACGAATATATAATCACGAATATATGCGACACATATATACGCTTTGTTTACAAATGATTTTGATCTTGACTGAAGGTATATTGCTATACACATTTTCATCCTTACAAGGTACTTATAGAATGTATTAGTGCCCAATAGTATTCAGTTTCAATTAATTTTTTAAAATACTTTGAAAGTATATAATTTATATTAACTTTTACCGCGATAATATTTTCAACAGAAAGAAAACGTTATTTTAAATTTATATTTATAATGTAACATACACTTCTGTATACATTTGCAAGAAAGTGTACTGTAAATATGTAATTAATGTATAATTCAATTGTTAAACACTATAATAAAAATAAATTTTCTAGATTACCCATGAAAAAAAATTTTCGTCATTGACTACCTATAAAAAATTTTCAAAATTAAATTAAAAAAAGTGCTCATTCCTCGATTTTAGTTTCTATTGAAATGTGGTCCTGAAAGGGCCTCAAATCATATGCAAAAGAAAAAGCTGTTATATATATATATATATATATATATATATATATATATATATATATATATATATATATATATATATATATACACATAATAATAACTGTATACTGAAAATAAGGACCAACACAATTATTACTATAAACGAATTGCATTGGCATATCATAAAATCTAACAACCTATCCTAAACTACCCAATGTGCAGAACATTTTTCACTGGTAATACTCAATCCCCGTCGCAAGGTACAGAACCTTTGTCACTCGACGTTATCCTTACATCTAATAGGTGCAGAACATTTGTCATTGAGATATCGGAGGTCAACCTACCTAACCTTTTACATATGCCAAAACGAAGACGTGGCGGTAGAAAGTACCAATTAAGGAAATTATTTGCTCAAGTGCACCTACCAGAGACCAAACAATTGCATTATTACCAGAATATTAAATTGTTTAAAGGAAAATCAACCCTAAATATCAAAACGGTACCATCAACACAGAATACTGAAGAACAAAATAAAGTACCAATAAGCGAAGCTCAAAGCCAAGACCTTAATAATCAACCAGTACCTACCGAAAATAAATGGAAATTAATTATTTTATATTAATAACGATTGAAAATAATAAATAATTTACATATCTTTTTTTTTTGGGATTCGAACGTAGTATCACAGCTTCTTTTTAGTTTTACAATAGTGCTATTTACTAATTCAATTATGATGCGCTTGCGCTAACTATTGCTTAAATAAAGGGAAATAAACATGACAGATAAAATACTAATAAGAAAAAAGATATATTAGGTATATTACTCCAATTTGGAAAAAAATTATTATCCAATTAGAACACGAGTATTGGAATTAATATTTAAAAAAGTTGTTAATTATTGGTTGTATTTGTACATACTGGAAGATTATCTTGGAGATTTTCGAATAAATGTCGAAATAAACATGGACCATCAAGCGAACAATAATCAGAATGGTGATAGAAAGAATAACCAGGACCCACCTGAAGGTCAGGGTGAAGTAGTTGGAAATGCGGTAGTTAACCGCGATCTAATAACTACCATGACTACCAGTTTTAATTTTCAAAATTGTATAAATACAATACCCATTTTTGATGGTAAAAATATGCCTTTATTTGATTTTATACAGGATATTCGTAATGGAGCTGTGTATGCGACAGCCGCCAATATAAATTATTACCTAAAAGCGGTAATAGGGAAACTAACTGGGACCGCCCATAGACGTATTAATAATTGGCAATTTACCACGTTAGACGATTTAATCAGGCACTTAAAGAATAGATTCGCTCCCTGGAAAAATTATGGGTATTATGATGCTCGTTTATATCGGTTGCGTATGACAACTAACGATACTGTAGGAGATTTTTATGACGAATTAAACATACTACTTACCATGGCAAGAAACGCACTTAGAGAAAAAAAGGGGACGAATACTACGATAACATGATGATTCCTATGCAATCAAGGGCCATTGATATATTTCTAAAAGGACTCCCAAGTGAATTAAGCAAAGCTGTAGATGCCATACAATCAAATTCTTTAGAAAATGTTTATCGAGAAGCCGTTCGATTAGAAACTAGAATGGAAGCAAAGATAATTTCCGATAATAGATTCAGACCCGGTCAAATGTATCAAAATTATAATAATCACCGCGAAAATTATAACCAGAATTACAACAATTATGATAGCTATGAAACTAGACAACAAAATGATCGATTTGGACCTCCGCGCTATTATGATAATAATCCACGATTTCAAACAGATTTTAATAGAATTAATCCTGATAGGTACTCTTTCTCGAGATAATTATAGATCAGGCCCAGGAAATATTCAGCGATATGTTGCTTATGTCCAGCATGATAATAATTATCAGGGAGATGGAGTTAATTATCAGCATAAACCTTATGACGAATACCGGGCCCCACGTAGTCCCTATAGGGATGACAACTACCAAAGTAAAAATCCCTAATATAATAACCGATATTGTAACTCAAGGGAACTCGGAAATCAAACCAGACACTACGACGAAAGAGGACCTAGATTATTGAATCCTGACACTGGAAATTATCAACAATATCGCCCTCGACAACTGGACAGACGACATAATTTTAATAACCAACAGTACAATCAAGGATAAGACCATTATTTAAACTCGAACGTGGCTCGTCACAATTTCTAGATGTCGAGCCAGAGATCTTCCAACCAGAGATCTTCCAACCAGAGATCTTCCAACCAGAGATCTTCCAACCAGAGATCTTCCAACCAGAGATCTTCCAACCAGAGATCTTCCAACCAGAGATCTTCCAACCAGAGATCTTCCAACCAGAGATCTTCCAACGAGAGATACTCGAATCAGAACCAGAATCAACGAGGAACAGTTCAGTTACCCCAATCGAACCAAGCAGTACAGAACCAATCATAGGAACCACCGATCACATCGAACCAAGTAATGACCATAACAAACAAGACAGAAATCCGCTAATTGCCTCGTATAAAGGATATACTAGCACTGAAACGATTGACGATAACCCAACAGAAGTAAGACTTGGAGTAACTGAAGGTCTAACCTCATGGCTCATATTCATGTTAGATAATGGCGCGTCAGTTAACATAGTCAAATTAGGATCTATAGACACCGAATTGATAATTGATGGCAATAAACTAACTAAACTAACGGGAATTACCGAAGAAACTATAGAAAGTTACGGAACTGTTAATTTAACGTTAAAAGGAAAACTTACCGAATTTCATGTAGTAGACGATTGTTTTCCGATAACCGGGGATGGCATGCTTAGGTGAAAATTCTTTAAAGGTACCGAAGCTATAATTAGCTATTACACGAATGCAGTGGTAATAAATACAGACGTTATGTATCCTATACCTCTCTTTGGAACTGAAGACAGCAAAGACATAAGATAAAAAATAACAAACAAATTTGAACTAGATATGGGTAGTGATCAAATAATGGTGACGGTTGAACAAAATAAAATGGACGTAATTGATGAAATTGAAAATGAGACAAATATCAAGATAGTAGGAACAAACAAAAACACACCAACAGAAAACTTGACCAGACAACTTAACGAACAGATGCCTATTCTTGATAAGACTATAGCCGATATAACGAAAAATATTACAGTAACAGATAACTACCTAAGTATAGAGTAAGGAAGGTACAATATACTTTAAGAAAACGGTCAAAACAAATTATGCGCGTTAACCTATTAAAAACCCCCCGGGTATCTCGTTTTCTGATGATTCAGAATTAGCCAATAACTTGAGAAGGTATTCAGTGGGTTTTGACTATAGACTTGTCATGGGAGATCTGGATAAGAACATGTTGTCGACCTCACATGATGCAGAATTCGTTAAAGATCTTGCCTGTAAATTGAACTTAAAGCTAGTGGAACATGGCGCGACTCACCATGTCGGAGATTCGCACACATGGATTGATGTGATCTATACTGACGATGACAATGTAGTGCTGAATGCAGGCAATTCGCTGGCGACCTTCCCAAGCTAGCATAATATCATTGATGTTGAGATTAACTTTCAGACAGTAGAACCTCCTGCTCTCAACAGTTTCACTTATAGGAATTTTAAATCAATTAATTCAGGAGAACTATTATCCCTTCTTGCTGCTTGTGATTGGTCCTCAGTTGATTGCCCTAACAACGGACTGGACGCTAGACTTGAACACCTTAGTCGTAACATTATGGGAGCCATTGACCAACTAGCTCCCTTGAAACGATTCTCTCCAAAGAAAAAGGGTTTTCCACCTTGGGTTGATGCAGATCTTCAGAATCTTTACAAAAAACGAGACGCTTTAGAAAGAAGACACAAACGTACTCGACGAGCCGACCTTAGGAATGAATATGAGTCTCTCGCTGCTGAGGCCGAGCGGCTTACCGAACAGGCGCGAGAGGCTTTTATTCATACCAGAGTCTTCGAAACCCTTGAGAATAACAAGAACGTTTGGAATGAGTTACGGAGTCTGGGCCTTATCTCTAAGGCCAGGGAGGATCTACATGGCTTCAACACGGATGAGTTGAATACCCACTTTGCTGGGGTGTCCATATCTGACTCTGAGCGCGAGGCAGATCTGGATGACATCCTATCAGACGCTAGTGACGATGGCTTCGCCTTCCGCGAGGTCACCTTCGCAGACGTAGTACTGGCTGTTGCCCATTTCTCGTCTCAAGCAAGGGGTGAGGATGGCATACCTCTATTATGTAGGGCTATGGTATACTATGCAAACGAATGTCCCAATAGACAGCCGGCATGGAAGTCTTCTCCAAATAATCAGGCCATGGGAAGGGGATGCATACCTCCCCAGCAACCGCAAATGGGACGAATCTGGCAACAATAAAGGGAAGCCAGCATAGCGCCCAACCGACCATACAGGAGAAGAGAATAGCGACCCCAGAGAAAGTATATGGAGTAATACTTCAAACAGCAGAGGATTAAATAGGACCTCACCAATAGCGACCACAAGACCATTAAGTAGAGAGAGTAGTGAGAGCAACAAAATGCGAGAAGAGAGAGAAAAAACAGAGAGTAGAGAGAGTAGTGAGAGCAACAAAATGCGAGAAGAGAGAGGAAAAGTAGAGAGTAGAGAGAGTAGTGAGAGCAATAAAATTCGAGAAGAGAGAGAAAAAGTAGAGAGTAGAGAGAGTAGTGAGAGCAACAAAATTCGAGAACAGAGAGAAAAAGTAGAGAATAGAAAGAGTAGTGAGAGCAACAAAATTCGAGAAGAGAGAGGAAAAGCAGAGAATAAAGGGTTTCATAACAGTGGCATACAGAAAGTCAGTGAAAACAGAGACAAAGTCGCAAGAAACGAGAGTGACTTAGCGACCATGAGCAAAGTGGCGATATTAGAGCAAGCAGTCAAAACTACTCTCAACAGAGCATCAAACGACTCCTGCGCCTGGTGACCGAAAGAGTGACAATCTTACCGATCCTCGAAGGGTCCGACGTAACGGCGCTCAATCCAACAGCTGACGAGCAGAAGGATTTCGAGCACCTAGCCCTCGTACGAGAGGCGGTTGACCTTCTGGAAGGGTCACAGGTGTCCACTCCCTCGTTGGAGGGCCCCTCCACCTCTGTTACAGACTTAGATGTTGGGGTACCCACATCTAGTCTAGGGGGGGGAGAGCAGCGTACTACGTACGCTGTAGGCCGACCAACTTGAGGTTCCGGAACCAGGCGAAGACGAAGTCGCAGGTATGAGCGCAGAGACCCGCATCTTCACGAAGGTAATACTAGGTGGTAGGCCGTACAGAGCCCTAATTGATGGAGGAGCCACGGTCTCCCTAGTAGGACCAGCGATAGCGGCTAAGTTCAAGGACTGATTGCGACCAGCGAACTCTGTTATAAGAAGTGTGTTAGGTGGAACAAAGAAAGTATTGGGGTATCTGGGCATCAACATGAAATTGGATGGCAGGTCCAGGAAGCTAACGGTAAGAGCCGTAGATCCTTGCGACCACGACATTTTACTTGGACAGGACTTTACCACCCCATGGGACGTTGATGTAAGATACGGCAGATGGATGTGGAGGACTAACGAGGGCCCGTGGAAGCAATCTTGGGACGACGAGGAAATCAAAGCGACCCCAGCATACGCCGAATCCGCCGGAATTACCGAGGCAGACGACGTGCAGCGGAAAGCAATAGAAGACCTAGTGACCAGGATATTACCACCGCCATCGGAAAATTTAGGAACGACCACACTGACCGAACATCACATAGATGTCCTCTCCGCAGCCGCCATCAAACATCGGCCAAGGAGAATGTCACCCAAAATTCTGCAAGTAGTACGCGAAGAGATAGAGAAGATGTTCAGGAGTGGAGTAATAGAGCGATCGGCAAGTGAATGGAGTAGCGCCCCGGTAATCATCAAGAAGCCGGACGGGAGTTATAGATTTTGTATAGATTATCGCGACCTCAACAAAGTGACCCGGAACGATGCATATCCTATCAGGAGCATGGATTCCATATTGGACAAATTGCGTAAAGCCAAATATTTGACCAAAATTGACCTCAAGCAAGCCTATTTTCAAGTACCGATGGAGCAAAGCAGCAAGAAATTTACAGCATTTGCAGTTCCGCGGTCAGGGCTTTGGCAATTCGTAAAAATGCCCTTCGGATTAACGAATGCGCCCATGACCTTTCAACGCCTGATCGATGCTTTGTTTGGCGTCCAGTATGAACCACATGTGTTTGGATACTTGGACGACATCATTATAGCGACCGAGACCTTTGAGGAACATCTCCAATGGTTGGAGCTGGTCCTCAAGAAGCTGGTCGAAGCAGGATTGGTAGTAAATCGGAAAAAGTGCGAATTCTGCTGCTCGAGAGTGACGTACTTAGGCTTCCTGTTTGATAAAGATGGATTGCGACCAGACCCAGAAAAGGTATCGCCAATGACAGATTATCCAGCTCCGAAGACCGTTAAGCAGCTGAGACGATTTCTGGGTATGGTAGGATGGTACTCGCGATTCATTGAGAACGACTCAGATATGAAAATTCCGTTAGTGAAGTTACTAAGAAAGGGGCAAGAATGGAAATGGCATAGCGACCAACAAGAGGCCTTTGAAGGTCTAAAGAAGGCGCTAACGGTAGCTACGGTCCTGGCAAGACCAGATTTTGGCAAAACCGTCACGGTCCAGAGTGATGCAAGCGGAGTGGCGATTGGGACGGTTTTGACACAGGAAGGGGATGATGGAGAGCACCCCATCGTATATGTGAGTAGAGTACTCACGGCGGCTGAACGAAATTATACCACGTCCGAAAGAGAATGCTTGGCGTTATTATGGGCCATTAAGAAGTTGAGACCATACCTTGAAGGGTACGAATTCAAGACCATCACCGACCATAGCGCCCTCCAATGGCTTCGTAATCTAAAGGACCCTACTGGACGACTAGCCCGTTGGGCACTTGAAATGCAGCAGTGGGACTTCGAAGTAATCCATTGGAAGGGCACTCTGCTGAAAGTGCCTGATGCGTTGTCCAGGATGTATGAAGATGGTGGGGAAATAGCTGGATTTGAAGAGATACATGACGAGCGATACGTAGCTAGGATGGAAGAAGTACAAAGACACCCACACCAATTCCCAGACTGGCGAATCGAAGATGGCATGTTGTATAAATTTCGTAGCAACCCCCTATTAGACCCAGTGACATCTCGAGAAGAAGGATGGAGACTTGTCGTCCCAGTAGAGTATCGTAAGAGAGTGATGACGGAGAGCCACTTCATCACCTCCGCGGGACACCTGGGACTTGAAAAGACCTATGACCGAGTGGCCCGCGAATACTACTGGCAAGGCATGTACTACGACGTGCACCACTTCGTCCAGTCTTGTCTCGAATGCCAGAAGCATAAGGCCTCTCAGACGGGACCCATAGGACTACTAGACAAGAGAATTGTAGAGCGACCATGGGCCGTAGTAGCAGCAGATCTTATGGAATTTCCACCAAGTAAGAGTCATTTCAAATACTTGGTAGTATTCCATGATCTCTTCACGCGGTGGATAGAGCTGAAGCCGCTGAGAAATGCGGATGGCAAGTCGGTGGCTCGCGCCCTAGAGGAACTCATCTTGTTTCGGTGGGAGACGCCAAACTCCGTACTCACAGATAATGGGAAAGAGTTCATTAATAAGCATCTGACCGACACTCTGAAGGAGTATGGAGTGACCCATGTGACCACGCCACCATACCATCCGCAAGCCAATCCAGTGGAGAAAAGCAACCGAACCCTAAAGACCATGATAGCGACCTTCGTAAAACAAGACCATCGGAATTGGGATGCCCATCTTCATGAGTTCAGGCATGCAGTCAACACTGCCATGCAAGCGACCACCAAGGTATCACCAGCCTTCTTGAATTATGGACGAAACCCAAGGCCGGTGAAGAGTTTACGAAGAGAAGTAGAGCCAAAGCGACCAATTGTTAGTAGCGACCCCGAAGATTGGTTAGATAGAGTAAGAAGACTGGATGCCCTACGTGACCTAGTAATCAGGCATATCGATTCTGCAAAGGAGCGACAAGCCTAATACTACAATCGTGGCAGGAAGGAGGCGACATTCCAGGTAGGGGACTTAGTAATGAGGGCAAACCATCACTTGTCAAACAAAGACAAATGCTTTTCAGCTAAGCTAGCTGGCCGGTTTGACGGCCCGTTTGCCATCAAAGAAGTCAAGTCTCCGCTGGTATATGTGCTAAATATGGGAAAGGATAAAAGAATACCCGAGGTGCACGTGAGTGAATTGAAGAGATATATTCCCCCAAGGGGAAAAGCCCAGTAGTAGCGACCTCCTCCTTACAAGCGACCTTGAAGTGGTTATTTATCGAGATGGCCAGTAAAGGAGAACAAACTGATCACTCTAGCGACCACAAATATAGCGACCCATCCGAGACCCTAAGCATCGGCGACCAAGGGCATAACCTGAGAACCAATAGCGACCGAAACATGGAGTGACGGAGGCATACCCATACCCAGTAAGTTGTTAAAATTCTTGTTATTTATTTATTTATTGAATTTTTTTATTAGGATATTATAATTTCCCCTATGGCCGCGCGATCTATGAGCGCCATTGCTCTGTGGTCAGATTGAGAGTAGTAAGGTGGAGGTATTAATAAAATTTGTTTGTTTTCAGCCTGATTAGTTATAAGTATAGATATATATATTGTTTTTTTTTGCAAAGCTCTGGTGCCGAGGGTTGTTCGGGAATCGCGTTGATGGGATACAATGGCCCAACTAGAGTCTCGTTTGATTATTGGAATAAACAGTTCACTCCTGGCGGTGTGTCCCGTTTAGGGGGGGAGAGTTTGTGACTTGTATTTCACGTCCCAATATATTAAAACACGGGCAGTCAATCGCGACCAAGTCACCCGTCACCAGAGCCGAGCAAATTTATATTAAATAATTATTGTTATTAATGGGGGGAATTGTTATTTATTGGTTGAGGGAATGAGGATAAGGAGTAGCGACCGAGGAAAGCCGCAGACCGGCACACACACGCACACACCCATACCGGCGACACCGGCTGATCGCCGCGGCGACGATTGCTCGGAGCAAGCAACGACGACGAACATCTACACACCCATGCACAGCACCAACACCACTGCACACTGTACGCGCGACCCTCTCTCTCTCGCTTGCTCTTTCTTCCTCGCCTCTCGAGGATGATGAGCCGCTGCCCGCGCACACACATACACACACGCGCGCGCGACCGCCCTCTCTCCCGATGCACGCAGACGCGGGAGGAGAGAGGATTCACAACAGCAGCGGCGGCTTCCTCCAGGCACACCATCTCGGCTGTAGCCACGAGCGAGAGAGAGAGAGAGACATACCGACACGGCTGTCGACAGAGGGGAGAGCTAGCAGCCGCCGCGCCGCGAGCCGCATGAAGCTGCCGACCTATCCTAGCCTAGGCCGACGCGCGCACGTTGCCGCTGCCAACTGTGATGGTTCGGTAGCGACAAAACCGAAAGCGCCCGGTATAGATATACACGCCGGGTTGCCCGTGCGTATATATTTAGCAATTCATATTGCCCGCGTTTCGGGGACAGGGCGGCATTCGCGGAGCGGACCAATGGTCATTAGCGACTCAAATCGCCGCAGACTTGGCCTTGATTTTTGCATTTAGGGAAAATCAAGGCCAATCACCGTGAAGAAAGGGGCGGAAGCAACAAGTGTGTGTTCGAGAAGAAGAACGAAAATTTTGGAAGAGATTTCCGCCCTCTCCGATTTTGGGCATTGCCTGCCCGTTCGTGACCAAGCATAGACGCGTTTAAAAACCTTAAGATTTATATCCGATATTACCAACGAGACTATTCTCCAACGGAAAATTTGCGACCAGATTGTGAGGAGCATCGTGAGGCGTGCAGGATTTGCGACGGTGAGTGGACTGTAATTGTCGAGCTTCCCTCGGCACTTATAAGTAATATATTTTTTGTGGAACAATTATCGTACATTGCCGCCATGTGCTCGGGGTTAGAAGAGTAAATTCGTGGTGGTGTGACACCATTATAAAGAATCAGTGCGCGTCGGGCCAGCATTAGATTTACGATAATTATTGGGGAGAAAATTACGCGACTCGGAAAACTCGGGAAAACGTGGTGATTTGGTCGTCGCGAGAGACGCGTGCGAGGGCTAACGTAGCCATATTGTATAGCAACCGATAGATTCATTGCGCGAAAATTGTAAATGTGGCGACCGTGCGTATATTAACTGCAATAAAGCTTAGGTACTTAAAGAGAAAAATTTGTGTGTTTATTATATAATTAGTAATTCCTGATTTTCCACTTCACGGAACTTCCTCTGGGAAAGGGCTCGTGCAGAGTTAGCCGCGCTTTACCTGGGGCCCATTAACATAGAGAAATTCGGTAAAGTGTCGAGAAAAATTTAATAAATAAGCCATCGTAACGAAAGCCACGTTACAACCCTGTACCAATAAAGTAGAACATGAGATTCCTAATCAGAATAACATTCTCATTAACACTAAACTGTATCGACATCCACCTGGCTACAAACAAGTAGTAAAAGAACAAATTGAGAAAAAACTTAAAGAAAATATAACAGAGCCCTCAAATTCCTCCTTTAATAGTCCAGTCTGGATAATTTCAAAGAAGCCGGATAGTAAAGGATATCCTAGATGGTGCGTCGTCATCGACTTTAGAGAATTGAATAAGAAAACTATCGGTGACGCGCACCCTTTACCAAATATAGCTGATGTAATGGTCCAACTTGGAGGAGCAATGTATTTTTCGACCTTTGACCTAGCTAGCGGTTTCCAGCAGATACCCTTACACCCTACGGAACGCTGGAAAACCGCATTTTCCACGCAAAATGGGCATTTTCATTATTTGCGTATGTCACAAGGGTTAAAAAATGCTCCCGCTACATTCCTTCGGCTTATGGACAATATTCTACATGGTTTGCAAAATGTAGAGATGCTTGTATATCTAGACGATATAATAGTATATATGAAAAATCTTTTTGAACATAACCAAAGAGTGAGGAGACTATTAGATCGATTAAGAGACGCTGGATCACTATTGCAGCCCGACAAAGTAGTATTTTTGAGACGAGAGGTAGCTTTCTAACTGCATGTAATTAGTGATCCAGGAGGAGAACATGATTCCAAAAAGGTTGAAGATGAACAAAATTTTCCGATACCTCAAACTGTCAAAAACATTCGCGATTATCTCGGTTTCGCCGGATCTTACCGGCGATTTATTGAAGATTTTTCTAAGATATGTAAACCATTGACAGATTTATTAAAGAAAGGTCAAGAATTTAACTGGGGATCCGATCAGGGAAATAGTTTTGAAGAATTGAAAGGTCACCTATGTAAAGAACCTATTTTATAATTTCTGGATTTCAATAAAATTTTCACTTTAACCACCGATTCTTACGACTATGCGATAGGAGCCGTGCTTAGCCAGGAAACGGACCAGTTTAACCTTCCCGTCTGTTACCTGTCCCGAACCCTAAGTAAAACAGATTTAATTATACTACTACCGAAAAAGAATGTTTGGCAGTAAAATATGCATTGAATCAATTCCTTACATATCTACTATGTCGTAAATTTATATGAATAGCCGATAATGAACCTTTAAACTGGATGCACAATAGGAAAGATCCAGGTCAATGACAAATACGACGAATGTTTAAGTTCACCGGTTATGAGTACAAGTTTAAATATAAACCTGGTAAACTGAACACACACGCGGATTCCTTATCGAGGAATCCAAACGAAAAAGAAATTAACGATAAATTTCCCCTAACTTAAAATAATGGTTTTAGAAGAAAAATAGATTCAATGAAAACGAAAAAAAAATACCGCCTAAACCTATAACTCCCAGAAATGCCAGTCAAACTTCCACCGTTAAGAAAAGGACTCCTATAAGCTTTAGACCACGGTCTAATTCTTGAACTGACCAAGTGCCACCCAAACCTATAGGACGAGGAAGACCTAAAAGGCCAAGACTGTTAGAGAAGCACCAAAATTGGACCATAGTGTAATAGCACAACGAGCCAGAGCCAAAAAGTCAAATTTAGCTCCTACCATACTACCTTCAATTCGTAAACCTACAACCTCAAGGCTTAAGAGAAATATAACCTTAACTCCAAAATCCGATTCCTCGACTTCTAACATATTCTTAGAACCCCAGTCTTCAACATCCAGATTATCTTTTATGTACTCAACTGGATTAGACGACGATGACGACACTGATCATACTGTACCATCTATTTCAGATATCCGACGCAGTGGACTGAGAGACGAAGAAACTGAGAATAATACTGCAAGTGACACCTAAAATGAAGACCAAGGCTGTCACCGACCGCCATAGAGAAAATATCGAAATAGAAGTCTCACCTGTAGTGGAATCCGAAAGCGAATGTACCGATGATAGCACAACAGCTAAACCCGATGACGAACAATCTAAAGAAAGATCCAAATCTACCTTAACTCGCCAGGAGATAGAACAATATTCTCAAAAACTGGAAGAAAGTGTTAGGGCTCAATTCAATAAAACAGAAGAGTGGTTAGGTCAAGACGAACCCCCACCCAGAATTCTACCAGATTTTTTCTCCGATGACGACATTGTGGACGATGAGATGCGTAGCCTCATACATGCTAAAGACCCTAATTATGGATCTGAGAATATGGACGAAGTGCTAAGCCAAAGAGTGGAGCGTCTAGTGAGACAAGCAGAAGAACTCACCAAATTGCAATTAGAATCAATAATAGAGACTGATGTTCCTTCGGATATTCGCGATGAATCATCCGAAGACATGGAAGCACAGCCTGCCGATATTGAAAATAACCAGAACAAAGTAGTAACTCGACCCACCAGGGCAATCTCAGTAACTCCTAATATCAAAACTGGAATTCCAATAGGTCAAAGCACCCCGAACTTGTCGGGAACAGCAAGACGAATACCTGTGTTCCAAGGACTTGATCAGATTCCCGAAGAAGAAGAATCCTCAGTAAGACTCCATTTTTCCAAACCACCTATTGTCGAGTTCCCATTGTATTTTCCATTAGCAGCTCCTACTAGACCGATAAACCAATATACCGATTCCAAAAGAAGTAGACCTCAAGATTTTGACAAAATAACGTCATGACGTCAGAAGAATGTTTGACTTATAAACAAGACAATTTAGTTTATTTTATTTCTAGAGACTGATAGCACTAGCGCTACTACCCGATTATTTGAAATAGGAGAAATAGGAGTTATGGATTTAAAAAATTTCAAAGATAAAAAAAAACAAATTTAGGACAAATATTAACAACCCCCTATAAAAAGTATAATGTATTATCGTTAATAATAAAAAACAAATATTATGATCCTATATAAATAGATTTAATCAAATTCACAGTAACAGAATTAAAACATATTACTTAAGAAAAATTTGAGAAGTTTTAGAATCTCGCGGCGAGGAGATTTGACAAAACAGTTAAAACCTGGTTTATTGACCGAGATTTTAATTAACATTTTCGAAACTAGTACTATTAAAGTGACTATTTGTCACCGCAAAGTAACCTTGCCGACCCCAGAAGAAAGAAAACCCATTATTGAAACCTTACATAATAGTCAGTCAGGGGGGCATAAAGGTATCAATCAAACGTATAAAAAAATTAGGGAACGTTATTACTGGCCTGGTATGCGGGATGGTATTCTCGACTACATTCGTAAGTGTGGCAATTGTCAGGAGAAAAAAATAGATCGGTTGAAAACCAAAGAACCCATGATAATCACTGACACACCTACACAAGCCTTTGATTAGGCATCCATAGATACAGTCGGAAAACTGCGAACCACCCCCAACGGAAACTGTCAGTTACTTACCGTCCAATGTAACGTAACTAAATACCTAATGACTATCCCAATATCCAATTTAAGGGGGCAAACCACCTTTAAATTGTCAAAAAATAGTTTTTTTTTATTTACCTTATTTATAGGAAATTTCCCGTAGAATAAGCTCCCGAAAACCGTTTTAAGATATCATAATTCCTTTTAAAGTTACAATATAAATACTGAGACAGCTTTTTTGCCGATTTTGCGTAAATTTGGTATTTTATCAATTATTATTTATTTTATTATTATTTATAACTAAATGTTTGATTGATTATTTTATTTAGTTATAAAGCAATAAAATATAATATAATAAGATCCATGCTTGTATATTCAAATATTTGCGCGTTGTTATATGTAATATTGGCGCATGTGCGAATTACGAGTAACGTGACATGTCATTACGTCACAAGATAAAGGTCGATAAATCAGATCGAATTTTTGACTAACCTTACCCGTACATTTTTCCTACTTTTGACAGTTGGCTTTTATGTTTACAAACCACCTGTTAGTAAACACAGCTAATATTTTTATTGTACTGAACTTATACAGTGTTTTAATTGCATTTGACAATTTGTGAATGTGTGTAAATCAGTGTAGTGAAAATGTCTTCTAAAAGAGATAAAAAAGGAAGATTTACAAAAGAAGCCAAGACTATCCACCAGCTCAGCGAGGAAACTCCAAAACACAGCTAGTGCTAGAGCCACCAGTGATACAACAAACAGAATCATTGACACTTCAATTTTATTTTCTAAACTTAGAAGTGTTCTGTGTTGTAATCGGTGCCATGGCAGTGTTCAATTAAGTAAATCTGGTGTGCAGGGTCTTGGTTTCAAAATAGATATTGTGTGCTCAAAGTGTGGTGAAATAGCAGCGATCAACTCCAGCAACAAAGTAGGAGCCAAAGGAAATGCATATGAAGTGAACAGAAGATCTGTGCTGTCTGCTCGTGCACTTGGACATGGACACGCTGGCCTTTCAACTTTTTGTGGGATTATGGACCTATGCAAGCCAGTTGCCCAATCGGCTTTTGATTAAATAAATAAGCAGTTGAGCGAAGTGTGTGAAAGTGTCGCTCAAGAGTTTAGTATGATAAGTACAGTTTACTCAATTTATTCATTTTTGTGTTTTTTTTTTTTTCATTTCAGGTTATTCAAGGAGGAGGAAGACTCATGGGACTCCACGCACCAGAAAATATTGATGTACACTGCTGCAGATGTTTGTCTGCTACGTTGAAAAGAAGAAAAAAGTAGATGCAATTGATAAGATGAGTATAAATTATATCTATTAGAACTTGTACATTAATTGTTAAATAACTCTAAATGTTGTTTTTATCAATTTCAGCTTACTGTCCGTAAGATTCCAAGTGAACGCATGGACAGATTGGGCTCAAAATTTATGGAGATACTCATTATAGTAGTACTTTTCATATGAGCGTAGGGATTTTGATTTGAACGAGTAGAAAATTTTTTACATCTATAAAAGTGATAAAATTATTAAAAAATAAGTGTTATATTTGCAATGTTCATATAAAAAAATACTTGTACTCGTTCAAATCAAAATCCCTACGCTCATATGAAAAGTACTACTATAATGAGTATCTCCATAAATTTTTAGCCCAATCCATCCATGCGTAGACTTGGAATCTTACGGACAGTGCTTAAAGTCTTCGAAAACAGTCTGGTTTGCCATGGAGGCATAGAAGGTCCAACGAAGGTAAAAATTATACAAATTGGTATGTTTTTACGTATACTTTGAGGAAAAAGAACCCTTATTAAAATAAATATCAAAATAAAAATTCTTAATTAATTTTTTTGTTTCAGATTTTAAAGGTGGTATGCCCCCTTAAGGGCCACTACTATAGCTGACGCTTTAGCAAGACATTTCATCTGTCAATTTGGAGCACCCAGAGCTATCTTATCCGATCGTGGGGCCAGTTTCTTGTCAGAAATAATGGAAAGCATGTTGAAAGTTTTTAAAATACATCATTTGACCACATCCGGTTATAGGCTACAAACTAATGGCTCTCTAGAGAGAAGTCATGCACCATTAATTGATTTTATAAGAACATAATCTGAAAATTATAATGATTGGGACAGTTTAGCACCATTCGCGACATTCACATACATTACAAGTGTTCAAACAGCCACAAATTTTACACCGTACGAACTAGTATTCGGAGGAATAGCAAGATTCCCAATTCAAATCCCGTCTGACGAAAAGCTTAAGACTTATAATTTGTATTTACGAGACTCAATTATGCGTTTGGAAGAAGTTATTATAAAAAACCACTTAAAATAATCGAATTTTTAAGTAGGAAGAATGTTTTATTAGAGCTTCTAAATGGAAAAAGACTTAAAAAAAAAGATTAATTAAAATTAGTACCCCCAGACTCCATTAATCTTAACTCGGACTCAAGTGATAATTGTTAACCTTACGGGATAATGATCAACACCGTAATTCTTGTACTTCTAACCACAATAGTATTGACGTATGGACATAAAAATTATGAAATAGAATTAGTAAAATTTAATCTAGGAATTTATTGCGAACGCTTGAAAACTATTCGAATTAGAAGAGCTGATTGGCAAATAATAATTTACATTGAAGTAGATAATTTTTTACTGGCACATGGACCCATAAAATTAATTCAAAATACCTACACTAAATGTACCATTAAAATGCCAGAACAAAAATGCAAGTTAGCATTGAGAATAGATTTGATGGACCTAAGATATAAAAAATTGAAACATATCCATAATGAGATAAATCAGACCACTAATAGCTTAGGGCAAATCAATCATCATCAGGGACATGAACCCAATACCATACGTACCAGATGATTGGCACCATTAGGAGTAGGAGTAGTTTAAGTAAAAGCTTATTCGGACTCTTAACCGACGACGATGTCGAGTTAATTAACCAAAATATCGATAAACTATTCACCGACCAAAAATCTATGGTACAACTAGTGGACCAACAAGCACACATAATATCCACGGGCTTTGAAGAGCTTTATAATACAACAAAGAACCATGGAATAGTAATCAAGGGAATAGAAAAAATAATAGAGGAAAAGATGGACACTCTTCTAATAGGCCAAGCAACAGAGCATTCTAGCTTGACAAAATTAATAGCAGGATCGGACCAATGTCATTATGTCTGGAAATAGTTGCTGATAGTGGGTGCATAGTTTGATACTCCAATTTTCAATTCGTTTTTTTGTAATTAGCGATTATTTATGAAAAGAAGCCATTTTTCGCGTTTTGTGCTTGGAAACTATTTATCCGATCGTAATACTGTCTACAGACGATTTGTAGATAATAAAAAGACGAATAAAATGCGACCTCGAACGTCCCGATCGGATAAATAGATTCCGAGAAAATCCAAAAAAACTATAAAAAATGACGATATTTCAAAAATCCATAACTTTGTTAATTTTTAATAAGTAGCGCTGTTCTTCTGGATTTAAGTGGGTATTAACATGTTCTTTGATAGTACAAAACCTGGACTATGTCCGACGAATACTTTCGGAGTTATAGCGATTTGAAATTTTTAACCCTTTTTTTTGCGGAGGGCTGTATGCTCGTGTATTTATCCGATTCTCCCGTTCTTTGAAAATTTGGAAAATATAGATAAAATACTTGAACACCTCATCTCGCTTTTTTTAAAAAGATGATTGCTAACGGTCGAAAAATCGATGCGAACTTGCGCTGTCCGCGAGCGAGTAGTCGAGTATTGGGGGAAGAGGGGAAACGATATCTATAGATATAGTAGCGCGCTTTTCACTCGTTTATCTCGGTTATGAATTAAGCTATCTGGATGTTTTTTTTTCCATATTCCGGGGTAATTTTGTCTGGAGAATCCATTTTTGTCATCCGATTTTACAAAAAATTACTGTAACAGCTAGAAATTATCAACTTTTCTCAATAGTTGTTAACTTTTCACAGTTACGATGGTTTGTTATACGGGAAAATTGCTTTCCTTTCATGATTTTACATTCCCGAAGTTATTCATGTTCTTCCGAAAGTATTTTCCCTGCCGACTGGAATTGTAATGCATGTTTAAAGTGCAATACGCCCATAAACCCAGCCAGTAATAAGCAAATGTTCACCATTTTACAATGCAGTTCAAAAGGTTACTTCTTCTAAAATGTAAAAATCGTAGATCATTCAGAGTAAAAGAAGAAGATTTATTCATCAATTGTTTCTCTGCTTTGTTATTGTACATTCTTTTAATCAGATCGAATGCACTGCTGGCTATTTCATCGCAACTTGCATTTTGATTGTAGAAAACAGATGCTAATTTCAATAAATTTTCTTCAGGAATTTTATCCATCAATTTATTTTTACCTTGTCTAAAGAAACAGGATGTTGTATCACATCCGTTGAATGCATGTAGAAATGCAACTATTTTCTGTAAATTTTGTAATTTGAAACTATTTGTACAATAAAATTCATTAGGATTGGAACCTTTACTCTCTTTTCTGAAATAAATATTTAGAGTATTAGGTGCGAGTTGAGATAAAATAACCAACAGATCAATATCTTCGCCTACGATAACAACGGTACTTTCGGAATCTAGTCGAGCATTTTTAATAGCTGTAGTTATAATCAGTCTATCAGCGTCTTCAGGAGCAACTTTGGTTCGGAAACCAGCTTCGTTTAATGCCAAGCAAAGCATATCAATGAGTCTTGATTTACTTTTTTCATTGCTGAGAAATTGCTTTTGATTTGTTGTAATACTAGTATTATTACTATAAGCAATTTCTCGACCGATGTTTTTCATTTGCCTACGACATCGTTCAACAGATTTCGTTGACATCGTTTCATCTTTGGGTTAGCCATCGAAAACTACCCAACTATTCTCACTGTAGTGTCTCTTCGCATAACTAACATAACTTTTCACAATGTCTTCAATTTTCGAATTACTCTGCCAAACGACTTTATGTATGAAAAATGCACCGTCAACGACATGTGTTATTGTTCCTATAGAAGGTAATTCATTCGTATAATCGAAATTGGAATAAAACGCAGATTTTGTTGTTTTCCTCATACCATTTTCATCAAATAATGATAATGGTATGGGTGCAAGCTCGTACGAGCTACACTATTCTTTAATGTCATTCTGATTTCGGATGTGCAATGTTAGTTTTTGAAATATTAATAACGGAGATATATAAACTTGTTAATTTCCGACGTTTTTCATAACTAAATTTGCAGCCGCTAAATGAGTAACTTTATTACGTTTTCTACAAACTATATCATTGAATTTTTTGTTAAACGATTCATCCATAGTTTTTTTTTCCTATTTCAAAACTTCTATGACAATTTACAATACACAAGTCAGCAACTACTCCTGAATAAATACCAATAAGATTATCAGTTTCAGGAAATGGATCGTAAGTTTTGAAATACTGCTGCGTTTTATCTAAATTAAAAGAGTCCCTAGTTATTCTTGGCACTCGATTATCAACATGTTGTTCCGAAGTTGAGAATGTAACATTACAGAAAGATTCCATAGTGTTACCGACTTCTAATACAGCAACCCTAGATAGTATCCATTTTCCTATTACATTTTCAGTTAATCCGCGTTCATGCGTCAATCCTCCATTACATTTTATAGCGCGCATCAACATTTGCTCGATAGTCATGTCCGACCAGGTACCGCACCAGAAGCGATTTGATCTTCTAATAGTAAAGAGCCCCGGCTTACAAAACTTATCGTATTCTACTATAGCCATAATTTGTTGTAAATTCTAACTTAGCCTAATAAAAGTCTTACGGTTTCCACTTTACACATATCCTCATTATGATAGAATACAATAACAAAAAAAATTACAACCCCTAACTCGTCCCGGAAGCCCTTCTAACAGAGGTTCAAAGAGGGTGAATGTAAAAAGACTTACGGTTTACTACTTCATAGATACCCTCATAAGGATCGAATACACTTATAAAAAAATTTACAACCCTTAACTCGTCCCGGAAGCCCTTCAAATAGGGGTCGAAAGGGCGTCAATATAGTTAAAAAATTCTAACTTGGCCTAATTAAAGTCTTACGGTTTTCTATTTCATACATACCCTCATTATGATAGAGTACACTTACAAAAAAAACTACAACCCTTAACTCATCCCGGAAACCCTTCAAACAGGATTCGGAAGGGGGTAAATATAGGTACAAAAATTTTTACTTGGCCTAATAAAAGTCTTACGGTTTTCTACTCTACATATATCCTCATTGTAATAGAATATATTAACAAAAAAATTACAACCTCTAGCTCGTTCCGAAAGCCCCTAAAATAGGGGTTGGAAGTGGGTGAATATATGTAAAAAAATTCTAACTTGGCCTAATTAAAGTCTTACGGTTTACTATTTCATACGTACCCTTATTGTGATAGAATACATTTACGAAAAACATTACAACCCTTAACTCGTCCCCCAAACCAATCAAATAGGGGATCGAAGGGGGTGAATATATATAAAAAAATTCTAACTTGGCCTAATTAAAGTCTTACGGTATTCTACTTCATACATACCCTCATTATGATAGAATACGCTTACAAAAAAAATGTCAACCCATAACTCGTTCCGGAAGCCCCTCATACTGGGGTTGGAAAAGGGTGAATGTAGGTAAAAAAATTCTAACTTGACCTAATAAAAGTCTTACGGTTTTCTACGTCATACATACCCTCATTATGATCGAATACGCGGTTGGCATTTTTTTTAAAGGTGTATTCTATCATAATGAGGATATGTGTGCTGTAGAAAACCGTAAGAATTTTATTAGGCCAAATTAGAATTTTTTACCTCTATTTTCCCCCTTCCCACCTCTATTTGAGGGGCTTCCGGGACGAGTTAGGGGTTGTAATTATTTTTGTATATGTATTCTATCCTAATGAGGGTATGTATGGAGTAGAAAACCGTAAGACTTTTATTAGGCCAAGTTAGAATTTCTTTACCTATATTTTCCCCCTTCCGACCCCTATTTGAGGGGCTTCCGGGACGAGTTAGGGGTTGTAATTATTTTTGTATGTGTATTCTATCCTAATGAGGGTATGTCTGAAGTAGAGAACCGTAAGACTTTTATTAGGCTAAGTTAGAATTTTTTTACCTTTATTCACCGACTTTCGTCCCCTATTTGAAGAGCTTCCGGGACGAGTTAGGGGTTGTAATTATTTTAGTTAGTTTATTCTATCCTAATGAGGGTATGCATGAAGTAGAAAAACGTAAGACTTTTATTAGGCGAAGTTAGAATTTTTTTACCTATATTTACCCCCCTCCGACCCCTATTTGAAGGGCTTGCGTGATGAGTTAGAGGTTGTAATTTTTTTTATAAGTGTATTCTATCCTAATGAGGGTATCTATGAAATAGTAAACCGTAAGACTTTTATTAAGCCAAGTTAGAATTTTTTTACCTATATTCAACTTCTTCCAACCGCTATTTGAACAGCTTCCGGGACGAGTTAGTGGTTGACATTTTTTTATGAGTGTATTCTATCATAATGAGGATATGTGTAAAGTAGGAAACGTTAAGACTTTTATTAGGCCGAGTTAGAAGTTTTTACCTATATTTATTCCCTTCCGACCCCTATTTAAAGCGCTTCCGGGACGAGTTAGGGGTTGTAATTATTTTTGTAAGTATATTCTATCCTAATGAGGATATATGTAAAGTAGAAAACCGTAAGATTTTTATTAAGTCACGTTAGAATTTTTTTACCTATATTTACCCTGTTCCGACCCGTATTTGAAGGGCTTCCGGGACGAGTTACGGGTTGTAATTTTTTTTGTTTCTGTATTCTATCAAAATGAGGATCTGTGTAACGTGGAAACCGTAAGATTTCTTATTAGGCCAAGTTATGATTTTTTTACCTATATTTACCCCCTTCTGACCCCTATTTGAAGGGCTTCCGGGACGAGTTAAGGGTAGTAATTTTTTTATAAATGTATTCTATCATAATGAGGATACGTATGAATTAGAAAACCGCAAGACTCTTATTAGGCCGAGTTAGAATTTTTTACCTACATTCACCCGATTCGAACTCCTGTTTGAAGGGCTTCCGGGACGAGTTAAGGGCTGTAATTTTTTTATAAATGTATTCTATCATAATTAGGATACGTATGAATTAGAAAACCGTAAGACTCTTATTAGGCCAATTATGATTTTTTTACCTATATTTACCCCCTTCCTACCCGTATTTAAAGGGCTTCCGGGACGAGTTAGGGGTTGTAATTTTTTTTGTTTCTGTATTCTATCATAATGAGGATCTGTGTAACGTGGAAACCGTAAGATTTCTTATTAGGCCAAGTTATGATTTTTTTACCTATATTTACCCCCTTCTGACCCCTATTTGAAGGGCTTCCGGGACGAGTTAGGGGTGTAACGAAATGAGCGGCGAATACGCGCGTTCGCACTATAGGCAACACGCGCGCGCCGAGGGTAGTTACCCAAAGAGAACGCGGCAGGAGGCGCGGCGCTGGCCGCGCTGACGCCGAGCGAGAGAGACAGAATCGATCGAGCGTTCGACCCGCGCGCGTCAGCTTCCCGAGTTTTTCCGCCGATATATCTTCCCGACAGCACGAGAGCGACCTGTTGCCACGACGAAAGAGCCGATAAGGAACACGACGACGGTATCTCGTGTGCGGAGAGTGAAAAGGCGCGCCTGAGAGTGTGAAGGCAGATAAGGAGACTGAGAGAGAGAGCTAGAGGAAACGGGAGAGTGAGCGAGACAAGAAATAAGTGATCTACGCCGGACTCGAGGTAAGGGCTAGCCCGCGCAGATAAATATATATATAACGAGCCGCGGGCGGCGTACAGGGCTGCCCATCGCGGACACCGCGCCCTAGAGTACGCCGAGGTGCCGGGACACCGGACGCGCGTGCGGCCCATCGCGAGGGCAACGCGTTCAGCAGCGAACGAGCTGGACGCGCACCGTCGCTTGGCCTGCGCGACTTTTATAACGTTGTAAATATTGATTGTTCAATTCATCGTCGTTAATCCGCTGTATATATTGTTAAATTATTAATCGCTAAAATACATTCTGTTTTGTTAACTAAATCGCGTACATCAATTTCCCCACGACCCGCCTGCTCCTCGACCGAGTTAGGCAAACCCCTTACAGGTCGCGAAAATCCGTGCGTCGAGGCGACTCCGCACGGAGCTGAATCCACCGGGACTCAGCATATTTTGTAACAGGACAGCCAGAGCAGCGGCAGCCAGACAGAAGCACAGCGGCGGTGCGCCGCTGGCTCGATCCAGGTAGGGGCAGAGGCATACGCCAGCACGCGTTGCGTGTTGGGCTGACTCCGCACGCCAACAGCTCGGCCGAAGTTTATGAATTTTCGAATTTTTAAATTTTTGAATTTTTGAGGACTTTTTGAGGTTTTTGAAGTTTTCAAATACTTTTAATTTTTTTTTTTGAGATTTCCAGATTATCAGTGGTTTACATTTTTGACAATTCGAATTTCCAAAATCTACGAAATAATTTGAATTGACAGTTTTTTAATTTAAATTTTTTTTTCCTTAGCCAAAATCCTTTCTAAACGAAAACTGAACTCATTTTTCGTTTCGAAAACCTTTGCGTCAAAAGCCACACACATTTCTAACTTACAAACCGAGACTTGAACCCGGTTACTCGAGGTCATCGGGTTAAGACAAAATTTGGAAAAAAATCGATTAAAGTCACCGGTTTGAAGCGAGATTCGAATCCGAATACTGGCATAGAAAGAAAGAGGAAACAGAAACCCGTTATTAGCTCAGGAAAATAGAATAAAGACGATCTTGCGAAACAGAACGCACCGAGAAAAGCGTAACAAAGATCAGTCTGACGATCTGCTCAACCGAGAAAAATTTAATTGCTAAATTTTTCTCGGGCCTTGAGTGTTTAATACACTCGCACACACTTGCGAAAAAAAAAGCGAAATCGAAAATCTCGCGTAGCGAGCAACATATAGGAAATTGCGACCGAAACCAGCAATCTATAGAAGTTCAGTATGTCCAGCACAACGGAGATAGCTGTAGAGATATGGCTGACGGAACTAACTGGTCAGCAGCTACACGAGACGCTCTCGAAGTTGACAATGTCCACAGAGGGCAGCTATTTCGCACAAGCATATCGCTTACAGCAATGGCTGCTCGGCAACTACACAGCCAACGATTTTGTGGAAGAAGACAATCAAGAGGGCAACACAATTAACGTCAGAGCGCGTCGCCGGCGACAGTTCATTGACGAAACAATAGCGGCCGACATTGAAGAGAGCACGCAGACAGGCCAAGAAAACGCGTACAACCTGACAAAGCTGATCACGGACACGAACGTGCTCAGAAACCTGGAATTGTCGCTTCGGGGGCCTCCAGAGGTCAACGAAACAACACAGCCAACCAACGAAACAGCAACAGCTGAACATACGGGGGAGTCGGTCGCACGGCCAAACGAACAGATGATCACGCTAGTGTCAGCACAAGGAACGGAATTCCAAATACCGCAAGATATCTCGTTCGTTCTGGCAGAACTGCTCACACAGGTCAAGTTGCTACAACGACAAGTAGACACTCTGAAACGAGAGCAGATACTGTCCAGTACAAGGAACGAGGAATACAGACGCCCAGGACATGTGAATTTCCAAGACACATTCACAGTGTACGGTGATACGCATCTGGACGATTCTCGAGCTACAACGGCGCCACCTTCATCGGCACGTAGCGCCTGGGAGGGGGCAGATAGTCGACAAACAACTATAAATGACGACCATCAGCTGCCGAGAGATCGACCAGATTTGCGTAGGAGTGGCAATCCTGGTAACACATCAAGCCCAAGATTCATACCAGGAGGTTTGGACGGGACGTCTTGGTTCGGTTCGAATAAGGATGTAGGCCAAATAGTAAGGAAATGGAACGTCAAGTTCTCTGGCAGTAAGAACCAGAGCATAGACGCATTCCTGGCACGAATCGAGGATTGCAACGCATTGAGCAACCTGACGGGCGATGAGCTTCTGGCAGCGCTGTCTGAACTTTTCACAAATAACGCGGCGACCTGGTATAGGAACAACCGGACGAAGTGGCGGACTTGGAATGACTTCACCACCTCAGCCAGGAGATAGTATGGCACAAGTCGTCAATACAAACAGAGGCTGTGGAACGAAGCCAATCTAAGGACACAAGGACCAGATGAACTGGTCCGAGACTACCTCACGTGCCTCATTAGCATAATGAACAAATTATCGCCGAGGCTCGAGTATAGCCAGGAATTGGACCTACTACACCGAAAGATGCGGTTGGACCTACAGAAAATGGTCCGCAGGTGCGAGATCGCTAGCGTGGAAACACTGCTGGACGCCGCCTCAGATGCCGAGCAGACGTTGGAACGAGAAAAAAGCATACGTTTGCCCCCGCCTCCGGAAGCTTCTTTGCTACCCGAGATGGCGTATAAGCCCAATCAAGGAGTAAAGAAGCAGAAAGCGGAAGTATCCGCCATTTCGAAGGAAGAACCACAACCTTCGACGTCTGACATCACGGCAATGTTTGCCAAGATGTTAGACGAGAAGCTGAGCCAGTTTCTGCTAAACATGTCGGACAAAGGCGGCGTCAACAGGAACGAAAAGGGCGGGGGGACCAGAACGGACCCCAAAGCGCCCGACAGAGGGGGAAAACCGATTGGGTCATCAGCCCGAACGGGATGGGGAGCCAAAAGATCGCAACCTCCTGGCACCCCGCCATGAGGGAGTAAACCAAGGTTTGACCCCACGCAGCCGATGAAATGCTATGGCTGCGGAGAGATAGGGTTCATGCGGAAGCATTGCCCTAAATGCTCGGGAAACGAGCAAGGGAGCGGCTAGAAAGGACCAAAGCCACTCCTAACGAGAAACCGGTCCCCGCAGAAACACTTCCCGTCGTAGCCGAGCCTGCGACGGAGGATGTGGACGTCCAAAAGAAGTCAGACGATTCTCGTCCAGAAGGAGAGATGACACTGGAGGAGCCTCTGAAAGAGCCTACGGTTACCGTAGCGGCTCAGGAAGTCGAAGCTACGGCGACGACAGAGGACCTGGACGCCCTACCACGGCCAAGTCAGCCGACTCCCGAAGGAGAGGCAGGAGCGAAGACGTTCACCGGCTTCGATTCTTTGGTAGAAGAAGACGAGCTTGTGAGACCGTGGGGAATGAAGTATAACCCCGAAGACGAAACACGATGGTGGATGTCGATCGAAGTCACGGACTATAGGCTCCGAGCCCTATACGATCCTGGCGCATCCAACACGGTCATGGGGGCGGTTGGACTGCAGATGGCCAGCGCACTGGGGCGAGAACTCTCCCTGAAGTGCACGGGACGGGTGAAACTACCAGACGGTACTTGCCGCCCACTGGTTGGCCATGTTATGCTCCCCATTACGGTGGCGGGCATAACAAAAGAAATACGAGTAGGCATAGTACCTCACTTGGACGATGCGTGTTACGTCGGCGTCAATTTCATCAAAGAATTCAGGGCCATGCTCGACCCTGATACCGACACGATGTACTTCAAGGGTACGGAGGCTCAATTGTTATGCGAAGTAGCCAGCTTAGAGGTGGGAGTAGCCGCACTCTTGTCCGTTGGTGTAGCTGATGCTACGGAGAATGAGCATAAAGAGCTGGATGACCTTCTGGATGAGATGTTGGCAGGCCAAAGAGAGACGTGCGGATTGACGTGTGATATAGAGCACAATATCGACGTCGGTTCCACGAGGCCGATCAAACAACGCTACTATCCCGTCTCTGAGAAAATCGAGCAGGAGATGCACCAACAGGTGAAGGAAATGTTGGAACAGCATATAATTGAACCATCTAACAGCGGATGGTCGAGCCCAGTGGTTATGGTGAAAAAGAAGAACGGGACGTACAGGTTCTGCGTCGACTATAGGAAGGTGAATGCCCATACGAAACCCGATGCGTACCCACTACCGTATATGCAAGACATACTGCGGAAATTACGCAGGGCCAGGTATATATCGACGATAGACCTTAGAAGTGCGTATCACCACATACCATTGGGCGAATCTTCGAAACCCATGACGGCCTTTACAGTGCCCAGAAAAGGGCTGTTTCAATTTGTGAGGCTCCCGTATGGTTTATCCTATGCTGGAGCCACGTTCCAGAGATTGATCGATATGGTGATCGGTAACGAGCTCGAACCATATGTGCTCGCTTACCTGGACGACATCATCATAATCTCTGAGACGTTTGAAGAGCACAAGCGCTTACTCAGGCTGGTGTTAGAGAGGTTGAAGGCTGCGGGGTTAGTGATCAATAGGGAGAAATGCGTTTTTTGTAAGCCAGAGGTCAGATACTTGGGAGTTTTAGTGAACCGGGATGGGATAAGGCCCGACGCAGAAAAAATTGAAGTAGTCCTGAACTATCCAGCTCCCAAAGATCTGAAACAGCTGAGACGATTCTTGGGAATGTCATCCTGGTACAGGAGGTTCATGAGAGATTATGCCACCGTGGCCGAGCCTCTAACCAGATTACTTAAGAAGAATCAAAAGTATCAATGGCTGGAAGACCAACATTACGCATTCGAGAGATTGAAAGCATTGATCGCCTCGGCACCAGTACTTCAGAGCCCTCTACCGGAAGAACAATTCGTTGTAAATACGGATGCGAGTGACACCGGGATCGGTGCGGTGCTCTTACAGGAAACGGAGGGGGGCGAGAGGGTACTCGAGTTCGCCAGCCGAACCTTGAATTCAGCTGAGCGGAACTATAGCGTCCCGGAATGAGAGTGTCTAGCGGTAGTATGGGCCATAGACAAGTTCCGTCCGTACATTGAGGGCTACCATTTCAAGGTGGTCACCGACCACATGAGCTTGAAATGGTTATGCGACATGAAAAACCCCTCAGGCCGTTTGTGCAGGTGGGCGTTGCGACTACAAGGGCAGAGTTTTGAGGTAGTCCACAAAGAGGGAAAACTCAATTATGTCCCTGATGCCCTATCCCGGATGTACGAAGAAGAGGGGGTAATGCTAAGTTCGCTCAGTTGGTCAGAGGGTACCAATGACCAATGGTACCTTAAAATGATGAAAGATACAGCTGTGCAACCGCATGAGAACCTGCGCTGGAAGATCGTGGGAGAGAAACTATACCACTGTCGACCAGATGAAAGCGTCGAGAGTGTCATAGGGGACGATGACGCGTGGAAAATGGCCGTGCCAGCCGAACACAGGCGGGCCATATTGAGAGAAAACCACGACGATCCCACTGCTGGTCACCTCGGGCGAGATAAGACATTCGCCCGGATAGGCCAATATTATTATTGGCCGAACATGCACGCTGACGTACAGAAGTACGTCAAAGAATGCATGGTGTGCCAGCAGTGCAAAGTGGTACAGAAGCCTCCCGTAGGAATGATGGGTAGGAGGGTCGTGGAAAGACCATGGCAGACAGTGGCTGGAGACATCACTGGCCCGCTACCACATACGAAAGGCGGCTACGAATACATCTTGATATTTCAGGATTTGTTTACCCGATGGGTGGAGTGCATACCCATTCGGAAAGCCAACGCTCGGACGGTAATTAAGGAATTACACGAGCGAATCGTCATGAGATTTGGGACCCCCGAAACCTTCCATTCGGACAACGGCACCGAGTTTAAGAATAAAGCCGTTGACGAATACCTTTGGAAGCAGGGAGTGTACCACACCACGACTCCCCCATGCTGCCCCAGAGCGAACCCCGTGGAGAGGGAGAACAGAACCCTGAAAACTATGATTGCGTCCTACGTTCAGGAGAACCACAAAGCCTGGGATGAACATCTACCAGAGCTGGTTTTCGCAATGAACACGGCCAGTCACAGTTCAACAGGTTATAGCCCGGCCATGCTGAATTATGGGAGACAACCGACGCCACCTGGGACCACAAAGCGTACACGCGATGAGGAGGCCAGAAACTCCGTGCAAGAAGAACTGTTGCGAGCTTGGCATGTGAGAATGGAAAGGCTACACGAGTTGCACCAGCAGTCAGCGGTACGCTCAGAGACTGAGCGGGCCAGGCAGGCAAAGTACTATGACGCTAGGCGCAGAGAAGAAACATTTATGCTCGGCGACATCGTATGGAGAAAAATCAGGGTACTCTCGTCGGCGGCCTAGGGCATAACGGCGAAACTAGCGCCGAAATATGCCGGTCCATACATCGTGATCGGCGTCCTCGGCGCCAATTCATTTCGATTGTTCGGTCCGAGCGGGCAAATCGAGGAATTGGTCCAAGCCGAGGATATGAAGCCTTTCACCCCAGGAGAAGATCCAGCAGAACCCGGGCAACAAGAAGAAAGAAGAGCACGAGAAGAGGTGGATCCGACGGAGATAACGGGTGATGCGACCCCAACGGCAGCGAACGGCGATGCGACACCGGCCGACAATAGCGTGCGAGATGCGACCCCAGCGGGGGTAATCGGCAATGCGACGCCGACCGACGATAGTGTACGAGGTGCGGCTCCAGCGGGGGCAACGCTGGCGGACGACGACGGCAACCAAAGAGCGAAGCCAAAGCGCGGTCGTCCGCGTAAGGCAGTATACGTCGTCAAAACAGCGAAGGCCAGAAGGCCGGAGTAAGTTCGTGGAGCGAGTCACAGAAGGTCCCTCGACCCCTTTGGGTATATATATATATATATATATATATTTTTATATTTTTATATTTTTTTTTATTAAAAAGGAAAAAAGAAACGAAAACTGAGACGAGTGAAAAATTTAGTTAGACCCGATCAGACCAATCCCATCCCCGTTCGATCGCGCATTTCGTAGATTGAGCGGCAGAAGTTGTTTGCGGGGACAAGCAACGTGTGGGAGGGGGTTGTAACGAAATGAGCGGCGAATACGCGCGTTCGCACTATAGGCAACACGCGCGCGCCGAGGGTAGTTACCCAAAGAGAACGCGGCTGGAGGCGCGGCGCTGGCCGCGCTGACGCCGAGCGAGAGAGACAGAATCGATCGAGCGTTCGACCCGCGCGCGTCAGCTTCCCGAGTTTTTCCGCCGATATATCTTCCCGACAGCACGAGAGCGACCTGTTGCCGCGACGAAAGAGCCGATAAGGAACACGACGACGGTATCTCGTGTGCGGAGAGTGAAAAGGCGCGCCTGAGAGTGTGAAGGCAGATAAGGAGTCAGAGAGAGAGAGAGAGCTAGAGGAAACGGGAAAGTAAGCGAGACAAGAAATAAGTGATCTACGCCGGACGGAGGTAAGGGCTATATATAGTAACGAAGGTATATATATATAACGAGCCGCGGGCGGCGTACAGGGCTGCCTATCGCGGACACCGCGCCCTAGAGTACGCCGAGGTGCCGGGACACCGGACGCGCGTGCGGCCCATCGCGAGGGCAACGCGTTCAGCAGCGAACGAGCTGGACGCGCACCGTCGCTTGGCCTGCGCAACTTTTATAACGTTGTAAATATTGATTGTTCAATTCATCGTGGTTAATCCACTGTATATATTGTTAAATTATTAATCGCTAAAATACATTCTGTTTTGTTAACTAAATCGCGTACATCAATTTCCCCACGACCCGCCTGCTCCTCGACCGAGTTAGGCAAACCCCTTACAGGTCGCGAAAATCCGTGCGTCGAGGCGACTCCGCACGGAGCTGAATCCACCGGGATTCAGCATATTTTGTAACAGGACAGCCAGAGCAGCGGCATCCAGACAGAAGCTCGCTGGCTCGATCCAGGTAGGGGCAGAGGCATACGCCAGCACGCGTTACGTGTTGGGCTGACTCCGCACGCCAACAGCTCGGCCGAAGGCTTTTTAGCCAAGGGGCAATTGTTGTAAACAATTGTCCCCCCCATGGTTACAAGGGTTGTAATTTTTTTATAAATGAATTCTATCATAATGAGGATACGTATGAATTAGAAAACCGTAAGACTCTTATTAGGCCAAGTTATGATTTTTTACCTATATTTACCCCTTTCCGACCCCTATTTGAAGGGCTTCCGGGACGAGTTAGGGGTTGTAATTAGTTTTGTTAGTGTATTCGATCATAATGAGGATATGTGTGCTGTAGAAAGCAGTAAGACTTTTATTAGGCCAAGTTAGAATTTTTTACCTATATTTACCCCCTTCTGACCCATATTTGACGCGCTTCCGAGACGAGTTAAAGCTTGTAATTTTCTTTTTTAAGTGTATTCTATCCTAATGAGGGTATGTATGAAGTAGAAAACCGTAAGACTTTTTTTAGGCCAAGTTAGAATTTTTTTACTTATATTTACCCCCTTCCGACCCATATTTGACGCGCTTCCGAGACGAGTTATGGGTTGACATTTTTTTGTTACTATGTTACTGTATTCTATCGTAATGAAGATATGTGTAAAGTAGAAAACTATAAGAATTTTATGAGGCCAAGTTAGAATTTCATTACCTATATTTACGACGTTCCGACCCCTTCCGGGACGAGTTAGGGGTTGTAATTATTTTAGTTAGTTTATTCTATCCTAATGAGGGTATGCATGAAGTAGAAAAACGTAAGACTTTTATTAGGCCAAGTTAGAATTTTTTTACCTATATTGACCCACTTCCACCCCCATTTGAATCGCTTCCGGGACGAGATAGGGGTTGTAATTTTTTTTGTTTCTGTATTCTATCATAATGGGGATCTGTGTAAAGTAGATAACCGTAAGAATTTTATGAGGCCAAGTTAGAATTTTTTTCCCTTTATTCACGGACGTCCAATAGCATATTTAAAGGGCTTCCGGGACGAGTTAGGGGTTCACAATTATTTATAAGTGTATTCTATCATAACGAGAATATGTATGAAGTAGAATACCGTACGACTTTTATTAGGCCGAAGTTAGATTTTTATTAACTATATTAACCCACTTCTACCCTTATTTGAAGCGTTTCCGGGAGGAGTTAGGGAATGACATTTTTTTTATAAGTGTATTCTATTATAATGAGGATATGTATGAAGTAGAACATGGCAAGAATTTTATTAGGGCAAATCAGAATTTTTTTACCTTTATTCAACTCCTTCCAACCGCTATTTGAAGAGCTTCAGGGGTGAGTTAGGGGTTGACATTTTGTTTGTTAGTGTATTCTATCATAATGAGGATATGTGTAAAGTGGAAACTGTAAGACTCTTATTAGGCCAAGTTTTGATTTTTTTACCTATATTTACCCCCTTCCGACCCGTATTTGAAGGGCTTCCGGGACGTGTTAGGGGTTGACATTTTTTTGTAAGTGTATTCTATCATAAAGAGGATATGTGTAAAGTAGAAAACCGCAAAACTTTTATTAGGCCAAGTTGTGATTTTTTTACCTATATTTACCCCCTTCTGACCCCTATTTAAAAGACTTCCGGAACGAGTTAAAGGTTGACATTTTTTTGTTAGTGTATTCTATCATAATGAGGATATGTGTAAAGTGGAAACCGTAAGACTCTTATTAGGCCAAGTTATGATTTTTTTACCTATATTTACCCCCTTCCGACCCGTATTTGAAGGGCTTCCGGGACGAGTTAAGGGTTGTAATTTTTTTGTAAGTGTATTCTATCATAATGAGGATATGTGTAAAGTGGAAACCGTAAGACTCTTATTAGGCCAAGTTATGATTTTTTTACCTATATTTACCCACTTCTGACCCCTATTTGAAAGGCTTCCGGAAAGAGTTAAGGGTTGACATTTTTTTGTTAGTGTATTCTATCATAATGAGGATATGTGTAACGTGGAAACCGTTAGACTATTATTAGGCCAAGTTATGATTTTTTTAACTATATTTAACCTCTTCCAACCGCTATTTGAACTGCTTCCGGGCCGAGTTAGTGGTTGACATATTTTTATGAGTGCATTCTATCATAATGAGGATATATGTGCTGTAGAAAACCGTAAGAATTTTATTAGGCCAAATCAGCATTTTTTTACCTTTATTCAACTCCTTCCAACCGCTATTTGAAGAGCTTCAGGGGCGAGTTAGGGGTTGTAATTTTTTTTGTAAGTGGATTCTATCACACTGAGTGTATCTATGAAGTAGTAAACCGTAAGACTTCTATCAGGCCGAAGTTAGAATTTTTTTACCTATATTGACCCACTTCCAACCCTTATTTGAAACGTTTTCGGGACGAGTTAGGGGTTGGCATTTTTTTTATAAGTGTATTCTATCATTATAAGGATATTTATGAAGTAGAATACCGTAAGACTTTTATTAGGCTAAGTTAGAATTTCTTTACCTATATTTACCACCTTCCGACCCGTATTTGAAGGGCTTCCGGAACGAGTTAGGGGTTGACATTTTTTTGTTAGTGTATTCTATCATAATGAGGATATGTGTAACGTGGAAACCGGTAGACTATTATTAGGCCAAGTTATGATTTTTTTACCTATATTTACCCTCTTCTGACCCCTATTTGAAGGGCTTCCGGGACGAGTTAACGGTTGTAATTTTTTTATAAGTGTATTCTATCCTAATGAGGGTATGTATGAAGTAGAAAACCGTAAGACTTCTATCAGGCCGAAGTTAGAATTTTTTTACCTATATTTACCACTTTCCTACCCCTATTTGAAGGGCTTCCGGGACGAGTTAGGGGTTGACATTTTTTTATAAGTGTATTCTATCATTATGAGGATATTTATGAAGTAGAATACCGTAAGACTTTTATTAGGCCAAGTTAGAATTTCTTTACCTATACTTACCCCTTTCCTACCCCTATTTGAAGGGCTTCCGGGACGAGTTAGGGGTTGTAATTTTTTTTGTTAGTGTATTCTATCATAATGAGGATATGTGTAAAGTGGAAACCGTAAGACTCTTATTAGGCCAAGTTATGATTTTTTTACCTATATTTACCCACTTCTGACCCCTATTTGAAAGGCTTCCGGAACGAGTTAAGGGTTGACATTTTTTTGTTAGTATATTCTATCATAATGAAGATATGTGTAACGTGGAAACCGTTAGACTATTATTAGGCCAAGTTATGATTTTTTTACCTATATTTACCCCTTTCCTACCCCTATTTGAAGGGCTTCCGGGACGCGTTAGGGGTTGTAATTTTTTTTGTTAGTGTATTCTATCATAATGAGGATATGTGTAAAGTTGAAACCGTAAGACTTTTATTAGGCTAAGTTAGAATTTTTTACCTATATTTAACCTCTTCCAACCGCTATTTGAAGGGCTTGCGTGATGAGTTAGAGATTGTAATTTTTTTTGTAAGTGTATTCTATCCTACTGGGGGTATCTATGAAGTAGTAAACCGTAAGACTTTTATTAAGCCAAGTTAGAATTTTTATACCTATATTCAACATCTTCCAACCGCTATTTGAACTGCTTCCGGGCCGAGTTAGTGGTTGACATATTTTTATGAGTGCATTCTATCATAATGAGGATATGTGTGCTGTAGAAAACCGTAAGAATTTTATTAGGCCAAATTAGAATTTTTTTACCTTTATTCAACTCCTTCCAAACGCTATTTGAAGAGCTTCAGGGGCGAGTTAGGGGTTGTAATTTTTTTTAAGTGTATTCTACCCTAATGAGGGTATGTATGAAGTAGAAAACCGTAAGACTTCTATCGGGCCGAAGTTAGAATTTTTTTACCTATATTGACTCACTTCCAACCCTTATTTGAAACGTTTTCGGGACGAGTTAGGGGTTGAAATTTTTTTGTTAGTGTATTCTATCATAATGAGGATATGTGTAACGTGGAAACCGGTAGACTATTATTAGGCCAAGTTATGATTTTTTTACCTATATTTACCCCTTTCCTACCCCTATTTGAAGGGCTTCCGGGACGCGTTAGAGGTTGTAATTTTTTTTATTAGTGTATTCTATCATAATGAGGATATGTGTAAAGTGGAAACCGTAAGACTCTTATTAGGCCATGTTATGATTTTATTACCTATATTTACCCACTTCTGACCCCTATTTGAAGGGCTTCCGGGACGAGTTAAGAATTGTAATTTTTTTTATAAGTGTATTCTATCATAATGAGGATACGTATGAAATAGAAAACCGTAAGACTTTTATTAGGCCAAGTTATGATTTTTTTACCTATATTTACCCCTTTCCTACCCCTATTTGAAGGGCTTCCGGGACGAATTAGGGGTTGACATTTTTTTATGAGTGTATTCTATCATTATGAGGATATTTATGAAGTAGAATACCGTAAGACTTTTATTAGGCCAAGTTAGAATTTCTTTACCTATATTTACCCCCTGCCGACCCGTATTTGAAGGGCTTCCGGGACGTGTTAGGGGTTGACATTTTTTTGTCAGTGTATTCTATCATAAGGAGGATATGTGTAAAGTAGAAAACCGCAAAACTTTTATTAGGCCAAGTTGTGATTTTTTTACCTATATTTACCCCCTTCCGACCCGTATTTGAAGGGCTTCCGGAACGAGTTAGGGGTTGTAATTTTTTTTGTTAGTGTATTCTATCATAATCAGGATATGTGTAAAGTGGAAACCGTAAGACTCTTATTAGGCCAAGTTATGATTTTTTTACCTATATTTACCCACTTCTGACCCCTATTTGAAAGGCTTCCGGAACGAGTTAAGGGTTGACATTTTTTTGTTAGTGTATTCTATCATAATGAGGATATGTGTAACGTGGAAACCGTTAGACTATTATTAGGCCAAGTTATGATTTTTTTACCTTTATTTACCCCTTTCCTACCCCTATTTGAAGGGCTTCCGGGACGCGTTAGGGGTTGTAATTTTTTTTGATAGTGTATTCTATCATAATGAGGATACGTATGAAATAGAAAACCGTAAGACTTCTATTAGGCCAAGTTATGATTTTTTTACCTATATTTACCCCTTTCCTACCCCTATTTGAAGGCCTTCCGGGACGAGTTAGGAGTTGACATTTTTTTTGTAAGTGGATTCTATCCTACTGAGTGTATCTATGAAGTAGTAAACCGTAAGACTTTTATTAAGCCAAGTTAGAATTTTTTTACCTATATTGACCCACTTCCAACCGTTATTTGAAACGTTTTCGGGTCGAGCTAGGGGTTGACATTTTTTTTATAAGTGTATTCTATCATTATGAGGATATTTATGAAGTAGAATACCGTAAGACTTTTATTAGGCCAAGTTAGAATTTCTTTACCTATATTTACCACCTTCCGACCCGTATTTGAAGGGCTTCCGGAACGAGTTAGGGGTTGACATTTTTTTGTTAGTGTATTCTATCATAATGAGGATATGTGTAACGTGGAAACCGTAAGCCTCTTATTAGGCCAAGTTATGATTTTTTTACTTATATTTACCCACTCCTGACCCCTATTTGAAAGGCTTCCGGAACGCGTTAAGGGTTGACATTTTTTTGTTAGTATATTCTATCATAATGAAGATATGTGTAACGTGGAAACCGTTAGACTATTATTAGGCCAAGTTATGATTTTTTTACCTATATTTACCCACTTCTGACCCCTATTTGAAGGGCTTCCGGGACGAGTTAAGGGTTGTAATTTTTTTATAAGTGTATTCTATCATAATGAGGATACGTATGAAATAGAAAACCGTAAGACTTCTATTAGGCCAAGTTATGATTTTTTTACCTATATTTACCCCTTTCCTACCCCTATTTGAAGGGCTTCCGGGACGAGTTAGGGGTTGTAATTTTTTTGTTAGTATATTCTATCATAATGAAGATATGTGTAACGTGGAAACCGTTAGACTATTATTAGGCCAAGTTATGATTTTTTTACCTATATTTACCCACTCCTGACCCCTATTTGAAAGGCTTCCGGAACGCGTTAAGGGTTGACATTTTTTTGTTAGTATATTCTATCATAATGAAGATATGTGTAACGTGGAAACCGTTAGACTATTATTAGGCCAAGTTATGATTTTTTTACCTATATTTACCCCTTTCCTACCCCTATTTGAAGGGCTTCCGGGACGCGTTAGGGGTTGTAATTTTTTTTGTTAGTGTATTCTATCATAATGAGGATATGTGTAAAGTTGAAACCGTAAGACTTTTATTAGGCTAAGTTAGAATTTTTTACCTATATTTAACCTCATCCAACCGCTATTTGAAGGGCTTGCGTGATGAGTTAGAGATTGTAATTTTTTTTGTAAGTGTATTCTATCCTACTGGGGGTATCTATGAAGTAGTAAACCGTAAGACATTTATTAAGCCAAGTTAGAATTTTTATACCTATATTCAACATCTTCCAACCGCTATTTGAACTGCTTCCGGGCCGAGTTAGTGGTTGACATATTTTTATGAGTGCATTCTATCATAATGAGGATATGTGTGCTGTAGAAAACCGTAAGAATTTTATTAGGCCAAATTAGAATTTTTTTACCTTTATTCAACTCCTTCCAACCGCTATTTGAAGAGCTTCAGGGGCGAGTTAGGGGTTGTAATTTTTTTTAAGTGTATTCTATCCTAATGAGGGTATGTATGAAGTAGAAAACCGTAAGACTTCTATCAGGCCGAAGTTAGAATTTTTTTACCTATATTGACCCACTTCCAACCCTTATTTGAAACGTTTTCGGGACGAGTTAGGGGTTGACATTTTTTTGTTAGTGTATTCTATCATAATGAGGATATGTGTAACGTGGAAACCGGTAGACTATTATTAGGCCAAGTTATGATTTTTTTACCTATATTTACCCCTTTCCTACCCCTATTTGAAGGGCTTCCGGGACGCGTTAGCGGTTGTAATTTTTTTGTTAGTGTATTCTATCATAATGAGGATATGTGTAAAGTGGAAACCGTAAGACTCTTATTAGGCCAAGTTATGATTTTTTTACCTATATTTACCCACTTCTGACCCCTATTTGAAGGGCTTCCGGGACGAGTTAAGGGTTGTAATTTTTTTTATAAGTGTATTCTATCATAATGAGGATACGTATGAAATAGAAAACCGTAAGACGTTTATTAGGCCAAGTTATGATTTTTTTTACCTATATTTACCCCTTTCCTACCCCTATTTGAAGGGCTTCCGGGACGAATTAGGGGTTGACTTTTTTTTATGAGTGTATTCTATCATTATGAGGATATTTATGAAGTAGAATACCGTAAGACTTTTATTAGGCCAAGTTAGAATTTCTTTACCTATATTTACCCCCTGCCGACCCGTATTTGAAGGGCTTCCGGGACGTGTTAGGGGTTGACATTTTTTTGTAAGTGTATTCTATCATAAGGAGGATATGTGTAAAGTAGAAAACCGCAAAACTTTTATTAGGCCAAGTTGTGATTTTTTTACCTATATTTACCCCCTTCCGACCCGTAATTGAAGGGCTTCCGGAACGAGTTAGGGGTTGTAATTTTTTTTGTTAGTGTATTCTATCATAATCAGGATATGTGTAAAGTGGAAACCGTAAGACTCTTATTAGGCCAAGTTATGATTTTTTTACCTATATTTACCCACTTCTGACCCCTATTTGAAGGGCTTCCGGGACGAATTAGGGGTTGACTTTTTTTTATGAGTGTATTCTATCATTATGAGGATATTTATGAAGTAGAATACCGTAAGACTTTTATTAGGCCAAGTTAGAATTTCTTTACCTATATTTACCCCCTGCCGACCCGTATTTGAAGGGCTTCCGGGACGTGTTAGGGGTTGACATTTTTTTGTAAGTGTATTCTATCATAAGGAGGATATGTGTAAAGTAGAAAACCGCAAAACTTTTATTAGGCCAAGTTGTGATTTTTTTACCTATATTTACCCCCTTCCGACCCGTAATTGAAGGGCTTCCGGAACGAGTTAGGGGTTGTAATTTTTTTTGTTAGTGTATTCTATCATAATCAGGATATGTGTAAAGTGGAAACCGTAAGACTCTTATTAGGCCAAGTTATGATTTTTTTACCTATTTTTACCCACTTCTGACCCCTATTTGAAGGGCTTCCGGGACGAGTTAGGGGTTGTCATTTTTTTTGTAAGTGGATTCTATCCTACTGAGGGTATCTATGAAGTAGTAAACCGTAAGACTTTTATTAAGCCAAGTTAGAATTTTTTTACCTATATTGACCCACTTCCAACCCTTATTTGAAACGTTTTCGGGTCGAGTTAGGGGTTAACATTCTTTTTATAAGTGTATTCTATCATTATGAGGATATTTATGAAGTAGAATACCGTAAGACTTTTATTAGGCCAAGTTAGAATTTCTTTACCTATATTTACCCACTTCTGACCCCTATTTGAAGGGCTTCCGGGACGAGTTAGGGGTTGACATTTTTTTATAAGTGTATTCTATCATTATGAGGATATTTATGAAGTAGAATACCGTAAGACTTTTATTAGGCCAAGTTAGAATTTCTTTACCTATACTTACCCCTTTCCTACCCCTATTTGAAGGGCTTCCGGGACGAGTTAGGGGTTGTAATTTATTTTGTTAGTGTATTCTATCATAATGAGGATATGTGTAAAGTGGAAACCGTAAGACTCTTATTAGGCCAAGTTATGATTTTTTTACCTATATTTACCCACTTCTGACCCCTATTTGAAAGGCTTCCGGAACGAGTTAAGGGTTGACATTTTTTGGTAGTATATTCTATCATAATGAAGATATGTGTAACGTGGAAACCGTTAGACTATTATTAGGCCAAGTTATGATTTTTTTACCTATATTTACCCCTTTCCTACCCCTATTTGAAGGGCTTCCGGGACGCGTTAGGGGTTGTAATTTTTTTTGTTAGTGTATTCTATCATAATGAGGATATGTGTAAAGTTGAAACCGTAAGACTTTTATTAGGCTAAGTTAGAATTTTTTACCTATATTTAACCTCTTCCAACCGCTATTTGAAGGGCTTGCGTGATGAGTTAGAGATTGTAATTTTTTTTGTAAGTGTATTCTATCCTACTGGGGGTATCTATGAAGTAGTAAACCGTAAGACTTTTATTAAGCCAAGTTAGAATTTTTATACCTATATTCAACATCTTCCAACCGCTATTTGAACTGCTTCTGGGCCGAGTTAGTGGTTGACATATTTTTATGAGTGCATTCTATCATAATGAGGATATGTGTGCTGTAGAAAACCGTAAGAATTTTATTAGGCCAAATTAGAATTTTTTTACCTTTATTCAACTCCTTCCAAACGCTATTTGAAGAGCTTCAGGGGCGAGTTAGGGGTTGTAATTTGTTTTAAGTGTATTCTACCCTAATGAGGGTATGTATGAAGTAGAAAACCGTAAGACTTCTATCGGGCCGAAGTTAGAATTTTTTTACCTATATTGACTCACTTCCAACCCTTATTTGAAACGTTTTCGGGACGAGTTAGGGGTTGAAATTTTTTTGTTAGTGTATTCTATCATAATGAGGATATGTGTAACGTGGAAACCGGTAGACTATTATTAGGCCAAGTTATGATTTTTTTACCTATATTTACCCCTTTCCTACCCCTATTTGAAGGGCTTCCGGGACGCGTTAGAGGTTGTAATTTTTTTTGTTAGTGTATTCTATCATAATGAGGATACGTATGAAATAGAAAACCGTAAGACTTTTATTAGGCCAAGTTATGATTTTTTTACCTATATTTACCCCTTTCCTACCCCTATTTGAAGGGCTTCCGGGACGAATTAGGGGTTGACATTTTTTTAAGAGTGTATTCTATCATTATGAGGATATTTATGAAGTAGAATACCGTAAGACTTTTATTAGGCCAAGTTAGAATTTCTTTACCTATATTTACCCCCTGCCGAACCGTATTTGAAGGGCCTCCGGGACGTGTTAGGGGTTGACATTTTTTTGTAAGTGTATTCTATCATAAGGAGGATATGTGTAAAGTAGAAAACCGCAAAACTTTTATTAGGCCAAGTTGTGATTTTTTTACCTATATTTACCCCCTTCCGACCCGTATTTGAAGGGCTTCCGGAACGAGTTAAGGGTTGACATTTTTTTGTTAGTGTATTCTATCATAATGAGGATATGTGTAACGTGGAAACCGTTAGACTATTATTAGGCCAAGTTATGATTTTTTTACCTTTATTTACCCCTTTCCTACCCCTATTTGAAGGGCTTCCGGGACGCGTTAGGGGTTGTAATTTTTTTTGATAGTGTATTCTATCATAATGAGGATACGTATGAAATAGAAAACCGTAAGACTTCTATTAGGCCAAGTTATGATTTTTTTACCTATATTTACCCCCTGCCGACCCGTATTTGAAGGGCTTCCGGGACGTGTTAGGGGTTGACATTTTTTTGTAAGTGTATTCTATCATAAGGAGGATATGTGTAAAGTAGAAAACCGCAAAACTTTTATTAGGCCAAGTTGTGATTTTTTTACCTATATTTACCCCCTTCCGACCCGTATTTGAAGGGCTTCCGGAACGAGTTAGGGGTTGTAATTTTTTTGTTAGTGTATTCTATCATAATCAGGATATGTGTAAAGTGGAAACCGTAAGACTCTTATTAGGCCAAGTTAAGATTTTTTTACCTATATTTACGCACTTCTGACCCCTATTTGAAAGGCTTCCGGAACGAGTTAAGGGTTGACATTTTTTTGTTAGTGTATTCTATCATAATGAGGATATGTGTAAAGTTGAAACCGTAAGACTCTTATTAGGCCAAGTTATGATTTTTTTACCTATATTTACCCACTTCTGACCCCTATTTGAAGGGCTTCCGGGACGAGTTAGGGGTTGTAATTTTTTTTGTAAGTGGATTCTATCCTACTGAGGGTATCTATGAAGTAGTAAACCGTAAGACTTTTATTAAGCCAAGTTAGAATTTTTTTACCTATATTGACCCACTTCCAACCCTTATTTGAAACGTTTTCGGGTCGAGTTAGGGGTTGACATTTTTTTTATAAGTGTATTCTATCATTATGAGGATATTTATGAAGTAGAATACCGTAAGACTTTTATTAGGCCAAGTTAGAATTTCTTTACCTATATTTACCCCCTCCTGACCCCTATTTGAAGGGCTTCCGGGACGAGTTAAGGGTTGTAATTTTTTTATAAGTGTATTCTATCATAATGAGGATACGTATGAAGTAGAATACCGTAAGACTTTTATTAGGCCAAGTTAGAATTTCTTTACCTATACTTACCCCTTTCCTATCCCTATTTGAAGGGCTTCCGGGACGAGTTAAGGGTTGTAATTTTTTTATAAGTGTATTCTATCATAATGAGGATACGTATGAAATAGAAAACCGTAAGACTTCTATTAGGCCAAGTTATGATTTTTTGACCTATATTTACCCCTTTCCTACCCCTATTTGAAGGGCTTCCGGGACGAGTTAGGGGTTGACATTTTTTTTGTAAGTGTATTCTATCATTATGAGGATATTTATGAAGTAGAATACCGTAAGACTTTTATTAGGCCAAGTTAGAATTTCTTTACCTATATTTACCCCCTTCCGACCCGTATTTGAAGGGCTTCCGGGACGTGTTAGGGGTTGACATTTTTTTGTAAGTGTATTCTATCATAAGGAGGATATGTGTAAAGTGGAAACCGTAAGCCTCTTATTAGGCCAAGTTATGATTTTTTTACCTATATTTACCCCCTTCTGACCCCTGTTTGAAGGGCATCCGGGACGAGTTAAGGGTTGTAATTTTTTTATAAGTGTATTCTATCATAATGAGGATACGTATGAAGTAGAAAGCCGTAAAACTTTTATTAGGCCAAGATAGAATTTCTTTACCTATATTTACCCCCTTCTGACCCCTATTTGAAAGGCTTCCGGAACGAGTTAAGGGTTGTAATTTTTTTATAAGTGTATTCTATCATAATGAGGATACGTATGAAGTAGAAAACCGTAAGACTTTTATCAGGCCAAGTTATGATTTTTTTACCTATATTTACCACCTTCCGACATGTATTTGAAGGGCTTCCGAAGCTAGTTAGGGGTTGACATTTTTTTGTTAGTGTATTCTATCATTATGAGGATATTTATGAAGTAGAATACCGTAAGACTTTTATTAGGCCAAGTTAGAATTTCTTTACCTATATTTACCCCCTCCTGACCCCTATTTGAAGGGCTTCCGGGACGAGTTAAGGGTTGTAATTTTTTTATAAGTGTATTCTATCATAATGAGGATACGTATGAAGTGGAATACCGTAAGACTTTTATTAGGCCAAGTTAGAATTTCTTTACCTATACTTACCCCTTTCCTATCCCTATTTGAAGGGCTTCCGGGACGAGTTAAGGGTTGTAATTTTTTTATAAGTGTATTCTATCATAATGAGGATACGTATGAAATAGAAAACCGTAAGACTTCTATTAGGCCAAGTTATGATTTTTTGACCTATATTTACCCCTTTCCTACCCCTATTTGAAGGGCTTCCGGGACGAGTTAGGGGTTGACATTTTTTTTGTAAGTGTATTCTATCATTATGAGGATATTTATGAAGTAGAATACCGTAAGACTTTTATTAGGCCAAGTTAGAATTTCTTTACCTATATTTACCCTCTTCCGACCCGTATTTGAAGGGCTTCCGGGACGTGTTAGGGGTTGACATTTTTTTTGTAAGTGTATTCTATCATAAGGAGGATATGTGTAAAGTGGAAACCGTAAGCCTCTTATTAGGCCAAGTTATGATTTTTTTACCTATATTTACCCCCTTCTGACCCCTGTTTGAAGGGCATCCGGGACGAGTTAAGGGTTGTAATTTTTTTATAAGTGTATTCTATCATAATGAGGATACGTATGAAGTAGAAAGCCGTAAAACTTTTATTAGGCCAAGATAGAATTTCTTTACCTATATTTACCCCCTTCTGACTCCTATTTGAAAGGCTTCCGGAACGAGTTAAGGGTTGTAATTTTTTTATAAGTGTATTCTATCATAATGAGGATACGTATGAAGTAGAAAACCGTAAGACTTTTATCAGGCCAAGTTATGATTTTTTTACCTATATTTACCACCTTCCGACATGTATTTGAAGGGCTTCCGAAGCGAGTTAGGGGTTGACATTTTTTTGTTAGTGTATTCTATCATAATGAGGATATGTGTAACGTGGAAACCGTTAGACTATTATTAGGCCAAGTTATGATTTTTTTACCTATATTTACCCCTTTCCTACCCCTATTTGAAGGGCTTCCGGGACGCGTTAGGGGTTGTAATTTTTTTTGTTAGTGTATTCTATCATAATGAGGATATGTGTAAAGTTGAAACCGTAAGACTTTTATTAGGCTAAGTTAGAATTTTTTACCTATATTTAACCTCTTCCAACCGCTATTTGAATGGCTTGCGTGATAAGTTAGAGATTGTAATTTTTTTTTGTAAGTGTATTCTATCCTACTGAGGGTATCTATGAAATAGTAAACCGTAAGACTTTTATTAAGCCAAGTTAGAGTTTATTTACCTATATTCAACATCTTCAAACCGCTATTTGAACTGCTTCCGGGCCGATTTAGTGGTTGACATATTTTTATGAGTGCATTCTATCATAATGAGGATATGTGTGCTGTAGAAAACCGTAAGAATTTTATTAGGCCAAATTAGAATTTTTTTACCTTTATTCAACTCCTTCCAACCGCTATTTGAAGAGCTTCAGGGGTGAGTTAGGGGTTGACATTTTGTTTGTTAGTGTATTCTATCATAATGAGGATATGTGTAAAGTGGAAAACGTAAGACTCTTATTAGGCCAAGATATGATTTTTTTACCTATATTTACCCCCTTCCGACCCGTATTTGAAGGGCTTCCGGGACGTGTTAGGGGTTGACATTTTTTTGTAAGTGTATTCTATCATAAGGAGGATATGTGTAAAGTAGAAAACCGCAAAACTTTTATTAGGCCAAGTTGTGATTTTTTTACCTTTATTCAACTCCTTCCAACCGCTATTTGAAGAGCTTCAGGGGTGAGTTAGGGGTTGACATTTTGTTTGTTAGTGTATTCTATCATAATGAGGATATGTGTAAAGTGGAAACCGTAAGACTCTTATTAGGCCAAAATATGATTTTTTTACCTATATTTACCCCCTTCCGACCCGTATTTGAAGGGCTTCCGGGACGTGTTAGGGGTTGACATTTTTTTGTAAGTGTATTCTATCTTAAGGAGGATATGTGTAAAGTAGAAAACCGCAAAACTTTTATTAGGCCAAGTTGTGATTTTTTACCTATATTTACCCCCTTTCTGACCCCTATTTGAAGGGCTTCCGGAACGAGTTAAGGGTTGACATTTTTTTGTTAGTGTATTCTATCATAATGAGGATATGTGTAACGTGGAAACTGTTAGACTATTATTAGGCCAAGTTATGATTTTTTTACCTTTATTTACCCCTTTCCTACCCCTATTTGAAGGGCTTCCGGGACGCGTTAGGGGTTGTAATTTTTTTTGATAGTGTATTCTATCATAATGAGGATATGTGTAAAGTTGAAACTGTAAGACTCTTATTAGGCCAAGTTATGATTTTTTTACCTATATTTACCCACTTCTGACCCCTATTTGAAGGGCTTCCGGGACGAGTTAGGGGTTGTAATTTTTTTTGTAAGTGTATTCTATCCTACTGAGGGTATCTATGTAGTAGTAAAACGTAAGACTTTTATTAAGGCAAGTTAGAATTTTTTTACCTATATTGACCCACTTCCAACCCTTATTTGAAACGTTTTCGGGTCGAGTTAGGGGTTGACATTTTTTTTATAAGTGTATTCTATCATTATGAGGTTATTTATGATGTAGAATACCGTAAGACTTTTATTAGTCCAAGTCAGAATTTCTTTACCTATATTTACCCCCTTCTGACCCCTATTTGAAGGGCTTCCGGGACGAGTTAAGGGTTGTAATTTTTTTATGAGTGTATTCTATCATAATGAGGATACGTATGAAGTAGAAACCCGTAAGACTTTTATTAGGCCAAGTTAGAATTTCTTTACCTATACTTACCCCTTTCCTACCCCTATTTGAAGGGCTTCCGGGACGAGTTAGGGGTTGTAATTTTTTTTGTTAGTGTATTCTATCATAATGAGGATATGTGTAACGTGGAATCCGTTAAACTCTTATTAGGCCAAGTTATGATTTTTTTACCTATATTTACACACTTCTGACCCCTATTTGAAGGGCTTCCGGGACGAGTTAAGGGTTGACATTTTTTGTAAGTGTATTCTATCATAAGGAGGATATGTGTAAAGTAGAAAACCGTAATACTTTTATTAGGCCAAGTTAGAATGTTTTTACCTATATTTACCACCTTCCATCCCCTGTTTCAAAGGATTTCGGGTCGAATTAGTGGTTAGAAATTTTTTTAAAGACGTTTTAGTTCATATTTTGCATGTATCTATCAGAATAAAATACTAAATCAAAAAAAATTGTTTCATCATTTTCGTCTGATTCTGACGTTCGAATCTTCAAGTCCATGAAAATCTGTTTGAAGTTGAAAATAAGATATTTGAGCCCTACATAGCGTTTATAGGTGAACTAGAAAAAAATGGAACGGAAGAGGTTGATGTTTTGGTTGTAATGGAAAAATGCACATACACAATAGAATCCCGCAACATCATCGATGCTGTAGACTTTTGATTCAAATGTTTACTTTTATAAGGTCTAGAGTTTCCCGTTATTTGCCGACCATTATGGTCTTTCTTCTCTAAATTTGTATATACTTAATACCAAATCCACCAAAGCCTTATACAAACGTGAATAAACTCATTTACGATTTGGTTAAATTGAAGTAAATGGGTAGCTAAGGAATATTGTGCATTAAGCTACAAGCTATTTATAATATATCTGCGTTAATATAAGTGTACAAAAATATTTGGTTATTGAAGTAATTTATTCGTACAAATTACGTGTTTATATTATTTTAACCGCTTAAGTGGCAAAATTTCATCACTTTTTATATCATTATATACTCAAAACGTTCTGAATTAATTTTCTCTGACAATTTTCACATTATTTACTATGTTATTCAAACATAGTCATGGTAAGTATGTCCTGGACCTTTTCCATTTTTCTATCTTTTTAAAACGCTAAAAAATTAATCAGCAATTCTTAAACTCTTTATGTAATAATAATAAAGTACGAGGTCTGTCCCAAAAGTATCCGACCTACGTTCATATCTTCGCGCGGAGAGACTCAGGCGATCTCTGGAGGGTGCGAACGTCACCAGCAACTCCTAACCTTCTCGTTAGTAGCCTGAGATACCGATGAAACGCCTTAGTTCCCGCGCAGCGTGTATTTGTTTACAACGACTTTTTTGCGTTCGTCGCAATTTGCTTATTGCTAAAAATGGCAGAACGAACCGAACAGCGAATTTGCATAAAATTTTGCTTTAATCTCGGTAAAAGTTGTGCGAAAACTATTGAAATGTTGCAAAAGGCCTTTAAAGATGAGTGTATGGGCAAAACACAAATAAAAGAGTGGTATAGGCGGTTCAAAAGTGGCCGCACATCTGTTGACAGTGATCCTCGTTCTGGTCGACCTTCGACGGGAACATAGTCGGATAATGTCGAGCGTGTGCGTGTCGCAGTTGAAAAAGATCGTCGTTTGACTGTGAGAGAACTGGAAGATGAACTTGGAATACTAAAAAGTACTGTTTGGCGAATTTTAACCGAGAATTTGGGAAACCGGTGACTGGCTTCTTCATCACGACAATGCTCCAGCGCACGCATCAATCCTTGTGGAGCAGTATTTATTGAAACACTGTTGCGCAGCTTCGCCAGTCTCCATACAGTGCTGATATAGCTCCCTGCGACTTTTGGCTGTTTTCTCGATTGAAAATGCCGCTTAAAGTACATCGATTCGACAATAAACAGACTGTTGAAACTAATGCGATGAATGCACTAAAGGCGATTCCGAAGTCTGACTTTCAAGAGTGCTTTAATAAGTGGAAACATCGATATGAGCGTCTTGTTCAATCAAATGGGGACTACTTTGAAGGATGCCACCCCCCGGATGACGAAGAATAAATCAAGCGCTTAGAAATCGAGATAGGTCGGATACTTTTGGGACAGACCTCGTATACAAATTTTTCCAGTTGAAAATGACTTATAGGTAATTTTACGTATAAGTTTCTTAGTGGACCCGTGTACCACTGACACTGTCAATTTTTGTCTTGATGCACTGGTGCGTCTGTGCTACTGAAGGGGTGAATGTTATTTTGTCTGATTAGCATTTAAAAAGTTGCTTCAAATTTAAAAAAATAATATTCATTTTAAAATATAATCTGCAAACTTGCGAATGTACAAAATGTCGTTAGCATTAAGTGACTTTGAATCGGAAATGTTACGTTTGACTTTGCAAATGATTTTTGAGTTATTAACAGATTTGATGAATACAGGATACATAAATTTTATACAATAACAGTTAAACATGTCCTCAAGAAAACACAATGTAGATATTACTAGATAAATGAATGCGATCTTTCCTTCAAGTAAAGGCATTTTCAGAAATTTCAAAGCGAGCAATTACGATTTGCTGTATATGAAGAAAAAGTACTTGTAATAACTATAGAATCGGAACCGGAAAATAATGTATCTAAGGGCGTAATATTAAGAGAATTAGTATATGTACGTGGGTATTATATACCACTAAATCGTTCTCTAAAACTTCTTCTATAAATACTTGGTTTATTTGAACTCATGAAAAGTTATATGGATGAACTCAATAAAGAGTATCAGTAATTTTATTCAAGGTGATCTTTGGAAAGAAATGAGCACAGAGTTTCAAGGTAAATTTGTTATACCACTGTTTGATTTTCAAGATGACTTTGATTGCGGCAATGCACTTGGTCCACAAACTGGTAAAAACAAATGGGGAGCAGTGTACGTTTTGACTCCATGTATTATTTCCCTCCAAGTTTAAGTGCAAAACTACATTATATTCTTCGAAATACATTTTACTACGCTGAAGATCGAAAGGTACATGGAAACTGAAACGTCTTCCAGAATCTAATAATAGAACTGAATCAATTAAGGAATGAAGGCTTGATTATACAAGTAGATGGAAAATGTTACAAAATTTATTTTTAACTAGCCCTTGTCTTGGGTGATAATTTAGACCTAAATTCGATTCTAGGATTCGTAGAAACTTTTGTAACAAATCAACCTTGCAGAGTGTGTTTAGCTGACTTTAATGAAATATCACATTCAATTAAAGAAAACACACAATTATTAAGAACAAGAGTCATACAGAAAACTTTGTGCAAAGAAACATCCATCGTTAACTGGTATTGTAGGAAAATGCGCCTTTAACGAAGTAGAAGGTTTTCACGTATATGAAAATTACTCGCTGGACCTAATGCATGATATATTTGAAGGCACAGCAAATTATACGCTAGAAAATATTCTCAAAGATTTAATTTATAAACAAAAGCTTATAAGTTTATAATTTTTAAATTTTAGGATTGAAACTTTTGATTATAAAATGGTCGACAATGTAAATAAAATACCAAAAATAAAAAAGAACCATATTCTAACGAAGAAAAAACTGAAAATCTTGGCATCAGAAATGATTAATTTATGCAAGTTCTTTGAACTGCTTGTAGGGAACAAAATACCACATGATAATGAAGCATGGAAATTATATATTTGTCTGCGTACAATTGTAAAAATATCATTGTCACCCCGTTTTGTTAAAGGTCATTTATTCAAATTGCAGACTTTCGTTGTAGATTTTCTATCTCTATATAAAGAGCTGTATGGAGATTTGAAATATAAATTCCATAATATGCTGCATATGGTAAGGTTAATGAAGCTAAATAGTCCTATGACGCACTTCTGGTCAATTCCTTTCAAAAGTAAGCATAGGCATGTAAAGCAAACGGCTGTCTCTACAACTTGTAAAATAAATTTGTTATTTTCTTTATGTACTAGAAGTATCGATGATACTGAAAATATCGATGTTGATCCAGTAATGTCATAGTTTAGAAAAAATAGATGATCATGATAGAATAATATATTTTGCTGCAAGCGAGGTTCATGAAATAGTATATTGTGTACCTAGGGCGCAAACCTCTTGTGGTTGCAGTACTCGTCTTTGGCTCGCAAACGCACTCGCCTCCGGCTCGTGCTAGCTCACCTTCGACTCGTACTGCAATCTCCACACTCGGTCTAAAAGAGCCCACTTTGCTCTTGGTGCACACCATATTTTTTGTAACGCATGTATTGATTTTTGCGTATTTCTAGCATATTAAGCGGGGCTAAATATATATATAATAGCAATTTTCCGAAAATTTTTAGCGGGCGCAAAAGTTACTTTTGCGCCCGCTTAGTTACTTTTGCGCCCGCCGGTCTAAAAAATTGTTCTTTAGGCCCGCTTAATAGGTACAGAAAAACACGAAGATCATGCTTCTGTTACAAAAAAATTTTTAAAACAGATTATGCAGATATTGAGGAAAACATTTTCAAAATTGATATGGTTATTGTCCTGGAAATAGGCGATGATGACCAGATAAGTTTTGGACAGATTCTAAAAATATTTATTATGAATCAAGAAATATTTTTAGCTGTACAAATTTTTAAAACTACATGTTTTAATGACGATATGTATGCTTAAGAAGTGGAATAATCAAATGCTAAAATTTGTAAAAATGCAAAAACATTACCTGATGTACACCACTGTTTACTGGTTGAAAGAAATGAATCTTTGTTTATAGCAACTAAATATTTACTATAAAGTTAATAAAATATTTTTCTCAACACGTGCGTGAAAAAGATCCTTTTCCATGCTGGCAAAACGAATGGAAAACTGGGCATTGCGAGTGTCTTTGCCGTGTCTTTGTTCCTGAAAATTTCTGAATGTAATGTCGAAATTTTATATTTGCCAAACATTCAACTCAAATATTGAAAAAAATTTGAAAATTTGAACAAAATTCAAAAATTTGAAAAAATTTCAAAATTAGGGAATCAATTTTAATATTTTGGAAAAAAATCAAAATTTTTGAAAAAATTAAAAATTTTGAAAAAATTTTTTTTTTTTTATTTTGTAGGTCTGGTGGACGGCTTGAAATGCCCATTTCCCAATTCTTTTTGTATGCATGCAGAAGGCCCTATTCACACACTTGTTAAAAATAATACGGTGTGTAACACGGGTGGAAAAGGCTTTTTCAGACTTGGATGATGATTTGAGCAATCGTGTACATCTCGGGTGCCTTCCACTCGTGCTCAATCATCATCCTCGCTTAGAAAAAGCCCATTTCCCCCCCTAATAGCGCAATGTACTATTTCAAACTATCTACAATTTTCATTCTATCCTAAATAACGCCAAAATTATATGCATTTTAAGAAATATGTTTTCGATAGAAGGAATTGTACAGTTCAATTGAAATTTAAAGTATTTGTTAAATAAGTCTTTAGCTATTTATGGATATGGAATACTGATTGGAACGAATTTAGATAGAAAAGGAAACGATTTTTAAAAATATTTTGTTTCGCGTTTATTAACCCTTTTTAGATCATTTCCTTGAGTATATAGACCAGCATTAGTATTACTTGTAAAACTATTATAAATATTTATAGATATTTTAAATAATAATTGATAAATATTTAATAATAGTGCTGTTTTCTCAAAACTTGATTATTATATAATTACAAATTTCAAAATGTTTTTCACCATGCAGTTTTTGATGGATGGATCTAAATCCTTAACTACTTATTCTTTAATATATAAGAAAGAGAAATACTTTGATTTTTTTGGTAGAGATGAATCTTTTTAAACTAATAAGAATTTTTGTTAAAAAAATGCTAAGAAAAACGTTAAAAGTCATGTTTGTTAACTAAACAATTATTTAAACATTTTTCTTTTTAACATAAAATAAGTTTATTTAAATCTGTAAACGAAGATTTCTTCTTCTGATAAAATAGAATCTAAACAAATTTTTTCAAAAATGGACCTTTAAAATACCTTTGTGGGAAGCTTTACCAATTAAGGCTTAATTTTGTTGTCTTCTTTTTTTGTATGTATTTAACAATATGTGAAAGGTAAGAAAAGGTACGAATATTAATTACATCATTTAGATTTTTTGTTATCCCTTGCCTTTAAGGTGATTCAAACACGAATGAAAGTTTTTATTTCTTCACAAATGCTTCTGATCAAAGTAAAAAACTAACTACTACTTTCTAATAACTCAATGAAAAATATGGGCAGCCGAACTTATTAAAAAGATATTTACTCAGAAAGTACGAGAACGCTGAAATGCTAACCTCAAAGCGTGAAAAAGTAAGTCATGCGAGCATTAAAATATAATTTTTATGACGAAAAAAACTTATTATTTTGTATTATAGCTGTTGTAATATAAAGATAAATACAACAATCTTGACTCTAAGTATCATTTTGATACTCGTCGCGACATCTCTTGGTACGCGACGATTACAAGCATGCAAGCAAGCAAGCTCACATGAGAGCGAGCGTACTCCACATGTCTCGCGCCTATACTATATGTACACGCTATACTATAGCTACTCGACTATAAGACTCCGATGTGAGCGCACGTATTGACGACTAGACTATCGCAGACTGTATATATATTACTTCAATATTACTACTTTATTAATTAACCTCAGTGTCTTTATTACTCACGCACGCATTCCAACATGGTAGATGAAGCATGGTTGGTAAGTTTTTTTTCATTATCTCCTATATTGACTCTCGAGTCGTATAGGGATAATAAGTAAAAACAAAAAAAAATTAAGTGAGAAAAAGTGAGGTTAGAAAAGCCACGTGGAAAATTAGTTAACGGTTGTTGTTAACAAAAGTGAATTGCACAGTGAAAAAATGAACAGTGAAATTAAAGGAGAAAATTTCTTAAAAAAATTATATGCTTGTGAAGCATGGAATTCGAATCGTGTCGAAAAACGAAAATTTTCAAGTGAAGAAAAATCAGTCTAGTAAAGTCAAAGTCATAAAATATATGCTCAGTGACGAAGATAAAGTCGTCAGGTACTAAACAATAAGAAGATTTTTGAAAATGAATCAAGATTTAAGTGCGATGTCAGCGGATTAAAGTCGGCAAGTGAAAAACGTGGTGTTGTGCTAGTATAGAACACGTGGTAAATTTTGAGGTTAAGCACATGTTTCTGTGGCTTAAGCAAAAAGTGAATCTAGAGCACGAATTAGAAACTAAAGAAACCCGATTAGAAAAATATTTTTGAAAGAAATCAAGAAAATTATTGTATTGAAAAATCAAGTATACGAGAATATACGTGTTAAAGATGAAGATACAAATATGGCTAAACAAGCTAAAGTAGAAGACATTCTGATACCCATTTTTGATGGGGTAAATTATTCAAGTTGGAGAATAAGATTAATGACTTTGTTAGAGTATAAATAATGCAACCAACCTGCAATCAGTATAATTACTGATGCGTATAAAGATAAGGAAACAGATTGGAAGAAAATGGATTTAAAAGCGAGAGCAATAATAATGAGTATAATCTCTGAGAAACAATTAGAATATGTTGGTGATTGCAAAACTGCTCTAGAAATGATAACAAAATTTGATAAGATGTATAGGATTAAATCTACAGCTCTGCAAATTATATGCAGAGGAAAAATAGAGGAAATTAAATTAAATCATTACAACACGGTAGAAAACGTTTGAGAAAACGACAAACGACTTTAAATCAGTTGGTGGAAAATTAGACGAAGCAGAAAAAATGAGATATTTGCTGAGAGCCTTGCCACCAAGCTACAGCTATATTGGAGACTTTATAGATGTTATTCAAGAAGTTCAAAGAACCGTCGACTACGTAAAGTCAAAAATCAAAGAAAAAAATATAAATTGTATTTTATGAAAAGTTATATTATAAATTATTTATATTATTTTATAAAAAATGTAATTGAAAAAGAAAATAATTAAATGTACGTAAATGCAATAAAATTAACTGATAAAGAAAAATGGCATAGAGCACTTGAATATGTAAATTTTCAATATTTAAATAAATTAGTAAAAAATCAATTAGTCGAAGGATTGTCAAATAAAATTGAAAATATTGAAATGAAATGTGCAAATTGTATTGAAAGTAAAATGGCTAATGTACCCTTCAAAAATAATAGAACAAAAACTACTGAAATTTTAGAATTAATTCATACTGATTTAAATGGTCCACATAACACAACTCGCTATGGTGGAGAAAAATATTTTTTAACATTTGTTGATGATTACAGTAAATGCACTAGAATTTTTTGTATTAAAAAAAATCAGAGACTGCAAATTGTTCGAAAGAATTTGTTAAATTTGTTGAAAATAAACTCAACAAAAAAGTAAAGAAAATACAATGCGATAATGGTAAAGAATATTTGAATCGTGAAATTTATAATTTTATAAAATCGAAAGGAATCGAATTATTGCCATGCCCACCCTACGTCCATGAATTAAATGGAGTAGCGGAAAGATATAATAGATCCGCAATGGATATGGGCAGATGCTTAATGCGAGAAGCCAAAATTCATAGACGATATTGGCCCGAAATAATGAAAACAGTAGCGTACTTAAAAAACCCTACAATTGCAAATACAGCAGAGAATAAAACTCCTTACGAAATATTTTTTGGTAAAAAACCAAATGAAAATAATTTAAAAATTTATGGAAGTAGAGTCTTTGTAAGAGTCCCGGAAGTTTTAAGAAAAAGTAAATGGAATGATAAAGCGCAATTAGTGCTAGACATGTACAAACAGTTGAAGATAATACTCAAATAATTTGTTTAGAAAAACTTGATGATGAAAAAGACCAAGATTTGGAAAATAGCAAATCTATAAATGAATTTACTGAAAATGAAGTTGCATCAAAAAATGATATAGGTGCAAATAGGATTGATAAATCATCTTCTACTTCGACTCTCGAGTCGAGTAGGGATGACAAAAACGCTCGTCAAAATTCTGTGACCGATTTTGCTAATGATGATTCGGACAACGAAGAAAGTTTGACAAGAACGTCGTTTGTAAAAAGAACGTCGAATAGAAAGTAAAGTCCTGTAAATAGATATGGAAATCCTGTATCTCATTTTATTTATGTAAATTATATTGATGCGAATGTACCGAATACATTCGAGGAGGCGATGAACTCCAGTGCTTATAAACAATGGCAAATTGCGATGGACTCAGAAATAAATAGTTTAAAGAAAATCAATACATGGCAAGTAGTTGAAAGGTCAAAAGATAAAAAAGTTATTCATGTAAAGTGGGTTTACAAAAAGAAAAATAATAATGTTTATAAAGCTAGATTAGTTGTAAGAGTATTTCAACAAAGAGAATATGTTTATTCACCAGTAGGTAAAATGCAAACTTTGAAAATTTTATTGGCATACTGTTGTAAAAATAAATTATCTATAGAGCAAATGGATGTGGAAATAGTATTTTTGAATGGTCATGTAAAAACAGAAGTGTATATTAATGAGCCCAAAGGTTATGAAACTGGTGACAATAACGCTTGTAAATTAATTAAATCACTTTATGGATTAAGGGAATGCCCAAGGGCTTGGTATGATTGTTTTAACAAATTCGTAGAAAATTTAAACTTTGTTAGAAGCAATTATGATTACTGTCTTTACGTAAATAAATCCAATAAAGATCCAATATACATATTAGTCTTTGTAGATGATCTATTAATTTGTTGCAAAGATAAAGATAGAATAAACAAAATAAAAGCTAGTCTAATGGAAAGATTTGCAATGAAAGATTTGGGAAAAATTAAGAATTATATTGGTATTGATATAGATTATAGTGAAAATAGAGATAAAATGACATTAAGTCAAACAAAATATATTAAATCTTTAGCTGTAAAATATAATTTAGAAAATGTAAAATTATATGATACTTGAATGGAGTCTAACCTAAAACTAGAACAAGCTAGTGAAATCGATGAAAATATAAAATACAGAAATTTAATTGGCGAATTATTATATATAAGTACAGGCACAAGGCCAGATATTGCGTACAGTGTAAATTATTTAAGTCTATACCAAAGTTGTTATGATCAAACGCATTATAAATATGCAATGCGAATTCTAAAGTATTTGTATAAAACCAAAGACTTAAAACTAACTTACTGCGATAATGTTAATATCGAAATACTAGTCTGTATGGTAGATTCTGATTATGCAGGCGATAATATAGATATAAAATCTACAACAGGTTTTGTAATTAGATTATTTCGAAACTTAATTTTTTGGAAAACACATAAACAAACTACAGTCACAAAATGTTCTACTTTCGCCGAATACACTGCAATGTCAGAAGCAGTGACAGAAATATTATTTGTTAGAAATTTATTAAGCGAATCATTTAATGTAAAATTCGATAAACCGATTAAAATGTACGAAGACAATTTAGGTGCAATTGCTATTGCAAAATATGGAAATTTTACGAAAAACTCAAAGCACATTGAAGTGCAATATCATTACATAAATGAAAATTATGAAAATGGAGTAATCGACATTGTAAAAATAGATTCTCAGTTTAATTTAGCAGACATGTTAACAAAGAGTCTAGATAAAACCAAATTTCTGAACAATAGAAAAACGTTAAATATAATCTAAATTATGAAGATGTAAAAGAGTCAAGATTGTTGATTTAAGGAGGCGTGTTGTAATATAAAGATTTTGATACTCGTCGCGTCATCTCTTGGTACGCGACGATTACAAGCATGCAAGCAGGCAAGCTCACGCGAGAGCGAGCGTACTCACATGTCTCGCGCCTATACTATATGTACACGCTATACTATAGATACTCGACTACAAGACTCAGATGTGAGCGCACGTATTGCCGACTAGGCTATCGCCGACTGTATATATATATTACTTCAATATATCTACTTTATTAATTAACCTCAGTGTCTGTATTACTCACCCACGCATTCCAACAATAGCAATCTTAAATTATCTTAAAATTTACAAATACCATTTAATAATAATTTTTTGCATACATTAAATAAAATTTTATTATTTTTTTTGTATATACTCAATTGACTAGGGAGTCGTGTGTGAACCACCTTAATAGTATTTTTAATTTGCTTCCAAATAAAGCTAGCAGGTGATTCTGGGAGACACAGTGATCCAAATCTAAAGAACAAAAAAGTTTTCCTTATTATTATGGGCGTCTTTCTCATCCGTATAAAAAATATACTCATAAATAAAAAATGTAGAAGATGGCGCGCGTTAACAAATTTAGAATAACTAGAAAAGAATTTTTTTTTATATTTTTAACTTTTTAACGAGAGCTATCTTCAGAGTATTTTATTTATGGAAATAATTCTAATTCAGATGATAAATACAATAAAGCATTCAATCGTAATAAATAAAATTTTTGGTTTTTTGGTTTCTGATTGCTGCCTTATCCAGAGCCGCCTTTGCGAGCGAAGCGTATATTTTTTGAACCGTATATTGTATACTACGTAAATTATTTTATAGCACTGCGTGATCTAAGTCCGCACTTATGTCACGCCTATCCGTGACATAAGTAGTCCATTACTGCACCGTGTTTATCGCCCTCGCTAGGTTCCGGCGTTACCGCACGGTGCGATAATGGACTGCTTAAGGCACCGACGTCACAGTAGCATATTCCATTGATTTATTACTCTTAATTCTGAACCGAATTTTAACTTCTTTACGTTTACGATTCTTTTAATAAAACTTTTTTATACCAGTAACTATACATTTTTCTTATTTTAATTAGTAATATTGAAATTATTACTTCATTTATACTTTTAATCGTTTTTAATTGAAGTTTTCCTTCATTACTATTGAAAAATACTGTTCTAAGAAAAGCCATTTTTAAAAAAATATTCTACTGGTTACATTTACTTATTTTTAATGAACGTCATTTTCAATTTACAAATATCAATATTTAAATAATAAGTTACGAGTTAGATTTGTATGTTTATATAATTGTTTAAAAAATCATTTTTATAAAAACGTATATGCTATTAATGCCTTATTTTTTATTTATCAGGTTCAATTTATCCATAAAATTATTAGCTCGTTTACTTCACATTACTGCTTCACTTGATCGGTAGTCTCTACCATGCGAGAGCCATGCAGCAATGACTTGGCGTCCCAAAGCAGATGTTGCTTGTGTTCTGAAGTAGCATTTACTTTAGTACTACTGCTTGGCTCACCACGATTGTTTCTGCCGGAGTCTCAAGCTGACATAACATTCTATTTCTATCAGTGTAAATTGCCGGCATCTTGAAGCCTCCCATTTTGCCACCTAAATGATTTCACCATTTTGAATCAACCGTAACTTTTCATCCAAATATTCTCAATGATGCTCTGAGCACTCAAATTAAAGGTTTTAATGCCAGCTTTCTCTTCGCCATACGTAGAGTTGTCCGTAATCTATAATACCTCACGTAAATTAAGTCAGACTTTAATGGTATGTCGTTTACATTAGATGGAAAAAGCAAGCTAGAAAAAAATTTATAGTCATGCTATATGTTCAAAATGCAAAACCAGACCAAGTACATTGTTTTCTAGGATGTTTGAACTATTTTTCCTGAAAGTTAGAGCACGAAAGGTTCTGATAGAAGAACGTTACAGAGGTGCCAACTTAACGATTTTCGAGAAAGTACCTATCTTTCATAGACTGTATCTTTTGCTATACGTAATGAATTTAAACCTGCCAAAATATAATTTAAAGGTTTTTTCAATTCAAAATGTTTACGTAAAAGGGCAAGCGATCAAACATAACTGAAAAAATACAAAATTTCGGGTTGATATTCAGCTTTGTATAGGTGACTCATTGAGCTGTCAGGGTAGTCGAAATTTTTTTTGTCTTAATGTAGGTAAAAATGCGAGAAAATTCATTTTTGGTACGTTCAAAAATTTTTTTGAAATTATTCATTTTTGGCCATATCTGAAACTTTAGAACACTCTAATGGGTCACACAGAGGACCTGAGGGACTGAAATTTCTTTTGAGTGCTTCGTTCCATAGGTACTTACATATAAAAGATTGGCAGCGAAACGGAATGCTGCAAGATGTCAGCAATTTAGGAGCCCAAGTCGTTGTCATCTTGTGGCCTCCCATTTCGTCACCTAAATTTTTCCGTAATTTTGAATCGAGTGTAACTTCTCATCGGCGACAAATTTGATGAACCCCGTGCTCACGATTTCGGTGAAATTTATTGGAATGACATATATGAGTGATTGTCGAAAAAAAGAGCTGTTGGTGTCTTGCTATTAGCTATCGCATTAAATGTACTTCAGAATATATGACGGTGCTAAAAAAATTTTTAGTGTTATAATGCATTATGTAAAAGATGTTCCTTTAGTTTTGAAAGTCTAAATATTCGCTTAATCTAAATAAATCCAGTTTAATGGTCGATTTGTCATTTTCATGGCATTTTTATTGTCGTTTTTGTGGCATGTCTAATTCACGCATTAGTTAACGTTAATAGCATATTCCGACTTTTGGAACAAAGAAATATATTCTATTTCATCAATTAACAACAATGTCACCGTAATAATCTGGCTACATATTATATTCGTAGTATAAATGCCAAATCTACAATATAAATGGCACGAAAATGACATTGTTCAGCTAGACATTGTCATTTTCGTGTCATTTGTATTACAGGTTTGCTTATTCTACTACATGTATAACGTGTAGCAAGATTTTTAGAATAACATTACTAGTAATTAATGAAGTAGAAGATAATCCATTTGTTTCGAAAGTCTAAATATGCTATTAACGTTAACAAATGCGTGAATTAGACATGCCACGAAAATGACAATAAAAATGCCACGAAAATGACAATAAAAATGCCACGAAAATGACAATAAAAATGCCACGAAAATGACAAATCGACCATTAAACTGGATTTTTACAGATTAAGCGAATATTTAGACTTTCAAAACTAAAGGAATATCTTTTACATAATGCATTATAACATTAAAAATAATGTATGTTAAGAAACAAATTTTATTTTTAATATTAAATGCCGGGTGGGGATGGGAGGACATCGTGCTCAGCCGTCCTATACAGACCCGAACCTCATGCATGCGTGGCAGACAGACCGTGTTTGAATCCTACTTTTTTGCTTAATATCCAGTAGAAAAGTATTGTGTATTTATTTTAAATTGAATTTCTTACCTTGCTTCGTAGTTGGGTTAAGCGTATTTCGATATAATGAAATGACCACAACAGGTATCCGTGTGAATAAGTCTCGCTCTTTATTTAACCTTGACAATAATTTTGGTCCAAGGGTGCTTATGGTATACAAATGATCGCTAGTTTTCCTTTTTATATTGTATAATGGTCAACAAATGCTTATATTAGGCTAAGTGGCTCCAAAGTAAACGCAGGACGAGGCGCGTGGCTACTCCAAATTCACCTAAACACGACTGCTCGAGATAGGAGAGCAATGTAGCCTTCTCTCAATTAGGCTGAAACACTACTCCCTAAATTCGTGGCGGAGCTGCAGCGGCCGCACTGATTCGTCCACCCCCGCTCAAGATCTCTCCTCTCCTCCGTGACGTCACGGTGATTGTTGCCTCGTGTGACTTCTGTAGTTTTTAATGCGCTTATCGACAGCAGGATTGGCACCTTGCAGCGTTCATTCGCCGATCGCGCGATAGGGGAGCAGAAGCCGTGAGTAGCGATAAGGAGCAACTGGAGCTCTTGGTGACCTCGACCAAGACATAGAAACGTCAAGGGTGAGAAGTTGTGTTTATGTAAGTTTAGTTTAAATTAGATTAATTTAATGTGTACTTCCGACACTTAACATTCCTCCCTACTTGAAAACGTTTGTCCTCCTCGACGAACTCTGTGTATAGCTATAGAATAACATATTAGTAGTTGCCAGTGTCTGGGTCTATGGTCCGGGTTTTTTTTTTATTTTTTAATATAGCGTAAGTCCATGCGATGAAATTTTATGCTATTGGTTTGATTTGGGATTTGGTACATAAAAGAAAAGAATTTTTTTTGTGTATGTTATGTGTTAACGAATGTTTGGTCAGGAATTTTTTAGATTTTCGATAGACTAAGTAATTATTCTCATTGAATTTTTTTAACATGAGTTCGTCCTCCATCACCAAATAGTCCGGTAAATATTGCGTATATGTCTCCAAAAGATTCGGACTGACGTGGCTCGATCTCTTGTCTTTGGTCTTAATCAATTTGTTTTCCACCGCCAAATTGTTCGGTCGACATTTTTTTGAGATGACTTCCAAACATTTGGATCCTTGGAATTCGAACTTGCTGCCTTTATGCGTGTGTCGGAGAATGAGATTTGGCTGAGGTCTCAGGTTCGCTTTTCACCACTAAATGGTTCGGTCGACATTTTTTTAGATGCCTCCGAAAGATTAGAGTTGACGGAAATCGAATTTGTGGCCTTGATTGGACTTGTTTTGAGAGTTAAGTTATTTTTCTTTCAACCAAAAAATTGGTGCAATACTTCAGTCTTCTGTGATTTTCACCAATCGGTTAAATTATATTAGATTATTTTTTATTGTTTGTTCATGTTCGAACTTAAGAAAGCATGATGCTTTGGTTTTACCTTGTAATAATGGTGTTACGGACTCTGGGTCCCTTTTAAGGTTTATAGGTTTTGGATTTTTAGGTTTGTTGGATTGGTTTCTTTCTGTCGTTATTTTGTTGTTGTTTCTCTTTTCTTTCTTGCTTTGTTCAAAATTAAATTATGAATCTGAATAAACGGCAACTTACTTGTGTGTTTGGTGTCTGGTACATACATTTGGTCTCCGGCTTAGAATATTATTTTTGCATTATCTATTATTATGTATATATACATAATATATGTTCATGTGTTTACAAAATTTGGTGTCTATGTTCATTTTCCTATGATTTTGCTTATATTATGTTGCTGGTTTTACGTTTAGGCGTCATGCACAATGATTTATCGTTCATAATGTTGATTTGTGTTGTTCTAAAATTAAAGTGGTTCAGGTTTATAACAATAATTGTGGTCTATAAATTTTAGTATCTATGGTATATTATATTTTATTTTTTTTTTTAAAGCGTAAAAATATGTTGGTCCAATAATCTTAAATATTACTTAAAAGCTAAAATTGTCGAGGTTCTCGAAGTCTATGTAATCCAAATCAAGTATGCAAGGCGATGGCTCTCTTGCGCTTTCCGGTTGTGATAGGCGAATGCTATCGAGGCCTATTAAGTCTCGTACCTCCCCTGTTCGTTCTTCGTGTGGTTGCGGTTGAAATTCACGTGATGCAGTGCTCGGTGCTGGTGCTGCTGAATTATTTTGGTCCGCGTTTCTTTATTCATTGTGGTCCTTTCTGTGCTGTTTATTTTTGATAGTGTTGTGATCAAAATCCCTGTAACTACAGTTATCCAGATGTTGGTCCCAATTTTTCCTTCGTATATACCTTCCGCAGAAGAAATGCATATTGTATTTACATTCCATTATGTGCTGGTTCCAATCTTCGTGCTGTAACCAACTTCCACAGATGTGGTTCATCTTGTATTTCCTCTCCATTTGCTTCCTACATATCTTAATATGGTCTTGTTTATTCCTTATGTCTATGGCCATATCACATGGTTCATGGTTATGTCTGTGCTGAAGCATGTTATTGTTAAGCTGCCTCTTGGCAGTTAGCCATGGCGGTGGCAGCATATTCTTCGTTGAAATACTGCACATACCCCATGTTTCTTCGAGAATGCTTGTTGTTTTCCTGTCCCTTCATTAGGTTTTCCTATAGGTATCAGGATACATAGTCTCTTCTTCTCCGTGTCATCTAAAAGTCCGGTTATTAAACCTTACATCGGTACCGGTGCTGTGCTGGGTTTTACTTTTTCTGTATCTGGTTCTGTTTGTATGGTTTCCTTGCTGGTCGTTGCGTTGTTTTTCATTTGTATGTGTTTATATAAATTCATGGCTTTTCGTGCATGAATATCAATCTAGTATTCTATTTTTATTATGTGGTCATTTGGTCCTGTGTTTTCCATGATGATTGTGCATGGTCCAATGCCTTTAAACAATTGTTTCGCTGCATCTACATTCCCTTGGAAATGTACGTGGACTTGATACGACTCTGGCCTATTCATGTGGTGTAATGTTATTTGACTCAAAGGGTCTAAGGTTGGTGGTTGCAGATATATTCGTCCTTGTTCTTCCGAGGAAGCGTCTGTATCATCGGTTGTTGAATCGTTGTCTTGGTATTGTTTGTTTGTGTTGGTGGGGGTATGTTTCTCAAGAAGCTTTCTGGCACCTTCTTGGTCCACGTATTGACTGGTTAAGCGTCCTATTTTTAGATTTGGTCCTTCTTGTTGAACACTTAATTTTATGTTGTTGTTGGCACCAAAGCTTTTTACATAACCTGTTACATCCTCTATGGCATTAGGCGGCTGGTACTCGACGAGCACAGCATTGAGTTGATCCTCTAGTGCGGTTACCGAAATGATTTGGTAATTTTAGTGGTCCATTCTGAAAGGAGTAAATTATGTTGTTAGTTGGGTTCATTTGATACAGAGTATGCTAAATAATGTAGGTACTTATAGAATCGAAAGAAAAGGAAAAGAGTCGAAAGTAGAAAATAAATTAGGTCCTTTTGGTAGATGAGTTAACCTTGACATATGTTGTTGTATATTGGTATTTTTAATCTTACGGGTCGGGTATTATTGTCTTTGGTTGAGGTTATGGTTTACATTGAATATGTTTGTGGTGTAATTGATTTATTGATGCTATTTGGGTGCAATCTAGATTTATATTAGCTTCATTTATTGTGTTTTGGTCGTAATTTGATAGTGTCGTAGACATTATTGCGAAGTATTGTTTTTTTTAGTCCATGGTTTCTTCAGAACTCATATGTCCTACTTTGCTTCTTTTGATGTTTTCATCTACAGGATCTTTCATGTCCGTGTCCGTTTTTCATTCCTTTTAGTGATGTTTGTGTTGTTTACCCTTAGGTAAACCATTGAGTTTGGTTGCTTCTCTGGTTTCTTCTTCGGTTCTGAACCTTATTGTTATTTTATTGGTTGTTGGGTCAATGCTGTTATATTTAACTTCTACCGTGGTCGGTGTTCCTACTTCTTGATAGGTAGCAATGATGTCCGATAGCAAAATACTCTTGTCAAAGAACACGGTTACCGCTATTGGTCTGGGGTTCGTGGTGCTATTCTGGTCTTTCCTTTAAACTTATTAATGTGTTGATTGTTAAGTTTGATTATTCTTGTTAGTTATGTTGTTTGTATGTACAAAGTGTATCATTAGTTAAGATTTTAGTTTGATTTGTCAGTTCGGTGTCTTGATTATACTGTTTCGTCCTTCTAAACGTTGAGAATGGCAACGTTCGTTCTTAGGTTCTATTAATATTATTTCGGGGTTTGATTGAATGCATATATTAGTGTTCGAAGATAATGAGTGTTTATGTTGTTGGTTTTTAATATATGAACGCCCCACCTCGTTTTCATACATATGATTATTATTGTTATTGCAAAAATGATTACGAGTTGAGGGGGTGGATCTTCTGCACATAAAAGTATTAGTCTGATTAAATCCGTGATAAGTCCATGTTAATATGTGATTTTGACCTTTAGGGTCTTTTATCAAATCAATGACTTTTGAAGAAGAAGTTGTGTTCGATGTTTTAATTTTTCTTCTATATTTGAAATTTTTATGTGCGCATGAACTTTGTTTAATTTGTTCAGTTAATCTCATGAATTGTCTTTTATTCATTTAGGCGAATTTTATTTGAAATGTGAACTTTTCTATGTTTGACATTCAAGAGTTTGTAATGTTTCTTGTTTTTGTCGTCCTTCTATTTTTCATGTGACAGATTTTATGTGTTAATGAAATATTGTTCACGATTAATGTTTTTAACTTGAATTTTTTTCAAATTACTCTATTCTTACGCATGATATTTTTACGTCTATTTGTTCTAGTTGATTCTTTTGACATATTCTTTACATGCCTAGAAAAAATATTTTTGATGGTGTTTTTGCCTTTTATGATTCGAGCCTTTTCTACAATAAGTTTGAGTATGAGCTTGTGAGAATACATTTAGTTTTTTATCTTGCTGTAATTTGCTCGGATTTTATTAGGCTGATGTGTATTATTGCATACTTCATATGTTTGTTCGACATTTATGATAATATTTTCTGTTGCATGTGATTATGTTGCCGTTGAGGTGGTGATTTAAGTCTCTAGTGATACGTCCATTGCATATGACTTCAGTGTTCCGACTTCAGTTGATGTTGCCATTATAGTCGTGGTAACATATGTTTTCATTACTGTTAAGCTGGTTTTTTCAGTTGCTTTATGTTCTACTATTAAAGATTGTTTCTTTTTGTAGTAATCAGCTGGAGTTTTTGGACGCTGTATTGTATATTTTTCTTTCTCATATACTTCGTACTGATCTGCCAGATTTACTTCTTCTAAATGCGAACTCACAACTAAGCTTTCTGTTGTTTTAATTATTGATACCTGCGCCATTTTTTCAGGTATTTCTGCGGTCATGAATTCTTGACAATGTCGACGAGTGTTGGGTGATTCAGACAATGTACTTAATTTTAGAGTGATTTCGTTATTGTCTATAGGTTCTTCGATTTGTAACTTCTTTCGTGGCATTGATAATGACGCTATGCAAGCAAGCCAATGATTCATCAGATTTTGTTCTTTCATTGTCTTATTGCGTTCTTTGTCATTAATGTTATTAGTTATTTGTGAATCTATTACATCTTCTTACAGTTAGAAACATTAGTTGGTCTCGTATTGGTTTGGTTTCTGGTAGAATTGTTTCTAGGTAAAACTTCAAAATTGTAGCTTAATATGTTGAGTATGTCAAAATGATCATGAACACCATGCGTACAAGCTACTTCTGCAAATGTTCCCAAATAATGTCATGAAAATTCTCGTATAACCTTCTTGGTACGTTAGATGTCAGCCTTTCTATTTCTCGGGCAAATTTCTCAAAGGGGATACTGTGACGGTATAATGGGGAACATTGAAGATGACATAAGATAGTATGTCCTTGGTCTCATTTGTTAGGTCATATCATCTATTATCCGAGCTATAATGAGCTCATTATCGAGCCACTGCATATTGATGCTTCATCTGGTAAGAAGTTCCGATCATCATATTTATTGATTTTATGTTTCGGTTGTGAATCCATTGAAGGTATGTTATTGTTGTGATAATTTGGCTCCTCGAACTCTCTGTTTTCATGTCTTTGTGATTCTGGTGGGCTTGAATAAAATAATTCTTCCAACACCCCCAGCAATTGTATATAGTCTCGGAATTTATGAATGTGATCAATATGCTTTTCTTTGCCTCATAGATTGTACCAAATATCGTCCAAAAAGTCTCTGCAAAAATGGTTTGGTAGGCGTTGTGCTATGCCATCTATTTGACGGGCATATGCCCAGAAGTCCAGGTTCTATAGGTATAACCATCACATATGGGTATTTCATTGTTTCTATGTTGATGTTCATATCTGTTCATTTATGACATTTCCTTGTGCTCTTGAACATCTTATGCAGTATTTTACAAATTTTAAAGGGTGTATTTGCCTTTATATCCTTTTTTTCTTTACAATTATATGTTGATGAAGTAATACTTAAAGTTCGGTCGAAATGTCGTCATGTTATCAATAAGTAATTCAAATTAATATTGTATTAAAATTGTTATAAATACTCAAAAAGAAAAGAAAAATAAAAAGAATGCAAGAAAAGAGTCTTAAGTGTTGAATTACTTAAGTAATCCCATAAATTATGTCGTTATGACCGAATATCTGTAACAAATAAGAGTAAAATTATTAAGTCCGAAACCCCAAATGAATAAATTTATAGTAACCAGTAAATACATTCTTAAGAAAAACGACTAAAGATGACCTACTATTAAACTATTTAAGAAAAACTAAATGTCTATTTAATAAATAAAAAAGAAATCATTCTACGAGCTAAGTGTAAAGGAATAGAAAAACTTATTTAAATGTTAATTCAGTTATAGTTTTAATTTAGTTATAAATAAAATTTGAATTTCCCGCGTATTTATGGAATTAAAACCAAAAATTAAGAATTGAAAATTTTATGGTCTAATTGTGCTGTAAAATGCTTAGTCGTAAATCAATAATAACACAGCCCCACAAAAAAAATTGTAAGTCCCAAAAACTTGACCACGGTACTTATATGTTTTTGGGATCGCTGAATCCGAATCCAGGGTTAGTTTAACCCCATCAGATCTTTCTCAAGGTCAGTTGAAGGTCAAATTATCGAAATATATGAAAAATACACTAAAACCATGGTATCTTGGGGTTTTTGGGGTCGCTGAATCCGAATCCGGGGTCAGTTTAACCCCATCAGAACTTTCTCAAGGTCAGTTGAAGGTCAAATTATCGAAATACATGAAAAATACACTAAAACCATGGTATCTTGGGTTTTTTTGGGGCGCTGTATCTGAATCCGGGCTTATTACAAAAGTAGAGTCAAACCATGACATTTAGGGGTTTTTGGGGTCGCTGAATCCGAATCCAGGGTCAGTATAGTCCCATAAGGTTATATTTATGGTCAGTTCAAGGTTCGTTCAAGGTCATGGACGTAAAGAGAGTGAAAAAATTAGTTATAAACTGAAACAATGCAAAAGGTAATGTAAACCATAAAGCAAAGAACAATGTATATGCAAGTACAATCGTATCCTTTAAAACTATATCATAGTTTGCTGCTCCTTCATTTACTTTAAATTTGTTAGAAGTATATGCAATTCAATAAAATACCCGTAAAAATATTAAGCCCATTACTCTTTTTTATGGTAACGAACTATTTTATTGTCAAATGATCTACGAAGTGGATTACGCTTCCGCTTCTCCGATGTTAATGGTAGATCTCTTTTTAACGACAAACAGTAATCTGCTAACATCTTGGTGAAATCTCTCTCCCTGCTCTTCGCTGTAATCACCTAGGTTTTCTGGAAATTCATCAACATGCGAATATAAAAAGTGTAATTTTAGATTCATTAGGCAGCCTTGATTTTTGTAACTATTTACTAAATTTAAAACTATTTGTTGGTAACTTGCGCTCTTATGATTTCCAAGAAAGTTTTTAATTACGTCCTTGAAACATAACCATGCTTCTCTCTCTGTATGATTCATTTTCGTAACAAAAATTTCATCATTTATCATTTAAGTGTAAAATCTTTAGACAAAGATGGTAGCTGCTTTAAGTATCTGCGAAATCAGTTTCCCAAATTAAGTGATGCTAAAGTAAATGAAGGAATTTTCGATGGACCTCAGATTCGTAAGATGATAAATCATGAAATTTTTGTTACGAAAATGAATCATACAGAGAGAGAAGCATGGTTATGTTTCAAGGACGTAATTAAAAACTTTCTTGGAAATCATAAGAGCGCAAGTTACCAACAAATAGTTTTAAATTTAGTAAATAGTTACAAAAATCAAGGCTGCCTAATGAATCTAAAATTACACTTTTTATATTCGCATGTTGATGAATTTCCAGAAAACCTAGGTGATTACAGCGAAGAGCAGGGAGAGAGATTTCACCAAGATGTTAGCAGATTACTGTTTGTCGTTAAAAAGAGATCTACCATTAACATCGGAGAAGCGGAAGCGTAATCCACTTCGTAGATCATTTGACAATAAAATAGTTCGTTACCATAAAAAAGAGTAATGGGCTTAATATTTTTACGGGTATTTTATTGAATTGCATATACTTCTAACAAATTTAAAGTAAATGAAGGAGCAGCAAACTATGATATAGTTTTAAAGGATACGATTGTACTTGCATATACATTGTTCTTTGCTTTATGGTTTACATTACCTTTTGCATTGTTTCAGTTTATAACTAATTTTTTCACTCTCTTTACGTCCATGACCTTGAACGAACCTTGAACTGACCATAAATATAACCTTATGGGACTATACTGACCCTGGATTCGGATTCAGCGACCCCAAAAACCCCTAAATGTCATGGTTTGACTCTACTTTTGTAATAAGCCCGGATTCAGATACAGCGCCCCAAAAAAACCCAAGATACCATGGTTTTAGTGTATTTTTCATGTATTTCGATAATTTGACCTTCAACTGACCTTGAGAAAGTTCTGATGGGGTTAAACTGACCCCGGATTCGGATTCAGCGACCCCAAAAACCCCAAGATACCATGGTTTTAGTGTATTTTTCATGTATTTCGATAATTTGACCTTCAACTGACCTTGAGAAAGATCTGATGCGGTTAAACTAACCCTGGATTCGGATTCAGCGACCCCAAAAACATATAAGTACCGTGGTCAAGTTTTTGGGACTTACAATTTTTTTTTGTGGGGCTGTGTAATTAATTATTAATTGTCAATTGATAAAAATGTTAAATAAAAATTTTATTTTATTTTATAATAATCTAATTAAATTGTAATTGCTTGTTGCCCAATTAAGATTTAATTCTGTAAAAAAAACCAAGAATTTTAACTTTTGAATAAACCGCGTCAAATATTAAATAATATTATTAACAACGCTAATGACTTCCTTATTGTAAAAAAATTAATGATAAAAAATGTAAATATTTGTTTAAATAGAAAAAGATTATTCAGAAAATATTATAAAATTTATCATTAAATAAAAGTATTTTATTAAAAATTTATTGTAAAAATTATTTATTTAATGATTATTATTATTTTTATTATTAATAAAATTTTATTATAGTGTCAAATCAACGAAGCGAATCTATCAATAGTCTACGCCAGCGGCAGATCCGCTAGTCTAGTGCCGATCGCGAGAAAGTCCCTAGACATTAGCTGATACCTATGTGTTCTTCGATTTACGTGCAGTCTGCTGCAGTGTATCCAGTTCGAGGTTAAATTAAGTATTGTTGTGAGTTGTTCCTGCTGTCTGATCAATTATCAGTCGATAATTCGAATGAAGTGATTGTAATTTGGAAAATAAGAAACAACAGGTGCCTTCTCAGCAGATATACTCTCCTCAACCCACCGATTGCAGGTAAAAAATGGTCTCAGCCTGCTATTTCAACTCACGACCAGATAAGTTTCTCTGTTTCTTTTGTACAAATTCAAATCCCGTAAATTCAAATTCTACCATTTTTTAACAATTTAGGATTCGAGAATTGTAAATTTACCCACTTATCAGTCGATTAGGGAAAAACCCAGAAATTACTTTGTAGGAATTAGTATTAAAAAATCTATACTACGATAAAAAAAAGCCGATATCTCATCGGGCCTTGAAGATTTGAAATTATCCCGTAAAAACACATTTTACATCTTTTAACCCTATAAAAATTGAAATTTGTACAATTTACCTCCATAGAGTTAAAATTACGTAAAATTCCTTCTTATTCATTATTTACAATGTAAAAACAATATACCAGTCAAATTTCAAGTCGCTAGGTTTAATGGTTTTTGCTCGGCATTGATGAGTCAATCAGTCAGTCAGTCAGAAGGTCAATCAGGACAAGACTTTTAGTAGATAAGCTGTACCGGTTCTGGCCCACTCGGGTTCTGTTTCAGGTGAGCCGGAACCGGCATGGTGTTTCTGGGTTCCCCCATCCGGCCTCGGAAGAGTCATCTGATGGCGGCTCACTCCCGTCGGTCGCGGAGGCATCACCTGACCGTGGCTTCCTTCACCTGGGCGCTGGGACCTCTCCCTCGAGACCGCATCGCCTCACGGCCACGAGCCTGCACTGCTTGTCCGGACCTTTCGCGCAAGTGATTTTACTTTTGTAAGTGCGGGGATGTGTGTGTGTGTATATACGTGTGTGAGAATGTGACTGTATATGTGCGTGTGTGTGTTTGTGTGTGTGTGTGTTTGTTTATGTGTGTGTAGGTGTATATATCTGTATGTGTGTGTATATATGTGTATATGTGTGTGTGTGGGTGTGTGGGTGTGTAGGTGCGTGTGTGCGTGCATGCGTGCGTGCCTGCGAACGTGCATGTGTGTGTGGGAAAATCCACGTCACCGACCGATAACCGCAGAAGTATGCCATTATGGAGCTTCAAGATGGCGGGCTTGTGTAGACTTGCTGATAGAGCATCAGGCCACTTCTACCGCCACAGTTCCCCCCACTCCTCCGCTGAGAGAGAGAGAGAGAGAGAGAGAGAGAGAGAGAGAGGAAGCGAGGCTTTTGAGAATCCAGTCAAACGATCTACAGAGACGATGACTAGTGTTGTGAAGATTCCACTCGATTGCCTAGAGTACATGTATAGACCTGAAAGAATCACATTGTAGATTATTTAGGCTTACCTTTAAAGAGGAAGGGTGAAGGCCCCAACCATCGCCTCACTTGTGAGGTTCTCCGCTTAGCATAACCTATTCATAGACTTCCTCTTTATGGTTTCTTTTAATGGATACCCCCCAGTGATTGCGCTTAACAAATTTTCTTCCGAAAAGTAAGTGTGGGGTATTGACCGATATTTGAACCTGGACTCCGTCTTTCTCTATACGGGAACGTAGGTATATACACACGTGATTGTATATGTTTACATAAGAGGAATCCTAACCTCAAAACTTTTTTCGATGGTCAAGAAACTCGATGGTAACCAAACAATCTACTGTACCGAACTTTGGTTTTATCAATCCACGAAGGGCAGCAAATTACATTTTTTGTTACATTACCGACCATTTGCTAATAGAGAATAAATTCAAACTATTGACACCTAGAGAGGGCGCAGCAAAATGGCGGTAAATTTAAGAAATTTGTTTTTACATTGGATAGAAATATTAAAGTTTGGACTTATTGACTGTTTTTTACATCAACAAGTACACCAGTATGTGTACCCTGTATCACATAATTCCTTGACGATAAAGTTAATTTCGTCATTATGAATTCCACGTGGATTTTTAGCCATAATTACTCGGAGACAATTGACTCATTAGGATCATTCAATCATCAAATCCGTATATTCGATCTCTTATCCTTCTCCAATTGTCGTATGAATAATCTATATATGATTGATCTTGAAATCTGGAACCAAATTCGATTGTAATATAGGTGAAGTAGTAGCAATCATACTATTGCTGTTATAAATGGATCGAATAAATTCATATGCAGTGGCTCGTGGAAAATTGCTAGGCAGAGATTCTTCATCCTCCTCACTACTCTCATCGGAAGTATCATAATTTTTATTCAAATTGTGAATCTTCTCTCCTGGAGTCTAAAAATTTATTGTTGTCTTGATATATGAGGGTTCATTCTGCAGCTTAGGTCTTTTCACCTTGATCATATCACGACGATGATCATTCTTCTGTATATCAGATGTATCGTCTGACAATACTGTAGAAGATGTATTACTATGTTGAAATTCATTTCTACTCTTGCACTGGGAAATGGAGTCGGTCGAAGATTTTCATTAGGGACTTTTTTTAAGAGTAATTCAACCAACCTTTTAGTTACAGGATATCTTATATCCTTTACTTTAACGTGATTATCATCAAACTCAATAGATGAATTACCAAACATAAGCTCATTCCCTTGCTTATAAAATCCATATGCATTATCGAGATGACTGTTACAATTACCATTATCTCTGCAGATATACTTATCAATGAGAGCAACAGTCTTATCATTACTGAATGTAAAATTTCTAAGAGAATTATTAATACCTTGCGTTTTAGTAGGCTCATTAATGTCCCCTGACATCATAAATTGACTCCTCTACCTGTAAATATGTTATCAAGCGGATAGATGATTTGCTTGAAAGAATCAGTTTCGACATTTGATCTACTCTGTCTTAGAGAATTACGTTCTTGCATTACACTTTCACGCGTTTTATGTAGAAAGTCTTCTTGTAGGTCTTCCATGTTGCCGCTTTAACAGCTCTCGGTAGAATGGTGAATATATCAAATGCAAACCATCTATTTATAGCAAAACCATATGTTACGTAAAGTGCGACTCTGTCGTATAAAGTGCGACTATGTAGCATAAAGTGCGATTCTGTTATATAAAGTTCGACTCTGTAGCATAAAGTGCGACTCTGTCGTATAAAGTGCGACTATGTAGCATAAAGTGCGATTCTGTTATATAAAGTTCGACTCTGTAGCATAAAGTGCGACTCTGTCGTATAAAGTGCGACTCTGTAGCATAAAGTGCGACTCTGTCGTATAAAGTGCGACTCTGTAGCATAAACTGCGACTCTGCCGCATAAAGTGCGACGTTGTCGCATAAAGTGCGACTCTGTAGCATAAAATATTACTCTATGGCATAAATGTATCAATCTGTAATTTAACAGTAGGAAAAAATTACATTTCGCCTTTATTAATCCTATTGTGGGAACAGTCGAATCCCAACCATTTGACGTATACTTGGTTTCCACGTTTCTTGAGAATTTTCTCCACTAGGTATACATCAGGATACTTAGCTTTTAAAAGTTCTTGCTCGTAGAATCCACCAGTTATGAATTGACTTTGATAATCTGACAGATGGTAAGTCACAGGATTCGTAGTTGCGATTCTATTCACAGTAAATATCTCAGTCGACCAGTTGGGTGTGTAGTCCTTCTCGAACAATTGTTTAGCCTTTCTCACACGTACTTCATCACCAACCTTGAATTTTGGCTTCTTCTTCTTCATCGATTAACTCTGAAATCGTTACAGAATTTGAGCCTGGTTAGTAGCAGAGACTTCATTAGGCTTCATGCCAATAGTTCGATGTTTACTGTCATTACACTTGTCCAGTAAATCAGATGAGATATTGAGCCACTTGTATTTTCTTTGCAGACTGATCTTGGTCCACATGTTCTTTTTCAGAGTACGTTTGAAGCGTTCGCAAATGTATGCTTTGAGATTGCTCTACGTTGAGTAGAGATTGATCTTGTAGCATTTCATGAGGTTCTGAAAGTTTGTATCGTAGAACTCCTTACGTTTGTCTGTATACAATTTTTTCGTTACACTACCTTGACGGAATACAGACTTCATCGCTGCTGCAACTTCCTCTCCAGTTTTTCGCTTGACCGATATAGCCCATGTATACTTGGAAAACACATCTATGATAGTGAGCATATATTTGAAGCATTTGTTCTTTCGAGCATAAGGCTGCATCTCAACCAAATCTGCTTGCCAAGTTTCATCCATTCCTCGTACATCGTACGTTCGACGTGAATAATTGCGTCGACCAGGTTTATGAAACTCCTCCACCAATACTATTTTATGATGAATCATCATTATTTTGAGTCTTCCGTAATATTTTACTGTGAGATTTGAAATAACATATCATACAACGTTTGAAGAACTTCATCAATTTTTTTAATTTTATTTTCGTATTGCTCCTTGAAACCCTTAAGCTCCGATTCTACATCATCGAGTTCAGACCTTAAACCAGAAGTAACTTGATATAAGCTCCGAACTTCTGATTTAATCAAGCTTTGTAGGGTGATTAAGTTGACGGCGTCACTCAGCTGCTGAGCAGTGGCAATGTTGCACAGTTTCTTGTTTTTCAAGTCGTATTGACCATCAACTGTGATTTTGTACCTGATGCCAGGAGGACCTTGACTTCCCTCGCTTCGTTTAAGATTACGTCCGAACATGCTGACATTCATCATGATGAGTCAAGTATACGCAGCAGCTCAATATATATACCCTGCTTCGCGGAGCCCTTTTATGATCGAATGGATTTCATTCACGTGACTTGGATTAGCAGCTGATTGTTCCGCTATAAGTAATCGAAGACGATCGACAAGTTCATTGGGATCGTCCCAGTACACGTAATCGATCCTGTGTCTCTTCTAGCAATTTTGTATCGCGGTAATCCATTACCAACGTTCTTGGAGGACTCAGAGAATAGAGGAGCGATAATATTATTGAATTTATTGCTATTGTGAGAACGTATAGTCTCATCACTTTTGTAACGTCTCTTGTGAGAGCTAGTTGATTCAAGAATATTGCGATAGATTTGTAAATCATTTTGCTTTACAAGCTTTCCATTGGGACGTCTCGAGATAAGTAGTTCCATTAACTCAGGGGTTATTGGATAACCCATACCTTGATCCACTTATCCTCAAAGTATATTGGTGAGTCACCAATTGTGTAACCATCATCATCATCTTTACGTACTCCGTAAATTTTATCTATATTATCTTCTCGATCAAGCCTAAGAATATACTTGTCAGTAGATACATTTTCTTTCTCTTCTTCATTATCAGCTGTTTCGAACGAGGTTTCATGAGATTGCCAAGTATTCTGTAGAGTCCCGTCAAAACTATCATCGGCTTGAGGATATTGGGGCTAGAAACGTCACTGATAGAGTTTTAGCCAATAAATTTTGACAGAGGGTTTTAGCAAAAGACTCTGATATTGGTGAGAAGAAAGCTGCTTATCCTGTAACAAACGCCATGAAACTAAAGTCTTTACTTGGAATGGGAATGGAAAAGAAGAGAAAGTCATTAACTACTCTGGAAAAAATAGTGAAAGCTACTTCGAAGTCGGTTGTTCCAAGCAAAAATGCGCGAAAAGTCATTCTTTCTGCTCTGGAAGGTGCTCGTGCTATAGTCAAAAAGGCAGATGGTAAACGTAATGTAATAATTCCACGTGTACTACCTGTCCCATCTAAAGTAGGGGGATTCCTACCATTTCTAGTATCTATATTTGTAGGATTGAGTGCAGTTGGAGCAGTGGCAGGTGGTGCTGCTGGAATAGCTAAAGCTGTAAATGATGCTAGTACTGACAAGAGACAATTAGAGGAGAGTCATTGACATAATAAGAAAATGGAAAACATAGCTCTAGTTAGAGGTCTTCATTTGAAACCTTAAGGTGGAAGTGGTTAAAGGAACAGGAAAAGTTCCTCAAAGTAAGATCACCTTAAAGAGCCCTTTCAGATGCAAATCTAATTAAATATGCTGAAATTCTTAGAATTCCAAACTTAGAAGGTGTTTTCATGCGAAACGTAATTCCAGCTGATGGACCTCATTACCATGAATCTGCTATCGTAAATCTCGATGATGAGAATGGTCCTGGAACGCCCTGGGTGGCTTATCGTAAACGAGGTACCAATTACGTTTATTTCGATAGTTTCGGGATCTTAACCACGCATAGACTTGATATTATATTTAGGGGTTGATGAGATTATATATAATCCTGAGAGATATCAAGACTTAGATACACTCAACTGTGGTCATCTCTGTTTAAAGTTCTTGAGCTATAAGCTAGATTATCACCTGGCTATATAAGGATCTGCATGAGCCAAAGTCTAATCATTATGAGTTATACAGTCATGGAGAATTCATTAACATTGATTCTTTCTGGTACTTCATCTGTTCTCGAAGCTAAATATTTTCCGCCTATTGAAGTTTCACCGTACAATAACTACGTTCTCGGATTAGTTAAACGTTTAACCTTTAATTCAATACCTAATATCGATACTGGAAACAACAAGTTTTACGTTGGTAATGAGACAATTTCTCTACCTACAGGTAGTTATGAGATTGAGCATGTAGAGAACTATCTTCGAAAAACCCTAGCTTTAAAGGGTATATCCATTAGTTTGAAACCTAATAACAATACTCTTCATAGTGTTATAAATGCAGTAATACGATTAATTTTCAACCTGAAGATTCCATCGCGTAATTGTTAGGCTTTACTCATCGCCTTCTCCCACCAATCATCACTCACAATCTTGAAGTTCAACGCTCTGCGAGTTGAGTGCAATATCACCTCCGACGTCTATATAAATGGTTGTAGAGTACACACTATACATGAGTTATTTCCCGCAGTTCCTCCAGGATAAAATATCATCGAAGTTCCATCTTAAGTGCGTACAGTCAATCAAGACAGAAATTTTGTAAATTTTTTAGGAGAAATCATTACAAGCGTGATGGGAGTCGTCTACGGAAGAGGATATAAAAGTAACTCAAGATGTCGAACAGTCATCAGTCGACAGCGAGCATCCAAATCGCTAACACGACAAAACATTCAGTTTCTAAAGAGGCTTAAGCATCGTCACACGTGGTGTAAAATAACGTGCCTTTTCTATATTTCTTTATTTTTTAAACATACAGTCGCCTCTGACATATGATAAGTCTGTAGAACATTACGAGATACATGCTCATCAGCCTTCGCATCTCTATTCAACATCAAGACACAATGTGTTTTTTACCATCGCGAAGTTCACTTCATGTATATACGGTGCGAAATGAGAGCAAAATGAGTTTTTGAAAAGCGCGCAAGTGGATGTCCGTCTGGAATTTGAATTAAGAGATCATTTTCCAGTTGGAACATCTGCTTACTGCTTAATCTTGCATGATAGCATTGTTCAGTACAATCCTGGAAGTGGTGTTGTGGTAGACTTGCCAAGGCGATGGTACTGCTGTGCAGAATACAGGCATAGTCATAACGCCATCTGTCATATGTCTGAGGAAATCAGATATGAGAATTATTCTATAGAGATCGATAAATGCAAAAATGTCGGTTTAACCAGTCTCATGAAAGGTTGGGTTTCACACAATCCCAGTCGGAATTTGATCATTCAAAATGCTGGTTGGCTAGATGTTGTAGAGACTTAACAGCGACCAAATGCTGCCGGCTACTTCGATGTAACAATACCTCTGAGTATGTTCTCGGCTCAACTGAAGACTATCATAAGATAGTAGTCAATGTTAAGCATGAACTCATACTCATTAAACAAGCAACCGGAGCTGCTGTTTACGAAGAGTTTAAGATTGAGCTGATGAGAATCAAGTGGTTGATGCCCTATGTAGTGCTATTCAATACTCACAAGATCAGTCACCTAAACTTAATTCATAAGAATATGCCAATCGAAGTGAGTTTCCGTAGTTAGGAGTTGTATGAGTATCCGTTACTTCCTATCACATCTAAATACGTTTGGACAGTTAAAGCGTCTAAACAGATGGAAAAGCCGCGCTTTGGCATACTAGGCTTTCAAACGAATTAAAAGAACAAGAGAGCTATCAATGCTAGTCTTTTTGACCATTGCAACATAAGCAACCTGAAACTCTTTCGCAACTCTCAGTACTACCCATACGGAAATCTAAATTTAGATATCGCTCGCAATCAGTATGCTATATTGTACGACATGTATGCTAACTTTCAAAAAGCATATTACGATAATGATGTTCAGGTTATGCTAAAAGAGCAACACTTCATCGGCCATATACCGTTGATCGTGATCGATTTTTCAAAGAAAAATGGGTTTTTGAAAAGCGCGCAAGTGGATGTCCGTCTGGAATTTGAATCAAGAGATCATTTTCCAGTTGGGACATCTGCTTACTAATCTTGCATGATAGCATTGTTCAGTACAATCCTGGAAGTGGTGTTATGGATACACTTGTCTAGTTTGCTACACCCTCTGAAAGTGTCGGTAATGTGAAAAAGAATTTTTAATTTACCACTATTTTGCAACGCCCTCTGTAGGTGTCAATAATTTGAATTTATTCTCTATTAACAAATGGTCGGTAATGTGAAAATATTTATAATTTATCGCCCTTCGTTGATTGCTAATACCAAAGGTCGGTAAGGTAGATTGTTTGGTTACCATCGAGTTTCTTGACCATCCAAAGAGTTTTGAGGTTAGGATTCCTTCCACTCTGGCGATCCGGGTTCAAATCTCGGTCAATACCCCGTACTCGGGATCCGCCGATGCGCCGCTCTATATGCACGCAACGTTACTAGTTTACTAGCAGTTAACGCCACGCCATCTAGCGGCTGCGCCAATACTACGCTTCGTCGCGCTTCGCTATCACATGGGCGTACATCACGATATCAATAAAAATACAACAAAAAATAGGAAAGAAAATTCTATGATGATAACAAGAAAAAATATTGAAAAACCCAATTTTAGCAAATATCTACATTATCTTTGTAAGATTGCAAGAGTTCAGAACCGTTGTCAGAGCTGAAGATATCATTTTTCAGCATCCACCAAATTATTTTTCGTATGTACACGTGGAGAGGCAACTTTCCCCTTTATATTAACGTATATCAGAAGTAGTAATAAGAATTTTCATATGAATTTTCGATCAATATATACCAGTGTCGAGAACCTCAAGTGGCGGGAAAGATTACTTGACAAATTTTCAACCAATCAACTTAAACATTTTATGTATATAAAATTACACTTTCCTCTGGATGAATTCTCTAATATGTAGAGAGTTATTATCTTATAAACATTTAATTACAAAATGAAGGCTAATTATTATTTTCAAATATCGTAAAATTTGTATAAGTCCTGTTTAAGTTTTAATTAATGTTTTTTATTGCGTATTGAGGTTCAACGGATTTGTACTTATATATGTGAATTTTTTCAGATTTCTTGAAACCCTACGGTTCAAAGTTGATCAAGGCTAAATGTGTGCATATAGTCATGTTTTACATTTTTTAGAAAATTTAAACCTTCATTTATTCAAAAAAATTAAATCTCTTTAGAAAAACAATAGCAACGAAGGAATTTTTAGCAAATTTCTTGAATTTTTCATAAAAAATGGTTCCCAAAACCTTTTAATGCCCCTTTCGATAAATTAAACACATTTTCTATGCAAATAGCTTTTCTCAGTACAAAAGTGAGCCCATAGTCAAAAAATGGCAGAAGTTCAATATTTATATAAAAAATTATCTAAACAACATAAAATATTGTTAAACAAATTATTAAAATGCATACTTTAAATATATGGAGTTAAAAAAATCTGAAAAAGTTCACGACTATTTTGCATACTAAAAGAAACTTTTTGCTCAAAATTATTTTTCTTTTTTTTTTGTTCTCGATTTCTATGAGCTTAAAAAAATCCATTTATACAAAAAAATATAGGTTACAATATGGGTAATTCGCTAGGAAATCGAAAAAAAATTCTCTTTTATTTTAGAAAAAATGTTTCTTCTAGTATGTAGAATGCATATAATTTCTTTCATATTTTCTTAAGCTCATAGGTTTAAAGTTGTTTGGAATTAAATATGACCATATTTCCATATATTTGAGTCAGACCAGCCAAAATGAATAAATCTGTGCGCACCTAGTCCTCAGTTTTCTTTGCCGATTATTTATATAAAAGTACCTATCAAAAGAAACTCTTAGAACAAGTTTCAGCCTGTAAATGTGTGACCTAGTAGAACGGTATAAATTTTCAAAAATGGTCAAAAAGTGGTTATTTTGAACGTACTAAAAAAGGTTTCTTCGTCTTTCTATAATTTTTAAGTAAAATATTATTAGACCTCCCTGCACGGTGGTCCTCGGCAAAATTCAACCGAAACGTGTTTGCACTTTGGATTTTCCTTTTGCATATGATTTGAGGCCCTTTCAGGACCACATTTCAATAGAAACTAAAATCAAGGAATGAGCACTTTTTTTAATTCAATTTTGAAATTTTTTTATCATGGGTAATCTAGAAAATTTATTTTTATTATAGTGTTTAACAATTGAATTATACATTAATTACATATGTACAGTACACTTTCTCGCAAATATATACAGAAATAATCACAATTTATGCTGCAATGAAAGCATAATAAGATTAATAAGTATAAGAACATTTCAAATGTGTTGTGAATTATATTCGCAGACTGCTCTTAATAATTTATTTGCATAATCTGGATGTTTTTTTGATACTTTATACTTAACCCATGTTTTGGAAAAATCATAATGCACTGCTTCCATAGCTTGCTCAATATAAAAGCCGAGACCGAGATTATGTTCAACACAAAATTCTTTTAGATGAAAAAAAAATGCTTGGATTTTCGGTGTTACAGATATACCTAAAGATAGATACGCATCTTTGAACGCATCTATATATTCAACAAATTTCGGATTTAAAGAAACAGTAAATCAAGAGTCAACAATGGTTTTGAACTTTTCAAATACATCCACATATTTCAAACAACCCAGGTTACGGTTGAATCGCAAGAACCTTTTTTAACAAAATGGAAGCTATCTGTTCTTTAGATTTCAAATCAAGTGAAGTAACACAGCTTGAAATTTTGCGTACTACAGTAGCTTTTCTAGAAATATGACTTTTACCTGCATGTATTTTAGAAAAACATTTTGAGCAGCATTTCATAACTGGAGGTTTTCTTTTTTTTTCTTCATTCAGCTGAGACTTACGTTGAGTTCTAAAAACATTTTTGGGAATAACTTTGTCCTTGCCATTCTTTCTTGCTCGTTCACAAAAAAAACAATTATACTTTGCACTTGCATTTGATCTTGTATCTTTCTTCAACCTATATTGTGAAAAATCTATTGTCGAGATATTTTTTCGTCGAGATTTTTACGGTACAAATTGGACTTGCAAGATGGACACACTACTTTTGGAAGGCACTCATTTTTTTCGTCATAACTTTTAAACAGTTTACATATTTTATCTCTCAAAGCTGATGTTATGTCAATAATCCGTTTACAAAGTAAGCAAATAACAGAGCGATTTTCCTCATGAGTACGCGCGTGATTTTTTATAATAATCGGCGGAATGGTGTTAAATAGACTGCTACAAAAAGACTGACTAAATTATTGTACACTAACATCGTTGGAATTTTCAGATATACAAACGAATATATAATCACGAATATACGCGACATATATATATACGCTTTGTTTACAAATGGTTTTGATCTTGACTGAAGGTATATTTCTATATATATTTTCATCCTTACAAGGTACTTATAGAATGTATTAGTGCCCAGTAGTATTCAGTTTCAATTAATTTTTTAAAATACTTTGAAAGTATATGATTTATATTAACTTTTACCACAATAATATTTTCAACAGAAAAAAAACATTTTTTTAAATTTATATTTATAATGTAACATAAACTTCTGTACATATACGCGAGAAAGTGTACTGTAAATATGTAATTAATGTATAATTCAATTGTTAAACACTATAATAAAAATAAATTTTCTAGATTACCCATGAAAAAAATTTTCGTCATTGACTACCTATAAAAAAATTTCAAAATTGAATTAAAAAAAAGTGCTCATTCCTCGATTTTAGTTTCTATTGAAATGTGGTCCTGAAAGGGCCTCAAATCATATGCAAAAGAAAAATCCAAAGTGCAAACACATTTCGGTTGAGTTTGGCCGAGGACCACCGTGCCTGGCATTTATATGGATCACCTATAAAAAGCTGAAAAGAAACCCTAATTTTGTAATTTTTAGGTTATTTTTGATCTTATGCCATTTTACTAAAAGAACATGAATTTAGGTCTAGCATATCTCAAATTCTTTGTCTTAAGAAGACCGTTAATTTCTTTTTTTTGGTACATTCAAATCCGTTACGGATAACCAAAAATACAGCTCATACAATAGAGGTACTTTTTCGAAAATCATCCGGTTGATACCCCTGAAACTTTTGTCTATCTAAACCATTTTAGCTCTAACCTTGTCAAAAGTCTTGTGGTTTTGTGTTATATAGGACGCGATCATTGTCTTCAGGGTTCTGTTCTCCCTTTCCACGGGGTTTGCTCTCGGACAGTATGGGGGGGGGGGGGGGGGTCGTGGTATGGTAGATTCCTTGTCGCATCAGATATTCATCGACGGCGTTGTTCTTGAATTCTGTGACGTTGTTGGAATGGAACGTCCCCGGTGCTCCGAACCACATCACGATTCTTTAGTGTAATTGCTTAACCACGGCTCTGGCGTTCGCTTTCCCAATGGGGATACATTCCACCCATCGGGTGAATAGATCTTGGAATACCAAGATATATTCGTACCCCCCTCTACTACGTGGCAATTGTCCGGTGATATCGCCGACTACAATTTACCATGGTCTCTCTACCGATCGTATGCCCATCAATCCGATGGGCGGTTTGGGAATCACCTTACACTGCTGACATACTATGCAGCCCCGGACATATTTCTGGACGTCTACGTACATGTTTATCCAGAAGTACTGATTTACTACTCGGGCGTACGTTTTTATAGCAGTGGGGTCATCGTGATTTTCCCTCATGATGGTGTGTGTTCAAGCGGAACTACCAGCTTCCAGGCATCATCGTCGCCTATATCGTCCTCGAGCTCTTCGTCGGGATTGTAGTGGTATAGATTGCCTCCTACAATTTTGTTGAGGATGGCTAGGTACCACTGATCTTTAGGACCAGCTGAATAACTTAAGGAGCCGATGGATGTTTCCTCTCCCTCGTACAGCCTGAAAAAAGTGTCTGGTACATAGTTCAGTGCCCCCTTCTTGTAGATCACTTCGTGATCATGACCTTGGAGGCGTAACGCCCATCTCGCCAGACGGCCAGTGGGATTTTTCAGGTTGCATAGTTAGGCCAGACTCAAGTGATTCGTTACCACTCGAAAACGGTAGCCGTCGATATATTGGCGGTACTTTTCGATGGTACATACCACTGCCAAGCATTCGCACTCGGGTACGCTGTAGTTGCTTTCCGCCGATTTTAACGTCCTGCTAGCGAATTCAAGTACTCTTTCCCCCTCTGCGGTTTCCTGGAGGAGCACTGCACCGATTCCGGTGTTACTAGCATCCGTGGTCACCACGAACTGGGCCTCTGGCAGAGAACTCTGTAGATCCGGAGCTGAGGCGATGATTGCCTTCAGTGTATCGAATGCGTTTTGTTGGTCTTCTAGCCAATCGTATTTCTGATTCTTCTTTAGAAGACGAGTCAGAGGCTCAGCCAACGTTGCATAGCCCTTTATGAACCTCCGGTACCATGAAGACATACTCAGAAAACGTTTTTGAGCGCTGGATATTTCATCACCCGTTCGAACTTTTCCGGATCTGGCCTGATTCCGTCCCGGTGCACTAGGACTCCGAAATATCTGGCTTCGGGTTTACAAAGTATGCATTCTACCGGTTGATGAGTATCCCCGGTACTTTGAACCTTTCGAGGACCAGTTTCAATAGTCGTCGGTGATCTTCGTAGGGTTTAGCAATTATGGTGATATCATCTAGATATGCGAGTACGTACGGCTTCATGTCTGGACCGATCACCATGTCTATCGATATCTGAATCATTGCGCCCGCGTAGTATAAACCGAAGGGCATGCGTAGAAAATGGTAGAATCCTTTTCTTTGCACTGTGAAGGCTGTGATTAGTCGGGACGACTTGCTCAGTGAAATGTTGTGATACGCACTTCTGATATCGATCTTCGATATATATTTTGCCCTCCTCAATTTCCGCAAGGTATCTTGCATGAAGGGTAGAGGATACGCGTCAGGCTTTGTATGTGCGTTGACCTTCCGGTAATCGACACAGAAGCTGTAGGTGCCATCCGTCTTTTTCACCATCACCACTGGGCTCAACCACCCACTATTAGACGGTTAAATTATTCTTTGATCCAACATCTTCTTCACTTGTTGGTGAATCTCCTGTTCTAATTTCTCAGACAAAGAGAAATACCTGTGCTTGATAGGCTTAGTCGACCCGACGTCGATATGGTGTTCGATGTCACACGTTAGTTCACAGGTATCTCCCTGACCTTTCAATGTTTCGTCTAGAAGAGTCTCCAGCTCCTCGCGTTGCGAATCGGTGACATCGGCGATAGCCGCTTCTGAGTTGGCGGCTACACCAGCCTCGAATCTGGCTATCTCTATCTGTACTCTAGCGTGGGTACTCGTGAAGTACAGGACGTCCTCATCTGGGTTCAGAATGGCCCTGAACTTCTTCACGAAGTTCACTCCCACATCTGTGGTACTCGAGCCTGTCTGGGGCGGGTTGGTCCCTTCGATCTCTCCTTCCGGAGAAGACCAATTTAGTCGTGGCTGGGCATCGGAGTTCATCGTCGTCGTATCAGACTCGACGAATTGCGCTGCCATCGAGGTGACGTTCTCTTTCGTCACCTGCTTCAAGATGTCTCTCCCATCGTGGGAGGATGCGCCCATCTGCAGAAACGTATTTGTCCCCCTTGTCGATGCTTCAGACTCGACTGGGGGTGACATCGATGAAGTCGTACCTCCTTCTGGACAATATGTCAATCTCCGCGGCTGTTCGGTCTCTCCTCTCTCTTCTGAGAGAGTCGAGTTCAATTGCGTATTCCGGTCAGCCCCGCTTTCAGGCGAGGGCTCGTATGGACGTGGCTGAACATCCACTTTCCCACTTGCACTTCAGTGCCGGTGGGGGTAAGCACGGCAAATACCGTATATCCTTCTGGATGGTTCGTTGGCCCCTGCAGCTGTGTAGCTTCCTCCCCTTCTTCTGAGGGTGGGGACCTCGATTGCCCGACTAATCTGACCTCGTCTTCGGGAGAGGGGTCGTCTGGGCATGCGTGAACGTCCTTTTTCTCCGTCGATGCTTCTGCGTCGAGGGGGAGAGATGCAGCGGAGACCGTGTTTGCTTTAGGAATGGCCGCGGTCCTCAGTGGCCACTCCCCGCTTCGTTTTCCAAGCACTTGGGGCAGTATTTCCTCATAAAACCCAATTCTCCGCACCCAAAGCACTGCGAAGGTTGTGTCGCATCGAACCTTTGATTATTGCCCCCTGGCGTCGCGCCAGGGCGGTCCGACTTGGTTGTCGCGTTTCGGTGGACCTCTTGGGCTTCTTTGACCCCCTTTCCCATGTCCATTCCTGGGCCGGAAGTTCTCGTTTCTACTCGGGTGTTGAAGATGTTTAAACTTCTCGTCTAACATTTCTGCGAGTATCGCCGTAAAGTCTGGCATGAGATGCTTCGTTTCCTCCTTCGATACAGCAGATATCTCCGACTTCTGCTTCTTTGCTCCTTGCGTTGGCTTATAGGCCGTTTCTGGTAGCAGGGAAGCTTTAAGAGTCGGAGTTGGGCGTATCATTCTCTCACACTCCAGCGTCTGCTCAGTGTCCGAAGCAGGGTCCAATAGCATCTCCACGCGGGTGATATCACACCTTCTAACTATTTTCTGTAGATGTGACCATATGTTTCTATGCAACAGATCTAATTCCTGGCTATCCTTTAGTCTCGGCGATAATTTATTTATTATGCCTATCAGGCATGTGAGGTAATCACGGACTAGTTCGTCCGTACCTTGAGCAAGTTGGCCTCATCGAACAGCCTTTGTTGTTATTGACGACTTGTATCGTACCAGCGCCTGGCTGAAGTGGTGAAGTCATTCCATGTTCTCCACTTCATTCTCTTGTGTGTGTACCAGGTCGCTGCGTTGTCATTGAAGAGTTCGGACAGCGCTGCAAGGAGTTCTTCATCCGACAGGTTACTCAGTGCATTACAGTCGTCGATTCACGCTAGGAAAACATCTATGCTCTGATTTGCTTGCCAGCGAATTTTATATTTCATTTCCTTAAGATTTGACCAACGTCTTTGGCGTTGCCACCGAGCCTTGATGTTTGCTCTAGGCTTCCTGACGCGAATCTAGGAGTCGAAGCATTGAGGTAATTTTTTCTGCCCCCCCCCCCCCTCCAGGCGCCGCCTGCTCGCTGTGGGAAGTGGCCCCGTCTGGTTGTGGGATTCGTCCGTCTGCGTGTTACCAAATACCGTAAATGTGTCCTGGAAATTCAACTGTCCAGGACGACGGGCATCCTCCTGTCTTGTGTTAGACCGTATTTGTTCGCACTTCAGGTTCTCTATCTGACTTTTGAACGATCTGATCTCTGAGATCAATTCTGTCATGACGAACGATACCTCTTTTGGTATCTGGAATTCGTTTCCTTGCACAGATACCAAAGTAATCTTGTCCTCTTTGTTTGGCTGTCTGTGTGACTCCTCAGTACTTTCGTTTGTCGCACGATTGGTTACGGTGACCTTTGGAGGCCCCCGTAATGACTGTTCGAAATTTCTGTGGACTTCTGTGTCTGTTATCAGTGAGGTCAGTTTGTGTGTGTTTGGTTCACTACGCACGCACGGCGGCAGTTCTTGGCTCTTATTCGCGTAAGAGGGAGAGAGAGAGAGAGAGAGAGAGAGAGAGAGAGAGAGAGAGAGAGAGAGTGAGAGAGAGAGAGAGTGAGAGAGAGAGATAGAGAGAGCATCAACTAAATACCCATACGAGAGTATGGAATGGGATATCCAGTACTTACAGATCACCAGGTCCAGTGGCTGTACAAGTCTTTGCTCCGTATCCACCGCCAGTGCCAGGAAAAGGGCACACCGGTGTATGGGCAGCCTCACATGGTAGTCCTCTCGCTCGCTATATCTAGCTCGGTGATGCAAATGCCTCGTATCTCGACCTCGTGCGCGTGGTGCAAAATCCGTGTATATTCGCACTAGCTATCGGGAACGTCTCTCGATACCCGTATTTCTACGCGGTTCGCGATCGCCTCTCCATTCTCCCGTCTTTTCCCCCGGATGCTATGTCACCCGACTTTACCTTCAGCGCGCGTTTTCTCTCTCTCTTGCTCTCTCTCTCTCTTTCTCTCTCTCTCTCTCTGTCTCTCTCTCTCTGTCTCTCTCTGTCTCTCTCTCTCTCTCTCTCTGTCTCTCTCTCTCTCTCATACTATGTGTGCGCGCGCATGTTTCTTCGAGCAGTAGGCACATGTGGGTAACTTAGATCTGTGTGTTTGTGTTGTCGACTCCTAGTGCCCACTCGCCAATCTTAGACGTCCGGTGCTACCGATTTTGCTCACCAGAGGACAGCAGACAATGGAGCAACTAACCTGTGCCATCTGCCAAGTTGCTCCGCGTAACTCAAATGCACTTCTTAAGTGCATTACGTGTACACGCAAATGTCACACTGGAAGTATGAAGGCAATCTCAAAAACACGCAGTAGTATCTTGCATAACGGCCCTCACTGTGAAAATTTCGGCATCAATTATACAAGGCATCAGATTAGATCGCACACTAGTACGGAAGAGAGAGAGAGAGAGAGAGAGAGAGAGAGAGAGAGAGAGAGAGAGAGAGAGAGAAATAAAAAGAAGACGGACAATAACGTTAAGTCCGTCGATACATCAACTATTAAATCACAGCAGACGATAGATATCACAAATGCTGCTCCCAACACGTCGCGTAGCTCACCGAAACTCATCGTCGCCCCGAAGACGCAGCTGTCGTCGAATGATGCAATAATAGCCCTCACCATACCTCGCAGCTCTATACAACGTCTCCGACGCTCCGAAGCGTAGGAAGATCTTCTCTCTGAGTTCACTTTTAATCGTTCTCGCATTTGCCTTGCGAATGGGGATACACTCCACCCAGCGCATAAAGAGGTCCATGAATACTAACAGGTATTCATGACCCCGCGATGTACGAGAATTGGAGCCCATAATATCTCCAGTTACTACCTCCCACAGCTTCGTTACCATATGCCGGCCCATAAGTCCAGCGGTCGCTAATTGGACAGTTTTGCATTGCTGGCATACTGCGCAGCGACGCACGTAATTTGCTATATCCTTATAAATTGACGGTTAATAATATAGCAATCCGATACGCTCATATGTCTTGGCGCAGCCCAAATGTCCAGCTGTAGGCTCGTCATTCCGTTCCTGTAGGACTTGCATCCGCTTTTCTTTTGGTAGGTCTAGCTTCCAAGCATCCTGGTTCTCTAAAAGATCTTCAATCGAAGGATCTGATCGATAATAGTGCAGTCCGTTGCCAACTATTTTCAAATGTGGATGCTCTGTAGGATTGGCGTGAATTTTCGCTTTTCTCGCTAGATACCAGGCATCACTATTATCCTCGTCTGGGCAACTGACTGACGGAACTGGTACCTCAGACTCATCCTCGTACATATGAGATAATGCGTCTGGCACCCAGTTCACCTTGTCTTTCCTATACTCTACCTCGAAGTCATAGGCAAACACTTCAGAAGCCCAGCGTGCCAAGCGTCCTGTGGGGTTCTGAATACTTTATAACCATTTCAGACTACGGTGGTCTGTAAGAACTTTGAAGTGATAACCTTCTACATAAGATCGGAACTTTCTTATGGCCCACAGTACTGCGAGACACTCTTGCTCGGTTGGTGAGTAGTTCTTTTAAATGGATGTCAACGTGCGGCTAACAAAGCACAACACATATTCAACTCCATCAATGGTTTGCGTGAGCACCGTTCCCAAACGAGTGACGTTAGCATCGGTTTGTATGACAAACTGATGGTCACAGGAGAGACTATGCAACACAGGAGCAGATGCGTTGAGCGCTTTAATCTATTCGAATGTCATCTACTGCTCATCACCCCATACATACTTGACATTTGATCTCGTAAGATGGGTAAGCGGATCAGCAATCGTGGCAAAATCATTAAAAAATTTCCGGTACTACAACGCCATTCCTAGAAACCGTCGAAGCTGTTCAGCTCCAATACTGGGGTGATCTTCTGTGGATCCGGCCGGAATCCATCTGGGTTTACGAGGACCCCTAAAAATCTATCAAAATTGATGGTACCACCCGCATCGATAATTCTGCGGAGAATATACTCAAGCCATATTAAGCACTTTTCGAAAGTTTGTGTTGTTATTATCATATCATCCATACATGAGTAGGCGTGTGGCTCAAGTTCGCGGCCGATAATTTTGTCCCTCAATTCTTGAAACGTTGCAGCCTGCCAGATACGCCATACGGGAGATAACAGAATTCGAAAAGGCCAAGGCCTGGCACTGTAAATGCGGTCAAGTGTCGTGATTCTTCGTCTAACGACACTTGATGATATGTGCTGCGAAGGTCAATACTGGAGACACAGCGTTTTTTCTGTAATTTTCGTAGAATAAAATCCATGTAAGGAAGCGGATACGCAGGCACCTTGGTGACTCCGTTAAACTTCCTATAATCGACGCAAAAGCGGTATGAGCCGTCAAATTTCCGCACCATTACCACTGAGTTCGACCATTTGCTATTGGATCTTCTAATGACCCCTGCATCCAGCATTTTATGTATCTGTTCATGCATCACATCCTGAAGTTTCTTTGATACTGGATAGTAGCATTGTTTTATAGGCCGCGTAGATCGCAGATCTATCTTATGTCTTATTAGATTGGTGCGACCTAAAGGCTCTTTGCCCTTTGGCAATACTCGATCCAGCATTTTTTCAATTGCAAGCGTTGTACATCTGTAATGTCGGCAAATCCAACAGAGAAGAAAGGGATTTGCTCATCGACCCCTACTGCCGCTACCTCGAGAGGGAGAAGTTCCTGAATCCCTTATGTCTTTAATTTATTCTCGTGAGGTAGGATGTACGTGTTAAACGTTCGCTTAAAATCTACACCGAGAAGACATCCTTCTGGTAATTGGGTAGAATAACGACCTCTAAATGGCGTCGTACATTACCAACATGGAATGGTAAATCGACATATCCGATAACGGGCGAAATATGACCGTTAGCCACTCGTACGCCGGGTTCTTTATTCGGTGCAATCTTCTTATTACACGATGCATCAATCTGCAAGCCAAGTGGTCCCATACATGTACCTGCAGCACTTTCATCATGTAGTGCACGCACTCGGAATCCACCAACTCCCACTTGCATCCACCAGCGAGAGTAGTCTCTCTCGATGTTAGGAGCTTATTCTTCAGAAGCGTCTTTTGTATCGTGGGCTACTATAGGTTGTCCCTCCATCGCGATCCGTGAAAGAACATGCTCAACTTGCGCTTGTGCTTCGTTGGTCCCATCAGATTGAGTTGTTTGAGGTCTTTAATTTGACTACAGGAGTGGTGACTACAGGACTTGTTTTACCCCCCCCCCCCCCCACCCCCCACCGCTCTTTTCCCGCGCACTCAGGACACGTTCTTGTAGTGTATCCTGGCCAGTTACAGCCCCAGCAGATCGCGATCGCTTGCAACTCTGGTGAAATATTTTGATAAATGAGTTGCAATTATTTTTCATCATCCCAAGCCACTTCAAATTTATTAATGTACGAGAGCAGCGAAAATATATAGTCTGTGACTGGTTCAGCAAATCCTTGGGCGCTCGCAGTCGCTTCCTTCACTAGCCGCTGTTGATAACGGCTATCAACGTCATAACAGCGTCGTGCTGCCTCGCAAAAGTCTTGCCAGGTGTGTCAATTTTTCCTGGATTGACGACACCATTGGAGAGCTGCTGCCTTCAACAACTCCGTCATAGCATTCAAGAGGTCCTCGTCCTATATGTGGGTCAGTGTGCGACACTCATTGACGCGTAGCAGGAATTCTTCTATACTGCGACCGTCTTTTTCACCGGTTTCAAACTTAATATTCCAGAATCAAACCGTTTTTCCAATATCATTTATTCGATGCTTGAAAAATGTACTGTTCTGCGATGGTCGCGTTATCTCGGAATACAGAGGCACGCCCCTTCCCCTAGACTCTTGCCTGGTTGGGAGAGTCTGATCCCTTTGATGAACCATCGCTGGTACTTTCTCTCTTGGTTGTTGTAGCACTGAGATAAAACTTGGTGTATTCGCGTTAAGTCGCTATCTACCCCCTCTTGCAACAACCTCATGTTGTGTCCTTGGGTTATCATTTAGCTGGTCATCATCCTCATACTGTAGGTCGAATATGTCTTGAAAAGTGATACCCCTGTTGCTTTTGGGCTTTGCTTCTGGCCCCTGAAGCATATTCGCCGATTCGCTGTTTTGCATTGTCTCAAAACGTAGCCTTGTACTCGTAACCAGTTCAGCAACAGTCTCTTGAAGTTCTCTCGATTGAGTACCGTATTCCGGTACCAATGCTGGTGTGCTTACCATTTCAAGCACTACGGCTCTTGGAACGGAGTATGATGTGCTATTCGATAACGTCATTATTACCATATTTTAATTTCCCCGCGCATTCTCAAATTGCCTTGTACCCGTACAAAATACCGTAGTCAGGTTACTAGTTTTACTCGTTCCCCTAAGCCAGTTGCAGTTGTAGTTCTACTTTTAGTACTCGTTACTGCTAGTATACTTGGTCGTGCCGTGGCACTATGCAACTCGATTTCCCACTGTGGCATTGCCGGCGGCAGTGGTGGTGGTGTGAGCGGTTGTGTAGGTGGTTCATATGCCGGTGGTATAGTTACTTCTGTAGGTAGTGTATGTACTGGTGCTGTCGTAACAACTTCTACGGCCGCCGCTGCTCCTGCCCTTGCATCGTATATTACATCACCAGTATTCATTTGCCCATTCTTTTGGCATGCCGTCATGGACATATTCACTGAACTCATCTGGGTGGAGCTGGTTGCTATTGGAGCAAAATCGCTTGGTAAGTCCGTTTCTGTTCGGTTGCTTGCCAAATATTGCTGCCTACCTAAAATTTCGGTCTGCGTCCTATTGCTAAATTTTGCATCCGCTAATACTTCGTCGAGCTTCTCTTCTCGACGAGTTTTCTGCTCTTCAATGTATGTGCTATCTAAGCTATCTGCGAAATCGGTCGCTATGTAGTCGCCTCGTAAGCGTCTATATATTTTATCGCTTTTCACAAATAACGTGCCATTGCTTTTTAATTCGAGCCTATCTAAAAGAATATCCAATTGTCCGTCTAACCGTATATTCCACGCTTGAATCTCGGTTCCGACCGTTTCAACAAAGGAGATTATATTTTGTCTTTGTATAGGATTCAAAAGTAAAATTTTTAATTTCGAGTATTATTGTGTTTTAAATTTAAAACACAAATTATTAATTCAACTTTCATTGCTAAAATAAAGTTTTTTTATTTTCACCAAGTAGATTGATGTACTCAAAAAAAGTGTACCCAGTGTTTTATCACGCAAAAATAAAAAAATGGCTTCTTTCATTGTATTTTATCAATACTAGATTGCGTAAATCGCTTATCCAGTAACTAGTATTTAATAACTATTATTCATAAAATACTAATCAAATACACAAGCACTAACATTGAAAGAATACTGTTTTTATCTGAACATCAATTTGAATTAACTAACTTGCGTAAATCGCTATAAAAAAGAAAGAATTCAAAAATCCTATTTAATTTTCCTAAAATGGTGAAAATAATATTTTCTACGAACAGAACTCAAAAAGAAAATTTTTCCTAAAATTAATTAATTAAATAACAATATTATTTTATCAAAATAAATAAATAATAATAATTATTAATCGAACCAATAACAATTACTTATTATTAAAAAAACAATTATGCCAAAAACGCAAAAATAAAATTTAATCTACTAATTGGTTAATTAAGTAATCAATTACCCTAATATTATTTCTCTAAAAGAAGTAAATAATAATTATGATTATTAATAAATTTAATAAACTATTGTTTGTATATAAGAAACACAACAATATTATTTTTAATCAAACACATAAGCGATACGAATATTATGGTCACGTAATTATTCGACGGTTTAGTCGCAGTTAAATCACATATACTACACTGCGACTACACAGACTCGCACCTATACAACTATCGGTAGTCTGTATAGTACAGTCACTGTATGGATGCTCAGTATCGACACTTCGTATGTTAAATTTTAAGTATACTCTGCTATAATACCAACGCACACATTACCAGCATGTATTTTTCCATAAGTCGCATATATGGTTACTGAAATAGATAATCGAATAAACCAGCAAAATAAACGAGCAAGTGGTCAAACATATTATTTGTTTACCAAATTATTTATTTAAACATAAATAAATTTTGTAAACACGTGATTAATTTTACAACGAAACTATTTGATTTTATTAGTTGAAAATAAATGTAACTATAAGTCAAACAAAATGGTTAGTGAGTAATTTACACTATTACTCAATTTACAAAATAAAATTTCCAATAATTGGTTTATTTGTAAATACTTCAAAATAAATGAAAATTTTAACGACAATCATTACATTTACTTTCGTGACGAAACAAAGTGTTAATAATATTTATGTGAATTCACTTTAAATATACGAAATTGAATCTTATTCACTTTAGTACTCAGTGATTTTATAAAGTTTACACTTTATTTTTACAGCATAATATTATATTTTAATATAAACAATTTATCACAAAAACATTGTTTATTATTTACTGTTGACTAAAAAAAATTAGATCACTAGATTTTGATTTAGTATTTATTAAAAATAAAATTTTGATGAACATATTTGTCCACTTGCGAGAGACGCTTTTTACAAAAACTTCTTATCCTTACACCTTTCGTACCTATACGAATTCTATCTAACGGGAAAAAAAAATTATTTTTCCTATGTAAGGTATAAACCGGACTAATAATTCAAGCCGTCGCGCACAATAAAGCCGAAATATTATTTTGCTCCAGTCTGGCTTGTTCTCAGAATTTTCCAGAGCCATCAAAGGCTTGTTTACTTTCCGTGCGAATTCTCTCTAGGCCGATTCTATTGCCGTTGAAAGTATTTTCCGTTGTATGCACGCTCGCGATATTTTTACGCGCGATCCGCACTATAAACTTTTCCGCTATTTATGCGCTAATCACCACGACTCTGTGAGTTTTTCTGTTGGGCATCAATTATATAACGAGGTTTTTACTTTGCATAAACACCGGCGATATATTTAATGTGAGCATGAGGATAACGTGTGAAGAAGAGAGTGTCTGAGATAACATATTGTATATGTGTAAAATAATGGTATATTGTAATAAACAGGAAGGGTTAGATAGATCGATAGAAAAGAGATAGATAGATAGATTAGAGATAGATAGTATTCGTTATACCGTAGTCGTTACAGCGGGCAGGTTCGCACTATAATATATTATATTTATACAATGTGCTTCAAGCGCGTTGATTTTTTTTTGTTTTTTTTTTATATTATTATGTAACAAATTCACTAATAATGTTATGTATCTTTATGACATGATGAAAGTATATAAAATTATAGTTATTGCCAAAAATAGTTTTTGTTTCTAAAGTCGATTATAGACATCTGAAACTAAAATGTTGTTGTTAATTGTTTGATACTTAAATTTTGTTGTAAAAACCCATGGAATCATCGCCTAGAGCCATATAACCACACGAATCTTAGGTAGATGATGATGATCAGACTTCTTTCTAATTAGGACTGCTGTACCAGGAACAACCTAGAGGTAGTAGTAACATGTTGCGAGGTCATTTTCTTAATTAATAATATTACAATTAAAAAAAACTTATTTGCGAGAGATATTTACTTAATTTAGACTAATGATAAAATAATGATTTTAAAAATGATTTTTGTTCTGCTTTGCGTCCTGCATCTGGAAAAAAACCTTACTTTGTAACTTACATCTAATAAAAGAACTTTTAACTATGCACCTTTTGCACTCGTAACATTATCGACCGATCATTATTTGATTGTTATATATGCCTGATAAACTTTGCTTTATCAGACGTATAGTCAATATATAACGAGGGTGTCATTTCCTGTGGCTACCTAGACCCACATCAGTGTCTAATGAAGACCATGACCTCGATTTAGGTAAGACTGCTGTACCAGGAACAACCTAGAGGTAGGGGTAATATGTTGCGAAGTAATTTTCTTAACTATTCACTTTACAATTAAAAAAAACTTATTTGTGAGAGATATTTACTTAATTTAGACTAATAATAAAATAATGATTTTAAAAATGATTTTTGTTCTGCTCATCATCTTGCATTTGTAAAAAAGATCTTATGTATCCTGCATTTGAAAAAGATACAAACTTAGGTTATGGTGATATATGTCTGGTAAACTATGTTGTTATCAGACCTATAGTCAAAATATTATAAGAGAGGCATTCCTCTGGTTACTTAAACTCATTTCGGCGTCTGATGAATATTATACTTTCTTCTAATTAGGACTGCTGTACCAACAACAATCTAGAAGGCGAGGTTGCTAGATCATTTTCTTAACAAACAATTTTACAATTAAAATATGTCAGATATTTAAGAAATTTAAGTTGATATTTAACTAAAAATTTTGCAAATTATGATGTTATTTAAATTTTATATGAAACATTACGACAAGTTTTTAAGGGGGTAGTCTGCTTTAGGTCCAGAAAAAAAGCGTTTTTCAAGCGATTTTTTTGAAAGGGAAGGAAATAATTGCGGTAAACGAAATTTTGGGAACATAGTGTACTATATTTTAGCTTTAAAAAAAAATTTTTGTTATTAAAAAATATTAAAATTTCTTCAAGTTATGACCATTTTGTCGGAGCGCCTGGAGTCTGCACTTTCTAATCGGTGCCGGTGATGGAGGTCGTGCGGTGCGTCTGAAACAGTCGAGACAATTTTTTTAAAATTTTTATAAGTTTCTTTTCTATATGAACTCAAAAAATACCGAAGAAGTTGTCAAATTCAAGATTATTCGCCGTTTGAGCCTTGCTTAGGGTAGCTTAACATTTCGATGTGTACTCGGCAAAATCAAAAGTGGAACTGAAAGCTGACGCTACAAACAGCAGTGTAGAAGCCGATGCCGAGAGCTATAGTATACCGTTATATTGTATACCGTTCTCCCTACTACTACTCAACACAGACCTTCTAGAAACTCCAAATAATGTTTCAAAGGACGGTTGGACCTTTTCAGGTATATACGAGTATAGTCGAATAATAGAATACATCGAGGGGCGGAGCGCGCGCTTGGGTCTGCCCGAGCATTCGCACCTGCTCGATGCTCGGTCACTAAAACTGCTCTAGCTTCGGAAATATGTTGAATTGGCCTCTGAAATTTTGAAGACATATTCTTGGATAGTTTTGGAATAGATTTAAGACGAAAAAAAATCGATTTGTTGAAGCCGGAAAAGCAGACTTCCCCCTTAATAAGAGTAACAAATAGACGGTAAATATAAGAATAACAAATATACGGCTAATTTCGATTAATATGATGCATAATGTTGGCTATTCTGACAATATATTGTACACAAGCATTACTATCATTCTTTAAAGTATTTGACAATAGATTGTGCGTTTTGCGAAATTTCAAAATACATAGAACAGCTAATGTAATATTAGTGGGAATTTTATCCAATCTTGTAAATTTTGATGCTACCACTTCGTCAAATATTTCATAGAAATCAGTTTGTGAATTTAAGTTTTTCAATGTATCTTCGTCATATCCTCTTACTTAATCATTTAAATAACGTTCATAATTTACTTCCTCAATTACGTGTTCCTCGATTTGATCGTTTAATGCACGCAAATAATGCCTATGCTCATCATTTTCTATTCGAACTAAAGAATCTTGGGTTGGATCCTATTCCATTTCCAAATATGCCTATAATAAAAATAAAAATAGTAAAATACAAATAAAATAATACACTTTTTTATGTTTATGTTTGAAACAAAAACGTCTACCCTATATTTCATTTTCGAAAATCTCACTCCATACAATATTATCAATTTTTGAAGAATCTTCTAATTAATTTTGAATAAACATGTTACTCGGATTTTTACATCTAGTCTTCTAAGAACTATTCTTTAAGAATCAAAACTTTGTCCTTGTGATTTGTTAATTGTTACAGTAAAAGCTAATATGATTGGGGATTGTTTTCTATAAAGAATAAATGGAAATGAGGAAGACTCTCCAGTGTTTAATGTGATCCGTGGGATGAAGACTTCATTTCCTATGTTTTCCCCTGTAATAATTTCTGCCTCAATGTTGTATTCATACAAATTTGTTATTTTCAATCGTGTGCCATTACATAGACTATCTGTTATACTCAAATTCCTAATTAACATTACTATTGCATTTTGTTTCAATTCTAATTTATGAGATGGAAGACCTTCTCTTATATCATTCATCATTTCAATTGGATAATTTAGATGTATGTTTTCGTCAGATTGATCTACACCTTTATGTGTTGCATGATCTATACTGTAATATGTTTTTGATTCACCATGTAAGAATTTAAAACTCTATCGTTACTGATTTGAATATCTTCATTGTTAGGAGCTAAAATTACAAAATTAATAGAAATATTCTGATTGATATTTTTATAAATTTTGTTACAAACATCGTTAGTTTTCCAAATTTTCGGGATTTGAAATAGGTTAATTTTACCTTCTTCCAAATTTCATAACAATGATGCAAATTTTATATCGCTGGAGCGAATATTTTTTTTAGTTTTAAAACTTTGAATAGAACCCCTAATTTATAATATTTGATCGTTTCTTCGACTATTGAACTTCTATGACCATGTATTATTAGTGGAAGAATCTGTCTAAAATCACCCCCTAACACTATTAATTTTCCTTCAATAAAGCTTTTTTGGAATCATAGATGCTTCATTCTATATTATTAAATCAACTTTTCTTAATTTTATTTTCTCAGATTCTGATTTTAAAAAAGCACTTTCTATACTATTGAAATCTAAAGGTAATCTAAAATTTCTATGAGTTGCCATTCTTTTAGGTAATAAAATAGATGCAATACCAGTCCAAGCCATTGCCAAAATCTTCTTGTTTAATGAAATATAATAATGAATCATTGTTTTGTATAAGAATGTTTTTCCTGAACCACCTGGACCATCAATAAAATATATGTTATATTTATTGCTCACTAATTCTTTAAAAATAGAATGTTGATCTTCGTTTAACTAATTAACCATTGATTTAAAAATATTAGCATTAAGCATCCAGTATTCTGTAGATATTTCATCATTATTAATAATAAAACTGTCTGGTTCTGGTAAACTGAAATCTTTACAAGATCTTTCTTCAGTCTCTAAAATACTTTAAATATGATATAAAGCACTATTCTCTTTATTTTCAGTAAAGCCTTCGGTAAAATAATTTTTAAATTTATTCCAAATCATATTGCCTTGTATGTTTTCTGCTAATATGAACCAAGCAAAAAATGTACGTAAATGAAAGGGTAACATTATATGGGAAGCTTATTCAAAAATAATATAAATATGAGAATCATCTTCTACTAATAGATCCGTAGCAAGTGCTGCTTCTTTATAAGTCTGATAGGTTGTACCTTAAGTTCTTAAATCTTCAAAAAAAGAAACACCTTTTATATGATTTTTTATCCAAGATTTTGATTTTTTATCAAATTTATAATATTGGGGTATTTCAACATACTTGATATTTTTTGCAAAATTATCTACTTCATTTAGTCCAAACCATGCTGTTAAAGTAGTTTCTGTATTATGCAATGCTTCGAATTATTTATTTTCTTCAAAAACTATAGTTTGTTGATCTTCATATCATAATGGAAATTCTTGAAGTCGCCAAGCTGCTTCCATTGGACTTAAATATCTACAATCAATATTCTGTACAATATCATCAAGTATTATACAACTTTTTTCATTATCTTTATCATCAACTTTCTTCATTTTACGTAATGCTCTATCTCCACCTTTTTGAATATAATCAAATATATATTTAATATTTTGAATCGATACACAATACTCTACATTTATATGACATTTATACTTTTTTACTAAAAAGCTATTGTAAGGAACTACAATTAAATTATCAACTGGAATAGCTTGCTTAAATTTTTTAATGGGATACGCATGATTATCAGCAAAATTATTCCGTCTACGATATTGTGGATAAACATTTTCTGTAAAAATTGTGCAATCGAAAAATTGTTTTGAAAACTATTTACTACAAATATTTTGATTTTTAATGATGCATGGAGATTGATTTGTATGTGGACCGTGTAATATATTCTTGATTACTAATTTTTGTAATTCTTTATCAGAGACATTTGGAATATCAGCTGAAATATATTTATCTGTTGATTGGGGAGTTATTATCTTATTATTCGGATGTAATGTAACTACAATATGAACATGCGGTAACTCTCTTTCTGAAATTCTATGGTATACGCGTAAGCAATCACTTCTCCGAAAATTTTATTTTTTACAATATCATCTAACAATTAATTGAATTTCGCATAAAATAATCTAACTGCAATATTAGGAATATTATTTGGGGTAGTACCACTAGGAAACTTTTTTAGAACCATTTTTAATTCTTTCCATTCAGGATTACAAGTATAGGTAATTAATAAATCTGGTATTGACTTAACTCTCGTTATTGTCATCGCATCTTGATAATGTTGTTGCATATAGCGAGGACTATCTATATATGTAGCTGACAATATGAATAAATTTCCTAATCTCTCTTTTTTTTTTCAAAATTTTGTGAAATATTTGAAGCTGAATTAAATACGTGATCAAAGAAACCTTTGTAATATTCTGTTCTGAGTTGCTTTTGATTATTATACCCCATACTCCAGCCTAAATCACCTGATGAAAACATTATCGGAAAAACCATAGGATCTACGTAATGAGATAATTTATTCAAATAGATTTTTTGGTATTCGTGATTTTGGTTAGTTTTAGGATAAATGTAAAGATCGTAATCATCAGGAATAACTGATTTGGAAACAATAATAGCACTGCATTCTGCTGTTAGTGGTTTGTTGTATATATGCTTTTGTTTATCATTTTTACTAATGAAATATAATCTATACTTTGGTAAATTTTGTATATTAGATAACTGGTTCAAACGTTGTCCTTTATGATATTTGTTAATATCTTTATATGATATCGAGTCAATTTTTAATTTGCAAGTGTGTTTTCTATAGAAGTTATATCGTCATAAATATATAGTTGACCACAAGTAGGTTGCTCATTCTCTAAAGGTATCAATGAATTCGAGTAATATGACAAACTTGACCTTGAATTTTTAAATTGTTAATAGCTTTTTGTTTTTCATTTTTCACATTTGCGCTGAATGGTGCAAATCAAAATAAATTGTAATATCTTATTAGGAGTCTAAAATGGTTATCATATAGCAGAAGTTCTTTCAGCTCTTTGTTATAAGTACTTAAAGGTGATAATACAATTCTTCCATTATGGCAACAATTGGATTTACTTTTTTCTTCTTTCCAAAATACAGCTGACCAAATTTTACATGTAAAACTCATTTCTTCGAAAGAAAATAATTTTCTGATTATTATTTATATAACATGAATTTTGAACTTTAGATGTTACTTTAGGCTTTTTGCACAAAATATTTTCACTATAGTATTTTTCAAATACGTTTCGTTTCAAATTACTTTTATTTTGATCAAATTCAAGAATTTGATCATAAGTAGTTGAATGGGTAGTTGAATTGTCATTGTTAATAACTAAAATATCATAATGTCCATTATCTTGTTCACCACTCAATCGTAAAAATAATGTTAAAGGTTGAAAAACATTATCGAAACGAAAGTTAGATTTATCATTTAAATACACTGTTACATATACATTGTATAATTTGAAAAATCCTCTAATTTAAATTTCATTGCCATAAATAGCAAGTTAACTCATAACACGCTTATAATCTGTACAGTCGATTATATCTTTAGAATAATTATATCCAATTATGAAAAAGCTATAATTGTTCCAATGCGTTACCATATATTGCACAATACTTAAACGAATCTCTGTATGAAAATCTTCAGTGTTGTATAAAAAGTAAGAAAAACATCTAAATAAACAATTACCATCGCCAATAATTTTAATGACTCTAAAATTTTCCATTCTGAAATGATTTAATTTCATAGAAAAAAATGTATACGAAAAGTTTATCTCATTATAATGTGAAGAATAAAAAATAAACAAACGGAAAGAAAACAAAATAAAAAAATAATTTGCGTGCTTTATCTTTATTTTATAGCACACTAACCTCAAAATGCCAACTTTATTGTCGATTTTGAGGTTGTTGTGCTATAAAATATCGTATGAGACTGTTGTGGGAGGTGTTTTTCTACCTTGCTCGATTTTCTCACTCGCTTCGCTCGTGCGAAAACCCTCGAGCAAGGTAGAAAACCATCTCCCACAACAGTGTCATAATATACTTTTTTAAAAAATACGCAAAAAATATTTAGTAGTAATATTCACTCTTATTTATATACTTGTAATTTATATCTAAAATGTTATACCTTCGTCCTTGACGCAACAATTCGAACGATCAAAGTAGATGTTACCTGAGTCGCTGAATCTTATTGCCGAAACTTATACCTCTTTTCACCTTAAAGTCAATAACCACAATATGTGTTAATTATTTCATTTATAACAATGAACTATTTGAACTTCATTAATAGAAAAATGCAGCCTCTTTAACAATATCCCTATGTGCAAGAAAAACAAATGCTGAAATGAATGCAAGAGAGTGCATTTTCATCCGCACCACAGCGTTAGAACTACTTAATTTAATTAAACATTAAATTATTGTATTAAAAGATAAGTATTATTTATACGTCAATATTCTAACTACATGTTCAATTTTCTATTAGGAATATAAACATTCAACTAATTGATCATTTTCTGAATTCAATTCTTTAAAATATATATGGGTCATTCTAATACTTTTCGAACAAACCTTGCGCACTCATGTCACGGATTTTGCTGGCGATTTTTTTATATAAAAGTACATATAGAATGAAGCCCCCAAAAAAAATTTCAGCCTCTAATATGTCCTGTAAGGTCATTTAAAAACTCAGTCAAGTTTCAAAAACGGCTTAAAAATGGCTATTTTTAAAAAATTCTAGAGAGCTTCCATTTTTATTAATTTGAACGTACCAAAAAAGGATTTCTTCTTCTTTTTACAAACTTTAAGAAAAAAATATTAGATTCCCCCAACAGCTCAATGGGTCACACTTATAAAGATGAATATAAACCTAAAATTTTGTGCTTTTTAAGTTATGTTCGATTGCTTGCCGTTTAACGAAATCAATACGGATTTAGGTCTGCCTCATCTCAATTTTTTTGTTATAAAAAGTGTTTTAATTCCTTTTTTGGTATGTTTAAATCCGTTGTGTATAACCAAAGGTACAGCCTCTCAAAGGTAGGCAGTTTTTCAAAATCGGCCAAGTTGACACCCCTGTAACTTTTTTCTCACTAGCCTTTTAGGGCTGAAACTTTCAGGAACATTAGTTCTATACATAACTTAAAGAAAGCCATAATAAAAAGTTTGAGTAATTATGCCTTCCCGACGAGCTAGATCCTTATCAAGATCATTATTTTCACGTATTTTGAGCAAATATCAATGCAAAAGGAAGCCTGTAGTGTTACCTTTTGGCATTCCGCTGAGCAGTTTTACCACTATATCTATATTATCTCTTGTACAGTATTACGTACAGCAGTACAAAGCTCGTCGCCAGGTGTGCCAGTTTTACTTGGAACCCGGATTTTCCGTATCTTTTCGATCTGGTTCCATTTGTAAGTTTATGCCTACCTATGTTTATGTGTATTCGTTCAATCTTGTTATTTAGGATAAAAATTGAATATTGTGAAAATTGAGTGAAATGAATGAAAAAAGTTGCTACGTTGGCAGGCTATTAAATGACCCAGATAGCATTGAGTCGGCACTGTGTCGGCACGCTGACGGCCCGCGGGCCGCCCGCGGTCCGGCAATGTGACGGATTCCTGCCCCGCTTCTGAGACGGCACTTTGCCGAGTCATTTTGCCGACGCAATTTGCATGCGCGATTGGTACTGCGGCCCGCGTGCCGGCAACGTGTCAGCACTGAGCCGTGCAATTTGCCGACAATATGCCAGCACGGCGATATATATATATATATATATATATATATATATATATATATATATGTATGTATATATATATATATATATATATATATATATATATATATATATATATATATATATATTATTTATATATTATTTATATTAAATGTATAATTTTATCATAATAAAAATACTGTATTTTATATTTGTAATTTTTTATTTATATACTTTAAATATTTAATATTTTTGTACAATAAATTCATAAGTTAATACATAATATATATATGGTTTTGCAGAATAACAACATAAGTCCACTTTTCTGTTTTGAAGATACTAATACTTAAAATTTTTATTTTCCATTTGAACTAATGTAAAAAAAATCATAAATAGTGGATAAGGCTACTTATTTTTACACTTTGTTGATTTTGTGCACTTTTATCTGAAAATATACTATATAAAGATATTAAAATCGCTTAAAACTCAATTTTCAAAAAAATGGACTTGAGCTGTTTTTCCGGAAATCCGCAGCAGATATATACATACAATAATAACACATATATACCATTTATTTACGTAAATATTTAAATTTAATTATAATTTTATACTTTAATTATGATTATTCACCTACCCCTACTGAATAATCTCAAGTAAGATTCTCACCTGAGATCTCATACGAAAATCTCATGCTATTATATGTACACTTAATGAAATATTGAAATTCGTTCAGAATGAACTTTTACTACAGTTTTTTTTTATTAGTCTTGAAGTTTCTTTCGTCTTTACAATACATCAGGAAAGTATAATACATTTTTGGCCAATTTTTAATTGAAAATTTTTATATATAAAATTTTGAAATTTTAAATCTCACCTGAGATCTTACCAGAGATCTCGTGTGAGATTTTGAGTAAAAATTCATGAGGTTTTCGCATGATATTTCGCATGATTATATATATATATATATATATATATATATATATATATATCCCTACCAAAAAATCTCAGGTGAAATATCATGCGAAAACCTCATGAATTTTTACTCAAAATCTCACACGAGATCTCTGGTAAGATCTCAGGTAAGATTTAAAATTTCAAAATTTGATATATAAAAATTTTCAAATAAAAAATTGGCCTAAAAATGTATTATACTTTCCTGATGTATTGTAAAGACGAAATAAACGTTAAGACTAATAAAAAAAACTGTAGTAAAAGTTCATTCTGAACGAATTTCAATATTTCATAATAATATATATTTCACGTAAACCCGTGAAGAAATTTTTTACATTTCGCTGAAAATGTTTTTACTACTTCAGAATAGTGAAAAAAGCATGTAAATAAAATTTTAGCTCATAAGACCCAAATCTTGCAGAACCGTGACCCTAAAAATAAAGTTTATTTAAATTTTTAAAAAAGTAGAAAATTCAATCGAGATAGGTGCAATTTGGGTATTTACATATATATATATATATATATATATATATATATATATATATATATATATATATATATATATATATATATATATATATATATATATATATATATGCATTTTTTTCTGTAAATTTTCTGTACAATATGCTGACATTTTTTTCAGACCCTAATTATCACGTTTCTGATTGGTTTATAAAAGATATACCGTTATATGCTATTTAAAAAATTTCGGCAGTTTATTTTAATCTCAAAATTTTGTAGTAAGAAGAGCTTCAAAATGAGAGCAGGTAGATCATGGACCGAGCTTTATAACTGACGTTACAGCATTTTGAAAGAAATCTACATACAATTTATATATCTATATGTATGTAGGGAATATCATTTATAAAAGAAATCTTCATATATAGATATACAAATTGTATGTAGATTTCCTTCAAAATTCTGTTACTTCGGTTAAAAAGCTCGGTCCATGGTCTACCTGGTCTCATTTTTAAGCTCTTATTACTATATAACGGTATATCTTTTATAAATCAATCAGAAACGTGGTAATTAGGGCCTAAAAAAAGTGTTAGCATATTCTATAGAAAATTTACAGAAAAATATACAGAAAAATAATAAAAATGTATATGTGTAAATACCTAAATTACACCTATCTGGAGCTAAAAATCATTAAAGTTATCTATGTTTCTAAGAATTGAAAAAAACTTTATTTTTAATAGGGCCACAGTTCTGCATAGTTAGGGTATTGTGATCTAAATTTTTTTTGCATACATTTTTTAACTATTCTGAACTAGTAAAAACATTTTGAACGAAATGTAAAAAATTTCTTCCTTGGTCGACGTGGAATATATATATATAGTCTCTGAAAATATTTACGTAAATAATGGTATATTTCGGGAGCCTGCAGCTCCAGGAGGCTACGGTCACTCAAACGGACCAGTGTTTGAACCAGCTGGTCCTTGTGCAGGTTCCACTATTGAAAATATCAAGCTAAATCTCAAGCTTCAAATCCAGCGATGAGTTTGAATCCGGCTCGATCGAACTTGAAATTCAACGATGAGTTTGAATCCAGCTTGATCAAACTTGAAATGTAGGTCGATCAGGGTGGATCTTTTGAGTTTGATTTCGAGCTTGAAATCGAGCTGGATTTTAAGTTCGATCAAACCAGATTCAAGCTCATCGTTGAATTTCAAGCTTGAAATCCAGCTTCAATTTTTTAACAGGGATCGCCTGAGCAGCAACTCGCAAGAAGCCTCCTACTCAATTCTCGTTGCCCCTGCGTCATCGAGAGTTTTGCAGGCATGTCCATGCGCTCGTACGACAACAGCATGACCTTGGGAACCATTCAGCAGATCGCTATCACATCCAGGCAGGCGCACACCGTTTCTGCGCTCAAAGTGTTATGAACTCTGTTGAAAAAAACGAAAAAAATAAGATTTTTTATTGCATTATGGGTTGGAAAGTTATAATAGAATGATGAATAAATTACCTTTGCTAGGCCCTCCTTGCAGCTCAGCTTGCAAGTCTGAAAACGATGTCATTTTTGTCGCTCCCAGCCTCAGCTTGTCTACCTCAGTCTTGGGTCAGTCGCTGAATCGGCAGTCTTTGTTCCTTGACGTCGTCTCTCAGTACATGATGGATCGGTTCTAGAGTTATTTTCTGACGTCTCTCAACGGCATCTGAAAACAATTATTATTTTTATTTTAATAGAAGTAATAATAACACTAAAGAATTCCCAGACGGAAAAACAAATTTCATGAATGTTGCAGATGTTAGAATTCTTTATGAACTCTTTTCAAACTCTTTAAGAATCCTTTTTTAACTTACATTCATAATTATTCTTAAAGTGTTCGAAAAAAATCCTTAGAAAAAATTCATTTTTTGCTGTCTGGGTAATAATCATAATAATTATAATGTTATTAGAATTATTCTCTTGTAATGTGAAAATTACCTCAATATTGCTATTTTTTCAAACAAAAATAAAAGAATTTTTTTTTATGTGTGAGAGGGCCCCGTCCTCGCCCATCTCTGTGAGGCACAACCAACATTCTCTGCCCCTCCAACGCTTCCTTACATTTTTTTAAATTTAATTACGTAATTAAAAATTAAAATATAATTAAAAAATAAAAGATTAGTAAATTGATAATTGAATTTAGTAAATAAATGAACAAATAAATAAAATATAAAATGTAAGAAAACGTTCTATTCATATAAAAAGTCCACGTTAATTTCAGCAAGTGATAATATAAAAAGAATGCAAACTAATATAATAAACGTGTACTTTTTATATGAACTTCCCTAAAAAGTAAAAAAATAAATAAAGTCGCCTTTATAAAACGCAAAGAAAAATGTAGCAAGCTAGTATTTTTCTTGGTGTTTTATAAATGCGTAGATGTCCGGAAATTCTTCGGCCCCATCCTCAGGCTGGCCGTTGTCCTCCATCATGGTGTTGCTGTGGTCGTCATGATCCTTGTTGTTCTCGGCGTCGCTTTCGATCTCCGTGTCATCGTCCGGGTAAGGTTCTGCACCTCCTCTGCCAGGTCGGCACTCCTCCAAATACTCCGCGGGGTATTCGCCAGAGTGGGTCCTTCCATCGAATTCTCCGTCCTCTGATTCCCTGATATATTTTATATTTTATTTTAAATTAATTTGATTTTGCTTCATCACAGAGGAAGCTTTGGGATGGTAATAAAAAAGTTTTGCTAAAATCACTATAGAAATATCTTTTGAGACAATAGGAATCAACATACACTATTTTTAGAAAATGTCTGTATGAATGTGCGTGCGTGAGTGCGTGCGCGTGTATGTGTGCTGCGTGTATGCATGCATGCATGCGTGCATGTGTGTGCGCGTGTATGTGTATGTGCATGCGTGTGTGTCCGTATGCTCGTATGTGTGTGTGCGTGCGTGTGAGTGAGTGAGTGTGTGTACGTGCGTGCGTGCGTGCGTGTGAGTGAGTGTGTATGTGCGAGCGTGTGATTGTGTGTGCGTGCGAGTGAGTGAGTTAGTGTGTGCGCATGTGTGTGTGTGTGTGCGTGTGTGTGTGTCACACCATATTTTTTTGTAACACATGTATGGATTTTTGCGTTTTTTAAAAAAAGTTTTTAAATAAACGGGCAAAAAAGAAAATTTTTGGCGGGCAACAAAAATGGTTAACGGGTAAAAAAACCTTTTTACCCGCTTATCCGGACAGAATAGTACATTATTACAACAAGGGACGAAAGTAGCAGTTTTTCCCGCGGGCAGTAATCACCCGCGAAATCTACTTTCACATTGTAGGGTTTTTTGGAATGTTAGATATAACGTACCTATAACAATAGTTATAAAAGACGTGAAAAACTGTAATTTAATCTAAATATGTAATTTTAGTAAAAAATTATCTTTTGACAATCCATCAATACTAAAAAACACAGCTTTTTTAAGATATTGATTAAAAAAAGATAAGTAAATTTAAAATTAATTTCATATTGAAACAATCAATGAAGTTTGAGAAAGCAAAGTGCCAAGGAATTGCCAGCGGTTTTTTTTACATGTTCTATGATAATATTTAACAGGAGGCCACTTACCAGAGTTTATCAGGTGGATTCTGCTGTAAATGGTCGAAATTTTCTGTAGGTGCGTCATCTTCGTCGGGTATTTCATCCTTCAGGTTATCGAATCCTACATAGCTCCTTGGACTGGACAGCTGCTGATGATCATCCCTCTCCCTCTCGTCGTCTGAAGTTTCTTCTAAAACTCTTCTTCTTTTTGGACTGGATGGCAGGGGTTCTTGATGTTCTTCTTCTTCTTCTTCTTCTTCTTCATAAGGAGCTCGTCTTCTCCTCGGAGATGGTGGCAGCTGCTCCTCATCTCTTTCTTCGGGCAGTAGCTCGTCTCTGCGTATCTTGTTCTCTTCGAGACGCCGTAGACATTGCTTAAGGCTTTTCAGGGCCCTGGTCATCGAATCTGTGAATTGCAAGTTACTTGGCCTCGGTAAGATCATGGCATTTGAGGAGATGGCTTCTATAAGAAATTAATGAAACATTCATAATTAATATAATAAGTCTAGTGTGACAAGTTAAATAAAATATATAAAACAATATACCTTCACAAGCTGCCACAAAACGGGTATCACGTAACCTTGTAACATTTTTTTTCTTATCTCCAAGCCAAGTAACATTGCACAGAAGCTCTGTGTTGACTGTAAAGCAATTTTTTTTAAAAATTGCTGAAGAGTCATCGGTATCTCTACCACCAAGATAAATCAAGTAGTTGACCTAAACATAAACGATATATTTAAGAAATGAAAAATTAAATAATTATAAAACTAAGTCTTGCGTTCAGGGGTTTGACGGTTAATGACATGTATTTCTGATTAAATAAATAAATAATATTAATAAATATTTTTACATATTTCGTACTTACAACATCATTGTATGTGTCTTCATCGACAGCGTTAAAAGCTAGAAGATCTTCACGTGTCTTGAAGGGAAGGCAGTCTGGAATATCTCGTGCCGTTCTCTTCCTACTCTTCGACAGATCCTTTAACATTTTATGGCTTTCTCTGAAAAATGTGTTAATAATTAATTCTTAATCAAGTAATTTATGGTATTAAAATACATACAAGTTTATACATACTTAGCTAATTGTTCAACATGAGCCATCCTTGAATTAAGGTTTCTACGATAAATTGTAATATTATTATATATCATAAATAATAAAATGTATATATGTATCTGCGTATTGTTACGTACTGTAGGGCTTGCATAACAGCATTCTCAAATGGCGTAAACCTCGATGATGATGCTGTTAGAACATTAATTGGTATTAGTGATTAATATAAAATTATGAGTTAACGTGACTCCAGCGACATTTTATAATAACAAAGACGTCATTGAATCTTTCCAAAAATCTTCATTAAACTTTTGATATAGATAAAGAAAATCTGAGGTCAACGACTTCTTTCAACTAGCTTTTAACACGTAACTTATGAGAATGAGCTGCTTTAAGTTATTATTAATAATATCAAGTTACGCCGACGTTTTCTATGTATTAATATAATATTTTGTTTGTTATAAACATTGATAAATAGTTCACAATGCTTTAGAATAAAATTTATATAATATAATTGAACCAAAATTAAAAACGAAAATAAAACCTCCCAAAGCCCTCACTTGACACGGCACCCACCGCTGGAGCCACCTTAAGGGGGTGTCAAAGTCAATTTTTATCCTTCCTACCTTACCGACCCGAGAATTATAAAATATTGGCTTTAATTAAAAGAATAAGTATAATTATGAAAAACTAAGAGGTCCTTGCCCTCCGTAATACAATTATCTGCCACTGTGCGAAGTTTGAAATAAAAACTTCGAAACCTCTACGAATGGCTTTGGAACGAAATTTGAAGGTTCGAGTCTAGACTAATATAAATTTCGTTCCAATGGCATTCGTAGAGGTGTTGAAGTTTTTGTTTAAAACTTCGCACAGTGGTAGATAATTGTATTATGGAGGGTAATGATGCCTTGATTTTTCATAATTTAGTTTATTTATTAATTGTAATCAATTGTTAAAGAATTTGAGGTTAGGACTGTCGGCGGGAAATTTGAATGGTTTGACACCCCCTTGAAGAATAAAATACCATTTTTATTTATTTGAATAACCTGCGTCCCCAAAAGCAGACATTAAACCAGCTGGTTCCTCTTGACGTAATCCTACCTGCGATCCGTTGAGCGCGAGCGAATGCTGCATATTCACCTTTTGTGTGCGTGAATTGCCGAGTATGGGTGTTTGCTGTTGAGTGGATGATTGACTTTGTGTAGGTGACTTGTAACGTGTAGATGGTTGTTCTTGAGTGTGGGATGATTGTTTATCGCGCGGATGTTTATAGTGCGATTGATCCGGTGTGCGTGATTGCTGTCGTGTAAATGACTTGTCATGTGTGGGTGGTTTCTGTTGAGTGAATGATTGCTTTTGTTTCGATTGATTTGGTGTGCGTGATTGCTTTTGTGTAGATGACTTGTGAAGTGTGGGTGGTTGTTGTTGAGTGTAGAATGATTGTTTTGATTGATCTGGTGTTCGTGATTGCTGTTGTGTAAATGACTTGCCATGTGTGGGTGGTTTCTGTTGAGTGGATGATGGCTTTTGTTTCGATTGATTTGGTGCGCGTGATTGCTTTTGTGTAGATGGCTTGTGAAGTGTGGGTGGTTGTTGGTGAGTGTAGGATGATTGTTTTGATTGATCTGGTGTTCGTGATTGTTGTTGTGAAGAAGACTTGTTGTCAAGTGTGTGTGGTTTTTGTTGAGTGATAGGTGATTGCATATCGCGCACTCGTTGGAGTATGCGCGGGCGAAAAGGCTCAGATGGCAGCCCTTCCTGTGCAAAATGTGATTTATGCACTGGACTTGGAGTATAGTCGCTTCTTGTTGATGTATGCGCTAAACTTGATAGCGATTGGGACGATGCTCTTATCGGAAGTCCACCCACTTGTGATAAATTCGACATGCCACAAGATTCTGCTTGCTGAAAGCGGTGGGAAGACGCAAGATTCGTCGAAGCTCCAGATCGCATCTTTTGCATTTGGTCGAAAATGTTTTTAGCAGCAACATCGGGTGACACTCCGCCACGATTTTTAGCCGGTCGTGAATACATCTAAAAAATAAATGTGGTGCCAGTAGGATGCTTAATAACAATAACGAAGATTCGCTTCGTAACAAAATTGATTCTATGTAAATACATTAAAACTTCACACATAAATACATACAGACAGACGTACATACATACATACAACGTTGCCGTAATGCCATATCACAGCAATATTTTGCAATATCGCAAAGTTAAATATCACGATATATCACTGCGATATCACGGGAACATTGTGATACGATTTTCGGCAGCTTTGGAGCAAGGCAATATGACGGCGATATTTTGCAATGCCGGAGTGTTGCATATCGCATCAATGTATCTCTGCAATATCGTCGAAACATCGCAATACGACGTTCCACAGCTGCAGTGCAAACCGATATTAGGGCAATATTCTAATTTCTTTTATTTTTCATCCAATTTGAACTTTAAACCACTCATTTGAATCGTTAAACAATTTAAAAACGATTAACCGTTGGAAATTAAAAAATCGACAAAATCAGCAAAGTTAGAGCCAATTGTTTAAAGTAAATGTGAATGAATTTATGAATTCATGAATTTATTCACATTTAATTAGTAACAATTTACCCATAACAATTAAGGCTCTAACTTTGCTGATTTTGCCAATTTTTTAATTTCCAACGGTCAATTGATTTGAAATTGTTTAACGATCAAAATAAGTGGTTTAAAGTTCAAATCGGATAAAAAATAAAAGAAATTAGAATGCACGAACATGTTACGATTTTCAATCGAAGATACATGGTTTTGCAATAACATAATTTCCATAAAAAAGTTTCTTTTTTGTTAGATTACACAAAATTTATTCATAATAATATAAAAGTCAATACATTATAAAATATTGAAATAAAAGTAATCTTGTGTGGTAATATTTTGTCCAAGGGAACCACCTTAACATTTCTAAAATAATCCTGAAATATTCCACAAAAGATTCAGTAAAACCATTTGATTTTGGGAATATTTCAGAAATTTTTCAGAAATATTTCATGTAATTTTTCTAGTAATAATGTTATAATTTATTTTATTATAATTATGTGTTTAAATTTATGAAAACAAAATTAAAATCTTATTGACATATATTTATTATTTATGATTCAATTTACTACGATTTAAAAATTTATTTTTTACAATAATAATGTAAATTTTAATTTAAAAAATGTAATAAAAATTGTTTTTATTATATTAAGAAATTTACAGGTTCGATGACAAAATTTTAATAATAATAAATAATCCTGGGCAACAAACTTTTGTAGGGAGTTCTGACCAATACGGCATTCGAAAACATTTACTCTTTATTTCTTCAAATTTTATGAATGAAATTTCTGAAGAAAGTGAGGAGCAAAGAAAAACTCCGAATGATGAAGAAGGACAATTAGGAAGATTGAATAAATCTTCCACTTTTCTGAAACGTTTGACAAGAATATAGCAATCATTGTTATCAAATCGAATAATATTTTGAACGACACATATTGATGAATCTTGAAGAATAAATGTATTATCCGATTGGAAGATCGATAATACCTGAGATGCTCCAAAAACTACTTTTCTATATTGAGTGTATGTGGAATTATTTATTGCAGGTTCAGGACCAGTGCAATGTTTTCCAATGAATTTTAAAGAATCGTTATTAACGAGCTTTGCAACATTGACTTTACAATTTTCAGCTCGTCTTTTGGAAATCTGTTGTAAATGCTGATTGGGTTTTCTGCATAATTTTCTAAAATACGTCATGTTATTTTCGTATGGAAAAGCAGAAAAAGAATCCAAAGCCCCAAACAATCTTCCATCATCAGCAAGATGTAACAAAGCATGCGTATTATAGGACAAAAATTCAACACCATAAACATCTACTGATCTTTCTACAAATATTTCCATGCATTGCTGTATCGACTGATTCATTAGTAGATACAGGATCTGCGAGGATTCTCATGGCTATATGAAACAATAGAAAGTGCATATAAACAGCTGAATTCACCAAACCATAAAAAATTGCAGGGCCACTATACAAAAGTATTTGTCGCTGTTCGGTAGCTTTGTATTTTCCATGCTTCTCAACATTTACAGGTTTCCGAGCAAAATCTGTGGGACAGTATTGCTTTACTTGTTCCATACGATCACTTAATAATTTTATATGAGCTGGAGATAGCTTAGCTGATTTTACAAACCTACTGTCAACTATTCCCTGAAAATTTTTTTCCATCACACCAAGACACGCTAGATGCATATAATCAAACACTGTACTTGAAACAAGATTTAATCCAAGAGCACCAATAGAGCATTCTGTTCCTTTATGATGATCAGAATCAACTCTCGAGGAATAATCTTCATCAGTTCGTTGTGTATGATCAGTACCACGATAAGCCATCACTCCACGACGAATGAATTCACCTCGTACACAACATCTGGAACAGGGAGCTTTAGAATTGTGCCCGCAATGACCTAGTACAAAAGCTCGAGCAGGAGCATCAGCAATAAAACACCTTAATTGTACTAATTTATTTTCCCCATTAAATTCTACACCATCTTGTAATACTGCTAACAGTTCATCAACAACTGGTTTGAAAAACTCTGAAGCACTTGTTGGTTTTTTCACACCTTTAAAAACACCAACAATCTCAGGAGCACTATTTGGAATATTGGCTATTCTAATTTGAATGGGCCACATAATAATTTTGTTTGCTTTATCCAGCGATGCCTCATCAGTACTAAAATCCACTTGCAGAATATCTGGAATCAGATCTAGAGGAGTTGACTGAAGAATGCGAAGAAAACCTTGTCTAACACCTAAATGAAGGTACTCCCCACCGGCTACTTGTACAGTAGGAGTAGAAAAATTGGGAGTTTTCAAAATTGTTCGTGGATCAACATGTAAACTTGCAAAACAACGATGCGTTTTAATATTCTGTAAGACAGCTTTAATTTGCTGATGAGACATATTAGTGTCTGTAAAAGCTAAAGCAAGCCGCTCTTCAAATTCTTCTATGCTATCTGATTCACACGAATAAGTAGACTCTGGATTAGAAACACCTGATGAATAAACAGATCCAACTGTAGACGCACTGTCTGATAGCATCGTCTCATCATCCTGCTCTATTGACAAATCATCTATAAGATTTGATGACTCACTTATCATGGGACCAACATTGTCAACAAGAAAATGATCTACTACACTGTTATCAAAATTTGCAGCTGACTGATCAGGCGTCTTAACAGGAATTTCAATTAAGATATCACTGTTTGCTCTATCAATCATACGCCTTACACGTGCTCTATGATCATAACTACACTGTTCTAATGGCTTGCGAGTGCGAATGCTTCTCACTTTATACATGATTATGTAACAATAATACTAGAGATTGTTAATTATTATAGTATATGTAGTATGAATCGAAATATCAATGTAATTACTAATAACATTCTACAATTTCAAAATACTAATATTAATAAAGAAACCTAATAAGTCTATTTAATATTTATTACACTTAGCAACTTTTTTATTTCAGGAGACAATGTAAAACAAACTCTAGTATTATTCAAACATGAAAACTAACCTATTTATTAACTAATATAATTATTAGAATAATTATAAATAAAAAAATCAATGTAATTACTAATAAAATTCTACAATTTCAAAATACTAATATCAATAAAGAAACCTAATAAGTCTATTTAATATTTATTACACTTAGCAACTTTTGATTTCAGAAGACAATGTAAAACAAACTCTAGTATTATTCAAACATAAAAACTAACCTATAATTTATTAACTAATATAAATATTAGAATAATTATAAATAAAAAAATCAATGTAATTACTAATAAAATTCTACAATTTCAAAATACTAATATCAATAATGAAACCTAATAAGTCTATTTAATATTTATTACACTTAGCAACTTTTGATTTCAGAAGACAATGTAAAACAAACTCTAGTATTATTCAAACATAAAAACTAACCTATAATTTATTAACTAATATAAATATTAGAATAATTATAAATAAAAAAATCAATGTAATTACTAATAAAATTCTACAATTTCAAAATACTAATATCAATAATGAAACCTAATAAGTCTATTTAATATTTATTACACTTAGCAACTTTTGATTTCAGAAGACAATGTAAAACAAACTCTAGTATTATTCAAACATGAAAACTAACCTATAATTTATTAACTAATATAAATATTAGAATAATTATAAATAAAAGAATCAATGTAATTACTAATAAAATTCTACAATTTCAAAATACTAATATCAATAATGAAACCTAATAAGTCTATTTAATATTTATTACACTTAGCAACTTTTGATTTCAGAAGACAATATAAAACAAATTCTAGTATTATTGAAACATAAAAACTAACCTATAATTTATTAACTAATATAATTATTAGAATAATTATAAATAAAAAAATCAATGTAATTACTAATAAAATTGTACAATTTCAAAATACTAATATCAATAAAGAAACCTAATAAGTCTATTTAATATTTATTACACTTAGCAACTTTTGATTTCAGAAGACAATGTAAAACAAACTCTAGTATTATTCAAACATGAAAACTAACCTATAATTTATTAACTAATATAATTATTAGAATAATTATAAATAAAAAAACTTTACATTTCAACCAGAATGATCCTCAAGACAATTTCTTCACTCTGAAAATTCCACGGTTCTCTTGGGAAATCCAAATTACAGCATGTAAATAATTAATGATAGTAATTATTTACTGTGAACTGCAATTGCACGTGCGCGCGCCAGGATGATCCTCAAGACGAGCTGCACTTCCTCTCGAACGTCCACCACAAACTTGCCACCGTCGAATTATATAATTCAGAATTCCAAATGACACCACAGATAACTACAATAATTAATAACTACAATAATACCGCTAAAATTATTAAAAACAATTTCACTTATTGCGCGCGTCTGCAATTGAAGATCAAGTCTTCATGAAAGCAGGGAGATTACTGCAATGGCGGGATGCGATACATTTCTTCAAACAACACAAAGCTTGTAATTATTTCAAGACTTTAAATTTATAATGTAAATCAATTTTAATATTCAATTATAAACAAATATATTTATTATTAATAAAAATAAAAATCATAAAATTATACTATTATTTATTTATTTATATTTATTTATTTATTCAATTACACCAATTGAGCCCCATATAAATAAATTAACAAATCATTACTATTATTATCAATTTTATTTGTAATAGAAATAATAACTTAAATATGCAATTAAATTATATTTTCATATAATTATATTGATGGCACGTCGTGCTGTCCATAATCCGTCACATTGCGGCCACGATTTTCCCGACACGGCGGGCTTGCACTGTGCCGTCATTCTGACTGCACAGTGATGGCACAAATTCGTCACGCCGTGCCAGCACGCCGTGCTCGGCACGGGCTGCTATCTGGGGAGCCTTGCAATTTAGATTACTATGTATCTAAAATAGTAGATTTATCTAAAAGTTTTGAAATATGGCAACTCACATAACGTGATTTTTGAATTGGAAAAAAATTTGCAATTGGAAATTTGCATGAATTTCTGTTTTATAGGATGCTGAATCAGAATATATATATATATATATATATATATATATATATATATATATATATATATATATATATATATATATATATATATATATATATATATATATATATTAATCCATCGAGTCAGATAATTTATTCGAAAAACAATTTTATATTTGAGGATTAATGTTTGATAAACGTATAACCTAAAATTGGTTCAGTATATAATCCTAATATATATGTACATGAATAGGCATAATATATGATATATATTTTGTATATCATTTTGATGTGTGCAGTTAATATAAATAATAAAATATTGAGAGAAGGATGTTAATTAATTTGTAAATTATACATTATTAGATAGAGAAAAATGTGTTTATTACGTTATATCATTTTTATTATTTTTGAGTCTTTGCTAAATGATGTAATCTTTACTTCTAATGAAGTATTATCCAGTGGCCTGAAGAAATGATTCTGTCGTGTTTGTGGAAGTGTCTTGGCACTTTCAAAGCGTTTCTTTAAGCTTCTCTCCCTGGCTTCTACATCCATATTGCTTACCCATAAGAAACTATAAATACAAATTTTACAGTTAGATATTCTAATTATTAGCACATTCAGGTATTAATATTAATTAAGCTGTTAAAAGAATAATAAAATTGTATTTTTCTTTAACGTATATAGCAATGTACATTATAATAATTTTGATTCATTATTCTAGTTAAATTGTTATATGTCAAACACATACAAAATTTTATAAAACTATAAGACTACCTTATCTCACTAACAGTTTGACTCAGGTAATCAAACATTTGTTTTGGTGTCAATATTTGCTCACTAGCTGATTTTTTAAGGGAAGCTCTTCGAACAGCACGTTTGGCAACAGCTCCAACTCCATCGCAAGGACTTTTCCCATGGCTTGTTGCAAAAAAATTATGTGATAGAGTTTTTATTTTCAGTTCACTCTCGTGATGATAAATATTTATGAAAAGATTTCTGAAAAATCAAATATCACAACATAAGAATTTTATACAAATTATTAATTCAAATTTTAACAGCGCCTTGTTCCCTTGAATTTATATTATAATAATATGAGTATTTAGTTACTTGTATTTGAATTGTGTTGGTGCTCCATCGGTGAAGTAAATAATATTTTTTTACCATGGACATTCTTGTTTTAATGACTGGATGACAATTTCTTGATATATATTTACAAAGGAAGCAGTATGGTTAAGGTTATCACTTATAACGTAGAAACTCTTTGATTTCAAATCATCTTCAGTTTCATTTTTATAATAAATAAATACTGTATAAAGTGTAGCTTGGACATTATTGAAATAAAACGCTTGAATTGAATCCTGACATATAAAAGTGTAGTTCTTAGCAAAATCCATCAAGCCAATACACGTATCTGGTTTCAAATTTTGCTTGCAGTAAGAAAGGTAGTTTTTTTGATTTTCAGCAATATAATGATGTTGTGTCAATTCGCAGATATCATTAACAAGACTGTCAACAAATTCTTTAATAGGTTCCGTAAATTGTTCAAGAGTAAACCTATTTACTGACTTATCGTTACTCGTTTGACTAATATTTGTCCAATTATAATAAACAACTTCATGTTTATCTTTTATTGCACTACTTAATATTTTGTGAATAGCTTCTGTACCAGGACATTTATTGCATTCTTGAAACATACATTTTTTATTATCCACAGAACAGACAGCAGACTCAATTATTTCTCTATATTTTTCTTTAGTTCCTAAGCCACTCAATTTTAACTTTACATTCTGGTGTTGACTGCACACACAAATTGTGTGAGTACCAGGCATTCCTGCAGAAACACATTCCTTGGGTCTTAAGCTAGCAAATAAGGCAAATGAAGGTACTTTATCAAACTCACAAATTTTTACATACTAATTGTATAAATCCTTAAGATTGTAGAGCAATAGTCGTTTCTGTAGTAATACTGGTTCTTCTTGATTAAGATCTTTAACGCGTCTTTAACGCGTACATACTCCTTCATACCACTGTACATACGGCTATTAGATTCATCTCTATAATAATTAACTATATCATTCAATACTTCAGATGAATAAATTATATAAGCTTTCCTTGTACGTTGGCCTAAGACGCCTTAAATAAAAGAAATATGGATTAGGTTATGAAAAAACTTCAATCACCGGTTAAGGTGGTTCATGCATAAATTGAATTTATTTTAAATCATCACTATGTAATTCGTTTATAAATTTATTGTTTGCAAAATGATTCGAGTTATTATTCATAATTTGTTAACCAAGCTCTTTTATTACAAAATAAATAAAATATAAAATAGTACTTAGTTAAGCTGCTCATCGCGTCGCACACACACACTACAGTTGAATCTCCATTTCAGCCATTGTTTGTTGAACCACAATAATGCTGATTGTGATTTTTCCACCTATAAAGGATCCATTGCGATTAATATCGAATCTGAACCACTGTTAGATGTATTTCTCAATTCAAGCGTTATGTTTTGTTTATAACCCTGCTGCCAGTGTGTCTTATTTCGTACTATCACTTATAATCAAATATTAAATATACATGCTTTTTAATATTACACTTCTTTACTTATTTTAGAACATGCAATTATATTTTAGTGTTTATATTCAATTTCCTACGTATTATAGAAATTAACACAATAAAATATAATTAATATCAGTACATGTTATAAAATAAGTAACAAAGTGTAGAGTTAAAAAGCATGTTTATTTTCTAGTTTATATTATAAGTGATAGTGTTGAATAAAAGAAAAAACTCAGCCTTATCGTGCTTCAGCACACGTTGGCTGGAATGGATATTCAACTGTCCTGCGTTTGCAGAGAGGAGCTTAAATAAGAGCGTAAGAGAAATCCAAAATGTTGTCAAATTATTACATGTATTGAAACATAAACATTGTTTTTAACTGTTAAATATTCATTTAAATCATTATATATATATATATATATATATATATATATATATATATATATATATATATATATATATATATATATATATATATATATATATATATATATATCGATACACGTTTAATCAAACAAAGAAATTATGGATGGAGAAAGGTAATCTATGAATCCAATACTTATTCATTTCTATATATATATATATAGAAATTAATAAGTATTGGATTCATAGATTATCTTTCTCCATCCGTAATTTCTTAGCTTGATTAAACGTGTATCGAGTGCATTTAAACTGTTCACATGTTTTATTAAATGTCCAGTCAGTTGGAAGAATAGGTAATAGCCGAATATTTTTAATTGAGAGTTTCTTCTGCATTATAAGCAACTAATAAATTGTTCAAAATATTTTCAAAATCAGTACTATTAGCTTGTAATTGTTGCATATCAATGATTGGCATATTGATTTGAAATGCACTATTTATTGCACAACAGAACTTCTCGTTAACTGTACTTAAAATTTTATTTGCCTCAAACATTAAACTTTCATTAGATACTGTTGATTTTGTAATCTGATCAATGCCAAAAACTTCCAAAATTTTACATAAATTTTGATACTCTTGACTTTCTGTATGGAAGCTAGAATCATCTGATGTAACAGCTGATATTGCAGTTTCTTGACTGCTAGAAATACTTTCACAGTTTTCACTGGCAACAGGTACAGAAGCACGTACAGCTGAAGAACCTTCCTCTGCCTCAACTTTCATTGCAGATAAAACAAGTTTTACGCAATTAGAACAAAACTCTTGGTCATGGAATATTTTTAAGTTGTTCTGATTATTATTAAACTTTTCACATGTCACTGAACTTAAGCATCTTAAGAATTTTCTTACAGGTGCCTTATATTTTTTGAATGGATCAATACATTGATTTTTTCGGTGATAATATGATATATATTTGCACCAATGATGATTACAAATAAAATCATCAGTTTGAATATCAAAACCACTTATTCTATGAGAAAGCTGGAGCAAGTTGACTTCAGCAATATTGTTCATTTGCCATATTTTCAAACTTTTAGAAAAGTAAACTAAATTGCAAGGCTCATTTAATAACCTGCCAACCTAGCAACTTTTTTCATTCATTTCACTCAATTTTCGCAATATTCAATTTTTATCCTAAATAACAAGATTGAACGAATACACATAAACATAGGTAGGCATAAACTTACAAATGGAACCAGATCGAAAAGATACGGAAAACCCGGGTTCCAAGCAAAACTGGCACACCTGGCGGACGAGCTTTGTACTGCTGTACGTAATACTGTACAAGAGATAATATAGATATAGAGGTTAAACTGCTAAGCGGAATGCCAAGGAGAACACTACAGGCTTCCTTTTGCATTGATATTTGCTCAAAATACGTGAAAATAATGATCTTGATAAGGATCTAGCTCGTCGGGAAGGCATAATACTCAAACTTTTTATCATGGCTTTCTTTAAGTTATGTATAGAACTAATGTTCCTGAAAGTTTCAGCCCTAAAAGGCTAGTGAGAAAAAAGTTGGGGGCCAACTTGGCCGATTTTGAAAAACTGTCTACCTTTGAGAGGCTGTAACTTTGGTTATACACAACGGATTTAAACGTACCAAAAAAGGAATTAAAACACTTTTTATAACAAAAAATTGAGATGAGGCAGACCTAAATCCGTATTGATTTAGTTAAACGGCAAGCAATCGAACATAACCTAAAAAGCACAAAATTTTAGGTTTATATTCATCTTTATAAGTGTGACCCATTGAGCTGTTGGGGGAATCTAATATTTTTTTCTTAAAGTTTGTAAAAAGAAGAAGAAATCCTTTTTTGGTACATTCAAATTAATAAAAATGGAAGCTCTCTAGAATTTTTTAAAAATAGCCATTTTTAAGCCGTTTTTGAAACTTGACTGAATTTTTAAACTGCCTTACAGGACATATTAGAGGCTGAAAATTTTTTTGGGGGCTTCATTCTATATGTACTTTCATACAAAAAAATCGCCAGCAAAATCCGTGACATGAGTGCGCAAGGTTTGTTCGAATAGTTTTAGAATGACCCATATATATACATATTTTTTTTAAAGAAATGAATTCAGAAAATGATCAATTAGTTGAATGTCCAATGTGTCACAAAACTTTTATAAATAATAGATATTTCACAGAACACAACAATTTAGAACACAAAAGTATATCTTTAATTTGTAATGATTGCGGAATGGTTATTAAAAATAAAAAGCATTATGACAGACATATTGTAGAAAAATACAAAGAAAGTACTATTACATACAAATGTATCACGTGTAATAAAACTTTCAAAAGATCAGATAATTTAAAGAGACATATTTTAAGTCATGAACACAAGCTTGATATTTGTAAATGTTGAGGAAGAACTATCATAGAAGTGTTGTTTTAAAAAGACATCTAAGAAATCATTTACGATTAAATTCTTTAGTGTAATAAAAATATGCTTTATTTAAATAATTTAATTATTTTCAGTTCTAATGCCAAACCACCAACTAAGAAGGAGAAAATTATAACTTCTTACAAAACTGACTTATTAACATCAAAAATTTAAAATGGGCGATAAGTCTGCGTAAGTATTAATTAATACTCATTTAACCATATTCCCGCCAATTTCTGTATGCACACTCTCATTTTAAAGTCGCGTACGGACTAGCTAAATTAAAAATTTAAAATAAATCTTTTCAACAGTTTGAGTTTTAATCTATTATATAAAAATACCTGTTTTTGTGTATATATATATACTTTATATTCTTAATATTTTATTATTTATTTTTTAAATCTGTTGTGGATACATAGAAAAAATAATAGATGAAGAAGAATTTTTCAAAAAAAAAAAGATAATACTAAATTTAGAATTTTGAAATCTTATATATTATATTAAAGTGCTTCCATTTTTTCTCCGGTTCTCCGGTTCTCCGGTCTTCTGAATTCACACTTTTTATATTTCCTAATTTTATTAGAATTAGAGTGACCTCTTTGAAACTCTTATCTCATTTGAACCTCTTTTACAGTATATTAACTTGCGTAACAATATCGACTTAAGGGTAACAAGTTGACAAAGAAACAACAAGTTTGTAGCACAAAAACCTCAAATGTAAAACAGTATACAACTAAATTTAAAGAAATTTTTGAGTTTGGAACTGCAAAGACAGACTAAGAAATAAAACCGATCTTCTGGCTATTTATATTAATTTTCGCGCATGCATAGATTTTGTTTTCGATTTTCAAATTCAACGACCTTTCCGCTTCGATGTGTGAAGACAGACTGAGCAACTAAACCGCTCTTCTGGCTATTTATATTAATTTTCACGCATGCGTAGATTTTGTTTTGAATTTTCAAATTGATCGACCTTTCCACTTCAAAGTGCGAAGACAGACTGAACAACAAAACCGCTCTTCTGGCTATTTATTTTCAAATTCATCGACCATTCAGCTCCGAAAATCTAAAACATACTGAGAAATAAAACTGCTCTTCGGGCTATTTATATTAATTTTCTCGTTTGCGTAGATTTTGCTTTGAATTTTCAAATTTACCGATTTTTTCACTTCAACGTGCGAAGATAGACTGAGCAACAAAACCGCTCTTCTGGGTATTTATATTAATTTTCGCGCAAGCATATATTTTGTTGTCGATTTTCAAATTCAACGACATTTCCGCTTTGAACTGCAAAGATACACTAAGCAACAATACCGCACTTCTGGCTATTTATATTAATTTTCGCGATGAGTAGATTTTGTTTTGAATTTTCAAATTGTTCGACCTTTCCACTTCAAAGTACGAAGACAGACTGAGCAACAATACCGCTCTTCTGGCTATTTATATTAATTTTCGCGCAAGCGTAGATTTTATTGTCGATTTTCAAATTCAACGACATTTCCGCTTCAAAGTGAGAAGACAGACTGTGCAACAAAACCGTTCTTCTGGCTATTTATATGAATTTTCGCGTATGTGTTGATTTAGTTTTCAATTTTCAAATTCACCGACCATTCAGCTCCGAAAAGCTAAACCATACTGAGAAATAAAACTGCTCTGGGGATTTTTATGTTAATTTTCACGCATGCGTAGATTTTGTTTTGAATTTTCAAATTCATCGATCTTTCCGCTTCGAAGAGCGAAGACAGAATGAGCAACAAAACCACTCTCAATTTTTAAATTTTTAAATTCTACAACCTTTCCGCTTTGATGTGCAAGGATAAAATGAGCAACAATACCGCTCTTCTGGCTATTTATATTAATTTTCGCGAATGTGTAGATGTTGTTTTGAATTTTCAAATTGACCAACCTTTCCGCTTCAAAGTGCGAAGATAGACTGAGCAACAAAACCGCTATTCTGGCTATTTATATTAATTTTCGCGCAAGCGTAGATTTTGTTGCCGAGTGTCAAATTCAACGACCTTTCCGCTTCGATGTGTGAAGACAGACTGAGCAACTAAACCGCTCTTCTGGCTATTTATATTAATTTTCACGCATGCGTAGATTTTGTTTTGAATTTTCAAATTCATCGACCTTTCCGCTTCGAAGAGCGAAGACAGACTGAGCAACAAAACCACTGTTCTGCTTATTTATATTAATTTTCTTGCATGCGTAGATTTGATTTTAAATTTTCCAATTCACCGACCATTCAGCTACGAAAAGCTAAAACATACTGAGAAATGAAACTGCTCTTCGGGCTATTTATATTACGTTTCTCGCTTGCGTAGAATTTGTTTTGAATTTTCAAATTCACCGACCTTTCCACTTCGAACTGCGAAGACAGAACGAGCAACAAAACCACTCTCAATTTTTAAATTTTTAAATTCTACGGCCTTTCCGCTTTGATGTGCAAGGATAAAATGAGCAACAATACCGCTCTTCTGGCTATTTATATTAATTTTCGGGATGAGTAGATTTTGTTTTGAATTTTCAAATTGTCCGACCTTTCCACTTCATAGTACGAAGACAGACTGAGCAACAATACCGCTCCTCTGGCTATTTATATTAATTTTCGCGCAAGCGTAGATTTCATTGTCGATTTTCAAATTCAACGTAATTTCCGCTTCAAAGTGAGAAGACAGACTGTGCAACAAAACCGTTCTTCTGGCTATTTATAAGAATTTTCGCGTATGTGTTGATTTTGTTTTCAATTTTCAAATTCACCGACCATTCAGCTCCGAAAAGCTAAACCATACTGAGAAATAAAACTGCTCTTCGGGATTTTTATGTTAATTTTCGCGCATGAGTAGATTTTGTTTGGAATTTTCAAATTCATCAACCTTTCCGCTTCGAGGTGCGAAGACAGACTGAGCAACAAAATCGATCTCCTGGCGATTTATATTAATTTTCGCGTATCTGTAGATTTTGTTTTCAATTTTAAAATTCTCCGACCTTTCCGCTTTTAACTGCAAAGATAGACTAAGCAACAATACCGCTCTTCTGGCTATTTATATTAATTTTAGCGAGTGTGTAGATGTTGTTTTTAATTTTCAAATTGACCAACCTTTCCGCTTCAATGTGCGAAGACAGACTGAGCAACGAAACCGCTCTTCTGCTATTTATATTAATTTTCGCGCATGCGTTGACTTTGTTTACAATTTTCAAATTCACCGACCTTTCCGCTTTCAACTCCAAAGATAGACTGAGCAACAATACCGCTCTTCTGGCTATTTATATGAATTTTTGCGCATGTGTTGATTTGTTATGAATTTTCAAATTGACCTACCTTTCCGCTTCAAAGTGCGAAGATAAACTGAACAACAAAACCGCTCATCTGGCTATTATTATTAATTTTCGTGCATGCGTAGATTTGTTTTTAAATTTTACAATTCACCGGCCATTCAATATTTATAAGCTAAAACATACTGTGAAATAAAACTGCTCTTCTGGCTGTTTATATTAATTTTCGCGCATTCGTTGATTTTGTTTTCAATTTTCAAATTCACCGACCTTTCCGCTTTGAACTGCAAAGATAGACTGAACAACAAAACCGCTCTTCTGGCTACTCACATTAATTTTCGCGTATCTGTAGATTTTGTTTTCGATTTTCAATTTCAACGACATTTGCGCTTCGAAGTGCGAAGACAGGCTGAGCAAAAAAACACTGTTCTTGTTATTTACATTAATTTTCACGGATGCGTAGATTAGTTTTTAAATTTTCTAGTTTACCGACCATTCAGCTACGAAAAGTTAAAACATACTGAGAAATAAAACTGCTGTTCTGGCTATTTATATTCATGTTCGCGCATTCGTAGATTTTGTTTTCAATTTTCAAATTCACCGACCTTTCCGCTTTGAACTGCAAAGATAGACTGAACAACAATACCGCTCTTCTGGCTATTTATATTAATTTTCGCGAATGTGTAGATGTTGTTTTGAATTTTCAAATTGACCAATCTTTCCGCTTCAAAGTCCGAAGATAGACTGAACAACAAAACCGCTCTTCTGGCTATTTATATTAATTTTCGCGCATGCGTAGATTTTGTTTTCAATTTTCAAATTTACCGACCTTTCCGCTACGATCTGCAAGAAGCGACTAAGCAACAATACCGCTCTAAGGCTATTTATATTAATTTTCGCGAATGTGTGGATGTTGTTTTGAATTTTCAAATGCACCGACCTTTCCGCTTCGAAGTGCGAATACAGACTGAGCAACAAAACCGCTCTTTTGGCTATGTACATTAATTTTCGTGCATACGTAGATTTGTTTTAATATTTTACTATTCACCGACCAATCAACTTCGAAAAGTTAAAACATACTGTAAAATAAAACTGCTCTTCTGGTTATTCACATTAATTTTCGCGCATGCGTAGATTTTGTTTTCATTTTTCACATTGACCGACCTTTCCGTTTCGAACTGCAAAGACAGACTGAACAACAAATCCGCTCTTCTGGCTATTTATATTAATTTTCGAGCATGCGTAGATTTTGTTTTCGATTTTCAAATTCCGCCGACCTTTCCGATCCATGTACGATGACAGACTGAGCAACAAAACTGCTCTTCTGGCTATTTATATTGTTTTTCGCGAATGCTTAGATTTTGTTTTTAATTTTCAAATTCACCGACCTTTCCCCTTGGAAGTGCGAAGACAGACTGAGCAACAAAACCACTGTTCTGCTTATTTATATTAATTTTCTTGCATGCGTAGATTTGATTTTAAATTTTCCAATTCACCGACCATTCAGCTACGAAAAGCTAAAACATACTGAGAAATGAAACTGCTCTTCGGGCTATTTATATTACGTTTCTCGCTTGCGTAGAATTTGTTTTGAATTTTCAAATTCACCGACCTTTCCACTTCGAACTGCGAAGACAGAACGAGCAACAAAACCACTCTCAATTTTTAAATTTTTAAATTCTACGGCCTTTCCGCTTTGATGTGCAAGGATAAAATGAGCAACAATACCGCTCTTCTGGCTATTTATATTAATATTCGCGATGAGTAGATTTTGTTTTGAATTTTCAATTTCAACGACATTTGCGCTTCGAAGTGCGAAGACAGGCTGAGCAAAAAAACCACTGTTCTTGTTATTTACATTAATTTTCACGGATGCGTAGATTAGTTTTTAAATTTTCTAGTTTACCAACCATTCAGCTACGAAAAGTTAAAACATACTGAGAAATAAAACTGCTGTTCTGGCTATTTATATTCATGTTCGCGCATTCGTAGATTTTGTTTTCAATTTTCAAATTCACCGACCTTTCCGCTTTGAACTGCAAAGATAGACTGAACAACAATACCGCTCTTCTGGCTATTTATATTAATTTTCGCGAATGTGTAGATGTTGTTTTGAATTTTCAAATTGACCAATCTTTCCGCTTCAAAGTCCGAAGATAGACTGAACAACAAAACCGCTCTTCTGGCTATTTATATTAATTTTCGCGCATGCGTAGATTTTGTTTTCAATTTTCAAATTTACCGACCTTTCCGCTACGATCTGCAAGAAGCGACTAAGCAACAATACCGCTCTAAGGCTATTTATATTAATTTTCGCGAATGTGTGGATGTTGTTTTGAATTTTCAAATGCACCGACCTTTCCGCTTCGAAGTGCGAATACAGACTGAGCAACAAAACCGCTCTTTTGGCTATGTACATTAATTTTCGTGCATACGTAGATTTGTTTTTAAATTTTACTATTCACCGACCAATCAACTTCGAAAAGTTAAAACATACTGTAAAATAAAACTGCTCTTCTGGCTATTGATATTAATTTTCGCGCATGCGTAGATTTTGTTTTCATTTTTCAAATTGACCGACCTTTCTGTTTCGAACTGTAAAGTCAGACTGAACAACAAATCCGCTCATCTGGCTATTTATATTATTTTTCGCGAATGCTTAGAGTTTGTTTTCAATTTTCAAATTCACCGACCTTTCCTCTTGGAAGTGCGAAGACAGACTGAGCAACAAAACCGCTCTTCTGGCGATTCACATTAATTTTCGCGCATGCGTAGATTTTGTTTTCATTTTTCACATTGACCGACCTTTCCGTTTCGAACTGCAAAGACAGACTGAACAACAAATCCGCTCTTCTGGCTATTTATATTAATTTTCGAGCATGCGTAGATTTTGTTTTCGATTTTCAAATTCCGCCGACCTTTCCGATCGATGTACGATGACAGACTGAGCAACAAAACTGCTCTTCTGGCTATTTATATTGTTTTTCGCGAATGCTTAGATTTTGTTTTTAATTTTCAAATTTACCGACCTTTCGCCTTGGAAGTGCGAAGACAGACTGAGCAACAAAACCGCTCTTCTGGCTACTCACGTTAATTTTCGCGCATGTGTAGATTTTGTTTACAATTTTCAAATTCACCGACCTTTCCGCTTTGAATTGCAAAGATAGACTGAACAACAATACCGCTCTTCTGGCTATTTATATTAATTTTCGCGAATGTATAGATGTTGTTTTGAATTTTCAAATTGACCGACCTTGCCGCTTCGAAGTGCGAAGACAGACAGAGCAAAAAAACCGCTCTTCTGGCTATTTATATTAATTTTAGAGTGACCGCTTTTGTAATTCTTATCTCATTTAAAAAAAAAATACAACATAATTCAAAAATAGATACAATAAAATTCAAATATAAATGTATTTGGATATTTACCTCATAAGTAGTGTAGCTATTAAATTTCATGTTTATTCTGAAACAAAGATGTTAGTTGTCCTTCCAGCGTTAGCCAACGGATTTGCGTTGCTTCCCGGCTCTCACGACGTGGACATGTTGGTAAAGAAGGTTTTTGAGAATTATATCTTTTTTCCCGTTTTTCGATTTTTCTTCATTACATCGCTGCATTGTAAAATTGCTACTGCTAATTATCTTTATTACAATCCTGCATTCTAAAAATGCTGCTACTGATAACCTTTATTACAGCGCTACATTGTACAAATGCTACTGCCGATAACCTTTATTACAACGCAGCATTTCAAAAATACTGCCCCGATTTTTCTTTGTTACAGCGTTGCATTGTAAAAATGCTGCTGCCGTTTGTCCTTTATTACAGCCATGCATTGTAAAAATGCTGCAGCTGATTATCGTTATATCAGCAATACATTTTAAAAATGCTGCTGCCGATTTTCCTTTATTACAGCGCTACATTGTCACAATGCTGCTGCCGATACCATACGGTTTGATTTAAGTAATTGCGTAAATTTATAATACTTCTTTAAAAACTATATTTTTAGTGTGGGTTTTTTTTTCTTGTTTTAATTTATCTCCTTTTATTTTAGCATTGTTTAATATTAAAATTTTTAAATTATTTCTATTTCTTTTTCTTGAAAGAGCAACATATAATTGAACGTGACTAAAAACAGGTGATGGCAGGTAAACACCAACTTGATCATACGATTGCCCTTGAGATTTATTAATTCGCATTGCAAAACCTAATCTAATGGGAAATTGTTTTCGACGCATTTTAAAAGGTATTTCTTCTTTACATGGTGATAAAGTTAGTCTTGGAATTAAAACTAATTTTCTAGTAATTTTTCCACTCATAATTTCAGCTTGAATTGAATATTTTAATAACTTGTTTATTGATAATCTTGTCCCATTGCAGAGCCCTTCATTGATATTTAAATTTCTTAAAAGTATTACTATTGTACCAATTTTTAGATGTAATTTATGCGGTGGAAGACCATTGGGAGTTAACGAGTTTACAAATTCTGTTGGTAACATTACATCCAGATTTTCTGCATTATCGTCTTCTGCTGTGTCTATACTTCAATATTCAAATATTTCTCCGTCCATTATCTTTAGAATGTCATTGTTAATGTTAATAACATCACTATTTTTCGGAGCTAAAATAACTTTATCCTTCAATTGTTTATCATTTATTTTTACATAATTTCCAAATATATCTGTAATGATATTTTCCTTTTTGGTTAATATATCATTAGGAGTTTCGAGTAATTCATGTTCTTGCTCATATGAACTGGAATGTTTTCATCCACCTACATTTATAGTGCTTTCATAGTAGCGAGTTCCCGAGGGAATTTTAAACTTTAATCTGCATGTCTTGAGTTACGCACGAATAAGTAAAAATTATGCAGTTTGCACTTGAATCCTATGAGTATATGTTATATTTGAGTCTTGAGACACAGTTGAGAATGGCTAAATTTAATTCTCGAATGCAATAAAGACAGTGTGGTTGCCCTAATGCACAGAAATGCTATTGGGATTCGATCTCGCTATTCGAGGATATGCCAGATACGTAATGAAACTTGCACGTATGCAAATAAATGCTATAGTATAATGTAGCCACACTTTTCGAAATGAGTGCCCATCTAAGTCCCCGTTCAAATACTTGCGTAAACTATAAGTGTTGACTACAGCGTCCTGAAATGCTGAATTATATCTAGCGATACCTTTGAACGTGCACGCACACTGAATGTGAGTGCAAGCATTACAAGAATAGTATAGGACACTCGCAGAAGCCTCTTTGTTCTGCGCTATAATTAGAGAGGCTCCAGAAGCATCGGCTATGACTCCAAATTTTGACTCGGAGAGGGACCAAGTAATGTATTACTTGCAAGGATCCTCAAAGCAGGCCTCTTATAACACAAGTTGCATCAAGTATCTTAAAGTTTTTGAATGTACGCGCAGTTCCGCTGCGTACGCATCGAAAACTATAATATACTTATTGGCACTTCTGTTGCGAAGATAGCCGTACGTTTAACACGCGCACGAAGAGAGACCGTGCGTATACCCGCGCGCAAGAGGAAATCCAAAAATCATATCGAGCGCCGACATTTGCGCTTCAGGTGAGCCGAAGCGCTGAGCGATACCTTGAGGCGCGACTGCGATTGACTGAATTTCCGAGGAGAGAACAGCGTCGCCGCGAACGTTCTACGGCAACCTTCATGCTCGATAGCAGAACCGCGTCGCCGCGAGCACTCTAGGCTACCTTCATGCTCGAGGGCAGGCTGGGGTCTACCTGTGGGTCTACCTTCATGCCCGAGGGTAGCTACAGTAACCTGACGTAACCTGCGGTAACCTGCGGTAGACTTCATGCACCTGGGCTTGCTTTCATGATCGATGGTACATCGGGTAAATCGATGGCTAACTTCATGCCTCAGACCTGTCGCCGATCACGAAGATAGCTCTTAGACGTGTAGCTGAGTTGCTTTTGTCACTTTTGAACTTGCACACTCACAGTTCTTTTTATTTAAAATATATTAAATATAGTAAATGAGTAGACAATAGTACATGCGTAGAAGTAGTAATTTTTTCGAACCGTATTTTATACCACGGAAGCCGAATAATCATATTGAAGTTATGATTATGAAATAATAATAATATATTATTATTATTTATAATAATACACCGTATTCCGTACACTCTTTATAATGTCAAAACAAAACATTTATCAGCTGATAGAAGTAAGCTGCGAATTATCTGCGACGCCAGTAAAACCGACAATGTCCCATATGATAAAGTATATAGGATGAAAGGTGTTCCATATTATATCCATAGTTTCTTGAATTATTGTAGAAACAGTAGAAATACCCATCCTAAATGAAAATGACAGTTGACTATAAGACATTCCTGTCGCAAGAAACCTAGAAATACAATATTGTAATTATTTATCATTGCTAGAATTCTTTATTTCAGACCAATTTCAAAAAGTTAGGGTAATATTAAGCGAATTATTGGAATAATAATAAAAGTAACATAAGGGCATTTCATAATTAATGAACAAAGTCGCATATTTCTGCATATTTTGTTAAATTCTATTAAATAATTACCTTAATGTAAGAACTAATCGTTCTTCCGGGTGGATTGGCTGTGTGTGAAGATTACACCAATTCTTGGTTAGATTGGCTGCTATTTTAGATAATAAATAATTAAAAGTTTCAACATTCATCCTCAAATATTGTTCAAATTTATCTGGATATCTTCTCAATACTGGAAATAGATGATGGTATTCGCCATAACACTGTTTGCCTTTATTTATTTCATGTGCTTGGAAGTCTCTTATATTATTTACAACTAGCTGCATAGAAATAGTATCATTAAGTAACCATAATAGTTTCAATCTTGCACTCATTTTGGATCTCTGATATAAAAAAAAATATCTTCTTGAAAAAAAAGTATCAAAACATGTACTACTTCTACGCATGTACTATTGTCTACTCATTTACTATATTTAATATATTTTAAATAAAAAGAACTGTGAGTGTGCAAGTTCAAAAGTGACAAAAGCAACTCAGTTACACGTCTAAGAGCTATCTTCGTGATCGGCGACAGGTCTGAGGCATGAAGTTAGCCATCGATTTACCCGATGTACCATCGATCATGAAAGCAAGCCCAGGTGCATGAAGTCTACCGCAGGTTACCGCAGGTTACGTCAGGTTACTGTAGCTACCCTCGGGCATGAAGGTAGACCCACAGGTAGACCCCAGCCTGCCCTCGAGCATGAAGGTAGCCTAGAGCGCTCGCGGCGACGCGGTTCTGCTATCGAGCATGAAGGTTGCCGTAGAACGTTCGCGGCGACGCTGTTCTCTCCTCGGAAATTCAGTCAATCGCAGTCGCGCCTCAAGGTATCGCTCAGCGCTTCGGCTCACCTGAAGCGCAAATGTCGGCGCTCGATATGATTTTTGGATTTCCTCTTGCGCGCGGGTATACGCACGGTCTCTCTTCGTGCGCGTGTTAAACGTACGTCATAGCCGATGCTTCTGGAGCCTCTCTAATTATAGCGCAGAACAAAGAGGCTTCTGCGAGTGTCCTATACTATTCTTGTAATGCTTGCACTCACATTCAGTGTGCGTGCACGTTCAAAGGTATCGCTAGATATAATTCAGCATTTCAGGACGCTGTAGTCAACACTTATAGTTTACGCAAGTATTTGAACGGGGACTTAGATGGGCACTCATTTCGAAAAGTGTGGCTACATTATACTATAGCATTTATTTGCATACGTGCAAGTTTCATTACGTATCTGGCATATCCTCGAATAGCGAGATCGAATCCCAATAGCATTTCTGTGCATTAGGGCAACCACACTGTCTTTATTGCATTCGAGAATTAAATTTAGCCATTCTCAACTGTGTCTCAAGACTCAAATATAACATATACTCATAGGATTCAAGTGCAAACTGCATAATTTTTACTTATTCGTGCGTAACTCAAGACATGCAGATTAAAGTTTAAAATTCCCTCGGGAACTCGCTACTATGAAAGCACTATTAATAGCCATTGTTTGAAATTATTATCATCATCGGATACTCTCAAATTTTCATTTAGCGTCATGCGTATGAAATTCGGCCATAAATAACTTTGCTTCAATGAATTTTCAATAATTCGTATTCGACTACCATGTCGGACAACTGGTAATGTTTGCCTAAAGTCACCTGAAACCAGTGTAGTTTTACTACCAAATATATTTTTTACGTTACATATGTCTTGAAGAAGACGATCGGCTTTGTATAATTGCTTCAAAAGCAAATTTAGATGTCATTGGTATTTAATTTTTAACCATCATTAGAGTTATGTGTCATATTACATGTTGAATTGTTATTAATATTAAGTGGCAATTTAAATGTGGTATGTACTATTTTCCCATTAGTCAATAAATTTGCTGCAATGCCTGTCCAAGCTACACACAAAAATGGTATATTTGAAAATTTTAAGTAGTCTATTAAAATGTTAAGTGAATAACTTGTTCCACGTTGTTTTTATCGTAAAATGTTGATATATCATCATATTCTTCCATATATGAGTTCACATCAGGCAAATGGAAATCCTTTAAGGAAAATCCATTTATTTGTAAATTTTTTCAATAATATTCAATGCAATATTTTCACCTATACTTTTCTCATATTTAGGGCGATAGAAAAATTCTTCGTATTTTTCATACAAATCTCTTGCATTAATAGGTTTGTGATAAATGCATATAAAAGCAAATAATTTGCAAAGTGTAGTAGGAAATTGAATTTATGTTGCTTCTTCTAAACATCTATCCCATTCTTCATCTTCACTGATCAACTGTTTAGCTATAGCAGCTTCAAAAATGTATTATACAATACACCATCGGAGGTACGTAAATCGTTAAATGAAGTTGAGCCTTTGACATGTAAAAGTAATAATCTTATAAAATACCGTTCTCGTTCTTTCGGGTTAACTAAGTACATTCTGCTCAATATGGGCTTATTAATTTTTTTTCTGTTATTCCACATTTTATATTTATCATCAAAAGTGTAGAACATTGGTATTTTAGAATATAGATAATTTAATGGTTCAGAATCTGTTTGGTTTAATTTAAAATATGCTGTTAATGTACTTACTACATTTTTGTTCTTTATTGTTTCTTCTGTTCCTTTTTCAAAATATACGTCTTGTGCATCTTCTTCATATACAGCTAATCTTATTATAACATGTGATATTTCATTTAACACATATTCTAATAATCTATACATTGCTTTTGGAGGATATAAATATCTTGTATTAATATATTGCCTAAGTTCATCATATTCGTATTCATTGTTATTTTCATTATTTTCTGTGCAGTCGTCATCTTTAGAATACATATTAGCATTACGTATTTCAATATATGCACAATCATGTCCTTTATAACAATATTTAAACAAGTATTTAATATATTGTACAGTTGAACATATTTCTACGTTAATATGACAATTGAATTTTAACAACAAATACGGATTATACGTAACAACAAATTAGTTATCAGCTACTTTATTATGATGCTGACTTTTATAATTTGTTTTTCTACCATCATTTTTTCGTTTATAGATTGAATATCCGTTAGTTTGAAAATTCGTTGTATCGTTATAATTTTTTGGAAAGTTTTTCGTACATTTTCCTGTACTTTTATCCATGCAAGACGAATTCATATTTTGACTTCCACAAGGACCGTGTACGAGCACAATACAGTACTAATAAAAGAAAAACTTTTGACAATTTAAAAATAAAAAATCAATATTATAGTAAGTATATTTTAATATGAACATAATTATTATTTAAAATATCTAAGACCTCGTTATAAATATTCTATTTTGTAGATAAAAAAATGCAAAATATATTCAAAATAATAGCAACTATCAATATCAAAACCATGAAAAAACTGCATTTCATACTAAAAATAATTCACAAAAACAAAATGGTAATATAATGTTGCTTTATCATTTACAATTAATTCATACTACAATTTATAAAAAAATAAAATCTTGATTCAACTTTAAATAAATATATTTTTGATAGAAGATTTATAAATAATAACTTCTTTTATAACAATTAAAATTATACTTATATATGTTGAGATTTTCATTTTTGAAATTCGTAATAGAATCTTGTGTAATATCTTACATGTATTTCAAATTTACAGGATGTTACAGATGTAAAAAAGGTGGACAAAGACATCGTCATCATAATTTTAGAAAAAATAACGATAAGTACAAGAGAATATGAAAAACATTTTTACAGCAATATTAAAAGCAGCAAAATCTACTTAAAAATAATTAAATGAAATCTACTTACTACTAACTTAGAATATACTTTTCTTCTACCATATTCTTTTAGTTTTATTTCTGCCTCTTATTACATATAATTATTTTTCTTCTATTTTAACTTTACAATTTAAATTTTTGTACATATTTGTATCTCAATTATTAATTATCACTGACTCTTATTCTAATTTCTAATTATGACAGTATATAATTTTAGAATTCTTTATTAAACATGTTATTATATTTTACTATCAAACTACTACTAATTTCTAATATAAAAAGTATTTAAAGTATTCTGATACAAAATTTAATATTTAAAAATATTTACAATGTAAATTTAAAATAAAATTGTCAATTCTTGAAATATTTACCATTATATAATTGCAGTAATTAATAAATGTTTTCGTAAAGCTTAGTTCTAAATATATGGCGACACACACACACACACACACACACACACACACACACACATACACACACACACACATTTTCTAAAAACGCGTGATTGAAACTGCAAACACCACAAAACGAAGTGCTTAAGTGTTTTTTATGAAGTTCAAAATTGTACTATTACAAAGCTCTCTCTAGGAGAAAACAAAATTTTTTAGAAAAATAACAATTCACAAATTGAACTTTAACTCCAAAACCGGTCACCAAAATGATTTCAAAATTTTTACAACTTATTGTTTTATTTTGTGAAATCTCATCTTGAATTTTTTTGAAAAAGTCAACCGCTTATCTTCAGAGATATAGGCAATAAATGAGTTTTATGAAAAAATTTCAACCTCGCTGACTATAAAACCATAAGATTTTAAAAGCTGCGCAAGAATAGACGCCAAGACAAGCAAAAGATCTATCTAAAGAATTTTCATAATTTTTAGAAAAACGTCATTTTAACATGAATTAATAAAAAATTCTGCCTATAATATGCTTTATTTCCTACCAAGATATTTTTTTCTGAGTTATTACATAAATTTTGCAAATGCATATTTTATACATATAAGTTTAATAAACTATTATTTTTTAAGATACTTCCAAAATTTGTATACTTATCTCAAAAGTAACAGTTTAAATTAAAACTATTTTCAAATACTTTAAAAGTTATATTTATTAAAATCACATATTTAAAAATACATCTATGCAGTATGAGCAAAGTCATAAACTACAACCGAGCGAGCGTCAGCGAGCGAGGTAACTATTGCTAGTTCATATTAAACAATAATGATGGAATCCGAATCTAATGTAATGTCTATGATGATCATATTGAAAGGTTCATTAGTTAGATAAAATTACATGAAGTGAATTATATATTAATAAATAAATAAATACTAAATATAATAATTAACTTGATCAATTTTGTTAAACAGAAAATATTATTAGAGACTATGACTGCAATAATGGAATCTAAAAATTATAATACTAAAGGAAACTTGAATTATGAATTAACTTTACGTCACTACTCTTCAATTTTCCCATTAGGTCAGGTCAATCTAATAAAAACATTAAAACCGTTTAAAATCAAGTTTGCGGAAATTCCTCTAAAGAATTGATTTATAAGTAAAGAGTTCTTATTATACAATTAATATTTAATATTCTATTTAGCTTTCATTACATTTTTAAAAAAATTCATGGTTACTTAAGAAATTGTTTTACACAATTAAATGAAATGCAAAATAGCGAATTTTTTGGTGCAATAACAGATGGACGTTATAAATTTATAAATTAGAAGTTTTACTTAATAAAAAAGAAGATGTTTCAATAAATATTGAAAACGGAACGAAATTAGAAATAATTGGAGACTTTCAGAAAAATGGTAATTTATAAAAAAAAGTATCATAGTATTTGTAATCCATAGATTTTAGTATTTATTAATTAAATGCATACTAATAACTTTTCTAATGTTTTTATGAGAAAGAGTTACATTTTAATAGTAAATGATTTTGATTATATTAAATTACTGAGTGATGGAAAAATGGAATTGGAAAATCTAATTCTAGGATCTGAAATAATCATCATAGAGGTATCAAAACATTCATATATTTTATTTATTTATAATAATATATTATAAAACTTATATATGTTTATGTTTTAGAACCCTACAGAAGAAGAATTCATTTATACCATAATTACTATTAACTACATTAATGCAAGACATAATAAAAATGATTTCTTTTTACTATAAACAGTCTTTCACATACATTTTTTGTATAAAATAATATATATTCACATTGGCTTTTCAAAATGTGACGTCACTCTCTCTGACCGTGCACAATTGAAATGTGCGCGATTTTTATATTAAATATTACAACAGACACTGATAAGGGGAGACCATGGACTCCGGTCTTGGATTTTTATGAAACTATGGGGATCGACTTGGACCTAAAAATGGAGCCCAGTATCCGTAGTTTTATCCCATAAGATTTTAAATCTGAGATAGTGCCTAAAAACATTAGCATTGCTCATATAGGCAATGCTAAAACCACGAGTATTAATTTCATCAAAATCGGTGACCCGGACTCCGTGGTCCCCCTTTGTCAACGAGGTATATTAAACAATATAAATAAACAGGATAAAAAATTTGTGATTAACGAACATATGAGAACTTTTAAGTACAGCTTTGATTTTGATAATGTTGCAGTTTTAGATAATGAACAAAATTGGAACAAAAGATTAACATCTGAAATGATATATATAAAACTGTAAAAAAATGCAATCAATATTAAAGAAGATACAAGGAATCTTAACCAACATTATAATAACATTATTAATAAACTTAAAGTACAAAAGAAATGATAATTATCTTTTCTTTGCGATATATTCTAGTCATTTACTTACTTATGGTACACTAAAAGCTAATACTTCAAAATCTAGTCTAAACTGAGAGGCGCGTTAATCGATCTATTGTCGATAGAAGCGGCAATTTAAAAAATAACATATTGAATAAGTAAGAATTCTACACACAAAATAAGATCTTTTTTTGAAAAATCTGTTCAACAATGTGCAATAGCTATGTGCAATGTTTTATAATTTATTTACTTATAATGTATTTTATTAACTTTACTAGTCACTTACCTTGATAATTCTAATATATAGAGTAATAATTCATGTACCTGAAGTGAAGTTGTAGGTCGATGAACAGAGGTCTCTGAAATCGATATTAAAATTTCAAACATTATTGCTTGTGATAACCGCTTTGAGAACAGTACTAATTTTTGTGACTGTTTTTTCCTTCAATTGTTGTTAATTTATTCGTGTTGTCCAGTAGTACTTAGAATTTAATTTTGACGAAAAATTTTAATGATAGTAAATTCAGACATAGTTGTTGAACATGTTGATTATTGAACGAAACAAAATGAAAGGTAAAGATCATAACCTTAATTTATCTGTGTAATTATTTTGTACTCATAATTATTATTATCATTACCTTTGTTTATTAATTAATAGGGTGGCGAATCAGAGAAATTATAACATTCTAATATGTAATATTGGCAAATAGTGAGTATTTAGCCAAATAATATAATTGTGTTAAGATGTTTTTATATTAATAATAAAATTGTAATAAAGATTTAGCCTGATGAGGACGACGAATGGTCGTCGAAACGTCGCCATAAATAAATTTGGTTAGTTCACCAAAATCAACTATTGATATTATTTGAAAAAGGTATATTAAAGTTTAAAAGTTGAAGGGGGGTTGGAAATCGGAGCTAGCAGGAGGAAAGATATATATATATTTATCTAGATTTTCCGAGAATCACCCATATATATATATATATATATATATATATATATATATATATATATATATATATATATATATATATATATATATATAAATATTTTCTATTTCTTCGGTAAAAATCTTCCTTTTGGCATGTAGAATGTATGTGAATTTTTTCAGATTTTTTAAACCCATCCTTTTAAATTTGATCAAAACTAAATATGACTATGGTATCATTTTTTACATTTTTTAGCAAATTTCTCAGAGAATTGTCCACATACCTAACAACTTTAAACATATGGGCTTAACAAAATATGAAAAAATTTACATGCATTCTACATACTAGAAGGAACATTTTTTCTGAAATAAGAAAAGATTTTTTTTTATTTCCATTTCCCAGTGAATTAGTCATATATAAATATATTTATGTATATTCTCGATTTTTCTGAAATAACCTATATTTTTATATATAAATGGATAACTCTCTGATTAATCGAAAACAAACACTTATGTTTTATATAATATTGCATAATCAACAATAAAAAATTATATTTTTTGTTATTTAAAGATTCTAGCTTTTGGGTACCTTCTTCCCTTAAGAATGTATTACTATATTATTTATTTTTGTATTACCATGTTGATTTATATTATATCATGTGTTATGTTAAAGAAAAGCGATTAAAAACAGACATTCATGATCTAAAATAAATTGGACCTGTATAAATAAAGTATTTCTAGCTTCTATTTTCTTATAATCCAGAACAAAAAAATCTTAACAAAGTCTATAAATCAGTGCAAAGACAAGACTTCTTGTCGAGACCAAGACAATACCAGGACAAGGTCTTGATATTGTCTCGAAACTTTGAAGTAAGATCTTGTCTTGGTCTCGTTTTGGCTTTGTGAGGCGAGACCAAGACAAGACCAAGAAAGTATTGGACTTAGTGGCAGGCCTAAATATTTGCGAGCAGAATATTTCTTACCACAGTCAAGTTAAAAAAAACAGAAATAGAATTTCAGGGCTCACATTATTTTAAAGTTTCAATCACGAAAGTGGTAATACTTTTTAATTACGTTTACTCTGCCTTCGAAAATTAATTATGCACAAGGGTTTTCGAGAAAATATTCAAGAATTATTATAAATTTGAACTACATAGTTTCCCCACCTTAGTATGTGCGTGCATCCAGCGCACCATGCGCGCAGTTGCAACTCATCGCTGAAGCATAAAAACCGTTGTTTTAAATTTGCTCGGTAATAATTATGAATAATTAAAATATAATGGTGGAGCAAATTCAAACTCAGATGAAGCATTTTTTTACGTCTGGTACATTAAAAAATATTGATTATTAAGCCCAAAATCATACTTTGAAATACCGTGAGCATTAAATTTTTTTTTACTAAAAGACAAAAGTGGAGTAAATTCTGAAAATAGCTAATTCGAATGGAGCAAATTGAGACGTTTTTACAGTGGGTCACAAGTTTCTGTGTGATATAAGTCAATTGTCTGGAAGGCGGTATCTCAATATTGGCCGTTATAAAGATGCAACATATCACATTTCTACATTTTAAAAGCATATGTAAATATATATTTTAAGACGAACGAAAAAATGTCGCGACCGCAATGCTTATTTACTCGATGAATATTTAATAAAGGTTGCGACGCTAAGGCCTTATTGTCAATGCATATAAATAAATTTACAATAATAGGTCGATTTGTCGCGATCGCAACACATATCCGCAACGTCCGTCGGCAACATCGCAATTGTTAGGAGCGCAAGTCATTTGCAACTTGCGGCCTCCCATTTTGCCACCTAAATTTTTTCACAATTTTGAAACTATCGTAACTTTTCATCAAAATATACTCAATGATGTTCCGACCACTCAAATTAAAGGTTTCAATACCAGCTTTCTTTTTACCGTACGTAGAGTTGTCCGTAATGTATAATACCTTACTTAAGTTACGAACCTACTCTATTCAATACAGCAAAATAAATAATGTCTTAAAGTGTTTTTATGAGAAACTGCAGATACGGTTAAAAATGGTTCTTAAAATTGCCGAAAAAACATCTCAAAATGCGTATCTACGCAGAGACGCTTTTGAGCTAAAAAAGTCTCCGAGATTCAGCCGCCTTGCATACGAAGAACGTGGTTTATATGCCTTCGAATAGTAAACTATGTAACAAAGGAATAAAGTCTAAGAGTATTGCCAAGGGTGGGTTTACATTCCGAGCGAAGCGAGGGCAGTAACTACCCGAGCAAATACTTGTCTTTATTCCGTGTTATATATAAAACTTTATTCCCGTCTTCACTATGGCCAATTTATTAACTTAAAAATATAGACTTCCGGTAACAACTAGAATTTATTGCAAATGTGTATTAATATAGATAAAAATAATTAAAACTCAAATTCATTTGTGGGAAAAAAGTGCTACTTTTTTCCGCGAAAGAGTGATAAACGCTAAGAACCATGCCCAGAATATATAGGCAATCGGCACCTTAAATACAACCTATCAAGGATCAAAGTTATCAACTCCTAAAAGACAGCAAACAACAGAAATCCATAAGACAGCCACTTTCCAGAGCTTTCAGCAATCAAATGAGGACTCAAATGAAAGATTTTACAAAAACTATAATTTATAAATGACTTCAAATGGGCGCTGCTTTATTTTCACGCTTTTACAGAGGGAAAATGGTTCAGAATAAAAACTCCATAAGAATTCTGATAAAATAGGATGCGTTGACACAATTTTATTTGCATGAACGAGACGTCAAATGAAAGCTGACGTAAAGATCGCCCTTTGGTGGACGTGCTCCCTGAGTAGTATTTTACGTCTATTTTTAAATAATCAGAATCAACCCATAAATCGTCCTTATTGAATTCCCCCACTTGGGACATTGTTGAGCAATCGAATGAGGACTCAAATGAAAGATTTCATCGAAATATACAATTATAAAATGACTCCAATTGGGGGCTGCTGCATTTTCACTATTTTAGGAAGGGGGGGGGGGGTTAACGGTTTAGAATAAAACTCCCCTTAAGGATTTTGGTCAAATAGGGTTCGATGGCAAAATTTTATGTTCATGAACGATGTGGCAAATGAAAGCTGATGAACAAAGCAATCTATTCGAGCCATCATTCTTTAGGGGACGGGCTCCCTTAGTAGTATTTTAAGACTATTCTTAGAATATCAGAATCAACCCTTACATCGTACTTCTCGAATTCTCATACTTGGCATACTTTTCAGCAATCGAATGAGGGCTCAAATGAAAGATTCCATTGAAATCTATAATTATAAAATGACTTCAAATGGGTGCTACTGCATTTTCACTCTTTTACAGTGGGTTTACAGTTTAGAATAAAACTACCCCTAAGGATTTTGGTCAAATACGATGCGGGGCACAATTTTTTACATGAGCGTTGTGGCAAGTGAAAGCTGACGAATAAAGCAATCAATTCGAGCCATCGCTCTTTAGGGGACGGACTCCCTTAGTAGTATTTTAAGACTATTATTAGAATACCAGAATAAACCCTTAAATCGTTCTTATCGAATTCCCCCACTTCGCACACTGTTCAGCAATTGAATGAGGGCTCAAATAAAAGATTGCATCGAAATATATAATTATAAAATGACTCTAAATGGGGGCTCCTGTATATTCACCTATTAAAGGCGGTTAACGATTTATAAAAGAAACTACTCCTAAGGATTTTGATCAAATAGGGTTCATTGGCGCAATTTTTTTTTCATGAACGATGCAGAAAATGAAAGTTGACGAAAAAAGCAATCGATTCGAGCCATCGCTGTTTAGGGGACAGGTTCCCTTAGTAGTATTTTAAGACTATTCTTAGAATGCCAGATTCTACCTTTAAATCGACCTTCTCGAATTCCCCTAATTGGCACATTTTTCAGCAATCGACTGAGGGGACAAATGAAAGATTTCATCGAAATGTATAATTATAAAATGACCCCAAATGGCAGCTGCTGCATATTCAGCCAGTAAAGGAGGTTAACGATTTTAAAAAAAACTACCCCTAAGAATTTTAGTCAAATACGATACGTTGGCACAATTTTTATTCATTAACGATGTGGCAAATGAAAGCTGACGAACAAAGCAATCGATACGATCGATCGCTCTTTAGGGGATGGGCTCCCTTAGTAGTATTTTAAGACTATTCTTAGAATACCAGAATAAACCCATAAATCGTCCTTCTCGGATTCCTCCACTTCGCAACCCTCTTCAGCAATCGACTGAGGGCATAAATGAAAGATTTCATCAAAATCTATAATTATAAAATGATCCCAAATGGGAGCTGCTGCATATTCACCCTGTAAAGGGGGTTAACGATTTAAAAAAACTCCCTAAGAATTTTGGACAAAATGATACGTTGGCACAATTTTTATTCATTAACGATGTAATAAATGAAACCTGACGAACCAATCAATCGATTCGACCCTTGTTCTATAGGGGACGAGCTCCCTTTGTAGTATTTTAAGACTATTCTTAGAATACTAGAATAAATCCTTAAATTGTCCTTCTCGAATTTCGCCACTTCGCACACTCTTCAGCAATCGAATGAGCACTCAAATGAAAGATTTCTTCGAAATGTATACTTATAAAAAAACTCCAAATGGGGGGCTGCTGTATATTCACCTATTAAAGGCGGTTAACGATTTATGAAAAAAACTATCCCTAATGATTTAGATCAAATAAAATTCGTTGGCGCATTTTTTTCATGAACGATGTGGGAAATGAAAGCTGACGAAAAAAGCAATCGATTCTAGCCATCGCTCTTTAGGGACCAGGTTCCCTTAGTAGTATTTTAAGACTATTCTTAGAATACCAGAATCAATCCTTAAATCATCCTTCTCGAATTCCCCCCCTTAGCACACTTTTCAGCAATCGAATTAGGGCTCAAATGAAAGATTGCATCGAAATCCATAGTTATAAAATGACTCCAAATGAGAGCTGCTACATTTTCATCCTTTGACAGGTTGTTAACGGTTTAGAAAAAAACTACCCCTATGTATTTTGGTCAAATAGGGTTCGTTGGCACAATTTTTTTTTCATGGACAATGTGGCACATGTAAGCTGATGTAAAAAGCTATCGATTCGAGTCATCGCTCTTTGAGGCACGGGCTCCCTTAATAATATTTTAAGATTATTCTTAGAATAACAGAATCAACAGTTAACTCGTCCTTATCGAATTCCCCTACTTGGCACACTTTTCAGCAATCGAATGAGGGCTCAAATGCAAGATTTCATCGAAATCTATAATTAAAAATGATCTCAAATTGGAGCTGCTGCATTTTCACCATTTTACGGGGGGTTAACGGTTCAGAAAAGGCTTTCCCTTCCAATTTTGTAGGAAAAGACTTGATATATGAATACAATTTTAAAGCAAGTGTGTAGCCCTGTGAATTACGGTTGTGGATATTGTAGGTATTGTCGCCTAGTACTTTTAAAAAAAGTATACAGGAGTGGGTAAAAGTTTACAGTCTCCCTTTTTTAACACCATGTCAGAGAACCTTTGTCAATACATTTTTATACATATTTTGTATAAGATTTCGAAATTATGTTGTATATCTATATATGTCGAGAAATATACCGTTATCCCCCTGCAAAATTGTGAAAGTGCAGCAGCTCCCATTTGGAGTAATTTTATAATTATAGATTTCGACGAAATTTTTTATGTAAGACCTCATTTGATTGCTGAAAAGTGTGCCTAGTAGGGGAATTCGATAAGGACAATTTAAGTGTTGATTCTGTTATTCTAAGAATAGTCTTAAAATACTACTAAGGGAGCCCGTGCCCCAAAGGGCGATGCCTTGAATCTATAGTTTTTCAGGTCAGCTTTCATGTGCCACATTGTTTACGAAAAATAAATTTTGCCATCGAACCCTATTTGATCAATATCCTTGGGGGTAGTTTTTTTCTAAACCGTTAACCCCCTGTAAATGGGTAAAAATGCAGCAGCCCCTATTTGGAGTCATTTTATAATTATATATTTCGATAAAATCTTTCATATGAGCCCTTATTCGATTGCTGAAAGTGGTGACAAGTGGCTGTTTTATGGTTTTCTGTTGTTTTCTGTCTTTTAGGAATTGAAAACTTTGATGTTTAATATTTCAAGTTTCCTTGAGTGAAGGGTACTGATTTTTTTTCAAAATCATGTTTTTTGATGCTCTAAGCAATGGTATACGTTTTATAGGTTGTACTTAGGGGGCCGATTGCCTATGATTCGTGAGCATCGTTTTTTATGCATATTTCGATAAAAATTGATAAAATTTGGTATACTGGGGTTTTTGGGGTTGCGGATTACTAATCAGGAGTCATAATTTCAAATAATAAAAATGACGGAGTCAGTAACTACTATAGCATTTACTCAATTTTTATAAAATATTTCCATAAAAATTGTTGAATTTGGTATTCGGGGGTTTTCGTGTCACTAATTAGAGTCAGTAATTATATTGCTTACTCAATTTTATGCATATTTCGATAAAAATTGATGAAATTGAGTATACTGGGGTTTTTCAGGTTGCTGATTATTTTTATCGAAATATGCATAAAATTGAGTAATGCTACAGTTACTGACTACGCCATTTTGTTTTCTGAAATTCTTTTTTTTGATTCGTAATTAGCGACTCCAAAAAAAAGCACCTGTATACCTGATTTTATCAATTTTATCAAACAAATGCATACAATTGAATAAATACTATAGTTACTGACTCCGTCATTTTGTTTTTTCAAATTGTAACTGCGAATTTGTAATCAGCGACCCCAAAAACCCCTGTATCTCAAGTTTATCAATTTTTATCGAAATATGCATAAATTTGAGTAATCACTATAGTTACTGACTCCGCCATTTTTTTGGAAATTGTGACTTTTGATTCGTAATCCGCGACCCAAAAACCCTTGTATACCAAATTTTATGAATTTTTTATCGTAACATGCGTAAACGTGAGTAAACACTATAGTTTCTGACTCCGCCATTTTGTTTTTTGAAATTCTGACTTTTGATTCATGTTCAGCGACCCCGAAAATCCCTGTATATCTGGTTTCATTATTTATTAATTATCATTAGGTTATTAATACATTGATTTATTACATAGCGTCCGGGATAGTAAAGTTTGTATTAAAAGATTTTACAAAAATATGTAGATACGGTTGTTGGTTGCACAAGTTGGATAAAGTTACGCTCCAATACCAAGAAAGAACGTAGGCACCTACATATATTTTTATTCATCGGTTTTCTTTACCGGCGCGGGACCTACTTTCCCAAATCGAAAAGCATATCTATAGCAGATACGCTTTTAGGTTTGAATTTCCGGGTGAAGCGGAGGATAAATACAGAATTCGTGTAGATACGGTTATCAGTCTGCAGATACCTATTTTCGTTTGTAATTCTCAAAAATCTCTGTAGATAGAATAATTAGGACCTAATTATCTCATAACAATAATTACAATTGGTAATTACTATTAGTATAGATGAATTCGTTCTTTCATGATGAATCCAATGGTATAAAAACACATTTTTCATTAAAAATGCAGATACCCACTTTTTCTTTTGCACGGCAGTATTGACCTATGCACAATAATATAATATACTGTATGACATGCCCGATACTTCTTTAAAAAAGCTGAGTGCTAAATCAGTTGGCGGCCTTTTTCTCTATAATTTATAGGAACTTGATAAGGTTGTAAATAAGAAAGTTTTTCTTCCTTTAACATTGATATATACTTACATACTTATAGATAGGGTTTAGATTCAAATGTTTTTCGATACTTTATTATAAATGAATTTAATTTTGGTTTTTGCAAATCATTTCGATTTTTGCAAAAGTTTATTATATTTTCGTCAACCTCGCTTATTGAGATTTCGTACAATCTTTTAAAGTTATCCACGTGATAATCCTTGAGACAATTTTTTTAGTCATATTCATTTTTAAGGAATTCACTCAATTGCTTGATACACCACCGATGTGGGTTCTTTTTACGAATTCTTACATCATTTCATCTCGTGACACCATTTTCATGCCATGCCTTTTAGTATTCCGGACTATTGATTGAAATCATAACACGATATATGAGGTTTTACCCATCTATGTAATTCGATTACTTTTATTTGAATGGTTACTTTCTTGACTTTTTTAACTTTTGCTTGAACTTGGAACTTGGAATTATTTGATTTGTCCCCGATCGCACCTTTTGGTTCAATATCATATGATAACGACATGCAACAATTTTCTAACATGGTACAGGTGTTTGTCAAGTCAGTTGCATTTTGCACACCTTCATTACACGATGCATCGATTACCAAAATGCAGCTATGCCTCATTCCCGAGACCATTTCTGATGGTGCATCATCGCGATTTCCACTCTATTCGATGTCGATATTATATTGTTTTTTACTTTATTTTCTTTTTTCGAATCCCTGACTTCGGTTTTCGTTATTCGACGGATTTTTGAAGCGGCTGACATTATCGATTATTTTTGTGTTTTTATAGTGTTTATATTGTGACTTTACCACGGATTTTTATTTTGATAATTATGTGAAGGGCTAGTACGGAAAATCGATGTGTTACTTGTTTGTTGGTTGGTACACGAGAATTTATTTCCATCTGATTGATTCTGGACCGTGCGATCCTTTTTTCAACGCTGGTCCTCGCTATCATATTCTGTTAATATGTTTAAAAAGTTATTTTTATCTTTTAAATATTGGCCGGTTATAGCTAATCGGACCCATCGTTCAAAATACTACCCAACATTTAACACGATTTCCTGCTTCGTAAAATTTAATTCAAGCTATTTTACAAGACTAAAAAAATATAGTCGCGTATAAATCGGACCGTGCATTTATTGAAGCATCATGGTTTTTATTCACGACGTAGGCAATGACGATGCTCATCGAGGTATTTTAATTCTTCTGACACGGCTTTTTGCCAGTCCCTATGCTTTCATGTTTGCCAGTCCCTATGCTCAATATCGGTTATGAGTGCCCCCGACAATCTTTTACTTAGCGACATTTTCGTGTATTTTATTTATTTTATTATTCACCAAAGAAAATTTTTTTTGAAAGTATTTGATTTATTTCTTTATCAATTTTTCGATAATATACTCTCTTACTGCCTATCTCTACTCATAATTATTCACTGATTTTTCTAGATAATTCTTTTACCAATTTTTCTAGATAATATAATTCTTTTACCAATTTTTCCAGATAATTCTTTTACCAATTTTTATACTCTTAGTAAGGCAAAATTCTCGCATTTAAAAGTTTTATCGAATGATTATGAGAAACAAGATTTGATTTATTTCTTTATCAGTTTTTCGATAATACACCCTCTTACTGTCTATCTCAACTCATAATCATTCGCTGATTTTTCTAGATAATTCTTTTACCAATTTTTATACTCTTAGGAAGGCAAAATTCTCGTATATAAACATTTTATTGAACGATTCTGAGAAACAAGACAGTCAAAAAATGCATTTTCTTATTGTTAATTTGATAATAAATTTTAAATTTTACTTTACAAACATTTTAATCTTGTTGGTAGTAAAGGTTAAGCATTTTTACAACAATATTGAGTAAAAATGAGGTAAACTATACTATGTGTCTTACTTTTGAATAAAATTAATAAATGAACTTGCCAAAATACTTGCTCGCTCACGCTCGCTCGTTATCAGGAAATTTTATATTTCTATGGCGAACCGGAAAAACGACTTAAGTCCACTTTTTTGAAAATTGAGTTTTGAGCGATTTTAGTATCCATACAGAGTATATTTTCAGATGAAACTGCAAATAATCAAACAAATGTAAAAATAAGTGACCTTATCATCTATTTATGAATTTTATAACATTTGTTTATGTGGAAATTAAAAACTTTAAACCTTAATATCTCGACGACTGCCGTCAACACGTCTCTTTGCGAAAGAGAAAAGTGTGATGCTGTCGACACGTGTATCTCCTTGCGCGAGCAACGCGAAACTGGCTCTTTCAAGCAGCCGATCACTATTTACGTGTGGAGAAAGATTCTCACCTCCGCGCCGCCACGAGCCAATGAGCGAATTCTCTCCGCTTAATCAAGTATAAAGTATGTATAACGTCAGCGTTATTTTACGGTAACAGCACTCACTTAAGAATAAGGGTCTGGGAAGAGAAAGTACTCAGCGAGGGTGAAACACTCGCACTATTGTATGGGGAGATGATTCCACCGAAGTCTTCTCTGCCTGCTGAATCTAAATCTCCAATACTGTCTTCTCGTCGTCAGCTAAAAGTCTGGGAGGAAAAGACGCTGAACGAGAATGAAAATGTTAATATGCTGCATGGAAAGCAGATTCCTCTAGCACTGGAAGACTGTCTATCCTCTTTTCGTCGCTTGCTGCCAGTGCTACACCATCTAACATTTGTCGCGTGTGAATCACAGCCCTCGTAAGTATTAATCATAAAAATTATTTATAAAAAGATGCTTTACAAAGAAAGCAAATTGAAAATAACTTTTTATTTTTCGCAGTACAGCTATGATTCCCGAGGAAGCTTCTCTGATGCCTGTAGAACTACCATTACCAGTCTGTCTGCTACCACTACCTCCAGCCTTTTTGCTGCCACTACCTCCGTCTATAGCTACACCATCATCAACGTCAAGGAAGCTTCTGCTAGCAGCTCCTCAAAAAAAAAAAAAGAAGAATACAGCCGCCGCGGCGCGCCGAAAGTTCGATGACAGTTCCTCCACCTCCCATATCACCGAAATGTCTCGAAATAAGGAAGGCAGTGTTCGAAATTTATTTCGAGGGGTTGATTGACGAAGAAGTGCGACAAAGTCAACCCGAGGGAAATAAGCCGGTGAGGCGCAAGCTATACGTGGAGAAGAAATAAGAAGAAGATGAAGAAGACGATCCATGTATAAGCAAGCGTACAAGGCCCACGAAAATTAGGTGGATGCCACGCATCTAATTTTTATTTTATGTATAGTTTATTATGTAATTTATAGTCTTAGAAATAAAGTAAAATAACAGAGATGTGTGATTGTAGAATGAATGGAATAAAAGTGAGTGTTTATGTATGAATGTGTAAAAAGAAACTTTTTAAAATAAAGAAGTTTGATCGAGAATGAAAGTGAATATTTGTGTATAAATGAGTAAAATAAAATTTAAATTAAAGGAGTATGATTGCAGATGAATGATAATGAATGTGTATGAATGTGTAAAAAAATATATTAAGGGGGTATCCCTATATAGATCGATCAAAAAATCGATTTTTTTTTATTGCATAAATCGAAACTACAACATTTCAAAAGTATGCTCTTAAAATTTCAGAGCAAAATTCGAATCCGTTCAGCCGCTATACGTATATTCGTTAACGTTCTTCAGCGCGCGGTACGCCCGGCGCAGGTAGGCACGTAAGCGTTCGGATACAATGGCTCCCCGCTGAGCTGGAATACTTATACAATGAAAAGAGCAGATGTTCTCCGATTTATGAGTGTGTTTGTGTGTACCCTAGCAAGAATTTTCGAGTTAATACTATAATAGGACAGTCAGTGTAGAGTATAGGTATAAACTTGTTTTGGAGCGTTGGTTCGCTACAGTCGGCTCAGTTGTACTGTAACTGTTGTGTAGTTTACAGCGCTCTCACAAAATACATCATGACATCTTACCTGAAAGGTCAACATAGCGAAAACTATCGTGCAAGTCGTAGGAAGAGATCTTTTCACGGTAATCAGCATACGACTGAAGAAGGCGAAGTGAAAGGTGTCAGTGCCAGTGCACGAAAATTAGCAGCAGCAACTGCGGATGACATTCCAGTCAATCAATCTCACCAATATCGGATCATCGAATTTGTAACTATTTTCTCGGTACTTTCCGAGATGCTGTGCTGTAAAACTTGCAAAGGAGCTGTGAATTTTGAAGAGGCTGGCTTCCGTGGTTTCGGTTGGAAACTTACTGTTTCGTGTAAATGTGGCATGATTACTATAACTTCTGGCCCTCACATAAACAATGGGTTTGAAGTAAATCGTCGTATAGTGTTTGTGATGAGACTTTTAGGCATTGGTTTGCAAGGAATAAATTTATTTTCGAATTTGATGGATTTTGCTGAAGGACTTAGTAATACAGCATACGACAGTATATTGGAGCACATTCATCAAGCGACAAAAATTTATTTCAAAATAACAAGTCAAAAGGCTGTCGAAGAAGAGAAAAAATTGAACGAGCAAGCAGAAAAACCATTACTTGAAATGAAAGTATCCGGCGATGGATCGTGGAAAAAACGAGGCTTCTCTTCGAAAATCGGCGTGACAACGCTGATATTATATAACTGTGGGAAAATTGTCGATTTGATTGTCAAAAGTACGTTCTGCAAAATGTGTCTATCATGCCCTCATAAGAAAAACACTCAAGAATATGTCGATTGGCACGAAAATCATGCTGACGAATGTGCTGCAAATCACGAAGGCTCTGCAGGAAAGATGGAGGTCGACGCCGTTATAGAAATGTTTGAGCGTTCGTTTGATAACTACGGCATACGATACAGCGTTTATATCGGCGACGGCGACTCGAAGACTTTTCTGCCGTTTTGAAAAGGAATCCTTACGGAGATGAATGCCCGGTGGTAAAATGTGAGTGCATTGGCCACGTACAAAAGAGAATGGGAATGCGTCTTCGTAATTTAAAAAAAAATGAAAAATTGGGAGGTAAAGGCAAACTTACCGATGCCCTTATTAAAAAGTTAAGTACTTATTACGGACTTGCCATAAGAAGGAACGTGAACTCAAAGCAAGATATGAGAGACGCTAATTTGGCTACATACTATCATATGTGCTCGACTAACGAAACAGCACAGCATCAGTACTGCCCTCCGGGAATCGACAGCTGGTGTGAGTGGCAACAATCGCAGTTTGTCGGAGCCAACGTGTTTGACCATCCTCCAGCTCTTCATCAAGATTTACAAAAGTATTTATTGCCTATTTATGAAGATTTGTCAAGAGAAGATCTGTTGCAAAGGTGCTTGGGGGGACATACCCAAAATGCAAATGAAAGTTTTAATGCTCTTGTATGGCGCTTGGCTCGTAAGCATCTGCACTGTGGTTCAAAAACTGTTGAAATTGCAGCTTGGATTGCTGCGACTCAAGCGTCAGGAGCTGAAGAGTGCGAGTGCCACTAAAGAAGGCAGATTGGCTAAAAAATTAAGAACTGCTGCTTATAAAGAGGAAGAAGATGACCTCGTCTATGGCCCTGGCATAGCCGATTAAGGAAAAAGTGAAAAAATAATGGTGAGTCTATCAAAAATGCGATTTCAGCTACTGCGAACTTTAAAACGCGTTTTTCTCGAAAAGAAAATTTCTTTATTGTCCGTGTTTGTGTGCACTATTTCTCGGCGAGTTTTCAACTTATCACAAAAAAACGCCATTTTGAAGGTAATTTCATAATCTAGTCGATGAACCTACTTGTTTTTGAAATAAAAATTTATTTAACCACAATTTTGCAATAATAATAAAAAAAAAATTACAGTTTTTTTTCAAAAGCCCACCATTTTGCTATGGAATTTTTTTATACTTTTAATTTAGGTTAGTCGACGAGATTTTTGTACCTAATATTAACAAAAAACTTTTTTTTTATGTTTCAGAGAGATACGACGACGACAAGTCTGCACACAAAATTGTAGGAAGAAAAAAAAGTTCATGGTTCATCATTTTTTTATCACTAGCATAAACAAAATAATGTAATAAAAAAAATAAGAAATGCATATTTAATGTTTGAATAATAAACCAAAAAATTTTCAAATAAAAATCTTGTATAATTTTTTTAAAAAAAATTCGCAAAGTTTCAGTTTATTTTTGCCCATCTATATAGGGATACCCTCTTAAAATAAAGTAGTTTGATTGAGAATGAAAGTGAATGTCTGTGTATAAATGAGAAAAATAAAATTTAAATGAAAGGAGTATGATTGTAGATGAATGTTAATGAATGTGTATGGATGTGTAAAAAAATAAAACATATTAAAATACAGCAGTTTGATTGAGAATGAAAATGAATGTCTGTGTATGAATGAGTAAATAAAGTTTAAATTTAGTAAGCACGATTGTGAATGAATGTGAAAAAACGTGTAAAAAAAAGAATTTTAAAATAAAGTGGTTTGATCGAGAATAAAAGTGAATGTCTGTGTATAAATTAGTAAAATAAAATTTAAATGAAAGGAGTTTGATTGTAGATGAATGTGTAAAAAAAAATTTGAAATAAAGTAGTGTATGTGATTGAGAATGAAGGGGAATGTTTATGTATAAATAAAATTTAAATTATAAAAATCCAATATTCAAAGTAGTTAGACTCGACAGGAGAAAATATTAATAAATTACTTTAAAACTATTTTTTTCCCTTCTTTATACACTTTAGACCTACAAATCAAATTTCAGATGTCTAGCTCCTTTTATTTTCAAGATCTGACTTTTTAGTACATTTAGACCGAATGGCCAATTTAGCGGAAACTCGGATTTTTCAGTTATAATGAACTCTACTAGTTTTAATAAGTGTATTGAGGTATATAATGTTATAACTGAGTAAAACAATCAATTTTTTTCAATCATTAGATTGTATAAATCAATCTGAAGCATTATAGGTATGAGAAACATGATATGCAAGGTTTTTAGATTGAATCTGAGGAAAAGGTGCTCAAAGTCTTTGAAACTTTCAGACAAATTTATTCCGAGAATATAAGTAATGAATATATATGGGTCAATCCATGCCAAAACGCACACGGCTCTGCCCAAAAATGGTAAAGACTTAGAAAAACTTGTATAGGGTCAAAATTTAGGGTTTTTTTTATGTAGAATCAATAGCTATGTGGCGCTTTTCAAAATTTTCAAAATGGCGGTCCCAAAAACCCGATTTTCTGACCAGTTTTCCGAAAATTTTCCGATTAATCGTTCATAAAAATATAGATAAAAGACGAAAATTGCGAGTAAAGGTCATTTTATATGTTTTCGGGTACGCTGAATCCGAATCCGCTGATCGTTTAACCTTATCACTCCAGGATTTGCTCTAACCTCAAAAAAGACCTCAAAAACGCTCAAACAGGCATGGTTATGGCTAGATAAAGGTTCGTGACGATGCATTTGTTCGTTTCAATGGTCGCGTATTTCAAATCCAAGGTCCGTTCAGCTCGTTCAGTCCAAAATTTGCCCCTAGCCTCAAAATATTTTTCAAAAACGCTCAAATAGACATGATTACGGCCAGATTAAGAATCGTGACCATAAATTTATATGTTTTCGAGATTGCTGATTTTAAGTCTAAGGTCCGTTTAGCCCGACAAGCCCAAAATTTGTCGCTAACCTCAAAAAGTACTTAAAAAATGCTCAGCGGGCATGATGACGGCCAGATGAAGAATCGTGACCATATATTTATACGTTTTTGGGGTCACTGATTTCAAATCCAAAGTCCGTTTAGTTCCATCAGCTAAAAATTTGTTTTGAACTTCAAAAAATACCTGACAAACGCTCAAATGGGCAGGTTCATGGTCAATACTTATGACTCATCAGCGGTGAGTCATAAGGACAACATTTTCTGAATAATCTGGTGGCACAAATATTCCTCTAAGCTTTAAGCTTACCTTTAATTGCTTGAAATATTCTGATTGTTGTTCGTTAATATAATCTTGAGGTTTTAATGATTTTAACCGATTACCAAGAAGTTAAATAAAATTTTTAGTAGTTGTGTTCGATGTAATCATGGTTGTCCTATTCGTCAGATGGACAGTATACGACAGACAGAAATCACGTTTGAGTGGGTTGACGAAAAAATATAATCAGTGAAGCAGTGATAATTGGTAAATTGTCAAGGAATCTTTCAAAGGAAGCGGCTGGTAGCGTTTTTTACTGCTTCGTGGTTTGCTTGCATTTTGGGTTGTCATATTTTCCGTGTTAGAGATCACGTTTGAGTGGTGGGCTAACGGATAAATATAATCAATATAGCATTGATGATCGTAAAATTTTACCAGAGATTATTTTGAAGGCTATAAATACGCACTCGTACATATAGACGTATAGTTCTCACACGCATATAAACACAGTATTTGCATTGACTTTGAGCTAGCTTTCCATGATCATGACTTCAAAAAGGAAGAAGTCTTTTCGAACAGATCGCTGTTGCAATCCGTTCAAATTGGTAGCTCACATAGGCAAATCATTACGACCACTACCAGCTAGGCTTTGCAGACATTTCGGGCTTGCTTCTGCAGAGAATATGATTTGCAATGGATGTAGGAAAATATCCTATACTAGTAATGATACTCATAATGAAGACGTGAACCACAATTCCAACAATGATGAAACGAGTATGATGTCTCGTACTCATGATGAAAACGTGAATGACAATTTGAACAATACTTCTGTATCTAACAGTGCAAATGAAGATAGCCTAGAGAAGAATGTGCAATTAGATCTTGACAGTTCGGCTTCTTCAAATGCTTAGGAAAATCTCCATGAAATCATCGAAGGTTTAAGAGAAAAATTTTCATGGTTGTCAGAGCACGATCCCGACACGATAGCTTTTCTAACCATACTGCCATCAAAATGGTCAATAGAGAAGATTTCTTCTCTATTCAATACTACGACTTACTCCATTAAAAAAGCTAAAGAATTAAAAGCCACGAATGGCTCTTTTTCTAGACCACCCCCAAAAAAAGGTAAATCGCTGCCACAAACTACGGTCAATAGAGTGAAACAATTCTATGAATGTGATTTTAACAGTTGAATTCTCCCAGGATATAGAAATAAAAAATCTATTAAGATTGATGGGGAAAAAGTCCTCAAACAGAATAGACTGACATTGTTTAGCTTAAAAGAATTATATTTCAAATTCTATGGAGAGCATCCAGATACTACTATAGGTCTTTCAAAGTTTTGCCAATTACGACCTCAAAATTGTGTTTTATCCGGAAGTAATGGTACTCATATTGTTTGCGTATGTGTGATTCATGAGAATGTCAAGCTTTTGCTCGATGCCATCAATTTATCTGACCTGATGGCTAAATCGGAATTCCCATTAAAAAACTATACCGATTGTCTTAATCTCATGGTATGTCGTAACTCAAATAGAGAATGTTTTCTTAACGAATGCAAAAACTGTCCTAATTACGATAAGCTCAGATCCCAGCTTGAATCAGGTTTGGAAAAAGCAGACGTAAAGAATATAACTTTTAGCTCTTGGCATTTGACAGATAGAACAACTATGATTACGTCAAACACAACTACTGAAAATTTCCTCGAACTTCTTGGTCATCGGTTAGAATCATTAAAACCTCAGGATTATATTAACAAACAACAATCAGAATATTTTAAGCAATTGAAGGGAAGCTTAAAGCCACGAGAAATTCTTGTGCTACCAGATTATTCAGAGAATTTTGCTTTCGTTGTTCAAAAAGCAGCTCAAGCTTTTCACTATAATAATAATCAAGCCACAGTATATACTGTAGTTTATTATTATCGAGATGAAAGTGAATTAAAACATGGAAATATAATCGTGATTTCTGAATCAAATACTCATGACTCTGCAGCGGTGTATGTGTGTAATTCGATGATAATTGATTACCTAAAGAAACAACACAAAGTTACAAAGATTATCTACTTTTCTGATGGAGCAAAACAACATTTTAAAAAACGATTTAATATCCAAAATTTATGTAATCATGAAAATGATTTTGGTATCAAAGCAGAATGGCATTGTTGCGCGACGGTTCACGGAAAAGACCCACATGATGGCCTTGGTGCAACGCTTAAAATAGGAGCTAGGAACGCAAGCCTCCAAGCATCAGCAATCAACAGCATTTTAACAGCTAAGCAGCTTTATGAGTGGGCATGCCATTCAATAAAAAATATAAAGTTCTTTTATTATTCAAAAGTAACACATAGCAACACTCAAAGAAGATAAAAAGACGATTTGACCAGGCTCCTTCTGTCCCACAAATTTCAAGCAATCACTGTTTTATTCCACTACGAAACAAGAGTATTATTATCAGAAAATTTTCAAGTGATAAAAAGGAAGTTGTTGTAGAGATTTAAAGTATAACCGTCCATTTCTGGCCATGAACCTGCCCATTTGAACTTTTGTCAGGTATTTTTTTATGTTAAAAACAAATTTTTAGCTGATGGAACTAGCCGGACTTCGGATTTGAAATCAGTGACCCCAAAAACGTATAAATATATAGTCACGATTCTTCATCTGGCCATCATCATGCCCGTTGAGCATTTTTGAAGTACTTTTTGAGGTTAGCGACAAATTTTGGGCTTGTCGGGCTAAACGGACCTTAGTCTTAAAATCAGCGATCTCGAAAACGTATAAATTTATGGTCACGATCCTTAATCTGACCGTAATCATGCCTATTTGAGCGTTTTTGAAAAATATTTTGAGGCTAGAGGCAAATTTTGGACTGAACGAGCTGAACGGACCTTGGATTTGAAATACGCGACCCTTGAAACGAACAAATGCATCGTCACGAACCTTTATCTAGCCATAATCATGCCTGTTTGAGCGTTTTTGAGGTATTTTTTGAAGCTAGAGCAAATCCTGGAGTGATAAGGTTAAACGATCAGCGGATTCGGATTCAGCGTACCCGAAAACATATAAAATGACCTTTACTCGCAATTTTCGTCTTTTATCTATATTTTTATGAACGATTAATCGGAAAATTTTCGGAAAACTGGTCAGAAAATCGGGTTTTTGGGACCGCCATTTTGAAAATTTTGAAAAGCGCCACATAGCTATTGATTCTACATAAAAAACCCTAAATTTTGACCCTATACAAATTTTTCTAAGCCTTTACCATTTTTGGGCAGAGCCGTGTGCGTTTTGGCATGGATTGACCCATATATATATATATATATATATTCTTTTTATAAGTTCGAATGAAAATATTTTAATAATTGAAAAGATACTTTAATATATATATTTATTTTTCAACTACTCAAAATCAAGTAGAATTTTTTTTATATGAGCTAATATATACGTATATGTATGTAATATATACATATATAAATTTTGTTTACATAAAATATAAAAATTTATTTTTATAGGGCATGAGAGAGCCCCAGCCTTCGCTCTCTACCTGTGAGGTACTTTCGAGTAATCGTCTCTTGTGAGCCTCTTACTTTGGACGAATTCAAAGTAAGAAACGCACCCGTGACTTATACCCCTTGATATGATAGGAAAAGGATTGTTTTTTATTGGTTAAACATTACTTTTGTTCTTTAACTATGTAAACGAATAAATATATGAAAATTATAATATTTTACAAGTTTTAATTATACATAGAGTAATGCAATGGTGACGATGAAGCGATGACACTAGTAGAAGCGTCTAGGATGTCTCTCCTTCATCATCATCTTCAGGAAATGTAGGCATACGCATTTGACTGCACATCCATGTTTTTAATGCGAACACGTTCTTAACTGCGCAAACTGCATTGATGGAGAGAGAATAATTAGAGCAAGTGACTTTTGTCAGTTTAAGGTTTTTAAGTGCGGGACAGCCCAAGTCTTCGATGTAGTAGACGTTTGGTATAATGTCCTCTAACCATTTTCTCTTTTCAAGACCCTTAAGATAAATTCTTTTTGCGCCCGCTAAAGCATTGTACAAAGTTATCCTCATTTCATCATACGGAATTTCACCAGAGCTCCATCGGATTCCGTGGAAGTTCATTTCCAACCAGCGATTTTCACTCATGTTATGTTTTGGAAGGTAATTCCAGTTGTAATGTAATAAGAAATGGTATACTGTTGGCTGCACATCTTCCTGGAGAATGATCATAGCTACTTCTTTAAAAACGAAGTGATTTTGAGGCATTTTGAATCCCTGCATGTCCTTAATATAGTCCATCTTTCTTCTAAGACTGCTCGATTAAAATGAATATTCCTACTGCTTGGCTCTCCCTTATATTCGGCTATCTGTGATGATGAAACTGACAGTCAACGTCTTGCAAGAGCTCTGGACTGATCTGACTTGTATTTTGATTCGAATGAAAGTGAAACCTAATGGTTATTCAACCTCCATATACTCCATTTCCAGTCACCCTTCCACTCTTTAACTACTGTGCATCCTCTTGCGCATCCCCACCATCGGTTAGTTTTAGAGTACAAAAGGAGCTGTAAATTAACTGATTTCTTCATTATTCACATTATTCTTCGAGATGGAACATCGTGTTGAAAGTTCCAGAGGTAGCTGTTCCAGAGGATGGTCTTTAGAAATTACTCTAGCTAGCCATTAAAGCGAAGAAAAATGGTTTACAAATCTCCAAGATTCACTAGGAGGTCTATCATACCTGAGAGTCTACGAAAAATTAATATCTAAATATAAAAAAAACAAATGATTGCTTTCCTCACATCCTTTTTTAATGTGAATTTATAATAACTCCCTTCCTGTCTCTAATTCAAGAGGTACTTATATAAGTTCACCAGTCTACCTTGAGACTTTTAGAAGGCTGCAAGAATCCGTTCATCATGTTATAAATGAATTTGCAGAACCTGACGCTGTAACACGTTGAATGGATTTAGTATCTGAGAGTGAATGCATCAAAGAAACGTCAATATGAAAATGCTGCTATACTCTTCTCGACAGTTAAAGAAAGATTGAATAATTATCTTAAATGAGGTGGAGATTTACAGCAACATCCTCAGGAACGAGTAAGCTGCAATATTGTGCAGTATGCCTTCCAAAGTCGTATTAAATCATGTGTGATTACGAATCTTAAACATTTAAATATTTCATCTTTTCTTGAAAATGCTAGATTTTTTTTCGAGTCAAACATTAAACTTGCTCTCAAAGATTAAAATGCAGTAAAGGCTTACTCAATGCTTACAGCAGAGTATATGATTTACAAAGAGAAGGAATCCACCATCGAAACGAAACATTTCTATACGAAGGCACAGTCTATCTTCCAGACTACTAACTTAAAGGGTTGGTATACAATCAACGTTCAGCAACCTATTGAACGTGACATGGATGAATTTGCGGAGCGAGATTCGGGTTGGTCAATGCTCTCTATTTTATGTTTAAATGTAATGATCAAGTATCTAAATCCAATGAGAGGAAGCTCATATATTCCTCTCCCTGAGGCAATACAAAAGAAACAATCCTGCATCAACGTGTGCAATAAAGACAATGAATGTTTCAAATGAGCCTATTATCTGCGTTACATTCCGTTGAAGAAAATTTCGATCGAATGCAGATCACTAAGTTTGAGAGTCAGAATAAAATTTCAATTAATTTGTATATTCTAAAGAAGAAGCGTATCAATTTCAGTGTATCATCGAGTCATCTCACAGCGTTGAAGAGAGACAAACATGTTAACCTTCTCCTTATTGAAGACCCTTGCATATATGAGGATGAAACAGAAAGTCCCAATGATGGTGTCGAAAATATAGAATTTATGTTAGGGAGCGAGCAAGCACCCGACTATGACCGGAGGCGGGTCTATTCAGACACGGATCGAACATATATCACTGCGCAGTCGGTGCTGTATGACGTCCAGCGACGACTAGGGCCACCTGGACTGGCTCCCATAAATGAAGGTACAGACGATCAGTCGAATCGATCCCGCCAAGCTCTCAGCATGGGTCTCTCTCGGCTACCTCAAATCGACGTGCCGACATTCTCAGAGCGTCGGGAGGACTGGTAGTCATTTAGGGACTTGTTTCGAGCACTCATTCACGAAGACCCACGCCTCAGTGACGTCGTGAGATTCTTCTACCTGAAGACGCATGTTCAAGGCGAGGCAAAGGCAGCTTCAGACACCCTGAAGCTTACCAATACCAATTATGCCTCAGCCTGGCGTCTTCTTGAGTCTCGATACGAGCATCGTCGGCTGCTTGTTCAAGATCATTTGACTGCGATTCAAGCATTGATCGACACACTGAGCCGTCACCGTGACCAACTACAGGGTCTTGATCGCCCAGTCGATACATGGGACGATTGGTTTATATCCATCGCTACCTCCTGCATGGACCCCACGACTCGACGTGCCTGGAAAGATGACTTGGAGAAGCTCAGCTCCAGCCCATTCGATGTCACACGTCCAGAGGTCGAATCCACCCGCGCCGGAGACGCCACGGCTACATTTTCCAGGTTGACGGAATTTCTTCAACGTCGGTGCCACATGATAAGCTCCGTCGAAAGCTCCGTGCCATCTCATCTACTGTCAAATCGTCCATCCAGTAGTCATTCAAGCGGCCCATCTACCAGCCGTGGCCCTCGCAGCTTTGCCACTCGGGTAGCCGCAAGTTCGTGCTCTCAGTGTCAAGGGAGCCATTACATCGGGCAATGTGAGCATTTTCTGGGTCTGTACCCTGATGCGAGGAGAAACGTGGTACTGCAGAAGCGTCTTTGCTTCAACTGCCTTCGACCAGGTCATGTAGCGCGCTCCTGCCTCTCCAAGTCAGTCTGTCAGCTATGCCAGACGTTGCACCACTCGTTATTGCATAAGAATGATCAAAAGCGCGCCGCGTCAGATAATGATATCGCTATACCTTCGAAACAGCCGAGGCTACCAGCATCAGATGTTGATTCTACCGATTCTGGGCAATCTGCTACAGTGTCGGCCTGACTCGGAATTTTGCCAACGTACTCCCTTCGGATTGGTAGTGGTCGTGCACAATGGTAGTTGTTCGGAGATCTCGCTCATCTGACTCAAGCTGACCCATCGTCTGAACATCATCCCGGAGAAGAGCGAGGTCGCTATCAGCGGCGTTGTAGGACAAACGTTTGAGCGAGCATACCTGAAGGTTCATCTCGAGATGCATTTGCCTGATCTTCCAACACCGGTCATGTTCGAAGCCCACTGTCTCCGGAATCTCGGACTCTCCACCCCAGCCTCTTCTATCGACGCCTTGTCAAAGATCATGTGGCAAGGGATAGATCTTGCAGATGAACAATTTGACATTCCTGGAGACGTTCAGCTGCTTATCGGTGTAAACTTTCTCCCAGATCTCATGAGATCAGGCTTCTTGCGGCGGGCTAACCTCATCGCCCAACACACAGCTGTCGGGTGGGCCATCTCCGGACGTACTCGGCAGCTGGGCGCCAACACAGTCGCATTATCATCCTCAGCGATGCAGAGCGAGATTGAACCTCAATGGCATCAAAAATTGTTGTAAACCCTACAACGATTTTGGGAAATGGAAGACATACCCCACTCCGTTCGTCAATCCCCGGATGATGAAGCCTGCGAACGCATATTTGCCGATCATCGACGTGACAAAGACGGACGATATGTCGTGCGTTTGCCGGTGAAGCCAGGCGCTGCGAAGCTTCTCGGCGACGGCTTAAATGGAGCTCAGGCCGCTCTTCAATCGCTCCACCGACGTATGCGCCGAGATTCAACGCTGGCGTCTGGTACAAGCATTTCATGAACGACTACTTGCGCCTCGGTCACATGAGAGTGGTCGCGGCTGACAATCCGCCACCGGTAGGTCTTCCAATCCACTACATAGCCCATCATGTGATTTGGCAGCATGGTGATCAGGGACCAAAGATACGAGTCGTGTTTGATGCGTCCAGACCAACCTCCACGGGACATAGCCTGAACGATATTTTGTATACTGGGTGAAAACTTTAAACCTCTTTGTGGTGCGTGTTGATTCGCTGAATACGACATCGAGTAGCTTTCGCCACCGATGTGCGAATGATGTATCGACAGATCCTGATCGACGAGCGTGATGTTGACCTCCAACGCATCATATTTAGCTCCGCCGTACCTCTCGTTGCGTGCCCTCGAACAACTGTGTTCTGATAAAGGTGGTCCCAATCCCGAGGCCGTCCAAGCCGTGCTCAAAAATCGGTATGTCGATGCCAGTGATTTCGAGGATGCTCGTCGGTTAAGAGATCAGCTTACTCAACTGTTAAAAGCTGGTGGTTTTCCACTCAGGAAATGGGTCGCCAACTCCCCAGAGCTTCTTGCGGACCTTCCAAGCGAGGATTGCCTACGGTCAACGTGGTGCCAGCTTAAAGCTGATGGCCCAGTCACCGAACTCGGAGTGAGCTGGAATCCGATAGAAGACAGCCTTCGCCTCACCTCTCTTCAAATCAAGGGTTGCCAGCGAACCAAACGTGAGATCTTGGCTGCAATAGCCTCTCTATTTGACCCCTGCGGCTGGCTTGCACCCACCATTTTGCTGGCTAAGCTTTTGATGCAAGATCTCTGGAGAGCTCGGCTCGATTGGGACGAAGAGCTACCTTCTTCATTCGCCCGTCGCTGGGGAACCCTTCAAGACGGTTTCCAGACTATTCCCGAGATTGTGGTTCCGCGCTGGCTTCAAACGGAAGCAACTCAAGACGTCCAGCTCCACGCCTTTTCGGATGCAAGCCATCGAGCCATGGCGGCAGTGGTTTACATCAGAGTGTCAAACCACTCTTCACCAGCTGTCGTCGACCTCCTCGCAGCCAAGACCTAGCTGACCTCCAATCGCAGCTTGAAACCCACTTCGACGCCCGCGCCACGAATGACTATCCCGCGACTGGAATTGAGGGCTGCCCTGATTGTTGCTCGATTGCTGCGAACCCTTTCTGGGGAACTGGATATCCACTTGGATCAGTGTTATGCCTGGGGAGACTCACAGATAGTGCTGAGTTGGCTCCGGTCCTCAGAGCCAGTAGGAAACTCTCTGGTGGATAATTACGTAAGCCATATCCAAGAGGTGCTGCCGTCCCGTGTATGGCACTACGTCCCCACTCACGTCAATCCAGCGGACGTAGCTAGACGTGGGGCCGACCCAGCTCAACTTCTCCACTCTCGAGATTGGTTGTATGGACCGGCATGGCTATCTAACCCGCTCACGACTTAGCCTCAAGATAATTCCGAGTCATTTGCTACTAACTCTCACCATCCACCGCATAATGTTCTGGCCTGTGTGCTTCGGTGCCCCGATGGTGATCTCTCCGCCGTCTTTGCCAATCTCAACTTGTTACTCCGCTTCATCGTGCGTCTTAGGCGTTGGATTCGTTTGCGTCTGTCCAGCACACCGACGATCGCTGCATTGAGTCCCATCACTGCCCAAGAGCTCGACACCGCATTCGCCACATGCGTGACTTCAAGCCAGCAGCGCTCATTCGGTAATGAACTGGAGATGTTACGTAAGAATGCACCGCTGCCCGCCCGGGGTCCTTTCCGGGGTCTCGATGTCTTCATCAGCCCTGATGGTCTCTTGAGGGTAGGTGGTCACCTCCACCATTCCACTCTTCCATACGGCATGCGGCATCCACCTATTCTAAGTGGCTATTCTCACTTGGCCAACTTGATCGTCGACTGGGCTCACCAACGTTCAATACACGCTGGCTTCCTGTCCACGTATGTCTATACTGTTCATCGAGCATGGCTTGTTGGCGGTAAGCGACGGATCCGGGCTTGCATCAACAGTGTGTCATCTACGCAAGAGCCCGAGCTCGTCCCTTACAGTAGAGGATGGCCTCTCTCCCACCGAAACGCGTGATACCATCGCGTGCCTTTGCTCGTGTGGGTCTACATTATGCCGGTCCCTTCCATGTGCTGGCAGCGAAAGGCCGGGGAGTACAAACAACGAAAGCATACGTGGCAGTGTTCGTCTGCTTCGTCATCAAGACTGTGCACCTTGAGTTAGTCGGAGACCTTACGACTGAGAGCCTCATGGGGGCGCTCACCCGCTTCTGCGGGTGCAGAGACCGAATCGCGGAGATCTGGAGCGACAATGACACTCACTTCCATCGCGCCGACCTCGATCTTCGTGAAGTGCTAGCACAGGCCAATTATTAATAATTGGACGCGCGTCTCCGAGGCGTTGGCTGAAGACGGAATCACGTGGAGATTTATCCCTCCTGCAGCGGCGCATTTCGGCGGGTTATGGGAGGCTGGTGTCGAGTCGTTCAAGACTCACCTAAAACGCACGGTAGTTCCCCGACATCTCACCTACGAAGAATTTACCACCCTGCTGGTTAGCATCGAGGCGGTCTTGAATTGTCGTCCGATCACCCCAATCTCGAGTGACCCCGAGGATCTCAATGTGCTCACCCCGGGGCACTTTCTTGTGGGCAGCTCGTTGACCGCTGTTCCGGATTTTGTTCCCGAGCTTGACCATGTTAACCGCCTGACGCACTGGAAGCTTGTCGCAGGTCTGCGGTCTCAGTTTTGGCATCGATGGAGCCGGGAATATCTCAACGTCCTCCAGCAGCAATCTAAATGGATTCGACAGCGAACAAACCTTCGGGTTGGTGATTTTGTCGCCGTTTTGGACGTGACCCTCCTCTGCGCAAATGGTAAATGGCCTTTGGGTCGCATCACACATATTTATCCTGGGCAGGATGGACTCGTCAGGGCTGCGACAGTAAGGACCGCTTGCGGGGAATACACCCGACCCATTTCCAAGCTATCGCTGCTTCCTATGGCTGAGCCACCAACGACGGACGAACTGGCTGTATCCACGGAACGAACCTGATCTGCCCACGGCGGACGGTACTAATGAGTTGTCGTTCAAGGAACAAGGCGGGCGGGTTGTTCAAACTACGTCAAAGCGAAATGACTCATGGAAAAAGCAGAGCCTCTAGTCCCACTTGAGACCCAGAGATGGCGCCAAGAGCGCGAGCGCACATGTGCCCTCCGGCGGTCTACTTACATTGGCAGAGACGCTGCTCGACTCAGTCGAGTGCCTGCGTTCATGGTGAACGGTCGACGGTGTATAGCCAGCAGCTTCAATTATATTTGTATCGGTTTGATCTTCCATATATTTACTCAATTGTATCTCCATTTTCCTTCACCTATACTGTTTGTTCTTATACTGTATATTTGTTTATCACTAGCAAATAAATTTACTTTCTTTCTTGAAATATTCAACATTCGCATTCTGACTTTTATTTCGACTCCATAGGAAATTCCAACAACTAGGATTACCAGCCGATTGTTCAGCTATGAGTAATCGAAGACGATCTACCAGCTCATTAGCATCGTCCCAGTACGCATAATCCATCCTTGTATTTTTTCTAGCAATTTTGTATCGAGGTAATCCCTCACCTACTTTCTTAGGTATTTTAAGGAATAGTGGAGCGATAATATTAGTATATTTCTTGCTATTATGACCAGGAATAGATTCATCACTCCTGTAACGTTTTTTGTGAGCATTCGTTGTTTCGAGAATATTGCGATAATTCTGCAAATCACTTGAACTCACAAGTTTTTGATTAGGATGTTTTGTAATTAGTAATTCTAACAATCCTGTAGTGTTCGGATATTTTACATCCTTAACTTCAATGTTATCATTTTCTAAGTTTATCTTCGAATTACCAAGCATGAAACTATTACCTTTTTTACGCACTCCGTAAACTTTATCTAAGTTTTTCTTTTGATTTAGCATGAGAATATGTTTGTTACTGGAAGTTGAATCAATTTCTTCTTCATCGGCTGTTTCGAACGGGGTTTCATGAGCGTCCACTGTATTTTCTAGAGTTTCATTGAAACTCTCATCGAGATCCTCATCGAAAATCATACTTACATTAAGAATTTTATAAAGATTTTCTTTTGTAGGAGTCTTAATGGACTGATTTTTTGACGTATCAATTGGTTTAAATGCTCTCTCAAAGCTATCCTTTCCATACTTTAATAAATTATATTTGCGCTTAACATCATTTCGTGCTTTAACAAGCTGATGAAGTATATTCTTGTTTCGTTGAAAGTCAGCCATGTTGACGCTTCAACATTCAATAACAGACTGCTAATTGGTGTTATACATGTTCTATATTTATAGCAAAACAGTCGAAACCTTTTCTACATCTACCATTATTAATTGTACTATCCTTATCGGTCATTAGAAACCCTTACTTATCATCTCTCTTGAACAACACTTTGAACACAAATCCTGGAATTGTCCAAAGGTCATGTCGGCATTGACGTGATCCTCGTACAAATGTTTCAGATTTACATCATTCTGTCGAAAAATTACCAAAAGATTGAGATTGTCTCTTACGAGATGTTTCCGAACGTGGGCATAAGATTGACAAAGATAAAAGCAGTCAACGTTCTTGTGCTTCCCCATACAGAAATATGTTCTAATGTTATTTTGTTTTTCACATTCTAGGTAATCAAATATCACGATAGAGTTTGGAAGTGTATTATCAGGCAATACCATTTCAGCATGATCGCTGAAGGCAAAATACTGCAGACCATCCACAGGTTCCAAAAGTTCTTTAAGAAATTTGTACTTTGATTGATTTAGTAATTTAGAGTAGGCGTATACGTTTTCAAACCTTAGACCATTAGGATGTGTTATAAGAGCTAGCAGACTGTTTGTTTTACCACAGTTTGATGGACAGCAAAATACGGCTCGTATACTATCTGGAAGTAAGTCACCATGTCGCTTTATTTTTCTTTATCCTGCTCCTTGAAATTCATGTGTCCAGTATGAGATTTTAATTACGACTGACAATTTAACTATAAATATCGCGCTTATACACTCTCAACATCAGTTGTGAATTAATCTTCATAGTGTCATGATCGTACACAAACATCGTCGACGAGGACGTGGTTTGCTAAGTAGATTCATTAACAAACTTCCTGTAGAATTTCACTTGCCTGGATATCAGTACTGTGGTCCTGGTACTAAATTAGCAAAGCGACTTGCTCGTGGTGATCCAGGTATTAATCCTCTTGACGTAGCATGTAAGGAACACGATATAGCATATTCACAGAGTCGTGAGAACATTGGAGTTAGAAACGTTGCTGACAGAGTTTTAGCTAATAAAGCTTGGCAGAGAGTTTTGTCCAAGGACGCTGGCATTAGTGAAAAAACAGCTGCTTACGCTATAACAAACGCCATGAAATTGAAATCTAAGTTAGGTATGGGTATGAAAAGGAAGAAGAGGCAATCCATTTCATTAAAAAAAGTAATGAAGGCTGCTTCTAAGTCGATTGTTCCAAGTAAGAGCGCTCGTAAGATAATTTTTTCTGCTTTGGAAGGAGCTCGCAATGCGGTTAAAAAAGCTGGTGCAGTAGGAGGTGGCGCTGCCGGAATAGCGAAAGCTGTAAACGATGTGAATACAGACAAACTACAGTTGGAGGAAAGTCGAAGGCATAACGAGAATATTGAGGATATAGCTGTCGATAAAGGTCTTTCTCTAAAACCACGTAACTGGAATTCTGGAGTCTCTCGGTGAAAAAGAATTAAAAAAAAAGAAAAGGAAAGATGCTCAAAGTAAAATTACCACACAGAGCACTTACAGATGTTGACTTCTTAAAGTATGCCAAAATTTTGAAAATTCTAAATTTTCGAGAGGCATTCATGCGAAATGCATTTCCAGTCAGTGGACCATATTACCATGAATCTGCTATTGTTGGCAACAGATTGAGTAGAATACCGCAAACAAGGTAGTAATATTGTATATTTTGATAGTTTCGGTGATCTTTAACCACCTCTAGACTTGATGCTATATTTTAAAGTTCACCATGTTAAGTACAATCACGAGCGATATCAAGAATTTGATACTTTTAATTGCGGAGATCTCTGTCTAAAGTTCTTGTGTAAGAAGTTGGATCAGCTTATATAAAGATGTATAAGTCCAACAGTTAAGTCATTACTAATTGAGCAACCATGGAGGATTCATTAACATTGAGCTTATCAGGTGCTTCATCTATACTCGAATCTCAATATTTTCCACCAATTGAACTTCATCTATATAAGAACTATGTTCTTAGACTAGTAGAACTTCTTACTTTTAATTCAATTCGCAATATCGATTCAAGTAATAACAAGTTTTACAAGGATTCAGAGGAAATAATTTTACCTATAGATAGCTACAAGATTGAGGATATAGAACACTATCTTCGTGAAGTTTTAGTGTCTAAGGATATATTGATCACTGTAAAACCTAACAATGACACTCTTCGTAGTATAATAAAGTGTAGTAATTCTATTGAGTTTCGACCACGAGACTCTATCGGTCAACTCACAGTTCTGATCTACTTGTAGATATCCGCAAGGTTAACGCTTTACGAGTAGAGTGCAACATTACATCTGGTGCCTATATAAACGGACAAAAAATCCGCACAAAACATAAATTCTTCCCGGCAGTACCTCCAGGATATAAGATCATTGAAGTCCCATCACAGGTCATTTATCTTCCGATCGTCGTCAAGAGTATAGATCACTTGCAAATACGTATAGTAGACCAAGACGGAAATTTAATTAATTTTCGAGGAGAAATCATAACAATTAGACTACATTTAAAACATACGTAATGGGTATCGTTTACAACGTTCGAGTCGGTAGAGGCTATAAAAGTAGTTCAAAATGTCAAACTGCAATCTGTCAAACTGCAATCAGTCATCAGCGAACAGTCAAAGTGCTAACACGGCAAAACATTCAATTTCTGAAAAGTCTCGACTTGAAAGTCGTCGCCCGTGGTGGAAAGTAACGTGTATATTTTTTTGTTGTTTGCAAAAAAATGGAGGAGATTCTAAGCATACAGTCGCCTGTAATATTCGATGAGTCTGTGGCGCATTACAAAATACATGCACATCAGCCATATGCAGCTTCATCCTTCAACAGCAGCGATGCGATTTGCATCTCCATCCAACATCAAGACTTGTGTCTTTTACCATCCCGTAGTTCGCTATATGTGTATGGTAAACTGACCAAGGTCGATGGTACGGTAGTCGAAAGAACTCAGCTGGTAAATAATGTCATTTGTCACATGTTCGAAGCAATTCGATATGAGATCAATGCTGTAGAAATTGATAAATTTAAGAATGTAGGTTTAATTTCACTCATGAAAGGTTGTCTTTCAATAAATCCTAGTCAGAGCTTAATTATTGAAAATGCTGGATGGTTTCACGTTGAAGAAACTCAACAGTTGACAAATGCCAACGGATACTTCGATGTATCTATACCTCTGAGTATGATTCTCGGTTTTACTGTAGACTATCGAAAAATCTTAGTCAATGTAAAACATGAACTCATATTCACAAGATCAAGAAACGATTTGAATTCGGTTATTCAAACAGCAACACAAGTAGCTGAACGTGATGTTTACGTAGATTTTAAAATTGAATTGACGAGAATTGAGTGGTTAAGGGGTAATTTGTACGATTTTTTACAAGAGTAGGAAAGAAGGGATCAAATTTCTTTTTTGAGGGTTTACTATACATATATTGAGGTATAAAAATATATATTTTTTTTACATTTAAATACAAAATGGCGGCTATACAGCGAATCTCGTGAGAAGCCTTTTTCTCAAACCTCCAAACGGGAGAACACTTTTCTCGGAAAGTATGAGATCTGGAACAAAAAACCAAAGAAATTCTTAATCTATATAACGTTAACTTTGGAAGTACGTAGGGTTTTTTTTATTTCAGTTTTTGTAGAAATGGCGCACTTCTGAAAAAAAGTCGATTTTTCTCGAAACAAAAACGATGTAAATTATTTATAAAAAAAATTACATTCAATCGAAAAACGGCTACTTACTTCTTTAGAGCATCTATTTGTGAAGCTATAGTAAAAATTCCAATCCAATCCATGCAATAGTTTACGAGTAATCTATTCTCCCAGTTTGAAAAAGGCTTCTCACGAGATTCGCTGTATAGCCGCCATTTTGTATTTAAATGTAAAAAAAATATATTTTCATACCTCAATATATGTATAGTAAACCCTCAAAAGAGAAATTTGATCCCTTCTTTCTTACTCTTGTAAAAAATCGTACAAATTAGGCATTTTTTCGGGCCGCTAGAGTGGTGTTATCAGGAAGCTGATATCCGGCAGTGTATTTCCTTGTACAAAAGAACACTCTACTAGTATACACTTTCTTTTCTTCTTAGTGCATAAGTTAGAACTTGAATCCAGAATACTGGTAACTTTCCTGCATAAGTATCTTTAAGTGTTGGTGACGTCAAATGTTACCCCTTAATGCCATATGTATCGGTATCTGACAAACGTAAAATTCATTTGTTCAATTACATCGGGAAGGATAGACCAATAGCTATGAGTTATAGTACTTGGGAGTTATACGAGTATCCTATACTCCCTTCATCTTCAAAACATGTTTGGACAGTCAAAACATCAAATCAGTTGGAAAAACCGCGCTTTGTTATTCTAGCATTTCAAACAAATAGAAAAGCTTGAAGAAATATCAATGCTAGTTACTTCGATCACTGCAACATAAGTAATGTAAAACTTTTACTTAATTCACAATATTATCCATATGGTAGATAAAGGCTTAACAAACAAGAACTGGTTAATGCATTTCAATTTCAATGTTTAGGATGTAATGGATATAGGATTCTCAACTCAAGATGGAATGCACAATGAAAAATTAATAATATAAAGCTACATGTGCACTCAATAACATCATACTTATGAAAAAGTTTTAGAATGATTATTTAAAAATTAAATGTTTAGTAATGGATTGGGAAAGTCTTGAAAATTAAATATACCGCTTCATAAGCAGTATCGATTGATTTTCTCTATAAATATCAATTGAACCACGTTATTCAACTCATTTTTACACCATGCCTTCATTAAGATGAGTCAAAACCAGAGTTATATGCAGGCTATACTTCTCTTTCCAAGGATAAGAAGCAAACAGAAAAAAAAATAATGTATCTACTTCAAAGTGGAAACAATACACTAAAAAATATTCTGCTAATACATATTCATTACCCGAACAAAATGGATATAAAAGATTTTCCTAAGTTATAGATTATATCAATAGTAAAAATAGTAGCACTAACTATCATGTTATCCAGTAGGGCACGAAGCCGCTGCGAGACGGGATAAGGTGAGCTCGAATGATCTCGTAATCATCTTGGCTAGGCGCGTACGGGGCCACATCAGCTCAGAACCGCAGAATCATGTGGGCTTGCTCGGTGACCTCGACCCGCAGCGGCTACGGGCTCAGATGAGCTCGTACCCGCCTGAGCTCATACCTGCCTGAGCTCGTACCCGCCTGAGCTCGTACCCGCCTAGACATTATAGGTACATACAAATTCAACATTCAAAGTATTTAGACTCGATCTGGAGAAAATTTTAATGAAAGACTTTAAGACTATATTTTTCTTTCTTCTTTATACACTTTAGACCTACAAACCAAATTTCAGATGTCTAGCTCTTTTAGTTTTCAAGATCTGAGTTTTTAGTACATTTAGACCGAGTGGCCAATGCAGCAGAAAGTGAGATTTTTCAGGTATAATGAACTTTACAAGTTGTAATAAGTGTATTGAGGTATACAACGATGTAGCTGAGTAAAACAATCAAATTTTTTCAATTATTATGTACTTCAAACATCTAAAATAAGCTTTGCTTACTGAATAGCACTAATGAAAACTGTGGAAACTTGTTCAACCAAAATAAATTATCTCACTCGTTGATTACCTCAGTCGGAGTAATTTCACCAAAAAGTCATATCTAGAAAACTGAAAGACCTAGATACTCCAAATTTTGTGTCATAGTTTATGAGGCTCAAAGTAGAAGGAGAAAAATATTTCCAAGGCCTTAGATAATCTTTTTCAATATTGTAAAAAAAAAATTTATACACAAAATAGCATATATGTATACCTATATATGTCAAATTGTTCAATCAGCTCTAAACTTAAAAGAGAGTGTATATCAATTGAAACATTTAATTTTACACTTTAAACTCTACCAAAACATGATTTTTGATTGAGAACGGTTGTTTGCGATAGCAACTCATTTTACATATTTGCTCATTTCTCTTTCTGAATGATAGACATAGACTTGAGATTTTTTATCAAACATTGTTATACATAAATAAAATAAAATTTTTATTTAAATGCTTTTAAATACTTATTTCTTCCAGCAAGTGTGAAAACTGTAAATTTCACGTATATGCAAATGAACGCTACGCGAAGATTTTTTACAAAATGTTAATTTTCATTTAAATATAAAAAAAGAGCTTATGACATAAAAAAATTATATTCAATTTGTTTGAGTTTTACTGACAAAACTTATACTTCTATTCAACTTGAATACCATTTGATCGTACGTTAAATATTTTTTTCAGTTTAAAAGAACTGTATAATATTGAAGCATGAATTTTTCTTTTCACTTTTAAGATGACAAGAGCCCCTCCTCGCTCTTATCTGTGAGGTTCTTCCCGTTTTATGCATAACTTATTCAAAGAAATGTATAAAACCAACAACCCCTTAAAAATTCTATGTTTTGGCCTATACGTAACCAAATCTTAAAACTAAGAAATAAAAAGAGCTAGAGTCCTAAAATTTGTTATGAAAGTTTCATTTATCTTAAGAAAGGAAGAAACAGATGGTTTGTAAGCCTTAGACAGGCACTTTCTTTGATTTATAGAGTAGGGGCTTACAATGAAATATTACCATAGCTATAGTATATAAGGTTGCATTATTCATTGTAATAATTGTTATTAATGTCTGTTTTACTATAAAATATCATTTTACAATGTGAGAAATTATGAGAAAATGTGATAATCTGTGAAAATCTGTGAACAACTATGTAGAAACTATGACAAAATTTATGAAATATTCTATAATATTTTTTAAAATCCTGTTCCAAATGTAAGCCTAATTTTACAGTTTTTCACGAAATTTCATGGTTTTACACACTTTTTCATACATTTGTCACAGTGTTTCACAGATCTTCACAAGTTTGAAATTTCCACTAGGGAAGAGAAACAAGAAAAGCTTCCTTTTTGAGAAGCAAAAAATAATTGACAAGCTTGAATCCTGTTCGGGTTATTTAGGCCTTTGGAGGGCATTTGAATTGCGCGCCGTAGCTCGCCAATCGCCGCGTATTATAATCGGCCGAGTAGTTGCGCGCACTGCCGCTTATCGGACAAGCGGATGCGAGCGCCGCGAGAGCAGAGGTTCTCGCGCGCCTTATGCACGTGGGGGGTCAGTTCCATTCTCTCTCCCGCAGAGACCGGTCGATTTTCCTGGCGTGATTCAAGGCAGCGCATCAAACCCGATTTGGATAATTTAATATTGTACGAGAAGCTCGGCACGTACGTCCTTATCAGGACGGTCGACTTCTCCCTTCGTAAATCGTCTGCGTCGCGTGAGTGTGTGTGTGTGTGTGTTCGGTGTGACGGAGGATCGGGAAGGTCCGGCCACGTGCGAGCCCCCTCGACGTGCCGACTTCCACACGGCGATCACCTACGCGGCAGGGCCAAAGGGTCTGCCCGTGGTCCAGGTACGGTTCCCTCGAGACGTCGAGGCGCCCTGCGACCAGGAAGGTGCATCCCATACACGTGCAGCCAGGACATTACGTCGCGCTGTCCACGTTTCTACCGTCTAGCTTTTAAGGTAAGAGAGCTCTCGAGCGCGCGTAACTGGTACCTCGCGGCGTTAGGATATTTGCGTTATCACCTTCTCTCTCTCTCTCCCTTCTTTTGTTCCTATATTAGAATCTCTTTTGGTATGTATAATTTCCTCTTTAGTAAATAAATCATTCGCTTGCCCCGGCTTTTCTCCCTGCCTCGTGGGAGTTTTTACGCCGAGGCAAGTTGTCTTATTTCCCGCGAAAAATTGTGTCTTTATTGATCTACCCGGCCTTCCCTCACTCATTCATACATATATATATATATACATTTATTTTTCTAATTATCAGCATTTTCTTCATGGTGCCCCGGGTGAGGAATGAGTGATAGGTTGGTTGGCTAGATGAATGAAATCCGAAAAGCGCATCATATTAAGCGTTCTTAGCGTGCGAGCTGTTATCGGCCCCGTTCGGCCCTTCTCGGAATCGGCTCGTAGCGTCTAGCGCGCTTGCTTGGCTTGACGCGTCGCCGCTGTCGGCGCTGTTCGGCCGTTCTCGGAATCGGTTCGTGGTGTCTGGCGCGCTTGCTCGGCTTGACGCGTCGCCTCCACGCGCGCGCTCGCGGTGTTGCTGGCGATACTTAGGCGGGCTGTTGTCGGCGCTGTTCGGCCGCTCTCGGAATCGGCTCTTGTCAGCGAGCGCGCTTGCCCGGCTCGACGCGTCGGCTACGCGCGGCGGCCTCGCGGTGTAGCTGGCGATACGCAGGCGGTCTGCTGCCGGCACTGTTCGGTCGTTCTCGCGGGCTGCTCGTGTCATCGGGTGCGCCTTGCCGACTTTGCGGGCCGACTTCGCTCGGCGGCCTCGCGGCGTGGACGGTGATTCGCGGCATCGAGTCGCGTATAGCGCGTTCTCGCCGTGTAATTCTCCCGTTTGGCTATTTGTATAGGTGCGCGCGTTGTAATATAAGTTAAGCCGCTTGCGTTATACTACGCTTAAGTTTACTTTTTCTTGCTACATTAAGTACGTAGTTTAGTGAATTTCTTGGGCGCGTTTCTTGTTCTAAGGCTAGTTTATCATGGCTCCTATAGCATTGAGAAAACTGGTGGCTCTACAGGATTCACGTCAGGTAGAGATCCAGGGTCTGCACAAACGCTTACTCGATAAGCCGCATGCTTCGCTCAATAAGAAAATAATTCAGGCGCGCATCGACGCCTTGAAGGAGATTTGGGTTGAAGTTCGTAAGACTCATTCTGAGATTACCGTAAGGGAGGATGCGGAAACGGATCAGTATGTCACCGAGGATGGATTTGGCAAGCTGCAGGCAGCGTATGAGAGTGCTCTTGACGAGGTCTTAACGTTGCAGTCGCAGTTCGAGGTAGCAGCTGTGTCTACAATTTCAGGCGGACCTCTCAACTCTACGGTGTCTGGGTTTGATTCTCGAGTCGCGAAGCTCCCTAGAATCCCTCTTCCTACTTTTTCAGGAAAATACGAGGATTGGGAGAGCTTTTGTGATTTATTCACGACGCTTGTGCATGATTTGCCTCGGGTTTCCGATGCGACTAAGCTACAGTATCTGAAACTGTGTTTGACCGGGGGCGCGGCAGATTTAATTAAAGACGTGACGACCACCAGCGCTAACTATGCTAGCACATGGAAGGCGCTGAAGGCTCGTTACCATAACCCGAGGCTCATCATAAACAAGCATTTGTCTGCTTTTAACGAACTTCCTCATCTTAAGAAGGAGTCAGCTGAGGAATTGCGTTCCTTTTCGGATGAGGCTCAGCGTATCGTTCGCGCCTTGAAGAATATGGAAGTGCCCGTAGATAGTTGGGATGTTTGGCTCGTGTGCAGTTTATCTGAACGTTTAGATCCAGAGTCGCGCAAGCTGTGGGAGTCGGAGCTTAGTACTAAGGATCGGCTACTCATTGAAGCAGGTACTGGCCAGGATAATACTAGCTCTTCGTACCCCTCTGCTACGTTCCACGATTTGGTTGAATTTCTCGAGAGGAGAATTCAGACTCTTGGCATGATTAGTTCTGAGCGACGTGGGGAAAAAAGGTCGGCTCCTCCTCTTAAGTCGGTTCATCCTCGCAAGATTTTTCATGTGAGCTCTTCTCGTACTGCGAAACCAGGTTCCATGAATTGCCCACTCTGTACTGGCCCGCATGCTCTCATGAGATGCAATCGGTTCAAGGAGAAATCTGTCCAGGAGCGTCGAGAGGAAATTAGGCGCCTGCAGCTCTGCTTTAACTGTCTGGGTCGGCACCGAGCGAACTCTTGTTCTTCTTCAGGTCGTTGTTCTACCTGTCAGGGCAAACATCACACTCTTATTCATTTTCAGGAGGCAGGGAACTCGCAAGGTTCTGCGTCAGCATCCAAGGGCAGCCACTGGATTCCAGGTACCAAATCAGCGGTGGTGAGTCTGCATGCGGCTAGATCTCCGATATCAACGAGGAGGACTCTCCTTGCTACAGCTCGAGTGTTGGTAGTAGGTCCAAAGGGCAAGGGCACGTGTGTGTGGGCGCTTTTAGATCAAGGCTCGGAAGCTTCATTTATATCGGAATCCATTGTGCAGTTACTTGGACTGCCTAAGCGACGTACACACGTGCCACTGTCTGGTCTTGGGGCATGCCCTGCCGGCATTGCTCGTTCGATCACTCAGATCACTCTTCGTTCGGCGGTTGATACAGGATTTCAGGTCGAAGCAGAAGTATTAGTTCTTCCTAAACTCACTTCGCGTCTTCCTTCCCACGAACTTAGCGAGGCTTTAGCTCGGGAGAAATTTTCGGGTATGGTTTTAGCTGATCCTGAGTTTGCAGTCCCGAAGAAGATCGATCTTATTCTAGGCGGAGATATCTACGGTCAGTTGCTTCTTTCTGGGGTGAAAAAATCCACGACTTCGCGGCTTGTGGCTCAGAACACAGTCCTCGGTTGGATTGTCTCCGGACCGGTGGAAGCAGAAGGATCACGGCGGGCGGATGGTTCTGCGATTGACTCTCCAGTTCAGGCGCTCCACTGCAGGGATGATTTAGATCAGGTGTTGCAGCGATTTTGGGAACTCGAGGAAGTTTCACCGCCAAGTGACAGGTTGAGGCCAGAGGATGCAAGGTGCGAGAGCTTGTTTCGGGAGACGCATGGCCGTGACTCGCAAGGTCGATATGAGGTGAAGCTCCCTTTGAAGCCAGATCCTCCTTCCGTCGCTGCGGAGACTCGTCGCATCGCACTGGGATCGCTTTCTCATCTGCATCGTCGGCTTTCTCGTGATCCGAAGCTTACCCAAGCGTACGTTGAATTCATGGAGACTTATGAGAGGTTAGGTCACATGTTGCGGGTTCCTTCGTCGGAGGTCCATCGTTCTGATGCTTGGTATTTGCCTCATCATGCAGTGGTGCAGGAGGACGCATCAAAGTGGAAGCTACGGGTTGTGTTCGACGCCTCTCGTCGTACGCGAGACGGACATTCGTTGAATGCTTCTTTGTTCACAGGGGCTCCGTTGCAGAGTGATCTCTCCTTGATTCTGTTGAACTGGCGTAGGTATCGATTCGCTTTCACTGCTGATATAGTGAAGATGTTTCGACAGATTCGGGTGAGGCCGGAAGATCAGGATTACCAGAGGATCGTCTGGGCACCCGATGTTGCATCTGAACCAGTTGATTTTCGCCTGACTACGGTCACTTATGGGACGGCTTGTGCTCCTTATTTAGCAATTCGCACTCTCTCGCAGTTAGTTGAGGATGAAGGGAATAGGTTTCCGCTCGGGGCTCGTTGTCTTCAGTCGGAAACGTATGTCGATGACACATTTGCAGGAGCGGATGATTTGTCAACTGCAATTCGGAAGAGAGTGGAGCTTACCGAGCTCTTAGCTTCTGCTGGGATCGAGTTGGACAAGTGGGCTGCAAATCATCCGGAATTGCTGCCAGACTCGGTACGGCAGATCACTGAGAAGCAGATCGATGAAGATGAGTCAGTGAAGGCTCTAGGGGTACAGTGGGTTCCATCGCAAGATGCGTTTCGGTTCAATGCGTCTAGCGTTGAGAATTTGGCTGCTGCTCAAACGAAAAGATCCGTCCTCTCTAATATTGCGCGTTTATTCGACCCGTTAGGTTGGATTGCCCCAGTCTCGGTCACGGCCAAGATCTTGATGCAAGATATGTGGATCTTGAAGTGCGAATGGGACTCATCACTGCCAGCTGAGATCCGTGAGCGCTGGTATGATTATTGCAAGAGTTTATCTGCATTGCCTTCTCTGTCCATCGAACGTTGGCTAGGAGGTACAGCTGCTTGTACTTATCAGATACACGGATTTGCCGATGCTTCCTCTCGAGCTTATGCCGCAGTGGTATATCTGCGAATTGATGAGGGTAATGGAAATTGCCGAGTGTCGTTATTGTCGGCAAAATCCAAGGTAGCTCCCGTGAAAACGGTGAGCATTCCCAATTTGGAGTTGTGTGGCGCTGCTCTTCTCGCAAAACTCATCCTGCATGTGACTAGTTTGGATTTTCTACGAGGTCATCCAATTTTTACCTGGTCTGATAGTCAGATCGTGCTTATGTGGCTTCGTAAGCACCCGTGCTATTGGAAGACCTTTGTAGCCAATCGAGTATCCTTGATACAAACTACGTTGCCGTCGGCCACGTGGGCTCACGTTCCGACGAAGGAGAATCCGGCGGACTTGGCGACGCGAGGGGTTCATCCGGGAGAGTTGGCTGATAGCGCTCTCTGGTGGCAGGGTCCGGCGTGGCTATCCATGCCTCCGGCAGAGTGGCCTCGGCCGGCTGACCCGATCAGAGCTCATCACGCTCGTCCACGTTTTGACGAAGCCGAAATATTGGCTCGGTTTTCCTCCTTGACAGCACTTGTTCGCTTCGTAGCTCTCTGCCGACGTCCTCTTGTCCGGTTGAGGACCAAGAGAAGGTTGACGGAAGGCGATTCGCCGCAATTCTTGACCACTTCTGAGCTGGCTGAAGCTCGGGTAACGGTTATTCGTTTAGCTCAAACAGGAGTCTTTGCAGTAGAGATTAGGTTGCTGTCATCGGGGAAGAGATTGCCGAAGGGCAATCGGCTCAGCAGCTTAAATCCTTTCGTGAGCAAGGTGGACGGACTCATGCGTGTGGGAGGTCGATTGGCTCACTCTAATCTCTCCTTTGACCAGAAGCACCCCCCGATTTTGCCGCAGCACTCGGTCCTTAGTCTGTTGTTCGTGCGGCACGCTCATCATCAGTGTCTTCACGGTGGTCCCACTTTAACATCGAGCATTTTAATGCCTCAGGTGTGGATCCTAGGGAGAAATCGACTAGTTAAATCAACGATTCGCGCATGCATGCCTTGTCAACGTGCTAAGCCTCACTCAACCCAACAACTTATGGGTGAGCTCCCCGCTGATCGAGTGACAAGGGGTAGAGCTTTCTCTACGTCAGGACTCGATTACGCGGGCCCGTTCCAAGTTCGTATGGCAAAGGGTCGAGGGAATCGGTCTTATAAGGGATATATCGCTTTGTTCGTCTGCTTCGCTACTCGAGCTATTCATCTAGAGCTCGTTAGCGACTTAACTTCAGCGTCGTTCATCTGTGCGTATCGTCGTTTCGTAGGGAGACGAGGCATTTGCCGTAACCTCTACAGCGACAACGCCACAAACTTCCAGGGAGCGGACAAGGAACTTCACGGTATGTTCGATCGTGCCTCCAAGTTTTACAAGAAGGTTGCCTCTCTTCTTGCGAACGATGGAACTGATTGGACGTTCATCCCTCCCAGTGCGCCGCATTACGGTGGTTTATGGGAAGCAGGGGTCAAGTCCGTGAAGCACCACTTGAGGAGAGTGGTCGGTGAGCACACCCTCACTTTCGAGGAGTTATCCACAGTTCTCGTGGAAATCGAGGCCTGCCTTAACTCTCGTCCTTTAGGGGCCTTAAGTTCTGACCTCAACGACTTGCGGGCGCTTACTCCCTCGCATTTCCTTAATGAAGGAGCTTCGGTATTGCTCCCGGACGCTGACCTGCCCGAGTTGCCAGAAAATCGGCTGAACCGGTTCCAGCTACTCCAGCGTATCCGTAACAACTTCTGGAAGCGCTGGTCAGCGGAGTATTTGCTTCACTTGCAAGAGCGGGAAAAGTGGAGGGACCCTTGCGAGAACTTTGCGGTAGGTCAGCTCGTATTGGTGAAGGATGATCGGTACCCTCCATCAAAATGGCCATTGGGCAGGGTCACTGAGGTGCACCCTGGCCCGGATGGTCTGGTGCGAGTGGTCACCATCAAGACTGCCTCTTCCTCCCTTCGACGACACATTGCTCGTCTTTGCCCTTTAGTGCTGGATGCTAAGGAAAGGTGAGCCGGTTTACTCCTTTCTCCAAGGCTCTGGTTCGTCCGTCGGACGAAGGCGGGCGGAATGTTCGGGTTATTTAGGCCTTTGGGGGGCATTTGAATTGCGCGCCGTAGCTCGCCAATCGCCGCGTATTACAATCGGCCGAGTAGTTGCGCGCACTGCCGCTTATCGGACAAGCGGATGCGAGCGCCGCGAGAGCAGAGGTTCTCGCGCGCCTTATGCACGTGGGGGGTCAGTTCCGTTCTCTCTCCCGCAGAGACCGGTCGATTTTCCTGGCGTGATTCAAGGCAGCGCATCAAACCCGATTTGGATAATTTAATATTGTACGAGAAGCTCGGCACGTACCTCCTTATCAGGACGGTCGACTTCTCCCTTCGTAAATTGTCTGCGTCGCGTGAGTGTGTGTGTGTGTGTGTGTTCGGTGTGACGGAGGATCGGGAAGGTCCGGCCACGTGCGAGCCCCCTCGACGTGCCGACATCCACACGGCGATCACCTACGCGGCAGGGCCAAAGGGTCTGCCCGTGGTCCAGGTACGGTTCCCTCGAGACGTCGAGGCGCCCTGCGACCAGGAAGGTGCATCCCATACACGTGCAGCCAGGACATTACGTCGCGCTGTCCACGTTTCTACCGTCTAGCTTTTAAGGTAAGAGAGCTCTCGAGCGCGCGTAACTGGTACCTCGCGGCGTTAGGATATTTGCGTTATCACCTTCTCTCTCTCTCTCTCCCTTCTTTTGTTCCTATATTAGAATCTCTTTTGGTATGTATAATTTCCTCTTTAGTAAATAAATCATTCGCTTGCCCCGGCTTTTCTCCCTGCCTCGTGAGAGTTTTTACGCCGAGGCAAGTTGTCTTATTTCCCGCGAAAAATTGTGTCTTTATTGATCTACCCGGCCTTCCCTCACTCATTCATACATATATATATATATATATACATTCCGGTGTGGAGCTCTTCGTGGCTCTCGAACAGCGAGACGATCGTCGTCGATCTCGCGACTCTCTCTCTCTCTCTCTCTCGCGCTCTTTCCGCTCCTGTGGTTGCGAGTCTCTCGCGTTTGCCGCCCTGGAAGCGTTTGACGTCGAGTACTCCTTGACCCGCGGGAGGAGGCGATGTCGACGGTGAGCTTCTTGGAGGTGACATTCGTTCGCGCTGATCTGCACACTCATTCGTACACTCACTCTCGAATGCCGCAGGTTTCTCTCTTACGAGGTTAGGGCGCACGCATGCAACAATAGCCGAAATCCGTCTGGCGACCGCGTGGTCCCTGCCAGCGCTTGCGGCGCCGGAGACGGTCCCGACCTAATTACCCGGACGTTTGCGAGCGCGTGCGCACGCATCGCGTATGTTGGCGCGAAATTACGAATTCGTTCCAAATTATAATTATACTGCAATAAAATTATATTAAAAATGAAATAATCCTATGTAACTCCTAACAAAATTTAATTTTGATAAATAATACTTTTAAAGGCATATAATAGAAATCAACATAGTTTCTAGTATTTCTAAGGCACTCACTGTTTCTTATAATATACACCATGCAGCAATGGATTTTTCCAAGATTTTTTACTACTTCATAGCACAATTTGGTGCTATGAAGTTGTGCAAATATCAACATTTTGTACATTGACGTTGGATTCATGTCAATATTTGTTTTGTGGAACTGCATATGAGATATAAAACGCACCAGTGGACAACTTTATATTGTCATTATTTTTAACATTCTTGGAAAAATCTCTTTTCAATGAATCAAAGCAAACTGCCTTTTATTAGTTAAAATTAAAAATTTGATTAAATCAAAGAATTTTGCGTTCTGATAAATTACATTATAAAAGACTGTACTATATATATAAACTATGGAACTTTAAAATAATATGTCATGATTCTCGCAAAATAATATATTTGACAATTAACAAATTACGATTTTTTTGTCATTTTTTATAAAAAATAGGAGTATTGACATCCACATTGATAAAAAATGTAATATAAAACTATTAGAATTAGTTGATTAATAGGATAGCACCGTTTTCGATAACTCTCCCCAAGAATATTTACGGGGCTATACCAGTGTGAACGCTCAAAATTTAGGTAATTTTTCGGAATTTTTTTAAAGAAAAGTATTCTATTGAATGTTTTGAAACTTTGGGGATATATCTGCCTATAAATGAACTGTATCGTATAATTTTTTGTACAAAAATACTGAAATGCGAGCAACTTATGCGCTGTCTTCGGAGACCCCAAAAAAAAGTTCCTCAACTGATTCAGGTCGCTAGAGTGGCTAAAATAAAAAAAAAACGAAATCGACATTAAACTAGAAGATATTCTCCGTACAATGATGCAGGATTTTTAAAAAATATAAATTTTACAAAATGGCTGAGTTTGAAAAATTTTGAGACAAACATCTATTTTTTTTTGGCTAATAAAATGGTCGTTTTTCCGATGCCAAATTGACAGTTTTTATCCAATCAAAAATATCCTACGTCATTGTAGAATAAACATCTATTAATTTTTAATATTTGAGAACACTCAGTTAAAATTTCAAGTCAATCGGATAATTGCTCTTTGAATTAGAATGGCAGCAAATTTGAAAAATACCGTTTTGAGAAAAACGCATTTAAAGTTTTACCTATAGATTTCTCCATGATAAAATGATATTTACCATAAAAAATGCTAATCTGCTATACCTGGCCCAAAGAATGGAGCCTTCTCTTCCTCAAATAATGCCTGCTGAGACGCTAAAGCTTTTCTCCGAGCTGTCCGATCCTCTTTTGAAGCCGCTTGGTGTCGTAACTCCGCTAAGTAAATTCGGTTCGCATCTCTCTCCTTGGCATATTCCTCGGCAGTAGGACCCATCCTATATGATTAACATCGCAATCGTCATACCCTTCAAGCCATTCTTTGCATTCTTCAGGATTAGTATGTTTTTTCCTTTCCCACACTTCACAACTCTTACAGTAAGTTGATTTTACGATTGAATCGATAATTTTTTTGGAAAATTTACCTGCAAGAGTTGAAACACCGAAACGCGACTTATGGCCGCGTTTTTTCCATGTGCCATCTCCGGAAACTGTCAAATTAGTATCTGAACCTTCTGTTTCAAACGTTTTAGCCCTCTCTTCAGTCACGGCGTTTATTGTACTCCATTTATAAATAGCTTCAGCTGCTTTGGTTATGTTTTTCAAGCATCCAGCGAAAGTGTTGTTATGAAATTTTTTAGCAAGATCCATTAAGCCGCAAAATGGATTTAGTCCATTAATTCCGACGCCTAAAAGTCGCATCACAAATACTATACGATGATTTATTTCATAAGCATTGCTAATCATCGGTCCAGAATTCACATATGAAACACCGCACTCGCATATCACAGAAATTGTAAATCCTAAACCTCGTGAACTTGCTTCATTGAACTAACATTTTTTTTGCAATCTTTACACACAATTAAGTTTAGTCAAAATTTAGTGCTAATAGCAGTGAAAACAGAGATGAACTGAATGAAACGGTATCCATGAGTAAGATCAACTATAATTTTATCATTTTCGGTACGGAGGAGTTTTTCAGCGACTGTACTGGTATTTGCGGTGGACTGCTCGTACGTGTATTGATTTCCCGTGAATCTCCTCTTGTTACTTCTAGATCTATGGATAGGACTATCGTGAGTGCCTTTTTTATTTGAATTCGAATTGTTTCCACTCGATTTTGCTAACGTATACGCTCCATTGTGCTCTGTAGAACAGCTACGACTAAACTAAATAGACCTTTCGAGTACAGCTGGGTTGAACGGCTCTAAAACAACTTTAAATGGCAACGCTGTTCTCAATCGGTCCTACAGGTATATTTCCAACTATAATAGCGTCCCCTTTACTGATGACGATGCCGAAAGGTCCAGACTAACAATAGCGCAAACACATTAGCTCCGTGCTCCGCCACCCGGCAGGTAAAGCGTTTCAGACCTGCGAGCGGTTGCTCTTTAGAAGGCTGGCATTCGAAAAATATTTGAGATACGGCCTTGAAATTTTAACAGGATATTCTTGAAGGTATAAACTGTCGAAAAAGACAAAAAATAGATTTTTTGAAAATGTCATACTGTATAGACACTTAATTTAAAACCTAGTGTACATTGGTTTGAAATAAAGAACATTCTTCTTGAGAGAAGTACATTTATTATACGATCAAAAACATTTTTGTTTTTAAGTCATTCTTTTTGACCTGGAACAAATTATTTTTGAGGAAAGAGCAATTACTTCTTAATAGGTGGTTTACAATAGATAGATAGATAGATAGATAGATAGATTACATTTTTGTGAATGATATACGAAATGTTTATTTCGTACATTGAACGCTTTTACATGAAAAATTTTTACTGCATCGTTACACACTCTACATAATAGGTAAAATTATATAAGAAAACTTTATCTACATAATTTTGGTTATAATTCTATATATTTGTAGGTGGAGAATGTACGTTTGGAAATACCAATGCCGAAAACTGTTATAAATTGTAATCTTATTCCGAATCAAGGAAAATACTCTTTTGATCCAGTTTATAAAATTTTACAGTGGGATATTGGAAGAATTGATGTATCTAAATTGCCCAACTTAAGAGGAACGGTAAAGCATTTGAATTTTTTTTAGTCATTTGTACCAGTATAATTCAATTAATCTTAAAATACTATTTTCAATTAAATGTAGATCACCGTACAATCATCTTCCATAATTATGGAATGCAGTCCCGCTATAAATGTAAGTATAAATGATTATTTATTTATTTAATTATAAATATAGGTATATTAAAAGTGCTAATTGTAGGTTATTTGATAAGCCGATGTCTAATTTGGAGAAAGAAAATATTCAAAGATCGATAGAATTTGTAATTTTTTACCCGGGCAGATGAAAATCTTTGCCCTTAATGCCCCTTAATTCCTCAAAACAGAAAAGTAAAGATTTTAGTATCATTCATTTACACGGAAGCTCAGGAGCGATATTTCATGAATTAACTTTAAACTTTTAAAAATCTGTAATAGTTATTAAGTTGGCTCTCCGGTGATTTTTTCGAAAAATTTCAAAATTTTTTTAATATTTTAAAAGTTGGTTCAACTTTTTCTTAACAAGTTGAAACAGCAATATAATTATATTTTACATTTTAAGCTAAAAAATTTCATAGTTTTTTTCAATCTATTTATTGCAATTACACATTATTTTTCTTAATTTCGATCGTTTAAAAACTAAATAAAAGAAAGTCTGTTTTTCTTTTTTAGGTTATAAATGATCTATACTTTCTTTCAAAAGCTTTCTATTTATGTTTATAAATATAATAAAGTTTTGTAAATTTGTATTAACGTATTACAAAATAAAGCTACATTTTTTATTATTTTTCAGCAATCGCTGTTTTCTCATTATTTAAGTTTTTAATCTTCAAAAAGTTGTTGGCGCGTACCAAAATAATCATTCTTGATGAAACTTGTAGGACACGTTCTTTGAAGCATTCTCAACATTAATTAGCTGAAATATTTTGTAAATATCCATGACAAAGCTCATGTTAAATGATTCTATTAACAAATTTACACTGTTTTTAACAATTTTTAAACAACAAATATTTATTAATTTTTCAGCTGACTTATTGTTATTTTACTGTCAAAAACACTGTCAATTTTTTTGATTCATAAATGACATTGTGGTGTGCGTCAACAACTTTTACCGTACATCCTAATTTTACTTAAAATAAACCAAGTATTATTATTCTATTATTATTATTATTTTATTATAAACCAATTATCATTATTCTATTATTATTATTATTATTATTTTATTATAAACCAATTATTATTATTCTATTATTATTATCATTTTATTATTCTCAATAACTTCAATAATGTTTCATAACATTTAAAAAAAATGTTATAAATATTAACTTTGTTAGCCTTAGAGCTAAAGAAGTTTTATTTTTAACTGGAGAGCTCCATTAATCTTTGTACCACTTAACCCAAAAATTGAAAAATTTCGTATAAGTATTTAATATTAGTCGAAATCATATAAATTGTAAAAAAAAACGATGATATAGCTAAAATAATCATATTTTATAGACTGATCGTTTTAAGTTGATTCATGAAAAATTTCTTCTCTAATTTAATAGTAAATTAAATAATAGAAAATATTTTATTTTTTTACCCTGAAAAACTGAAGTGTATTAAAAAGAAATAGTTCGTTTTAATACCTCCTTAGAAATCTTAAAAATACGCTCTTTTATGTAAATAAATTTCGAACAGCTTAGCAAAATGAAAAACTTTAGTTGAGCTTTGAATATTTACCTTACATCCTTTAAAAAGTCATTATCCATTCTATACACTGCAAAAATATTTTGACGTAACCTAAGATGATGCAAATTTTTATATCTTAAATATGTATGTTATAAGTGATTTTGCCACGATTTAGATCCCTCCAAGTGGTTTTTATAGTCCCCTAAGAATTCGCTAATCTACATTATTGAATTTAAGCCTTTTGAACCACTTACCACGGGTTTTTGAATTAGGCGGTGCATTTCTCATGGTCACCAAGGCTTTAAACTACTCTTCAGAAGTGTTCTCATGGACTTAAGGAGCTACATTTTGAAAAACAGATTATTTTCAATTGTTATACCCACGTGCATCAATAATAGTAGTATATTTTATAGTATTTTAATAGTATTATTTTTTTATATGTGTGTCACTAACAATTGGAAATAATCTTTTTTTTTTAAATGTAGCTGTTAAAGTCCATGAGTACACTTCTGAAAAATATAGTTTAAAACCTCGGTGACTATGAAAAATGTACCGCCTGATTCAAAAACCCCCGGTAAGTGGTTTAAAGGGCTTAAATTCAATAATGTAGATAATCGAATTCTTTGGGAACTATAAATACCACTTTGAGGGATCTAAATTGTGGCACAATCACATATAACATACATATTTAAGATATTTAAACTCGCATCAACTTACATTAAGTCAAAATATTTTTGCAGTGTATATGACTTTCAATGGATAATTACTTTTTGCAGGATTTAACACAGGTTGATCCCCTTAAAGGGGACATTTACACCTTTAAATTTTAAATTAGTTGATAATACATTTTAAAGTAAAAATAAGTCACTCATAATATCAACGTTCCTTACGAAGACTAGCACATGTCAGATTTCTCAAAAACACCTAGTTCTTAACAGAAACCTTCTACGAAAATTAGCGAATTTCAGAATTTTAGACGAAAACTATAATTTTCTTAGAATATCTAAGACAGATTGGCATCAATCAGAAAATTTTAAAATTGTTAGTTTTTTATAAGAGGATTCTAAAAAGAACTAGGTGTTTTTGAAAAATCTTAAATGTGCTAGTTATTGTAAGGGACGTCGATATATTACTGTTTTTTGTCGGTAAATATGAATATTTTATCAAAATATAGCGGAAAAATTATTTAAAATTTTTTTTTGGTCCTTAGGTCTGCTTGATAGGTTACAATTATTGACCAAAGTTATAGTCTATTTAAACCAAAAATCTTCGATTTTTTAAATATTTTATTATGAAATATTGCTTAAAAAGAGAAAAACTTGAGTCAATAATTTTTATATACAAATTCCCATATTCATATCATAACTACATGGATTTTGAACATAATAAGATCTTGAATACGCCAATTCGATCATTTTGACTCTCAAACCCTTGCGGTAGCCTAATAAATATAGAGGTTTGTATTATAGCCAATCAAATAGACCTAAGAACCACAAAGAGAAATTTAAAAATAGTTTTTCGATATATTTTGATAAAATATACAAAATTACCTAAAAAATAGGTAATATATGATGAGTGACTCATGTTTATCTTAACATGTATTAACAATTAATTTAAAATTTAAAGGTGTGTATGTCCCTTTAAAGGGATACAAGCTATTAACCCTAAATAATCCGCTACTAATTCATTGGCACTTAGCTTCCTCCAAATTGCTTAATTATTCCAATATGTAATGATTAGTTTATTTCTTTTTGTCAATGCGGTGGGGGTAGTAAGGAAGGTGTAGGGTAGGACTGAACCACGAATGTGATAATTTTTGAGAGCGTATCTCGCCCACGCGTTGGTCCCCTCCCTGTCCATCCTTTTTCTGTAAAATCCTTACAATCTGGACAAGCAACTTAGCCAAGAGCTGCTAATCAAAAACTAATTGACGAATTTCCAAAATTCTATTTTAATTTGGAAAGCAAATAGCAAATAAAAATCTTAATGATCTAGGCAAATAACTCAGCCAAGAGATACTAAAAAGCTAACTTTTAAAAAAATTTTTGCAGGATTCGTGCAGTTTTACTTTAGTTATCGTGGCATATAGAGAAAGTTTTCCTTTAACAATTATTTTTTTCTCAAGAATAGAAAAATAAAAGAAATCAACAGTTTCACTGAATATTCTCCTCGGTATTACTAATTACCTTAAATCTTTTATCATATCGATGATGATATTTCTAACGTACCAAAAAATAAAAACAAAAAAAATCCTAAAACCGAAAAACTGCTGAAGAAAATAAAAAACGACCCACAAGTAAAAGAAAATTATTTTTGTCCTTACATCATGAAATAAAACGGCTGCGAATTAATTAACACTAGTAGCTTCCTCCAAACTAATCAACTGTTCCAATATAAAATGAACATTGATTTAATGTATTAGTTATAATAAACAAGTTGTTCGTCTTGCTTTCTCAAAGAGAAAGCTTTGTAACGATGATTTTTTTTAAATCTGAGATTACGATCCATTTCCATGTTTTTGAGGTCGATGAATCGAAATATATAGGCTTTAAAAAATGTCTATCTGTATATATGTATGTATGTATGTGTGTGTATGTGTGTGTGTGCGTGTGTCTGTGTATATGCGTATGTTTGCGTGCGTGTGTGCGTGTGTGTGTGTGTGTGTGTGTGTTAGATTTGCAGGACACCTGTGTCCTGCGGCAATGGAGCAAACGCTTGCGTACGTGACACATTCGTAGATCGCACGTTTATAGTGTGTAGAGATAGTTCTATTAATTATATAATTAAAATTTACAATGTTTGGTTGTAGAAAAATACAATGCAGTTACATACGGTTCTCCGTCAATGTCGATGACGAAGCGCTGCTGGTCCAAGCGGCGCATGACACGGTGCGGCCCTGTGAAGGGCGGTGTCAAGGGCGGCTTGACGGCGTTGACCCGCCGAAACACGTGCGTGCTGGTGGCCAAGTCCTTGTGGAAGAAGAACTTGGACGTGGCGTGGTGGTCAGTCTGCAGCGGCTTCAGCGTTCGGAAGTGGTTCTGCAGCTTCCCTACAAAAGAAAGTGTATCTGCAGGGCACTCCTGCGTCGTGAGAAAGTCACCCGGTATACGCAGTGAAGTGCCGAACATAAGCTGAGCCGGTGAGGCCTTGAGGTCCTCCTTGTAGGCTGTCCTGAGCCCAAGAAGAACGAAGGTGGCGATCCAGCCACTGTAGAAGGCAGCTGCTATCATCTCGGCCTGCATGTCCTACAGCGGAATCGCATGAGGCCACCTGGAGAATCGGTCGATCATCATCAAACAGTACCAATAGCCGTTCAGCAGAGGCATGATGACGATGTCTAGGTGTACGTGACTGAAGCGCTGGTCAGGCACGTCGATGTTCGTGGGCGGCACTCTGGTATGCCGATGGATCTTGGCGCGCTGGTAGAGAAGGCACTCGCGCGCCCACTTCAGCGCGTGCTTCTTAATCCCGGGCCAAACGAATCTCTCCTTCAGCATGCGGGAGGTGACGCGCCCGCTCGGGTGCGCAGGTGAGTGGACGACGTCGAACGCTGTCCTTCGCAGCTCCTAGGGTATGTAAGGTCGAACGACCCCTGTGGACATCTCACACAGGAGCCTATGGCCCTCAATCACCAGGGGCTGGAGATTCAGCGAAGAGCTGGCAAGCTCGTGGACGGCGTCGACGTCCTCGCGTTGCTGGGCCTCGTGGATGGCTGCGGGGCTCAACGTCGTTGGCATGTCGATAGCTTCCACTCGTGAGAGAGCGTCTGCCACGTCGTTGTCCTCTCCGGAGATGTGCTCGATGGTGACGCTGAATTGGCTGATAAAGTCCAGTTGCCTCACCTGACGAGGAGATGCTTTATCCGGTCGTTAGTCGAGAGCCTTCGTGAGCGGAAGGTGGTCCGTCCGGATGACGAACTGTCGCCCCTCGAGGAGATGCTCGAAATGCTTGAGCGCTGCATAGACCCCGAGGAGCTCCCAGTCGTACGGGTTGTACTTAGCCTCCGGTGGGGCGAGCTTCCGCGAGAAGAAGCTTAGCGGGCGCCAAGTGTCGTCGTCGAGCTGCTCCAGCGAGGCCCCAAGGGCTGTCGACGAGGCATCTGTGGAGAGGACGAGAGGGGCGCCTGGCACGAAGAAACTAGACTGCGCCACTGCAGCCAAGCTCTCCTTGCATCTGCTGAATGCATCCGTGTGCTCCGCAGTCCACTCAATCACCCGCTTGTCCTTCTTTTTGGCGCCGCGAAGAAGGTCCGTGAGTGGCGCTTGCACAGCTGCTGCGCGCGGCATGAGAGCCCTGTAATAGTTGAGCATCCCCAGGAAGCGCCGGAGGTCCATAATAGTGGCTGGTCGAGCAAAATCGGCTATGGCCGTAACCTTGGCCGCTGGAGGCTCAAAACCGTTGACGTCGAGGTGGTAGCCGAGGAAGTTCACCTCAGCGCAGGCGAAACGGCATTTGCGCAGGTTGAGCGTGAGCCTGGCCTTTGAAAGCACCTCGAGGACGGCCTTGATGTGGCGAAGGTGCTCCTCTCTGTTGCGGGAAGCGATGAAGAAATCATCTACGTAGACACGCACAAAGGGCATGCCTCTAAAGAGCGTGTCTAAAAATCGTTGAAACGTCTGGGTTGCATTCCTCAGACCTAGAGGTAGGCCCAGGAATTCGAACAGCCCAAACGGTGTGACGACGGCTGTTTTAGGTACGTCCTCTGGAGCAACCGGAACCTGGAAGTAAGCTCGATTGAGGTCCAGAGTCGTAAACAGCTTGCAACCGTGGAGGCTGCGTAGCAGGTCCTCTATCCTCGGAAGCGGGTAGCGATCCGGGACAGTGATGGAGTTAAGACGGCGGTAGTCTCCAATGGTGCGCCAACCTCCACCTGGTTTCTCAACCATGTGCAGCGGGCTAGCCCATTGGCTGCTAGATGGACGGATGACGCCGTGGAATAGTAGCGAGTCGAAGGCCTCTTTGACAGCTTCGAGCTTCTCGCCTGCCAACCGTCGTGCTCGTGCGAAGACTGGCGGTCCCGTCGTCACGATGTGATGCTGTACCGGGGCCGAGGGGCCTCCGGTGGGTGATGACGTACTCTGGAGGACCTTGTGGTACTCATCGATGAGGGGCTTGATGGCGGCGTCCTCAGTTGGGCTGTCCTGGCTCATCACGTTGACACCAGTGACAAATGCTCGCTGGGTGGAACCTGGCGCACAGCAGCGCGTGGTCGAGTTCCGCAGATGGCGGCGCTTGAGGTCGATGAGGAGCCCATAGTGCTCCAGGAGGTCGGCGCCGATGATGGCTGTCTTCACGTCCGCCAGGACGAAGTCCCAGGGCAAGCTGCGGCGCATGCCCAGGTCCAAAGGCCGGACCTTGTGCCCATACGTGGCTATGGGCGTCCCGTTGTCAGCGGCGAGTTTCGGCATGGACCTAGCCGTGCTGCCCCTCTTAGGTACGTGAGGCAACAGCGAGACGGATGAGCCCGAGTCGACCAGAAACTTCAGGCCAGACCTGCGATCATAGACGTGAAGACGTACCTCTCGGCGAGTCGGCAGGCTTGATGAGCAGGGGCTGTCGCTTGCTGCCTGGACTGAGCGCAGCCCTACGAGTTTCCCTGCTGGTTCGGCTGTGCGCGGCTGTTGAAGCTGCACGGATGCTTGCAGCGCTGTGCTGCTGTTCCGTACAGCGGATGATACTAGCAGAATCCGTCTGCTGGGCATCGTGGTGAGGGCGAGCGAGGGCGCGACTGCCATGAGGCACTGCGGCCTCTGTCGCTGCGTCCTCTGTCGTTGCGGCCTCTGTCGCCGGACACCTTCTCTAAGATCTCCCTCGAGACCGAGATAAGCTGGGCAAGCAGATGCTTAATCTCGACGGAGTCTGTGGTGCGCTGAATGGCGTTGACCTCTGCGAACGTCGGCTCGGATGTCGGAGCTGGGCTCACGGAGCAGGAGCTCGGTGCGGAGACGGGCGTCTCCATCAGCGTGTCCGCGGCTGCAATCAGCTCGTCGACGGTGTTAGTTTTGAAGATATTCAAAACGCACTGCACGTGCGCAGGCAGCAGGGACTTCCACCGGATGCGCAGCACATTGTCCGTGGCCTTGTCCCCAGCGAGGGAGCGCATGTGTCTGAACAGCTGCGAGGGCTTCCTGCCATCCAGTATCAGCTCGTTGAGCATGCGGTCGAGCTGCCTGTCAGCTGAGCCTGTCAAACGCTCGAGGATGCGTGCCTTCAGGGTAGCGTACTTGTTCCCCTCTGGAGGGTTTCTCAGTATATCTGAGACCTCCATGAGGGTCTCAGGGTCAAGTGCGCCGACTGCGAGGAATGATAACCAAATATTGTGCACAGAATATACAACATTCATCGCGCATACTCCTTAATGTTTAGTAGAATGTTTAATTTGGTATTTAATACGGGTATCCAATTCAAACTATTACGTTCGATAATTTCTCTTAGAAAATCTATTTTTTCTTCTCCTTTGACATATAGTAGAACAGTATTTTTCAAATTGTTTTGAAGTAATTCAAATCATAATGAATTATCGATTTAACTTGAGTCCATGATGATATTTAGTCAACCATGCAGCCTCCTTCTTCTTATCATCTAACAATAAATTACATGGAAATGAAGATTTAAACACATAATGCGAAATTTCTCCATATCTATTTAAACAGACTAATTCTTTAATAATGAAATTATTTTCATTATTTGTAAAATCATGTATATCTACGAATCCAGTCATTTTTTGTATGAACAAACAGAAAATATTTCTCGTTTTACTAGACTACTCAATTGATCTATTTCAGCTTAGCTTTCATTAAACGGCTTTTATAGTCAAAAACGACTCTATTCTTGTGTAATGGTGACACACACACATACACGCACGCACGCACGCACGCCCATACGCGCACGCGCGCGCGTGTATATATATACTACTAGACATGTTCATGCCGCTGATTTTGCAAATGCTTCTGCTACTTCTGTTTCATTGAACTTTGACATTTACACAATATATATATATATATATATATATATATATATATATATATATATATATATATATTCAAGCTCTTTGAGAGAGCTGTAGAGCTCGAAAAAGTGCCTTTTTTGGCTATTTTATTGAAAAATCAGTTTCGGCACGCGACCAAGGGCACCAATATTTTAAAAAAAATAATAAGCTTAGGAAGAGCATCTCGAAATCATTGATTCAAGCATTTTCGAGACATGAGCATGTCTAAAAAAGTTATTTGTAATCGATTTTGGTGAATTACTACCTATGTCACGTGATTTTGGCCAGCATATTGAATTTTATGGTAACAAAAAAATTTTTTTTATACGAATTCCGAAAATAGATTCCAAGACCTTTTATTTAAGCCACCATAGATCTCAATCGGTTTCATGTAGCTGGTTTTATAATCGTTATGGTAAAAAAAAGTATGGGTCACGAGCTTCTAGCGGCCATATTGGAACTAAAAATGCCACTAAAAATAGCAACGAATATGCTGTAATATATACAAATTTAAAAAAATGAAGAATGTCATCGTGAAGAAATCATGGATACATAAATAAACGGCGGGAGTAAAAACCATATCTTATCGGCATATTAGTCGCCATATTGGATCCGCCATTTTAAATTCTGCAGATTTGACCTTAAATTCATCATCAGCAACCAGAAAAACCCCCATATACCAAATTTGGGCCAATTCGGTTGATTTTTAAAAATATCGACATATTAGCCGCCATATTGGATCCGCCATGTTGGATTTCGGTAACCTACCACGTGATTTTTTGAAGTATGAGTGGTAGCTAAAATTTGAGTCAAAAAAAGTCCAACGTGATTATTTTTTTTAATTTTTACGGGCATTTTTATCTGTACTCTTCACGTTTTAGGGGTGCTTAACGCCATTTTGAAGCCGCCATTTTCAAAATGGACAAAAACGCCACTCGACTTTTTGTAGCTCTTGTCAATACGAACATTTTAAGCTATTGATGGTTCTCCTACGCCTCTTCAAATTTTGGGCAACGGGGGCCATTCGTTCACAAAGAATGCCTCATACATAATTTAACAATTTATTTTCAAGAAAATTTTCAACATAAATTTTCAAATAAAAAATTTTTTTGAAAATAATTTGTTAAAAAGAATTTATTTAAAAAAAATTTTCTTTGAAAAATTTTTTTTTAAGAAAAAAAAATTAATTGGAAATAGTTGATTGAAACCTATGCCAATTATAGGCCACTTTATTGGCCTGCAATCGGCATAGCTATACTACTTATGTAGACAAATATGCGAATATTAATGGTTTATCGCGATTTAAATACATTAAACAAATTAGATTTTCAAAATTATGTACAGTTTTTGAAAGAAAAAACCTGCTTTTCTTAAATACAGTCAGATTTTCAAAATAATTTTTATTACTACAGAATCAATTGTGACAAATTCGTAATTTCGCGCCAACATACGCGACGCGTGTGCTCGGGCTCGTGAATATCCGGGTAATTAGATCCCGCTCCCGGAGCCGCGTGCGCTGGTGGCGACCCTGCGGTCGCCAGACTGGTCTCGGCTGTTCCCACGTGCGCCCTAATCTCTTAGGCCACCCCTTTCGGTGCCGAGTGTGAGTGTGCTGAGCGTGGGAGAGTGTGTGAGTAAGGACGAGCGAGCGCAGCCTCCGAGGAGCCCATCTCCAATGTCACCTCCTCCCGCGGGTCAAGGAGAGACAGAGTCACGGATCACCGACGGTCGACATTCCGCTTGAGAGCCACGAGAGGCTCCACGTCGACTTCGAAGTAAGCGCGCATCACAGCGGCCAGGACTACGATCCTCGTACTTTTGTCATCGCACGACCAGGTGCAGTGGTTCCTTTACGAGGAACGGCGTCTGCTTGCACGTGACCGCTGGGGTTCCGCCCCCACCTGCAATATCGCCGTGCACGGCAAACGTTTTTACATTCACGTGTTCTTTAGTTTGTATGTTGTTGTCCCCCGCGGATCGTCTTTCCTCCTTGCCCCCCCCCCCCCCCCCTGCGTGGGAAATCTCCACCGCTGGGCAGCTGGACACGCCGCTGCAACAGAGAAGAAGCTCAGGCCGAGAAAGCGTGCAGTGACGCTCGCAAATACCGGTAGGTGTTAGATGGAAGTCTACCCGTGGCGCACTAGAGAGACATGTGCCAGCATCAATAAGTGATATTTATTGATAGTATAAACTCTTCCGTTATACAATGGTCAACAAAGTAATTTACGTTTTAATTGGAAAAAATACGAAAATACTTGTTTTATTAATATTGCTATATTTTTCTCTAAAGTGAAAATAGAATAAAATAAAGTATGGGATCATATTTTAAATGAATTTGGCTCGTAACTAAAGCATTAAACAAATTATTAACAAAATAGGCGTCTAAATAGAGAAAGAAAAAACGTGTTTTTTCGCAGATTTCTTAAAAAAAATTAAAATTGGTAAAGGACTGAAAGAAAAAAACATTTTAAGCTTATAGTAGACTTAAAAACAAGTAAAAAATCCTCGGAAAAAAATTTAGAAATAGAATTTGAGATTTTGAATTTTACATTCTTTGTCTTTGTATCTCTTCAGAAGCCCTAAAGGTGCATAACAAATATTTTGGCGACACATACATCGATAGAGTTTTTCCTGATCTTTCAAATGGTATGCTGCAAACTTTTTGTGAAGCAAAATTGATTGAGAAAGATGCAAAAAGCCGCCAAAAGATTTTTTTTTTAGAAACATCCAAAATCTTATATTGCCTCTAAAGTGGGTATAAATTTTTTTTAAGAAGGTAAAAAATGCCGGGAACTTGTGGGTAAACGTTTTTCGATACCCAGAATCTAGTTCAACCGCAAAAACCAGTAACAAAAAGGTCAATTTTATGTATATCTGACGCGGATCTACTCTATACAGATTTCTAATTCTCTATATATAAAGTATTTTTACTATTATACTATTACATTCTCTCACTATATAAAACGGTGTATGTATATATTCATATATGTCTGTATATGTACATATACTAAATACATGACTTTAAGAGCTATGCCTGAAAAAATAAATAGCAACAAATATAAGAAATAACATGGGATTATATATATATATATATATATGTATATAAGGAATAGGAACAGATTTTAATAAAGAACAAGATGTACATATAGATATAGAATCCCATTTTATTTATTATATTTCTCCTTGTTCCTTTCTTTCGTGCGAAGCCCCTTATATTTTGTATCTCGTAATCTGTCCTTTGCATCCATATTTTAATGAAAATTTTAAGAAACAAATCCTAAAAGTTCGTACACGAAACGAATACAAAAGATACAAGTTAAATAATACAATGATTCAACCAATCAAAACACATGTTGAACAAATCAGACACAACGTGGGAAACAAGTGATATAAAAGATAGAAACCTTACATTTAGTATTCGAGTGTCCAAGTTACGTAAGATAGCACTGAAACTCGCATACAACGTTATAACAAGGACATGTGAAATAGAGAGGAAAGTATAAATATTGAAAATGAACTGCACAACTTTAAAAACATTACGTAATCTGCAATTAGTTTAGCTTCAGATATACTTATTTTTTAATATAAATACACTATCAGAAATGAATATTATAATATTATAAATTTTACTTGATTTTACTAGATTCAAGCAACACCCGCCAACACGGTCATTTGTGAACATTATAACTTTCAGAAGTACCAAGTCCGACCGTTAGGAAGAACACTTTCGCTTGGATACTCGAATATACTAAATGCACATAAATATCTATATTCTTAGCACATTGACTTGAAAATGCCGTTCCTTCTGGCATAACGCATAATAGGATGAGTCACAAACTGGCCGAAAAATTCACAAGTACATATCATAACTGAGACAGCCTGTACCAAAATCCGAAGAATTAATATTATTTTCCAATCATCGTTTTATAAAATTTACTTTAAGGAAAATTACTGTTACTTATATTATTATTATTATTATTCATATCAAGGGTTAACAGCAAAACCTCTTAGGGTATGGTTAAAGACGAACACGCTTGAATCAGCGGCGCGCGTGCCAGCAGCGAAAGACCAGTGATTGAGGAGAGGAGGGCGATTATATATATATATATATATATATATATATAGATAACATTTATTTTGCTTTAAAGCAAAAAAATAGTATACATATATACATTTCATTTTACAATATAGTTTCATTTCAGTCAGTATTATTATATAAAATATCACATATTGATCGTCAGTCTTATAATAACAAATTTTTGCACAATATTCATCTATCACGTCTATTATAAAATATATCACATTTATTCATACATCTGTACATACACAGGATCATTCAAGCTTATAAATACACACATACTTTATAAAAAATAATAAGTTGATAACATTGTCAAGTATATAAAAGAAGATAATCGCACGTAGCTGGTCAGGTTTACAATAAAATCGTGCGTACTTTCATACAGTCACGCGTTCATTCATATTTATAAATACAATCATACCGAAACACAGAGTTAATAAATAAATAAATAATTGAACAACATAGGACGTTATTTTTATAGACTACGTAATGTTATATTACTATGGGTACGCAAGTGCCTGCGCATCGCTGTCTTAAATTTACAGAGTGATGTCAGGTACTTGATACTGCGGGGGATGGAGTTCCAAAGGCGCGAACCACGAGCTCTCAGAGAGTATAAGCTCACATCAGTATGCGACCCTGGAACTGAGATATCTTTAATTGTTTCACCCCTGCAGGAGGTTCTGGCCTGGTTTTTCTCAAAAAGTTCCCTGAGATAGGGAGGTTGGCCTATTCTTATAATTTTATACATAAGGAGAGCGGCAAAATATGTTCGTCTCTGATCAACATTTAACTAGTCCAGTTCTAATCTGTAAGGAGTGATGTGTTCATCCCTCCTGACGTCGCAAATATATCTCACACACGAATTCTGCAGTCGTTATAGTTTAGTCTGCAGCTCCTGGGACACAAGGTAAACGACTGAACAGTAGTCGAAATAAGGGACAATCTAAAAAATGTTAACCCATAAAGAGCGCGATTAACGCGCTTTGTGACGTAATCTACGTATTGTTTCCATGTCAGCTTTGAATTCATTACAACACCGAGGTTCGTCACTGAGTCAATGAAGGGCAGGAATACGCCCATTCTCTATCTCGATGCCTGGTAATTGCAATTCACTTAAGGAGTTGATATTGTGAACAGAGCCAAAAATAATAGCCTTCGTTTTTTTGACATTGAGGTGTAGACCCACAGACGATGCCCACGCCGACACAGCCTGTACTGCAGCTGTTAAGCGCACGATGCCCTCAGTTATGTCCGTCAGTTCGACCTGCGTATAAATCTGTTGTCAGCGTATAGTAAGTATCTGATGTCAGTGGAGTCAAAAATTTCAGCCAGGTCATTAATATAGACTGAAAAGAAGGGGTCCCAGGACCGAACCCTGTGGAACTCCAAGATTGGTTGTGAGCCAATCCGACTGGCCGCTGGTTCTGGTGACAACTTTTTTTTGTCGCCCCGCAATGTAGGATTTGATCCACAGGACTACTTTTCTGGAGAACCCCATTTTAATCAGCTGGCGAAGTAACCTTGTTGGCGAGATGGTATCGAAGGCTTTACTAAAGTCAAAAAGTAGAAGTATGGTGAGCATTTTATTACTTTTGTTGATATCTCATTTATATTGACTTTAATGCCGTCGACAGCGCCGCGTATGTCCTTCGATAGTTCGAGTAAAGCGGTCTGAGTGCTGTGGTACTGTCGGAAGCCGGCCTGAAGAGGATTAAGGATATTTTTTGCCGTTATATAGTCGGTGATCTGAGTATGTACAATTTTCTCGAGGACCTTAGAAAGAAAAGTATTATCATGTGATATTAACTGAAAAGGACTATTGAACGAAAGTCCGAGACCGAAGATGATACGGTTGTTTTCTTTAAAGGCACCAAGTGAGCCCTCTTCCAGTTCCCCGGGAAAATGCCACGTGAAAACGAGAGATTCAGTAATTTGGAGAGATGTGTACCGATAGCCGAAAGAGCCCTGGCTACTACCCCTTGCGGAATGCCATCCTCCACGACCGCCTGCGGCGAGAAGTGGGAGACAGCGAGAGCCACATCCGTTGAGGCAACCTCCTTAAAAGTGAAGCCCTCCTCTGAGGCTAAGGCCACGATATTACCCAACTTCGCATCACATTCACCCTGAGAGACCGACACACCAGCAAAGTGAGAGTTAAGCTTTTCCAGGGTAAATCCGTGAAAATCTTCCTTAGCAGCAGGCAATAACTCCAGAGAACGCAGCTCCTTCCAAACATCTTTTTTATCATTTAGCGCCTCAAAAATTCTATTTTGAAGGAAGGAGCTGCGGGCCTGTTCTCTCTTCTCCGCCTCAGAAGCTATTTGTAAATATTCATGCCATATTTTAATATCCTGAGTCCTCTTGTACCGTCGTTGTATAGTGTCTCGTTTGTTGTAAATGAGCGTAATGTAAGCATCCACGCATGAAGGCTTAACATTTTTCTTGGGCGTATAACTTTTTAGTGGTGCTAACTTATCTATAGCCTCCATGAGGTTCGTGCTAATATACGAGTACTTCAGTTCGTCATTAACGTCGCCGTCCGAGCAATCCAGTGACGACCAATCACAGTTTTGAAGCATCGAAAGCAACTAAGTTTGATTAATGGATTTATAGTCTCTATATGTGAAAGTGGATGGATTTTATGGTTTAAAAGTGTGCGTTTTTATTATAACATCAATAATATTGTGATGACTAGGAAAGGTCGCCAATCGATTGTCAGCACTCAGAACCTCATCGTTATGGTCGAAAAATATAACATTAATCCATGTGTGAGATTCGTCAGTGCGATGAGTCACACCCTCTTTAATGATTTAAGAGAGAGAGAGAGAGAGAGAGAGAGAGAGAGAGCGAGGGGAGGTTGTAGCAAGAGAGAAACTTATCCGAGCATATAAATAACCAGGTGTGCAACCGGCTCGATCTCAGTTTTCGTCGAACTCTCCAGCAATAGCGGACCAGCAAGGTTATTCCTCGCTCGAGTACTACAGGAGCTCGAGCACCTTTTGCACGTGCAACCGGTGCTCTCCAGCCAGGGTTTCACATAAGCTTTCTCTCAAGCACAAATCTCTCTTTTCCCACCCCCAATAATAAATGTCAACACATTTACTTTTACATAAATCTCTAAAACTGAAAAAGTATTTCTCTTTTTCTTTTTAACCATCCCTACCCTTATGTATGGCTTGTTTCTGGTTATTATTTGAAAAAATGGGAAAAATATCGCAAAGTAAGAGGTTGTTGGGGGCATTATTAATCGATATTGAGACAACATCTCCCGCGGGTAGTTTAGAAACTGAGCACAAAAAAAAACCGTGATTGGGAAAAGTCCGTGTCCGAAAAATTAAAATTTCTCGATGAAAGGCAGGAAGAGCTCAGTAATAAGCTCGAAGAGTTTATAAAAAATTCGGAGGCACCGAAATCACCATCACTGTAAACGTCGCGAATCGAGGCGATAAACGCGAATTTAGATGCTGGCATGAATGTACTTTGTTATTTGATACAAAAAATACAAACTGAGAATGCGACGGAAAAGCAACGCGGAAATGATCTCATAAAAGAAACAAATACTTTCAAAGCCCGCATATTGATTGCGAAAGTTACGGAATTACACGTAAAACTCGAAAATTTAACGAAACAAATTGAGGAAGATGATAACTGTGGGAAGCTTAAGGTGGACTCTGGTGTATTTTGACCAAAATATCAAAAAAAAATTTATTGAATTTTCTTAATCTTTTTAATTGTAAGAATATTTTAAAACCTATCAGATGTCAAAACTCGATGTTTTAACAAAGTTATACGCATTATAGTAAAAAAAATTATATTAGATAACATACAAAATTGAAACTCTAAACGCGTTTTTCTCACAACTAATTTTCTTAACTTTAAAAGGCTAGCGCATGAGGATTTCATGAATCTTTTTTAAACATTCAGAAAATATACCTTAGTATATGAAGAACATAAACTGTTGATTACAGATACATTTTTTTCTATTTATCGCATGTTATCCACCTGTCATTATTAAAAAACATGATTTTTTAAGCATTTTCTTGAGTCAAATGAAAGCAAAATTCTTTAAAGGAAATAAAAACCGATTTTTCAAATTCTGTCAAAAATTTTCTTTTTGTTGGTCAAACATGGAAGTAACTGAATTTGTTTTATCGTTTTTTTAAAAATGTTATGCGCAAGTGACATTTTAAAAACTGGCCATTGTTGTTAAAAAAGAACAATTTTTATCAATAACATTGAAAATAATCGATATCTTGAGCTAAAACATAACATACATTAGCTTTTAAAATTTTAGCTGGTAAGACTGAACAATAAAAAATTTTTGTCCTTTCACCATAGTCCTACCTTAAAAAATACATTCTAGAACAGATAGATGAGACGCACGAGATAAATGAGAAAACCATGAAAAACCTGGAAAAAGTTAATTAATAAAAATAGATCAACTTACGCCGGCTCTGCAAATACGAATACCAGTGACGTATCACGCAAAGTCAAATTAAATATACCTAAATTTAAGGCTGCCCTCTGAAAGGCCTATGAAAGTTTTATTCTAATTAGAAAATTATTTTTCATTATTAAGACTAGACTTATGGGGAAACCATATGTATTATTTCACAGGCCTGAGTAGACGATGCGCACAATTTGTGGTATTTGCAAGAAGGTGAGATCGATAGCTATGAGGAATTCGAGAATAGGTTTAACGTACGATATTGGAACACAAACGTGTAACAAACGGTAAAACGAAAGGTCGATTTCGGACAATGGTACGAGTCCGCCTCCATGAATCACGTAAATTGTGCGATATATTTTCGGTTTGCTAAAAGAGCTAGATTTAAAATTTACGGAGGAGCAAATGGTACAAGAAATCGGAGAACATTTCGAACCAGGGGCTAGGTTAACTATAATGAGCCAACAGGTAAAAGATAAAAATCATTTATTGAAAATCCTAGTTGAATACGACAGCGATGATCAGACGATAAAAAATTCTCGGGAAATTCTCAGCAAACTAGTAACTCGACTAATTTTCGCAATAACCCTACAGGGAATTATGGGAATGAAAAACCGTGGCAAACTAAAAGTGTCAACGCCATTCAAAATGTGAATGTTACAATAAATAAAAAGAACGACAACGGCAATTTTAAAAATTCGCGAAAATAGTAAATTCGTAATGCGGAGGCGTGAAATATTAAATTAAAAGATCCACATAATATAAATGTACTCGACATCGATGTGAGTGCAAATCGCGGCGAGGCACAATTCGAAGTGGACATGGGAAATGAGGCATAGTTGCATTTTGCGTAATGGATGCACCTTCTAATGACGGTGTGCCAAATGCAACTGACTCGGTAAAACCTTTTTCCATGTTAAAAAGCTTTCGTGCGTCATTATCATGTGATATTAAATGAAAAGGCGCGATGTGTGACAAATCAACTAATGCTAAGTTCCAGGTTAAGTAAAAATCTAAAAATGTCAAAAATAAAACAAATATCGCGTTAGAATGTGACTCAAATGCCTAAAATACTAAAAAACACGGGCGACGATCAAATACTATTCATAAGAAACCATGAAAATGGTGTCGCGAGATACACGAGTGTGGAAGTTCCTCAAACGGACTCACATCTATGCAAACGAGCGAATTCCTGGAGAATGGATACGACCAAAGAAATTGCTTCGACGATTATCACATAAATTATACGGATTTTCGCGAAGAATCGTACGAAATCTCAATAAATGAGATTGACGAGAAAATAACAATAAACTCTTCCAAAAATCAAAATGATTCGCAAAAACAAAAATTAAAATGACTCTAAATTAAGTATCGTAATGTATTTGAATCAAACCCCTATTTATTAGTACATGGGCAAAAACTAATATTGAAGGAAGGAAAATTTCCTATTTACAATTGTATCAGACTTTTCTGAATAATATAGAAAAAATTGAAAAGATAATGACAATATGCTGGAACTTGGAACAAACAGAGGCTCGGTAAGCTTATCCGATATTAATTTTAAGAAATTATAAAAGCTTAGTTTGGGTAGGTCTAGATATTTGTCGCTTAACCGATCAAGTAATTTACGATAGCAAACCACCTCCGGGTATGAATAAAATATCGCAAGACTGCGAAACAACACCGGTAGCAGACAGGACTGGTAATACACGGCATTATTATTATTCTATTATAAACACATTTGTCTCGAGAAACTGCATAATAAATACACAATATATATACGTAAGTTAACAAAATTATACTGACGCTTTAAAACGTTTTAAATTAAATTCCCGTGAATTAGAGCTATTCATTCACACGTTTATATAAAATAAAAATAGAAGACATCGGGTGGGCTCTTTATGTTCGAGTAATTCAAAATATTATAAACGAAATTCCCCATGAAAACCGACCAACGAAGCGCCCGTCCTATTGCACTTGGGCCTTAAGGGGTAACACTACTGTAATAGCGAAAGAAAGCGTTTTTTTGGGTATTTTCTTTAATGGAAAGAAAGGTTATAAAGAAATGATATTTGGATATATTATTAGTCTAATATTATAGTATATTTAAAAAGAAAATTGAGTAAGACAATACAAAATGGCCGATCTCTTGAGGCCCCTTGCATTGGATGCGCTCCGCGGCACGCAGTGTACCAATCGCACATTTCAACCTAAACCAAAAAAAATCCACTTATTCTTGATGTTAATAGCTAGTGAATCACGTAGGAGATTTTGAAAATATTGATTTCTGTAAATATGGCAGTGAATTGAAAATAAATTAAAAATTTTCATGATAAGAAAGGCATGTTTTTGTTTATAAAAATTGTTTAAATCAATTTATTAAAAATCCCCTACGTGATTCACTTCGAAATATAATAACTAAGATATAGTTAAAGTTTCAAATGGATCGGATGAAAACTGTTCAAGTTCTGCTGCGTGCCCGTTGAGAAAAACTCGTTTGGAGAAAAATCAACTTAAAGTTTCAAAATCAGTTTCGGACGTAAAAAAATGAGGAAATCATTTAAAGAATCATTTTTTTCGGGATGGGACCATATGCACCATATTCTAGAAGGTTTAAAGCATGTTTAAAAAAGTTTTAAGCCAATAAAGAAAAATCAATTTTTTGAAATTTTTACTGTGGTGTTACCCCTTAAGTTAACCAGAATTTAGGAAAAATACATAAAATTACCGCAAGTGGAGGGAAATGTCTTTCACGAACGTAGAATTTCGCTGGCTTGCGCATATGCGCATAGTATTTTAAAACATCGCTAAAAGCGAAACGCTGTACTTTTCGCATAAGGCACTCATCAGATTTACAAGAATAAACTTAACCATACATTTCATTAAATTTAAAAATTTGATTACTACTAGATAATTTTATTTTATTGCTTAAGTTCGTTCCAATTTCACATAACTATGAATTTAATAGTTCAACTGTTTCTGTTGGATTTTCAGTTTTTCTATTGTTATCATCAATAATGTATTTATTGTATGTCACTTTTTTTTCTCCTTTTTACCTAATTTAGTTGTTGATTTTAATTTTAAATCTCCCCGAAGGTTAATATAAAATTAAATAAATGATATTCGGGATGCAATATATATTATTAATAATGAATACTTTAATGAGAAAAACTATAATACAGAATATATATACAATGTGCTCAAAGCACGATACAGTGTTAAACGTATGACCGGCGTGTATATACCTTTTCGTGCGCACCTTACAGCTATACAGACGCAGACAGACAGAGAGCCCGTTTCTCTCACTTAGCCGCAGCTCGCAGATCGGCGTCACTCACACATACTCACATGGATAGGAGTGGGAGCTTAGGTAGGGAGATACTCGTATACTGGTGTGCAGTGTGGGTGTGGTCAGTCGCTCATTCGTATCTTCTCTCTCGCTTGCGCTACAGTACTATATAAATGTACCTGTTATATACCTATATCTCAACACGCCTCCTTACATTTATATCGTACCTTTTCTTTATTTATTTATTCATACCACATTCATCATTTTTCGAAACTTCTGAAACTTCTCTCTACATAACGCTTTTGTCATTATGTCCGCTACGTTATTTTCAGTATTTACTTTTATTAACTCAATCATTTTATTTTTAACACACTCATGCACAAAATGGTAATGTATTTCAATATGCTTCGAGTTCTTAGTAAAATTACCATATTTCGCAATATTAATCACTCCCGAATTATCTTCGTAAATTTTCACTGGTTCACTTTCACCGTTTTTAAACGTTTTCATCAATTCTTTCATAAATTTTACTTCACTCACTGCATCTGATAATGCAACATACTCTGCATACGTCGACGCTTTAGTTACACTTTTTGTTTTCGTGACTTCCATGCAATTACATTCCCATACAACCGTATTACATAGCCGCTCGTTGATTTGCGATCAACATTATCTCCTGCCCAATCGGCGTCAACATAACAATCCATTACTTTATCACTTTCATTCTTTTCATAACACAGTTTTAAATTTTTTGTAACATACAAGTATTTTAAAATTCGCAAAGCATACTTAAAGTGAGTTTTGTCGTAACTATTTTGAAAACGACTTAGGTAATTTACGCTATAACTTATATCTGGTCCTGTATTAGAGCTTATGTATAATAACGCACCCATTAAATTTCGATATTTAATATCTTTTTCGCAGTAGTCAGATTTTTCTATTTTTAACTTAGTCTCCATAGGGGTATTAAATAATTTGCTATTTACCAAATCAAATTTTTCTGCTAACATCTCAATATACTTAGTCTGATCTAAGTTCATTTTACAGTTTTCATGATCATAATCTACATTAATTCCTAGGTACTCTTTTATTTTTCCTAAATCTTTCATTTTAAATTTATCTGACAATAATTTCTTTATAGTTTGTATCTTTTTCTTATTTTTGCAACAAATCAGAACGTCGTCTACATAAATCGCTAGATATACAATATTATCGCCTTTATCATGAACGTATAAGCATAATTCCGCATGACTTTTCTTAAATCCTAATTCTTCTAAATATTTATTAATACACTCATACCAATCTCTGGGACTCTCGCTTAAACCATACATAGATTTCTTTACTTTACACACCTTATCTGTCCCATCATCATAGCCTTGTGGTTGATATATATATATATATATATATATACTTCAGCAGTTATTTTTCCGTTCAAAAAGGCCGTCTCTACATTCATCTGTTCAATAATTAGGCCATGTTGGCAACAAAAAGCTAATAAAAATTTTAACGTTTGATTACTCGCTACTGGAGCATATATATCATCAATCACATTTCTTTGTTGAAAACCTCTTACAACTAACCTAGCCTTAAACCTATTATCTGACTTTTTTGTATAAACCCATTTAGCCTCTAGTATATCTTTTTCTTTTACTTTATTCAATTCTACGAAATCCCAAGTTTTATTTTTGTTTAAACTTTCTATTTCCGAGTCCATTGCTTTTTGCCAATTTTTATTATCAACGCAATTGATCGCCTCCTCAAATTTGCACGAGGTATCAATTTTACAAAAGTTCGCGTATATGCTAGTCTGTTCATTTTCTGGGTACCGCGTTGGACTTTTCTTATTACGCGCTGACCTTCTCGGGACTTCTAGGTTTTTAATTTTATTTTTATTCTCGATTCTATTTAAACCTTTTTCATTTTCATTTAAATCATTTTCCTCATTTTCCTCAATACTTTTAAAGCTATCATCCGTGTCACTATCGACATTATTATACGACGGTATCTCATCATCAAGCCCTATATATCTAACTCCGTTTTCAACGAATTCTACATGCCTAGCAACTATAATCTTATTATTAAGTAAGATCCTATAACCTACTTCTTCGTAACCTAATAAAATGCCCATTTCTGCTTTTTTATCCCATTTAGATTCTCTTTTCTGTTCCGAATTACGCACAAAAACTTTACTGCCGTATAATCTTAAGTTTTCTACATTCGGTTAACTTCTGAAAAATATTTCATACGGTGTTTGTCTTTCAATAGTGTTTGTCAACGTTCTATTTTTTAAGTACGTTGCCGCGCAAACAATTTCCGGCCAGTACCTTTTATCTACCTGTGCTTCTGCTAATAAACACCTAGACATATCTATAATTGTTCTATTAAAACATTTTATTTTACGTATTCTAACGCGTTATCGCATCTAATGATTTTTACTTTCTTTCCCGTCAGATTTTCGCTCTCATTTACGTATTGGACCAAGCAATTCGTTATTTCATCTTTCGTTTTTATACAATAAACTTTTGTAATTTTACTATAATCATCAATAAATGAAACAAAATATTTTTCATTATTAAAACCCGTAGTTTTAAATGGCCCGCACACGTCCGAATGTATAATTTCTAATACCTCGGTGGCTTTAACTCTATTATTATTAAAAGGTAAGTTTGGCATTTTATTTTGTAAACAAGTTTTACATTTTAAAAATTCCGACTCGAGTTCAGTAGGTACTCCTTCTACCAACTGATCTTTGCACAATTTATTTAAATAATTAAAGTTGACTTGTCCTAACATTCTATGCCACTTTTCTTCATTACTCATTTCATGATACACAACATTATTAACCATGTGGCTATCTACTTTTAAATAACTTTTGATAGGGTAAATTCTATTCTCTTTATACACTACTGTTGTAAGGTTACCAAATTTATCAAATATTTTCGACTCGTTTCCTTTCGAGAGTATCGTATTATTGTCCGTAACTTTCCCATAGCTAATTAAATTTTGACTCATATCTTTTGAATAATACACATTTCTAATATCAATCTTATTATATTTACCGCACGCTTCAAAATAACTTACAATGTTTCCTATTTTTGTCGCTTTTACGTATCTGTTATCGCCTAAGTAAATATTTATCGGCACTTTCAATTCGGTAGAATTTTCAAAATATTTATCCGTGTTTACTATATGATCGGTACAACCGCTATCTAACAGCCAATTTATTTCGCAATTACTTAACTTATTTACTTCACTGTTGAATGCTGTTGCTGTCGTTGCTATCCACGCGTTGGCCCCTGGTGTATGCTGCTGCTGCTGTTGGTGCGGCCTTCCTCGGCCTCCTCCGTTGTAATTTCCTCGGCTGCCCCATCTACTTCTTCCTCGGTAGCCTTTGCCGCGCCCGTTGCCCCTGCCGCCGCGCTGCGAGGCGTGCTCTCGTTCCGGGCAGCTTCTCGCAAAATGAGCGCTCTTTCCGCATTCATAGCAGGCGCTGTCCTTCTTTGATACGTAGGCATTCGTTTTGGCATCTACTTCGTTTTTTTTTTCTCTGCGATTTCTAACTTGCTCTTCACATAATCTACTGTTCGATCCTCCTTTTTCAGTGTGTCGATTAAGTCGCCGATATGGCTATATGCATCTGGCAAGGTGTTCAGCATGTAATTCAATTTCTCCGTCTCTGAGATTTTCGCGCCTGCGCTCTTGAGTTCATTTACTGTTTTTTCGAAGTCGCCAAAAAACGTAACTAAGTCGCTATACTTGTCTAACTTCATCTTCTCCAATTTATTTCTGCAGACTATTTGCAGTGCTGTAGACTCCTTGTTATATCTTCTGTCAAACTCCTTCATAATACCGAATGCCGTTTTTTTATCCGTAAGCAAGTCCATCTGCCTGTTCGTGATTGCGCTAAAGATATAGTTAATGGCTAGTAGATTCTTTTTTTCCAATCTGCTCCATCATTTTCTTGTTTTTCTCTTTCTATCGTTACGTGGCATTCTTTCAGCTGCAAAAAAACTTCTATACGTTCTCTCCAGTTGCTATACTCCACGCCGTCAAACACTGGTATTTTAATATCACATCTCTCCATGGCTCTCTGTAATTGAATATCCTCTTTCACACCTTTAATAAACTTTAACAGAACGAGCACTTTTCTTGTGATTTTCACAAAGACTTCTCTTGCTACTTTTATCTTTTCTTCTTTAAATTCAACGTTTTCTTCTTCTGTGTTTTTCTGTCCACCTTTTGGCATGCCCCTTTTTCAGACTTTTCCGAGCTTTCCTTCGTGTTCAAGAAAACTTTCGTGGCTTTGCAAATCCTCCGAAATCTCAACCATGGACTGCTACCATGTTGATTTTAATTTTAAATCTCCCTGAAGGTTAATATAAAATTAAATAAATAATATTCGGGATGCAATATATATTATTAATAATGAATACTTTAATGAGAAAAACTATAATACAGAATATATATACAATGTGCTCAAAGCACGATACAGTGTTAAACGTATGACCGGCGTGTATATACCTTTTCGTGCGCACCTTACAGCTATACAGACGCAGACAGACAGAGAGCCCGTTTCTCTCACTTAGCCGCAGCTCGCAGATCGGCGTCACTCACACATACTCACATGGATAGGAGTGGGAACTTAGGTAGGGAGATATACTGGTGTGCAGTGTGTGTGTGGTCAGTCGCTCATTCGTATCTTCTCTCTCGCTTGCGCTACAGTACTATATAAATGTACCTGTTATATACCTATATCTCAACATTAGTATTAATAGTTTTCCATAGATGTTGTTATAGTTATTCCATTAGTATTTTTTAATACTTTATTTTCGCATCTTTAATAACTTTATCCAATATTTTTGCATAATTTTTATACTTATTTTTGCTTTCTCAAAGAGAAAGTTTTGTAACGATGAATTGAAACGTTGCAGGCATATTACGTATGTTTAAACTTAGTTAACTGATCAGATTTTCGAACAGAATGGATAATATTAATGGGTCAGATAGACCTATAAATTTTAAAATAATTGCTAATGCATTTTAAGGTAATAATAAGTCACTCATCTATATTACCTAATTTTTTTCGGGAAATTTGAACATTTTATCAAAATATAACTAAAAAATTAAACAAAATTTGTTTTAAGGTTGTTAGGACTCTTTGATTGGGTATCATAAAGACCTCTATATTTCTTAGGTTACTGCATGGTTTAAAGAGCCAATGTGATCGAATTGACGCTTTCAAGGAATTATGTAGTTCAAAATATATGTAGTTATGATATGAGTGTGGGAATTTGTATAGAAGAATTATTGATCAAAGTTAAAAAAGGTCGAAGAAATATAAAAACGAACTTGTAGAAATTTGTTAAGAATGTCTCGTCCAATTCTACGGTCGGATATGCTGGGAGAAACGGCCATTCTTATAGTTATCTAATTTTCACGTATTTCAATTCAATGGTGATACTTTGCATTAGTCACTCTGCCGTTGCTTCACTGCCAACGGTCCGTACGAGAGCCTCAGATGCGCTTATCCTGCGCTTGAGGCTAAGGCTCGTTCACCTGTTATAAGCTGGTGCTTACTTGCCTTAAGGGGTCACTCTACGATCTCAGCAATAATTTTCAATAATTTATTTTTCATAGAAAAATTTATTTAAAATATCTAAACTTTTTACACATAAAAGAAGAGGTTTCACACTTATAAAATATATTTTTTATTTTTGTTTTGTGTGTAAAATTTTGCTGGTCCGACTGCCTGAAGTTGACCCTACTGAAGAGCCTGAAAGCAAAAATGTGGATAGGTATTAAAAAATAAGCTTTTCGCTATAGCCGGTAGCTCAATAAACAAAATTTTATGAAAAATATCAAAATGGCAGACATTTGAAATTTTCAACCTTTTTTGCAACTTAAATTGTTTAAATAAATAGGGTAAATATTAATAAATAATTATAATTCTGATAGGGTTTATAACCACACGTATGTAGAATATGCCATAAAAATTTCAGCCGGATCGGTCAAATAGTTTTTTCTCAATCATCTCAACCAGGTCGAAAAACGTTGTTTCGAGGAAAACGCGATTTACTTTTTTTCATCGTAAAATGTACCGTAAATCTAATGATTCTTAGCCTATTATTAAAAAATGGCTTCATACCTTCAATCAACGATACCTGCTCCATAGATTTCACCTTCAGCTTCCTCGTAGTAGTGTTCTGCTTCCAATCGGGTATTCCTAAGGGCCACCCTTTGCTCCTTAGATGCTTTACCGGTACGTCGGTTGGCAGTAGAAATACGCCTATCGTCACTTCTGTTGATGAAGTCCGCTGCAATTTTGCCGATAGAGACGTTCATGGTTTCCATAATTTTTAATATAGGTTGGAAACCTATATTAAATTTGCATGCCGCACAGTAAGTTGCAATTTCAACTATTTTCTTCCCCGAAAATGTATGTTTCGGAGCTAGACGCCAGACGTATGAGTTGAAGCTCTCGTTGTTGTTTTGAGTGTGCTCACCGACACATCTTTGGAGCAAATCATCTGAAGATAAGTCTTTATAGATAGGTTTTAAAAGTTCTTGTGTCTCCACGTCGAGAGCTCGAGGATGTTTGTCGTCCTTCGAAGAATTTGCTGCATCTACCTGACGATACTTGCACCATGAGCTGGCCCCCGCTGGGCAGTACGAGTGTTGCGAATTAGCGTCAGTAGAGATTTTATGATATAAGGTGGCCCATATTTCTTTCTTCATGTCCCGTATAGAATCTTTGTTTCTCAAAACGGCTAACCCATAATACAAAGAGAAGTCCTTCATCAGATTGTTGGTAAGAGATGTAGTTTTTACAACTGCAGTTTTTGGAGCCTTCACTACAGTTTTTCTCTTAGTAAATATCACTGTCTTCTTTTGCACTTTCACTTTTGCGGCTTGCTTTGCTTCCAAAAGTTTTTTGATTTTTTTAACTGAGTAAGCTGTTTTTTTGTATCTTTTGCACGTTTAAACATTCGCTTTTTAACGTGCAAAACACACTCCTTTTTTTCTACTTTCAAAGCATCGCCGTATGGCTCTTCATCTTGCAATAACTTGAATGTTTTTGCGTCTCCATCGCCGATATAGTATTTATAGTACACTTTAAAGTATTCCACTGATCTTTTGAACATTTCAATAATTCTGTTCACTTCCATCATGCCGGCACTTACCTCGTGATTCACATCGCAATCCTTTTCATGTGTTTCATACCACGCAGCATACTCTACACTGTCTTCTTTTTCGGCCTACTGTTAACATTTTGATTTTTTTCTTGCTCTTCTTTGACTGCTTGTTGAAAAACAAGTTTAGTAACTTCTTCTAGTGCAATCCAAATATGATCCACTATTTGATAATAAGTGTTCAGTGCGAAACCTTTATTAATATCCATCAATGCGAGATAAGTATTTAGGCCTTAAAGTCCAACTCCGAGCATACGCATTACGAAAACAAATCTACGATTGATTTCGTAAGAGTTATAAATTGGCGGGCTTGTTGGAATACGAGCTTCCTCTTCACAGCCACAAGACACAGTTAATAAAAAACCTAATCCTTTTTCGTTTTAAAAATTTAAGGTCCTTTTTATAAGTCTTGCAAATCAAAAGTTGTTGTAAAGTTAAAAATAACGTGAAGTTTATAATACAGTACGATATGCTTTCATCAATGTTCACTTCGAAATCCGTGCCTTTTCTTGTAATTTTTTGTCCCGATGCACTTTTTGCGGTTGTATTATCTTCAACTGTGTGCTGGTTACCATGAAATACTCTGTTTCGCGTGAGATCTGCTCTTTTATTAGACTCTCTCGTACTTTTTTTATCCATCGTACTGCGTTTTTCGATATACACTTTAAATAGAGAGCAATGGTTTGTAGAGCGTTTACTAACTGTACACGACCGTTCGAAATTAATTCTAAAACTGTTCTGTTTCGAAATTCAAGCAACGTAAACATCTAGACGAGATTTACGAAGAGGGGAGAGAGAAGCTAAGGTATACCGCAGGTATACACTGAGCGTGCCAGGTGCGCGGTCTCACGCGCTAGGTGCGCGGTCCCACGTGCTAGGTGCGCGGTCCCGCGCGCCCGAGACCCTTCGCTTGCTCCGCGTTTCTATACCTGTTTTCGAACTTTCTGACAAAAATATTTGTGTCTACATCATTTCTACATATGTCTAGTATAAGAATCTGTGGTTTTTAGAAAATCAATTTTTTCAAAATGAGATCGTAGAGTGACCTCTTAATAAGCTCAAGAATCCTGCGCTGGTTACGTGTGCCGGGCTAGGCTCACCTTCCCAGATTCCTACGAAGCTAGGGGCTAAGAGGGTAGAAGAGAACGCGAGGTTAAGCAGCGTACAAGATAATAACGCGTATGTAAAAGAAAACAAATATATTATCACAATCAGATCAAGAAGAATACATACTTATAGAATACATAGAATACATCTTACGATATCAGGCTCAACAAGCATCGAGGGAATATACAAACGAACTTGCAGACGTTTTTTCAGAATGTTTGGGTCAATTCTATGGGTTTCTATGCTAGCAGAAACGGCCATTTTCTGATAAATAAAAATTTGTAAAAAATTTACAGTCGTACTAGTATAAATACCAAATCTTTATTTGGAGTCAATAGAGGGTAAAAATGCAAATAAAAAAATAAGCAGTAACAAACGTTAGTTTAAAAACGAAATTTAAACAATACACGGAAATAAAATTGATCAATAATGAACAAAAGAGGTACCATGAATTGGCCCAACAGGTATATGTACGTAGATGTACATAGAAAAATAAAAAATTATATATGTATTGTTTAGAATAAAAAACCCGAAAACCAGACATGTTATCAAGAAAGTATAAAACTTTGTAAGCGAATAATTTATTGATACACGTAAAGTTGAGAAATAAAAAATATATATAATAAGAGAGGCACCGTGAAATTGACCCAAAATATAATTAAAAATTAATTCGTGTACCACTGAAATACAAATATGGGCATAGATTTAAACAAATAAATATAATAGTATATGTAAAAAGGGAAAACCGTGCAGTTGAGACAACTTTCGACGAAAATCGAACAACACTCGCAAACAATTTTGTAATAAAAAGAATATGAAACCCATTTTTCTAAAAGAAGCACCATGAATTTGGCTTAAAATAACATTAACGTAATTAAATAAATTGTGAGTATTTCTTAAATAACGATCGAAACACAAAAAAATATATGTATATAACTAACGAGTGAATGGAAGTTCGAATGGATAAGCGAATGAATGATACGAAGGTTTCAATCAGTCCTTAGAAAATCCAAGAGAATGCGCTCGTAGTATCGGAAATGAATTTCTCTTAGTAAGCAGCACTACTAACTAGACAGGTGTTAAAGTTTCAGCTCTATCCATCACATAGTTTCATTTTTATTGTCGATTGAAGTAAACAACTTTCGATTATTCATAACAATGGAAAAAAGTGAGTTTCGAGCGGTGATTAAACATCTATATTTAAATGGCTTAACACCGAAAGAATTCAAAGCTGAGTTGGATGAAGTTCATGACACATCTGCTCCTGTATTTGAAACTGTTTACAATTGGGTGAATGAGTTTAAACGTCGCCGCACATCCACAAAAGATGAACATCGTTCGGGACGCCCAGTGAAAGTGACTACCCCCGAAATGATTGATAAAATCCTCGATATGATTTTAAGTGATCGACAATTGAAAGTTCTTGAAATAGTTGAGGCCACAGGCATATCGTAAGGTACAATCGCTTCAATTTTGCACGAAAAATTGGGTATGAAAAAAATCTTGGCAAGATGGGTGCCGCGTTTGCTCATAGTGGAGAATAAACGCAATCGTGTGGTCGAGGAGTTTCTATGTCGATACATAACTGTGGATGAAACATGGATACACTACTACACTCTAGACACAAAGGAATAGTCAAAATAGTGGATTTTTGAAGGTGAATGGGCTCCGAAGAAGTCGAAGATAGTGAAATCGGCCGGCAAGGTGTAGGCCACGGTCTTTTGGGATGCACGCGGCATCATCTATATCGATTACTTGGAAAAGGGAAAGACGATAACAGGAGAGTACTATGCGTCGTTATTGTACCGCTTGAGCAAAGAAATCAAGGAAAAACGTTCTCATTTGGAAAAGAAAAAGATCCTCTTTCATCAAGACCATGCACGGATGCACACCTGCGCAGTTTCGATGGCCAAAATTATGGAATTAAAGTTCGACTTATTACAACATCCACCGGAATGAGGAGGTCATTGCCCAAATAAATGCCTATTTTGAGGAGCTTCCGAAATCTTACTTTTTGGACGGCTTACAAAATTTGAAAAAACGCTTAGTAATATGTATAGAGCTAAAAGGAGATTATGTTGAAAATTAAAAAAAGATTTACCCAAAATAATTTCTTTTCTATCTTTTTCTAAGGATTTATTGAACAACCCTTGTATAACGCCAGGAAGCAAGAAACTCCAACGAATGGGGACCGTAGCACTCAAACTTCACTGGTGACCTTCTCTTACGGGGTATGCAACTTAGTGACCCAGGTTAACGAGCAGAAATTGCTCAAGGGGATCATATGCTGAAGCGTCTACCAGCTGATCAATACTACCGCGCACCATTAAGGGGGGCGTCTGCTTTTCCGGCTTCAAAAAATCGATTTTTTGAGTCTTAAATCTATTCCAAAACTATCCAAGAATATGTCTGCAAAATTTCAGAGGCCAATTCGACATATTTCCGAAGCTAGAGCAGTTTTAGTGAGCGAGCATCGAGCAGGTGCGAATGCTCGGGCAGACCCGAGCGCGCGCGCTCCGCCCTCGATGTATTCTATTATTCGACTATACTCGTATATACCTGAAAAGGTCCAACCGTCCTTTGAAACATTATTTGGAGTTTCTAGAAGGGCAGTGTTGAGTAGTAGTAGGGAAAACGGTATACAATATAACGGTATACTATAGCTCTCGGCATCGGCTTCTACACTGCTGTTTGTAGCGTCATCTTTCATTTCCACTTTTGATTTTGCCAAGTACACATCGAAATGTCAAGCTACCCGAAAGGTGATCGATCTAAAAGACAGCGTGCTGCGGAACCGCGAAAGCGGAAATTTCACGGCAATCGTTTTACAAGTGTTTCATCAGACGACGGAGACTTATCCACGAGCCGCAGTGAGCAGAAGTTAACGACAACAAGCAGCGATTATGTCATTATTCATTCTGCGCACTTCTACCGCATTATTGAATTTATATCTCTGTTTCCACTCTCAAAATTCCAACGAATCGTTCAATTCGATTGTGTGGCGCCTAAGTCCGAAACATTTGAATTCCGGCTATAAAATCGTCGAAATTGCAGCATATATGGCTGCAGGAATTTTTAACGAGGGTTACTCTGCTGTACTTTCCACCATGCAGCTCCTCAATATCATCATCGCGCAGCAGTGCAAAAATTTTGCTGACGCCGTTGATGCTGAGCGCATAACGCGGGAGAACCGGCGCCCATCATTTTCTAGCAAGAAGGCTCGTACAGCCCGAAGATTGGAAACCCTCAGCCAAAACGAGTTTTTTGAAGAAGAGGAAGGACTAATGTATGGCCCAGGGATAGCTGATTAACCTCTAATTACTGTAAGTGCCCAAAAACTTATATTTTTTGGATCGAAAACTTTCAAGCGCATTTCTCGAGTTTCATTTTTACGATTTTCAGAAAACGGTGCCGGTGATAACAAAAAGAATATACGTCCGATCGAAAAAAATCAATGTGATCTAGCTTCAGTATTAGATTATCTTTTATTTGAACTAAAAAACTTGGACAAAAATATTATTTAAACTATTTTTTTTTTCAAAAAAGTGAATTTTTTTTCAAACTTTGAAAAAATTTGGAATTTGACAACGTCTTCGGTATTTTTTAAAATTCATATAGAAAAGAAACTTATAAAAATTAAAAAAGAATTTGTCTCGACTGTTTCAGACGCACCGCACGACCTCCATCACCGGCACCGATTAGAAAGTGCAGACTTCAGGCGCTCCGGCAAAATGGTCATAACTTGAAGAAATTTGAATATTTTTTAATAACAAAAATTATTTTTTAAGCTAAAATATAGTACATTATGTTCTCAAAATTTCGTTTACCGCAATCATTTCCTTCCCTTTCAAAAAAATCGCTGAAAAAACGCTTTCTATTCGGCTTCTAAAGCAGACTCCCCCTTAACTCAAGTACGGCCTGATCTACTCAAAAGGATAAGTTGCTCTAAGCCCCTGTCCATTTCAACCCACGAGTGCTTTTCCGCTGCTGTTGTGGAACACCTGATGCTACCATTACTGCAAGGACCAAAGATAGGGCATCAATGCCCATCGCTCTTGGGAGAGCGTCTAGCGAAGTCGCCAGTACATGCAATGAATCCAAGGCTCGACTTACACTTTTAAATCTGTGGACGCTTCATCTACCAACCTTGGGCCACAAGGAATATGCAAGAAACTTAGTCACATAATATGTGGAGGATAAGAATACGTTGCAAGGAAATCACTGCATAAATGCATCACGAGAAATTGGACCCGATGAAAAAAAAGGTTCTATTCGCAGTGGCGGGTGGTCCATCGGACACTGCATAACAATGTAGAACAAAAATAGGTTCCGCAATTGGCTTGGGTGCAACCATTTGGAAGATATACTGGGGCTAAGCCATATAAAATATCTTAGCTAAGGAAATATACAACCTGAGAGAAAAGGAAGAAAACAACAACAAGAAAACCAGAAAAAAGAAAACTTAAGTGGTTTTGTGTGTGTGTGTGTGTGTGTGTGTGTGTGTGTGTGTGTGTGTGTGTGTGTGTGTGTGTGTGTGATTTGGTGGGTTCTGCTTTCTTCATCGCCATCTCATAAAAAATTCGTCCCTAGATGACATAAAGAAAATTATATTCTGTCTGTATGTCTCAACTCCGCAGCCTAACCTGGATGGGAAGAGACAATACATAGTATTTTGATTACGATATTTTAATCCGAAATATTAATATTATTTTCCAATAATCAGTTTTGTAAAATTTACTTTAAGGAAATTTACTATTACTTATATTATTATTATTATTAATATCAAGGGTTAACAACAAAACCTCTTAAGGTATGGTTAACGGCGAACGCACTTGAATCAGCGGTGAACGCGCCAGCTACGGAAAACCAGTGATTGTGGCGAGGGGGCGATTAAGGAGAGAGAGAGAGAGAGAGAGAGAGAGAGAGAGAGAGAGAGAGAGAGAGAGAGAGAGAGAGAGAGATCGGAGCAACAAATAAATGTGTCCCGAGATCTCCAGCGACAGCAGACTAGCTCTCGAGTCCTAGAGGAGCTCGAGCACCTTTTGCGCGTGCAGCCGGTGCTTTCCAGCCCAGGGTTTCACGTAACCTTTTTCTAAAGCTCAAATCTCTCTTTTCCCACTCCCACTAATAAATGTTAATACATGTACTTTTAAATAAATCTCTAAAACTGAAAAAGTATCTCTTTTTTCTGTTTAACCATCCCAACTCTTATGCGCGGCATAGATACACCGGACCCTCCTCGGCAGCGATTCAAAGGAGGATTACGTGATATGCCAAGCCTTTATAAAGAGCCTCGTTCGAAGCGGCCAGTGCGTTGCTCGAGGGTGCGCCCTGAAGGGTTTTATCCAAAAAGACGCCTCCACGTTATTTCTCGTTTTTTACTACGCCCGGCAAGAGTGCCAATGTGCGGTTTTGTAGGGTCGAGCAAACACAATCAAAAAACAATCTTCATTTACGTTCACGGAGTTCCATCATATGGCGACTCTAGCAATGTAGGATTACAGAAAAAGAAAAAAATGATGATCATTTTAAGGTATTACCTCGAGTCAGCATACGATCCGTGTCTATCAAACTCCATTTAGCTGCATTTAAAAAGAAAAATACATAACGATGACAGCTGATCCATTGCATGACATTCTCTCGACCCTTCTTCTAGTTTTTGCCATAACGAGTTGATTAGATGAATGAAAAATCAAATACTGATATTTAACAACTATTCAAATATTAATAAATCGCCGGCCCTTCTGGCATACCCCATAGTATGATGGGTGACAAAATGTTAAAAAAATTCACAAGTACTTATTATAATAAAGTTTTGAACCTTCCTCGCATTTTTGCAAAATCGACTTGATTAGCGAAAATAAAAAATCGCTGCTAATTCATTGGGACTTAGCTTCCTCAAATTTTATAAATGGTTCCAATATGAAATTATTTATTCTATTTAATACTGTGTTGTGGTGAAAAATAAAAATAACAAGTCTATTGCTTTTTAATATGTCGAGATATATGTATATATTTAAATTTTGTAATTATTAATTTTGTATCATTAATTGTTTGTTAAAAGATAATTTAAAAAAATTATGAAATTATGATCATAAATTGCAGTCTACTTTCGAAGTATCGTACGATAGAATAATAGTTGTACGAAATCGAGCCTACATACGGCCCTGGTCGGTATACGTCACAACGATCACGTCACCTCGCACGATTCAAACGCTAGCCAAGCAGCAGATCTGCGCCAATCAGAAGAGACAGGCTCACTATCAATGTCCGGCAACACCGCCGCGGCGCTCAGTTGCGCTCTCTCCTGTGTACCCAGCACTTGCTCTACAGTGCCTCCGCGCACATATTATTCAAAGTTAAATTCAAAATATATCTGTATTTTCACCACTTACTTTTTGTCCAATCATTTATCGAATCCGGCATCATTATATAAATTGGTCCTTCGCAGACGTATGGACGAGGAAATGGTGAGTCCAAAATTAAAATTCTCTCAGTCGCGACGCGCCGCCATCTTGAACGCGCGCAATGAAAGTCAATCAAGACTTCACGACGACAATTTTCACTCCGCGTAAAACGCGAATAAATCAAAGTGTAAGAAGGAGAGAGTGAGAGACAAAGAAAGTAAATCTTTGTCTCTACGTCGAGTCTCGCGCGCGATCGATCAACTCAATTACGCGCCATCTCGATTTCGACGCCTAAGCAATCTTGCCAAGGCCATTCTCAGCGCCGTGCATGACGCTTCGAAACAGTGGGCTCAACTACATTGCCTCAACGCCCAAGCAACCGGAACCGACTCGAGAGCACGCTGCCCCCCCCCCTCCCCCCTCCTCTGGCTATATCGGCTCAGCAAGCTTACGGAGAACGCTGTCGAGAAGGACGCCGATCCGCCGCCATCTTGCTGCGAACATCGAGCTGCTCGACGGAAGGAGCATCGGAGTCATCGACGTCAGCTACTTCCAACTGAGTACGAGGCCGGTTACACGGAAATCACCTGCATGTGCGGGTAAGACGGAGAGATCAAGCTCTGCCCCACCATCGGTGACTCTACAGAGGTGCGGGTTTGCGCTGCCGCCGTCGACATCGTCATCGTTACATCAGCGGCGCGTGGCCGCCGCTAGCGTCGACATCGTTGATGCGCAAGCAGCCGATGCCGCCACCGCTCACGCTCACGGAGCGTCTGTACAGCGGTGCGTGATGACACACTACCGCCACCTCATACAACCAAGCTGCTCAAGCAGCTGCTGCTGTTAACTTCAGTTGCCCTGGACCAGGTGAGTCCCGACGACGACATACAGCAGTCTCTCGGAGGACCGAGAGAGACAGAGAGATCGAGCTCTGCTACTCCGCCATCATCACTAGAGTATATAAATACAAAATATCTAAGATCACCATACTTGACTGGGGTATCATAGGGTTTTTGGGGTCGCTGATTCCAAATCCGAGGTCCATTAAGCTGAAACACATCACGTTCAAAGTCATTTGAAGGTCAAATTGAAAAAGTTGATAAAGAAATCCAGATAAATAGATATATAGGTTTTTAGGGGCGCTGATTCCAAATCCGAGGTCCATTAAGCTGAAACACATCAGGTTCAAGGTCATTTGAAGGTTAAATTGAAAAAGTTGATAAAGAAATCCAGATAAATAGATATATAGGTTTTTGGGGTCGCTAAATTCAAATCAGGGGATCGATTTATCCCTTAAGATCATTTAGAGGTCTTTAAGGGGGTGGAGGGGGTCAGTGATGAGAGTGGGCATGATCCATTGAACGTGAAAAGTATTCAATAATACTAACAGATACAAAAAAATGTGTATTAACGTTTAATTAGTAATAATAAATCGATTTTATTATATTCATGATTATCGTTTTATCTACTAACAATAGTAAGTCATTACAACCTAAATGAATTATTCACCCCCCCCCCCCCTAGTTTCATCTGCCGTCCCCTCAAATGCTGAAAGTACTATCATTTGCCAACAGCATTTTTTAAAAGATTCGGCGCTATAAATCGTCTACACATGCGGGCATGTATACTATGGATCTCTTCTTATTTACTTTCTCCCTTAAAAGGGCAAAGGGGGAAAGGAAGAACGTGAATGATCCATGTAGGATGGTTTTTTCAATTTTATCGTTATCTACGATGATTGTAACTAATCAAGAATCATGTCATATGTAGCGTTACGCTAGTATGCTAGATATGCAAATGTTAGATAGAATATGCACAAGTTACCCTAGGCATAATGACGACTAGACGAAAAGCTTATGAATCTAGAAGTGATTCAAATAATCAAATGCAAATGAACAACTTGAGTGAAAAGACTGAGAGTTAATTCACATTATGAACATTATGAGCACTGAGTGCTCATCAAAAAACAAAAAGAAATCATTTGTTTAATAAAAATTTTCCTCTCTCCTTTTGCGAGTTCTCGCCATATAATGAATACGTGTCTAAACCCACGCTTTGTTTAACTACAAACGGACCCTCGAACACATAAAAAGAATTTGCAATTTTATGTTCGTCCTCATCGAAAACATTTTGTGTTCTTCGCCTTACCTTTTCATTTTCGGTGCGCGTATTTCCGGGCTAGTTCGATTTTTTTGTTCTCGGAGCACGATATCATCCACCCGCGCGATCTTTATGTACTTTTCCCATATACGCGTGGCTTTACGACCATAGTGTAACTCGACAGGTGCACACCCGGTCATCTCATGAGGTATATCATTTATTAGATACTGTATTACTTTTACATACCTAACCCACCCGCTATTTTTGTCCTTGACGAACGTTCGGAAAAAACGACCCGGTTTCAGATGCACACGCTCTACCATGTTACTTTGCGGGTGCCGAATCGAAAAAAAATATGGGCCGCACACCTTCTTCCTGTCACTTAGTTAACCATATTTTGCTGTGAACTGTGTACCGTGATTAGAAATTATCGACTCCGGCTTGCGTAAGTTAGAGCGTAATCGTCAAATATCTTCTTAATCACTGCTGCAGTGGTTCCCTTTTTAAGGCAGGTTTGCCGTGGATTTGCCCTATTTATTCAATAATTTTTATTTCATACAAAAAATAATCTTTATTGTTCAAACTTTTTACATATTAAAATACACATTTTGAAGATATAAAATTTTTTTTTTTTACGGATTTTTTTTAACAAAATGGCCGCCTCAAAATTATTTTTTGTTTGACTGTCGACGCGATATCTCACCAACGGATCATCTGAAATAAAAAAACTAAAAAGATTCTTAAAACTTATAGTTTTGGCTATTGCATGATCTAGGATTATAACGATCAATAAATTTTTCAAAAAGTTATAAGCAATTTATGTTGCAAAAAAAGAGCCAAAAAATTCAAAAGTCTGCCATTTTGTTTTTTTCCTGTAAAAATGAAATATCCTAGACTATGCAATAGCCAAAACAATAAGTTTTAAGAATCTTTTTAGTTTCTTGATTTCAGATGATCCGTTGGTGAGATATCGTGTCGACAGTCAAACAAAAAAATAATTTTGAGGCGGCCATTTTGTCAAGAAAAATCCGTAAAAAAAACAAAAATATTTTTTATATGTTCAAAATGTGTAAATTTATATGTAAAAAGTTTGAACATTAAAGATTATTTTTTGTATGAAATAAAAATTATTGAATAAATAGGGCAAATCCACGGCAAACCTGCCTTAAAGGGTAAAAAACCACGTACTTACTAAAAGTATCGATCGTCATTAATAGAGGCCTTGACCCCCCGCCCCCCCCCCCCCCCCCCGTAGACACCGGCAACGGGCCGTAGAAATCAATTGATAGCGTCTCGTGTGGATTATTTATTAATATGGGCTGGGTAATCTCGTGGGATTTACGCGTAAGATATTTAGTCTTTTGGCATGTATCGCAATAAAAAGTATGCTGAAATCATTTTAATTATTTGTCGCGTTTAACGTTATCGTAAAGAACGTGCGTTTCAATTATAAAGTTTTCTAACCCCCCCCCATAACACTACCTTTGGACGATCTATCGTTTTCTTAAATAATGGATCACCCTATAAAACACATTGTTTTTTCATGTTTTCGTTTTTCTCACGCAAACCCTTTATACTCTCCGACCTAAACCCGTCCTCCTTTTGCAAATTTTTCAAGTTGTTGCATATTTTTATTAGTTCCGAGCTCGGCTTCTGTGTTAAAATCGCGGTTATAATTATTTCCGAATTGTTTTCCGCCTGACTTGATGCAAAATCATCGGAGTGACATAAATAACCGCGAGCGTCTCTTTCTCTGTCGTAAAATATGCGCACTCGCTCTCCTTTAGCGTCCTACTGGCAAAGCGCATGATCTCCTCGTCATCATTATTATTTAATTGCGAGAGTACCGGGGCGCACGCAGAATCATTACTATCCGTCGTGAGGATATAAGTGCGCTTAGGATCGGCATATTTTAGAATAATATGTTCGTCAAATGCATCTTTTGTATCGTCGTATGCCTTTTGCTGTTCAGCCGTCCAGTGAAAACCCGCCCTTTATATCAATAGCTCAACAAGAGGCTTAGAGTAACTAGAATTGTTTTTCACAATATTTGCATAAAAGTTTAGAAAACCGAAAAAACTTTGTTACTCTGTTACGTTTTAAGGTCTTCTAAAAATTTTTATTGTGCGGATTTTCTATAGATCAGGTCTTATACCCTGTGCCGATATAAAATGGCCCAAGAATTCTATCTCTTTGCACAAAAACTGCGATTTTTTAAAATTCAGTCCTAAATTATATGATAACAATCGATCATATAGATTACGTAAATGCACTAGGTGTTCCTCAAAATTTCTAGACTTTATTACCATGTCATTCACGAACAAAACTAGAAAACTATCAAAATCCGAGGTTGCCTCGTCCAAACCTCTTATCAATGACGCGCCACTCGTTTTAACGCCGGACGGAACCATATTGTGCTCATAAACGTGGTTATCGCATTTAAATGCGGTGTATTTACGGCACCACGCCGCCAATTTTACCTGCCAATCTAACGCCAATTTTACCTGCCACTGCACGTAAAGTCTGACGTGCTCGTTATTGATTTTCTCTAGCATCTTTGCAAAATCTTCTCAATCCCTGGCAGTTACTCGCAATCGTCAACTAATTTCGCGTTTAACTTGCGCGCATCTAAGCATAATTTCACCGACCCGTTTTTTCTCTTAACGACCGTGATCGGGTTAATGCACTGTTAGATCTTCGAATAATGCCGAGTTTTAATATCCGATCGATCACTCGCTTTATTTCCTTTCTGCAGCAGAACGGTATAGGGTATGGCTTAATATAAAAAAGCGTATCGTCCTTTAACATGAGCTCAGGCTCATAAGTTGTCAATAGACCCGGCTTTTTTTCAAACAATTCTTTGTAACAAACTATTAGTGATTTAAATTTTTCTTTCTGTGAGTCTGTGAGACTGTTTCTTGGTTGTTAATTTGAAGAAGAAGCTGCTCATTTACCAAGTCTATTAATACCTTAAGATCCTTTTATGTATCGTACCCTAAAATACATGGCTTTATTAATTTTGGTACGACAATAAAAATTATTTTTGTCAGCCCCCCTATTTCGATATTCAAAAATACTTGGATTTTCAATTGATTCTCCCTTTATCAGTTGTCCGCTTATGGGCAACGTCGAGTACCAGCCTGGTACTGGTTCATAATTTTTATGGAATCATAATAAAATTTTTATGTTAAACTCCAAGAAGTTGTATTTTTTGTTATTCTCTCTTTTCTATTATTTTCTTAATCCCGTAATTAATAAACGTATTATTTATTACTTTTTAGAATGATTTTTTTTAAGTCTATTCTATTTGCATGACGCAAAAAAATAATTACTCAAAAAAGTGTGTTTTTTATCATTAATAAAAGATAATTTTAACCCTTCGTGCACATAAGTTACAGCTATGGTGCGGGGAAACTGTTTACATTTCATAGGGTCCCGAGCCACGCTGAATCCGAATCCGAGGTCAGATTTTGAAAATTCAAGATGGCGGATCCAATATGGCGGACGGGAAAGTAAAAAATCGAGATTTTGAAAAACAAAATTTTTTTTCGTATTCTACGTGAAAACACAAATAGATACTGTCTTCGAGCCGCGCTGAACCCGAATCCGAGGTCAGATTTTGAAAATGAATTTTTTACTCAAGAACTAAGAGAGATATCGAAAAAACAACAAGAACAGTTTCTATTTGTGTTTTCACGTAGAATACGAAAAAAAAATTTGTTTTTCAAAATCTCGATTTTTTTACTTTCCCGTCCGCCATATTGGATCCGCCATCTTGAATTTTCAAAATCTGACCTCGGATTCGGATTCAGCACGGCTCGGGACCCTATGAAATGTAAACAGTTTCCCCGCACCATAGCTGTAACTCTTATGTGCACGAAGGGTTAAAATGTATAAAATTATGATCATAAATTTCAGTATACTTTCAAAGTATTGTACAAAAAAAATAGTTATAAAACAAAAACGAATCGAAGAATCTTCATTTTTTTTGTAATTCCGTATGTTCATCAAAAAACAAAGAAAATCGTTTGTTTAATAAAAATTGACTTCGACATTCTCGAGATATAACCAATAAAAATTAAAGAAAATACAACCTCAAATGTCTTAAAAGATAAAAGACCTTATAGTCTGGGCAAAGAGTTCAGGTCCAAGAGATAGTGGAAACCTACCCGTTTCAGCTCAATTTATTTTAATACTTTTCCATCATATGTTTTCGAGATATCGTTTAAACAAAAAATGACGTTTTCGTATTTAACAAAAAAAGGGAGATAGCTTATAGAAAATGTCATGTCGGAGAAGCTGGTAATGTTATGCTCTTCAAAATGCATTTATACTGAAGCGATCGATTTATTTCTAACATACTAAAATAATTTACTTCATCGATTTAAGAATATCGTAGTACAGAGAAATAGTTCTAAAACAAATACGGGTCGAGGAATCTCAAAAATTTATTTTTAATTCAGAACGATTATTAAAACTACCTTTCTGAAAAATTTCAAAAGGAATAATGCCATTTTACTCAAGTTATTGTACAGCATAGAAAATCGGTTTATTTTACATAATGATTTTTCTCTCTGAAGCTGAAAAGTACTAAGACTTAAAAATTTTGCTGATCATTCCTCTCCATATTCCTAATCATCACAAATTTTTTCAAGAATTTTCCGTTGCATGTTTCCGAGATATAACCGTTTGAACAAAAATGATGTTTTAATCTATAATAAAAGAAGGGAAGAAAAACCACTAAAAGACAAAAACGGATCGGAAAACAAAGATATTTTTGAACCGCCTTCCTTTAAGAAAAACAAAAAACTGAGCCCCGAAACATTAATTTTTATTGGGGATTACTCGAGATATAGATGGATACATACACACACACGTACACACGCACACACACATACAGACACACACGCACATACACATTGATTTTTAACAATAATTTACAAAGATTACTAAAATGCCATTCCTTCCGTCATAACCATGGTAGGATAAGTTGAAACATGTCCAATAAATTCAGAAATACTTATCACAACATTAATCCGACCCTTCCTCGAGTTTTTGCCAAATCGATTTGAGGAGCGCGAATGAAATATCAAACAATGTTATATGACAATAATTCGCATATATTAATAAAGCGCCATTCCTTCTGTCATATCCCATGGTATAATAAGTTGAAAAATGTACAAAAAATTCAAAAATACTTGTCACAACATTAACCCGACTTTTCCTTGAGTTGTGGCCATTTTGACTTAATTAGCACGAATGAAAAAATAAACACTGATATTTGATAATATTTTAAATATTAGTAAAACGCCCTTCCTTCCGTCATAACCCATGGTCGTATGGTTTGGAACATGTCCAAAAATTTCTCCACTACTTATCATATGTGACGTACAAAGAAGGACAAGTAAGCAGCGAGAAGAAGAAAGTAGACGTCAGGATCCGATTCTGGGACCTAAGCGTTCGAAGCTCATGCTCGGACCACAGAGCGAACGTCTACGATATAAGCCGAGCGCACCGTAGTCTACATATTTCTTATCACTGACGTCTCAGCTCGTACTACGAGCGTCGCGGATGCATATATCCGTGTCACTGCTCTCTACCGACAGGCGACGTACTTGGCCCCTCAACTCTTCCTTATCGATGCTACCGCTTGAGACTTTGTTAACTCGGGCAATTAAACACATATACTTCAAACTCATTAACTTGTCGGAGGGTAAGACAGAAATCTTCAGTCCAAAGGTGTGGGTAGGAACATTCGAGAGAGTCCCAACCAACCAACCGTACTCTCTCCGCCAGTGATGCTACAGTTGTTACGTACAGGGACGTGCGTGGGTAGGAGAGAGATGGGATGCTTGCGTTATTTGCACGAGGCAATTAAGCTCCGTTGTTCGTCGGTGGTTGGGGTGTACTTGCATTTATTGGGCTAATGAGAAAGAGGTGTGTGCAGTGTCTCTGCTCGTGTTGTTCTAGCACGAGATGCGCCTGTTCTGCGCCGCGAAGTCGGCGTGCACGATGAGTGTGTGGCGCTAGCGTAGCCGCGCGCTTTCTCGCTCGTCACAGAACACTTGTGCGCAGCGAGTGCGAACGCTAGTCCGCGTCCGTAACACGTTCGTGAATCGCATGTCAACGCCTCGGTCACGTAAAATATATGTGTGTGAGTGATGTATGTGTGCTATTGTCCGATCTCTTCTTAAGTACATTAGAATTACGGGGGAGTCTGGTCTAGCCGATCGAAAGAATCGACTTATTTTTTTGCCTTAAAACCTTCCTATACATATGTAGAATACATTCCCAAAGATATAGCATCAAATTCGACCTTGAACCGTAGTTATGACCGGTATGTGCTAAGCAGGTAGAACGGGGAACAGAGTGGCCCGAAAACTTTAAACGCGCTGTTCTTAAACCACGTTTTTTGAATCGGTGGCAATCGTAGCTCATAGAATTTTCGACCGATTGACTTCATCGATGGCTTAAATGAAAGCTAATTGAATTTTTGTTCGGAATATCTATATATATGGATATTAAAATCGCATTATCGATATTGAATTTTCTTTTTTAGATATACTTTTACATGTACCAAAAGTTCTGTAATGAAAAATAAATTTTATCTCTGAAAAAAACGCATTTTAAGAAAACCTCAGCTGAACCTGACTTCCCCTTTAAAGAAATAAAGGAAAGGATTTATTTTCAATAATTGTTATCGCGGTTCTAGTGTTGAGCGAGTACAGCAAGGCACTGTAAGAAATCCTGGAGTACGTGTGACTAGCAGAAAGTGGAGTCGCGAAGGAAAGTAATCAGGTGTACACTGATAGTTTTTATACGTAATTAACAAAATGAGATTTTATTTGCTCCTTAAAAAGTGTTATGTATAGGTTTAATGTGTGTGTGTACGTCTGTGTGTGAATTTCATTTAAAATAGACAAACGACTGATTGTGTTAGGCACCTTGCGCGTAGTGATAGGCTTCGCGAGGACGCCAACTAGATACCTTGTCTGATGTGAATAGATACGCGGTCAGAGCGGAAAAGGGCGAAATTGACCGACGCTTAAATTTTTGCTTCAGCCGTAATGCCGTGCAATTCGGAGAAAGGGAAAGTCTTTCTCTCGCTGCTCTCGCAGCGACCCCTAGCGAAGTTCCTGGAAGGAATCGCCGTAAGAGCAGCATTTTGATTGCGGCCGCAACAATCAGAATAATATTTGTTATAATGTGTTACACCAATATTATTTGTTATAATTGCTTCTAATGACGTGCTTTTCACAGATTTTGATAATTAAAAAAAATTACTTAATGCTCTTGATTATTAGCATATAATTTTGGAAATTTTAAGTAATACTTAAGAAAAAAGTATCTAAAAGCTACTATAATTGTCTCTGAAAGATTTGTGCATGTATCATATAGTCATTTTTTTTTTTTTTTTATTAATTTATTTAATGTCACATGCACCTGGGGAGGTTATTAGTGACCACATGAATATTTTACATTATTTTACAATATGAGATATGATACATTGTATTACGACAGTGGTACAATAATTGTATTGGATGGTACATACAGGTAGAGAGATTAAATATGATAATTTACATTATATAAGATGTAGGTAGTTGATTTCTTGGAGATACTTGAGCAGGTTGTTGCAGGATTCTCTATTTTGAAACATATCTTTCATTTCGGCAGGTATATTGAATTTCATCCGTTCGATTTGATATTTGTGGCAATCGGTTAATAAGTGTTTTACTGTGAGTGTCGTGTTGCATGAGTCGCATTGTTTCGGTTCTGATTTAGTAATAAGGTGGCAGTGAGTGATATTGGTATGTCCTATTCTTAATCTGGTCAGGGCTACTTGACTTTGCCTATTTAATTGGGTAACCTCATTTTTTTCGTAAAAATTTGATTTAACTTCATGTATTTTTAGAGAGCCTATTTTTTTCCAGGAATCATTCCAAAAATTTGCAGTGGCATTTATAGCATGTATTTTGAGTTCTTTATGGTAGATTGGTACTTTTTGTACTCCAAAGGGGAGAAGTGCTGCTTTTTTTGCTGCCGCATCTACTTTGTCGTTTTCTTCTATTCCAGTATGTGAAGGGATCCATAAAAATTTTATATTAGTGATGATTTTGTCGTTTTTTTTCCGGATTAGTTCCTGTATTATATCTTTTATTATTGTGTTTTCTGATTTTTGATTTTTTAGTGCACTGAGGACACTTTTGGAGTCAGTAATTATTAAAATCTTGGTTTCCTTCAGTTGTCTTGTTAGTTTTATAGCTTTTAGAATAGCATATGCTTCGGCTGAGAAAATTGAGAATTCATCTGGAAGTTTAAATAGTAACTCGTTTCCTGCTGAAATTACTGCACCTCCAGTTCCTGATTTTGACTTCGATCCGTCGGTGTATATGAACAAGTAATCTTTATATTTCTGTTTGATGTCAGCAAAATTAGCGAGTATTGTGTTTGAATTTAGATTATTTTTAAAGCCCTGGAAGGCATCATCAATTATTATTGGTGGTTCGATTTTCCATGGAGGAAATTCGAATTGGTTCCTCTGTATAATTGGTTGTAGGTTTATATTGTTAGTTTTTAGATGTTCGAGGACGCGTAGGTAAAATGGTTTTGGGAGGCTGGGTTTTTTCTTGAATAAATCTATGTAATTATCATTAAAGGTGAGTTTGTGGACCGGATTTGTTGGTGTAGTGGCAATCGAAATCGCATATGAGAGACTAAGTTGAATTCGTCTTATGTGGAGAGGCGGCATTCTGGCTTCACTTAGAATTGCATCAACGGGGCTAGTGCGGAATGCTCCGGTAGCAATTCTTGCTCCGGCATTGTGAATGGGATCGAGCAATTTTAAGGTATTTTGTGAGGCTGAATTGTATACGATTGAGCCGTAGTCAAGTTTTGATCTGACCAATGCTTTGTAAGTTTTTATTAAGACATTGTATTCGGCTCCCCAATTTTTTGAAGACAGAATTTTTAATATATTTAGTCTATTAAAACAATCTTGCTTGATGTTTTTTATATGGGTTGTCCATTTTAGTTTCGAGTCGAAGGTTAGTCCTAAAATTTTTACATGATCAACAACTTTAAGTTTATTTTCGCAGAGTGTTAAGTTGAATTCATTTTTTCTTGTATTTTTCCTATCGAATACTGTAACTGTTGATTTCATTTGTGAGGATTTAAAACCAGTTTTAGCTGAGAATTCTTTAAGTTTGTTTAACACATTTTGGAGCAGTTCTTGAGTCGTTTTTAGATTTTTACCTATTAGGAATAGTGTAAAATCGTCGGCGAACAGGCTGTATTTTATCGGAGCAAAAATTATTTTGGTGATGGCATTTATAGCTATAAGAAAAAGTGTTACACTTAACACTGAGCCTTGGGGTACGCCATTGTCGATTTCTATTGAGTCCGACAGCTGGCCGTTTACTCGAACACGTATTAGTCTGTTTTTAAGAAAATTAGAGATAAAATTAATCATATTGCCACCGATATTGAGCTTTGCAAGCTCTCGGATAATACGCCTTTTCCAAATCATGTCGTAAGCCTTCTCAATGTCGAGACATATCGCTACCAAGTGGTGATTTTTCACGAACGCCTCACAAATACTAGATTCAAGGGCAATTAGGCAGTCATTTGTTGAGTGATATTGCCTGAAGCCATGTTGACTATCCCTTAAATTAAGTTATTTTTTTCCAAAAACCATCGGAGTCTTCTGTTTATAATTTTTTCTAGTAACTTACATAAGCAGCACGTGAGCGCTATAGGTCTATAGCCTTCAATACTATTTTTGTTTTTTCCGGGTTTAGGTACCGGATTAACAATGGCTTCGAGCCATTGTTTTGGAAAAACGTTTTTTGTCCATATAACATTATATAGATTGACAAGGTATTTTAGTGCTTTTTCAGGTAGATTTTTTATGAAGATATTCGGTATTTTATCCGGTCCAGGACTTGAGTTTTTGCAGGTTTTTATTGTAGTGAGTAATTATGAATATGATATTTTAGTATTAAGGCTTGCTGTATCACTTGTTAATTCTATTTTTTCTATATGTAGTTTTTCTTTTTCCATTTTACTTTTATATTTTAAGAACTCTGTATCAAAGTTGGAGTCGCTAGAATTTTTGGCAAAGGTATACGCAAGGATATCAGCCATATTTTTTGCGTCAGACGTGATGGAATTGTCTTCTCTATAGATTGCATTTATTTCGCTTTTTCTTTTTTTTCCGTTAAATAAGTTTATTTTCTTCCACATCTCATCGCTTGAAACGTTACTTGTTAGAGTGGATATAAATTTTAACCATGCTTCTTTTTTGCATCTTTTTATAGTTTTTTTTGAGAGAGCGCGCTTTAATTTATATGCTAGTTGATTATCTTCAGTATTTTGCTTTTTTTACCTGTTGAATGCGTGTTTAGTTTCTTTTACCGCATCTTCGCATTCTTGATTCCACCATGGGGCGTAATTTTTTTCAAAATTACCTTGTGTTTTGGGAATCGACTTTTGAGCAGCTTCATTAATTAGTTTTTCAAAATTTTCTATTAATTCGTCGATTTTGTCTAGTTTGGTTTGTTCGGGGTTTTCTAAGAGGTCTATATTTTCTTCAATTAAGGCTTGAAATTTGTGCCAGTCGGCTTTTTTGAATTTCCATCTTTTATCAAAAATAGGAGAGTTTATTTGTTCGTTTTCAATTTTTATATAAATTGGAAAGTGGTCACTGTTATATAGATCGGAACATACTGACCATTGAAGTTGATTTGTAATGCTAGGGTGGCATAAAGTTAGATCAATAGCGCTAAAAGTTGCATTCGATACATTGAAATGTGTTGCTTGTGTAGAGTTTAGAAGCGATATGTTGTGATTCAATAGAATATTTTCAATCTGCTTTCCTCTCATATCTGTTCTGTTTGATCCCCACAGCGTATTATGACTATTAAAGTCGCCTACTATTATATATGGTTTGGGTAATTGATTAATAAGATCGCTTATTTCTCTGTTGTCTAGATCGTAACTATTAGGTATATAAACGTTACAGATGCATAATTTTTTTGATTCAATTATTATTGCTGTTGCAATAACTTCCAGGTTACTTTTTATATTTAATTCGGAATAATGGATATTTTTTTTAATATATGTTGATACTCCTCCACTAGAAGACAAGCAATTTAATCGATTTTTATAGTGTATTTCAAAACCTTTAAGTTCAATAAAAGAGTTATTTTTAAAGTTTGTTTCTTGTATACAGATTATTTGCGGTTTTTCATCATTTATTATTTTCTGTAGAAATTCTAGGTGCGATCCTAGACCGTTAATATTCCATTGTATAATTTTACTTGTCATTATTCTCGATGGAAGAGGATTCATCGCCTGAGGATACAGAATTTGTTGACATTTCTATATCTTTGTTGTTGTCGCTTTTTTTCAACTTATTTATAGTTCTAGTGAATTTGTTTTTAATGCTTTTATCGAGTAAAAGAGGATACAGTTCGTTCATTAGAGATATCAAATCGTTTACATCATCACAATATTCTTTAGCAATCAACAATGGTGTGCTAGAACCTTGGATATTTTCAAGAAAGCTTTTAAATTGAATAAAATTTAATAGTTTATTAGGTTCGTTAAGAGTGGTTTCTAGCGGGGCAATCATATCGTTGAGTGATTTAGTATTTGCTTCCTTCTTTATTGCTTTTCGTTTTTGTGTTGCTGGTTCGACAAATTTAACAGGGATATTATCGTTGCAGAGATTTTTAGTATCTGCAATTGAATCAGTGTCATCTGAAACTTTGGATCTAGTTCTTTTTAGGTTAGTACTGTTAAGTGTAGTAGGGTTATTAAAGGTCATTTCATTGTTTTGGGTGATGCTTACTTCTATACGATGTTCGCTTTCTTGTGTAGTTTCTATGTTTTGTGTTGGTGGGGACAAACTGTTTTCTATTGTTGTATTATCGATAGCTTTGGATGTAGTGTTATTAGAGGTAGGGCAGTTTTTCGCAATATGCCCATCCTGCTTGCAAACGAAGCATTTTAGACCGTCAGCTGAGAGATATATCCAAAATGTTGTTTCGTCATGTGTAATCCTTAAAGACGGGGGTAATTTGCCGACATCATCGGGATGTATGTACATTTGACGTCTAAAACTTAGAACGTGGGCGTAGCCTTCCTCTGGAATTCCAGCTTTTATAAAAGATATCGAGGAGCTTCGCCGTATCTGTAAGTTGTCTATTATCTCTTCGATGGGTGTGTGGGGAATTGAGGGACAAACATTTGAAATAATTACACGTTTGTGTCTTGTCAGAAGTAGACGTATTTCAAGGACTGACTCACCAATGTTTATTTGTGACTGTTTGTTTACTAGCTCTTCGGCCATTTCCTTACTCGATAGGAATACACATACACGACCATTTGAGATTTTTGAAGCAAATCTTACGTTGGTTTTACCTACTATTTCACCAATTGCGCACACATATTCTTTTAACTGTATTCCTTCTTTACTTTCTATGACAATGGCTGCATCTCTCTTGGGGAATTGATCACTCTGTGTAATTGCTGCGTAACTTTTACTTCGATTGATTAGTGTATTAGAAACATTTGTTTGTTGGGATGACTGAGAGGCCCCGTTGTTAAGGGCCATCTCGCCGAAGGATGTAGTTTAGAGTTGCACCGAAGTGCAACTCTTTACGCGTATCTTGTACACTCACACCACTCTGTTTATTTGTATGTTTTCGTTTGACACTATATGATCCGCATTAACTCGCGTACTGTATGTTTACAAGCAGCGAGCCTTAGACACTTCCGATCGCTACGACTGTTCGATCGATGCATATAGTCATTTGTGTATTTATTCACTGCACATAAGCACTTTGTTTCTCTCATTATCTGCATCCGGTGATGATCTGCTGCTTTACTGGACACCTGGCTGGGGGCGGGGGAGACTGTTGCAGTCTTCCCTCACAGCTTCATTGCTGCTACGGAACTAGCATCAGCACATCCCTCCGCTCCACATCGTACGGTATCGGCAGCGCGATTCTCGGCGCAAAGCCTAACTCCTCCATTGAGACGTAGTGGAGCCTCGGGGCTTCCGCCGATCTTTACGCCGGCCGTAATCTCGCCATGTCTAATGTCTCGCTAGTCTCGCTGCCTCTGAAACTGGATAAAATCGCATTAAACGACAGGACCCCCGGGAAAAATGAATACACATATCGCCAATGCAACAATAACGAGGCCTATTATTGAATAAGAAAAGTTCATGACTTGTGCTTAGGCAAGGCCTATGCTTTTTGAATTATATTATGAAAATTAGTACTCGTTTTGAGCGTATCAGTATGAATTCCGTACAAGTTTTTAGCTTTCTTATTAAAATCCTGCTCATCGTCAAAGAATGTCAAAAAATTCTACGAATCTGAAAGTTGATGATAATGTGATGATAGCATTGTGCTAAAAAAATTAGCAGCCGATTTTAGTAGTATAACAACATATATTATTTTCATAATTTTTCGAATTTTTACCTCAGCACCAAAAGTTTCCCTTCCAGAAGAATGACGCATATATATATATATATATATATATATATATATATATATATATATATATATATATATGTGTGTGTGTGTGTGTGTGTGTGTGTGTGTGTGTATATATAAGAACCTTATATACATGTCAAAATTGGTTAGAGAAAAAAATTTCTTTTCTTCGATTTCACAGAGAATTGCCCAATTATATATATAAAAGATATATGTGTATATAGGGTTCTTATGAGTGTCTGTAAATCTTTTCAGATTTTTTTGACTAAGTATGTTCGAACTACAATGGGTCAAAGACGGTAATTTTACCACTTTTTTGCATTTTGGAGCTGTTTTGAATGATTTTTAGCTCAATAGGAGTGCATTTGACGCTAAAATTGAATTTGACCTTTTTCTATGAAAATTTTCTGAATTTTTAAAAAATACATTTTAAGGATCATATGACCCTTCATTACATGGATTTAGTCCATTAGAAAAGTCACAAGTTGAAAAAAGAGAGCTCGATCTCGGTCGACTACCAAAAAATTCATGGAGATGCCTTTTTTTAGTACAAAAATACCCGTATAAGTCCCAGAACGACAATCAATCTGTATTTCTTACAAAAAATAAAAATAATAGTCAAATTATGCTAAAATATGATTAAAATGCCTATTTAGCACCATTAATAATGTGGTCCTTGAAATGAATATATATATATATATATATATATATATATATATATATATATATATATATATATATATATATATATATATATATATATATATATATATATATATATATATATATAAAATATCAATGTTAATGAAACAGGCTATATTTTCTAATTGAAGGTCCATTTGATAAAACTACGGGATCGGTCTTCATTTTTAGGTATTAAAAGACTATCTCTAAAGTTCCATCAAAATACGGGACCCGGACTCAGTGCACTCTAATTATAAGTGCCGAGTTTTTTACCGGCAGGCAAACAAAGTCGTGTTTGCCTGCTTCTCAACGCACACTTCTATACATACAAGGCTTATATAAAAGAATGAACGTATTTTTAATCGTTTAAAAATGTAACATTTAAGTAAATATTTACAGAATTATATTTTTATAATGTATTTGAAATGTGTCCAGCGTATTATTATATAGCGTATTATTCTTATTTACCAACCCGTACAGAGAATATACGTCTCTTTACGGGACACTCCTACCGCCTGTGTGTTGGAGTGTTTGATCATAAACCCAACCTATGTGTACCCCACTGGATTCCCGCATTCGCCCAGGGACATGTCCTATGACGGGGGGTAAATTAGACCGATCAAGAAAACCCATACCAGGAACCAACCGGTATGAAAGTCAAACATAGATACCTTTTACTTCTACGAAGAGTACTTAAATTTTCACTATTGTGATCGGGTTCCCGATCAGCCACCCATCCAAGTACAAACCGCGCCCAGCGCTGCTTAATTTGAATGATTGATCACTCGTGCACCCACGGATCCCTCCAGTGATTCCGCCTGTATCCAGCGTATTATTTTAAATTTAATAGAAACATACTGAAAATACGTTTAGAAATAAGATGGAATAAGATATTGAAAAGTGCAAAAAAAGTGTATTTAGAGTTTGTCTTTTAACACCGTGTGCTTTGCATGTGAAGTGATAAATTATTTTTAAAATGATAAAAATCGTATAGAAGTAAAATAATATTCATATAAGTTCTAGTTTCGTGTTTATTGGGCTATTGCATATATGATATTCAAATTTGTATATAGTATTGATTGATATTAATAAATAATTATCCTAAGCATTTTAAATTCATACAAATTTTTGCTACTTATGTTTATTCTATTCATAACTTGCAAATTATTATAAATTTTTCAGGTGCACTTCACAATCAATCAACTGGCATTGTCAGGATTAAAGGTCAATAGATTAGATATGTACGGTGAGAAGTATAAACCTTTTAAGGGTGTCAAATATGTAACTAAAGCTGGAAAGTTTCAAATTCGTATGTAATTTTTTATAAATAAAAGATATTAGCAATATTATTTTGCTTCATTAGGGTTCTTTTGCTTTTTCTAAAATAATGTTTTATAACAATGAACATTAATTAATCGGATAATTTGATTAATTTCAATGTTTTTGAGAATGCTAAATTAAAATAAATAAGGTTTTCAAAAATGGCTATCTGTATATATTGTGATGGTTTATCATTTTGTATACTACACTCGCAATGCAATCAAATGGATGCGCGATTCAGAGGAAAAAATGTTCGATTCGACTTATACAGTTAAACAAGGTAATGGTATCATTACAATTAATATGTAATGATACCTTTTTCACACTCAAAAGTATAAGGTATGAGTCTCTGTAAATTAAAGAGTATACTCTACTACTCACTTTTATAATGAATATAACAAACTTTGTGCCCCTTCGCTACTTTCAAAGTAAAGTGTTAAATGACAATTTTTGTCATTTAACATTATTTTATGTTAATATTCAATCAACTGTAATATTGTGTAGAACAATTTAATTCGAGTTAATTGGTGTTTTTTTTATGTACAACATAAATAAAATTTGTAAAGTCGACTAGCAGAAAACGTTCAAAACCGATAAGAATACTGAAAAACAAAAAGCATAGCCATACTAAGAAGACAATTGAAAAATAATAATGAAATTTACATAAAAAAATTAGAAAAGTTTTTTTTAACACGTGCATAAACTAGGCTCTTTTCCATGCATGTAAAGTGAATGGAAAATTGTTCATTTTGAGCGTGGTTTACAAATCTGTCTAGAAATGGCTTCATTTCCTTCCTTGTAAAAAATATCAATTCAACAAATTTAAAAAAAATATCTCAAATATTTAAAATTTTGAAAATTTTTCAAAGTTTATAATTAATATGTATGTGTTAAAAAGTGTCTATATATGCACTTATTATAAAAGTTACGGTGTGTAACAGGGGGAGGGGGGCAATTTCCAACTCGGGTGATGATCTTAGCCCTCATCTTTGTCGCGGGCACCTTGGGCGTTTTCGACTCCGACTCGTGCAACATCATCCTACCCTCGCTAGACATAGCCCATTCCCCCCTAATTGCACAATACAATATTTCCAAATCAACAAAATTTTCAAAATTTGTGAATCAAATTTTCAAGATTTGTCAATAAAATTTTCAAGATTTGTCAACTAAATTTTCAAAACTTTTCAACTAAGTTTCCAAATTTTTCATAAAAATTTTCTACATTTTTAACCTTTAAATTCGCCATTTTTACTCTACCATCATTAATGGTCTTTAAGGTGGCGGTTAAAAAATACTTCGCAGGCTTGGATTGAATGTTGTTGTCAGTTAGTCTTATTTATTTAATTTATTTATTTATATTAATTTATTTATTCATTTTACTTATTTTATCTCTCTCTTTTTACCTTTTACGTTTTACTAACAGACAGGGACAGTATTTAAAAGTATGCGAGTATTTATTAGTATGAGTGAAAATGAGTAATTATTTTAATGTGTGTATGTAATTTAAATTGTATGACTGATAGATATAACGACATGATTGGGAATTTATGTTTACATTTTTACAACAAAGTGCAATACTTTATGTACCTATCTTCACATACGTCCTATTATATTTTATGTAAATCAACGATGTGATATTTTGTTTTTTTATTTTTAAGAAACATATGTGAACCGTATTTTTGTAATATTTACAAATAAATATTATATCTATCTATTTATCTCTCTCTATTCCTCGCGCTGGCTTGTAGCTGCCCGACTCGCTTTCGCTGCTGGGCTCTTTCTCCTGCGCCGCTCCTCCTTCTTTATCAGTGGCGCTGGTGATGAAGCGTTCGCCTCCACCAGTTGTTCTTGCATCCAGGCATGCGGAAATCACCATACACAGCACAAGCGCGAACATGTGCAGCTGCGAAGCGGTATAATTGCTAAGATGACGGCAAGCGAGCAGAAAGCGTGGTGCGCGACACGATAACGTTAGCGACAATAGCCTTTCTCCACAGTCTTGGCAGCGTCTCTTCACCTGCTCTCTCTTGCCTACCTGCTGAAGCGCGCGACTGTCAGATGACGACACTCGGCCTATTCTCGTTTCAAAAATTCATTTATTCATATAAACCGAATAAAAATAATTTTTTTAAATGTTTACTCATTAACGATCTTTTTAAATGATTTAAAATGTTAGCAGTGTTTAGTTACCATTTTTGTTAACAAGTACAATTCTTTTTAACTCTGCCTTAATTTTCATTTTGGCGCTCGAACCTCCTTAAAAAAACTTTGTTTGTAGTTTCCTTGCGAGAGGGAATCAGAACTGCTCTACCACTTTCTTCTGTTTTCACGAGCGCGTCGCTGGCGATAAAACTAATCATCCCGTTCGCGCTCGCTTTCTTCCTGCCAGACCTCGCAAGTCGCCCGACATTCGCTCGGCTTTCCATCCTATTATGACGCAAGTATTTTTTCTTTTAATTTATTTTATTAATTTCATACAAGTCAAGGCTGTTGTTAAAATATACAAGTTCAATTTAATATTAATTCTGATTTCCGATTATTTCGTCGTCCTGTTCACTCCTGCTTCTAATACACCATATTTCGGCATATTTTCGTTTTGCGATCCCTTGCAAGTTCGGGCGGCGTTTCTTCCTTGATTTTACGTTAATTTATTCCAGCTAATAATTTTTTAAAACGGTAAACGTGCGAACATTTTTTGGTCCTTTCACGTCTTGGATCTACGTGTATGTTCTGTTAGTGAATAGTGTAAAATAGAATAACAAAGAAAAAATGTACTTTTCGCAAAATAGACTATCTGACTATTTTTTTTAAAACACAGTACATGACTTTTCAATGATAAAAACGCAAATACGGACTTGTATTTCTCTCTGAAAGACACTCGACGACTTTGTGATCTAAATGAGACAATTTCTTGGGTTTTATACAAATAAATTGCCTGTGCGCGTAATTCAGTGCGTACAAAATTCGCTTAAGGGGGCCGAAATACCTTAAAATTGTAATTAAATAGGTTATATATTTTTCGGTAAGAATGAATTATTTATCATATATTACATTTTATTTTATCGGTAAATTTAAATATTTTATCGAAATATATCCGAATTTTTTTTTGGGTCGTTAGGTTACCTTAAGGTGTATCCCTGGTGAAATTTTTAAACTCTCTATATTATATATATATATATATATTGTTTTACTTGTTCACGCTTGTGACCATTCGTCGTCCTCACCAGGCTAAATCTTTATTACAATTTTATTATTAATATAAAACATCTTAACCCGTTAAGGGCCAAAATGGCATAAACGATGCGACGGTCTTTGACGCCGTTTAACTCATGCTATGATCGAGTAAAAAAATTGAGAGAGACATATTTTTGAAGTTAGAGACCTGCTCTTTCGAATGGTGACCGCGGAATCGATCTAAATTATTTTTTTCTATGTAAAAATTCAGTTTAAAAAATAAAAACACGATTTTTTCGACCTTTTTTTTCTTCAAATCGAGTTTTAGAAGGTTTCCCGGTCTGTTAACAAGCTGGAACCCGTTCAAATGGTGGAGTAAATGCCTGAACTTTAAAAATATGTTGGGAGGAAGTTAATTTTTCACTTTGGTGTTTACAAAATGGCGGCTGATTCACAGAATTTTTATCAATGCATTCACGATTTTTTTTAGCGGAAAATATGAGTGAACCGAGGAAATTGCTAAGAATAAAAAGTTCTTAGAATCACTCAAAGAATACGCACAAATTTTTCTGGAGAGTTTTGAGCAACTTTTTTGATTTTTCAAATTGCAAAATTTTTGCAAAATCAAAAAAGTTGCTCAAAACTCTCCAGAAAAATTTGTGCGTATTCTTTGAGTGATTCTAAGAACTTTTTATTCTTAGCAATTTCCTCGGTTCACTCATATTTTCCGCTAAAAAAAATCGTGAATGCATTGATAAAAATTCTGTGAATCAGCCGCCATTTTGTAAACACCAAAGTGAAAAATTAACTTCCTCCCAACATATTTTTAAAGTTCAGGCATTTACTCCACCATTTGAACGGGTTCCAGCTTGTTAACAGACCGGGAAACCTTCTAAAACTCGATTTGAAGAAAAAAAAAGGTCGAAAAAATCGTGTTTTTATTTTTTAAACTGAATTTTTACATAGAAAAAAATAATTTAGATCGATTCCGCGGTCACCATTCGAAAGAGCAGGTCTCTAACTTCAAAAATATGTCTCTCTCAATTTTTTTACTCGATCATAGCATGAGTTAAACGGCGTCAAAGACCGTCGCATCGTTTATGCCATTTTGGCCCTTAACGGGTTAACATAATTATATTATTTGGCTAAATACTCACTATTTGTCAATATTACATATTAGAATGTTATAATTTCTCTGATTCGCCACCCTATTAATTAATAAACTAAGGTAATGATAATAATAATTATATGAGGACAAAATATTTACACAGATAAATTAAGGTTATGATCTTTACCTTTCCTTTGTTTCGTTCAATAATCAACATGTTCAACAACTATGTCTGTATTTATTATCATTAAAATTTAATATAATACATTTAGATTTAATACAAAAAATTAGCAACTGTAACATACCGGATAATTATGTTGTTGTCTCATTAGATGTTGTATCTCTCTTCACTAACGTTCCATTAGAATTAGTGATCAAAAGTATAGAAAAAAGGTATCATTTAATCCAACAAAAATACAATATTTCATTAAGTGAAATGGTAGAAAGTATTAAGTTTTTAATGACGAATACTTATTTTCAATGGGACGGTAAATTTTACCAACAAACTTTTGTCACACCTATGGGAAGTCCTCCGAGTCCTACTTTTGTTGATTTGGTGATGACCGATTTAGAAGAACATTGTCTGCAGAAATTAGATTTTTCACCACTGTTTTATTACAGATTTGTTGATGATACAATAATGTGCATACCGAAAGAAAAAATACAAGAAGTTTTACGTGTATTCAATAGTTATCATGAGAGATTACAATTTACACATGAAATAGAAAAACATGGTAGAATTAATTTTTTAGAAGTATCATTAATAAGAAGAAAAAATAACAGTATCATAACAGACTGGTACAGAAAGGAAACATTTTCAGGTCGGTTTCTTCACTTCAAATCAAAACATCCTATAGAACAAAAAAGAGCAATGATTTATACGTTAGTGGATAAAGCAGTTTTACTAGCAGACTTGCAATTCCAAAATAAAAACATTAATATTGTTGAACAATTTTCAAAAAATAATGACTATTCCCTTGAATTCATTAATCATAATGTTAGAAAACGATTAGATAAAATTAAATACAGTAGTCAAATTAATAATAATATTATTTATAATAATAACAATCGTCATAATAACAGAAAATCCTGCACTACAATCAGTATTCCGTTTGTACCAAGTTTTTATGATTCAGTTAAAAGTATAATGAGACAACAAAACATAAAAACTGTTCCAAACATTTCCAAAAATCTTAATAATGTTATTGTTAGAGGTAAAGACAAAAATGATAAAAATTCTAAGACAAATCTAGTGTATAATATTCAGTGTAATGACTGTGAAGCCTCATATGTTGGTGAAACCAAAAGACAGTTAAAAATTAGAGTTGAAGAACATAAGAAGAATATAAATAAACAGGATAAAAAATTTGTGATTAACGAACATATGAGAACTTTTAAGCACAGCTTTGATTTTGATAATGTTGCAGTTTTAGATAATGAACAAAATTGGAACAAAAGATTAACATCTGAAATGATATATATAAAACTGCAGGAAAATGCAATCAATATTAAAGAAGATACAAGGAATCTTAACCAACATTATAATAACATTATTAATAAACTTAAAGTACAAAATAAATGATAATTATCTTTCCTTTGCGATATATTCTAGTCATTTACCTACTTATGGTACACTAAAAGCTAATACTTAAAAATCTAGTCTAAACTGAGAGGCGCGTCAATCGATCTAGTGTCGATAGAAGCGGCAATTTCAAAAATAACATTGAATAAGTAACAATTCTACACACAAAATAAGATCTTTTTTTGAAAAATCTGTTCAACAATGTGCAATAACTATGTACAATAATTTATAATTTTATTTACTTATTATGTATTTTATTAACTTTACTAGTCATTTACCTTGATAATTCTAATATATAGAGTAATAATTGATGTACCTGACGTGAAGTTGTAGGTCGATGAACAGAGGTCTCTGAAATCGATATTAAAATTTCAAACACTATTGCTTGTGATAACCGCTTTGAGAACAGTATTAATTTTTGTGACTGGTTTTTCCTTCAATTGTTGTTAATTTATTCGTGTTGTCCAGTAGTACTTAGAATTTAATTTTGACGAAAAATTTTAATGATAATAAATACAGACATAGTTGTTGAACATGTTGATTATTGAACGAAACAAAAGGAAAGGTAAAGATCATAACCTTAATTTATCTGTGTAAATATTTTGTCCTCATATAATTATTATTATCATTACCTTAGTTTATTAATTAATAGGGTGGCGAATCAGAGAAATTATAGCATTCTAATATGTAATATTGACAAATAGTGAGTATTTAGCCAAATAATATAATTGTGTTATGATGTTTTATATTAATAATAAAATTGTAATAAAGATTTAGCCTGATGAGGACGACGAATGGTCGTCGAACCGTCGCCATAAATAAATTTGGTTAGTTCACCAAAATCAACTATTGATATTATTTGAAGATCTCTATATTATATTTTTAAACTCTGGGGCTGACATGGAATATTTGTTATTATTATATAAAGTCACACAGCAATTTTTTTAGCCTACATATTCAAAGTTATTCAGCAAAATGTATTAGTTTTTAGTTAAAATGAGCTATATTCAAAATAGCCCTCGCACACACCATATTGTCATGCACTCCTAAGAAAATTCTATCATGTTTTCAAAACTGAAAATATCTAATATTCGCTTTTAATTTGACTAGATTATTTATTATATAGTGCTGAAAAAAATATATGAGTTTTTGTTTCAAAATTGCTACATAAATACCATTATTTTATTAAAAATTGTATAAACAAATAAATAAAATAACTTCGAAGTATCAATTAATAAAGAAAAATTAGCGAATTTTTGTTGAAAACATGTTACAGTATATATTCTTACAGTTTCAATAATTTTTTTAATTTTAAAGAGGTTATGGACTCTCCTTGTGAGCTGGGATCAGAGTGTGACCAGCGACTTATACACTGTCTGGACCACTTTTTATGAGTAGCTGCCAGACATCGACAGCATCCACATCATTCGCTAGTTTGGCACCTACGTAGGCAACGCTGATGATGGCCAAAAATAGAGTGACTCCGATCAAGACGCTCAGGCTTCACACTTCGGCGGCCTCTAGGAGGCTAGTGTAAAGGCTTTTTAGTACCATCTCTGCCGAGTCATAGGGGACTAGAACCTAACCTTTGAGGAGTTTTCGGCGATCTCTACGCAGATTGAGGCCTGCCTTAACACCAGGACTCTCAGCCCTTTGATAAGCACTCAAAGTGGTCAGACGCCAATGTTGCCCTCCAAAAAGGCGACCTCGATCTGCTCACCAATGAGCTTTTGCCACCAACCAAGTCGCCTATTGCACGTGTAGTGCAGCTGCACCCAGAATCTGATAGGCTCATTCGAGTCTTGACGTTGCGGACCACTTCAACAATGCTCCAGAGCTCTTTGGCTCGGTGTCGACACCGAGGGTCCAGTCAAGGCGGGTCGAGACTCCCGTACACCCCAAGCTGTTAACGCGGAAGGATCCGCCACGGCGAGCAACGATCACAGCCCTTCATCACCACAAGCAAATTAAGAAGATTTTTTTTTTTTTTTTTTTAAATGGCATTTCGAACTCGAAAGTTCATCGCCTCATCTACGCAAGCCTTCCACGTTTCCCTATTTTGTGCCAACCCCATCCATTTCGCGCCTTCCCGCCCAATTTCAGTTATGTCTGATTTTACGTTATCCTCCCATCTGCGTCTAGGTCTACCAAGAGGTCGCGTTGCTTTCGGTTTTCCTTTCATTATGCGCGCTGCTGTACGATCATCGCCCATTCTTGCCACGTGCCCTGCCCATCTTAGTCTCCGTGATTTTATTATTCTGTTAATATTTGGTGACGCGTACAAATTATGTAGCTCGTCATTGTGCAGTTTCCTCCACTCCCCAGTTTCCTCATCTTTCTTTGGCCCGTATATTTTCCGCAGAACCTTATTTTCAAATACCCTAAAACGATTTTCTTCCGCTTTAGTGAGCGCCCAGGTTTCGCACCCATACAAGATTACCGGCATTATTATAGTCCTATATATCCTTTTTTTGACATTTTTCGACAGTAGCTTTGACTTAAGTAATCTGTTCACAGCGTAGAAGCAGGCATTACCCGAATGAAGTCTCTTATTAATCTCGGCTTTAATTTCGTTTCGATCATTTATAGTTGTACCTAAATATCTGAATTCGCTAACCTTTTCAAAAGTGAAATTTCCGACTCTGAGATCCCCCTCTGCTTCGCGAATGCCCAGTTTCTCCATGATCATATATTTCGTTTTCGATTCGCTCACTTCTAACCCCGTGTTTTTAGCCGCATTTATAAGGATTTCCGCATTTCTCGCCACCGTTTCACCATTATCTCCCACTATATCCAAGTCATCCGCATAGCCTAAAATTTGCGTTGTTCCGTTGAGTGTTGCGCCTAGCTCGCTAGCCTGCATTTTTCTAACAACATGCTCTAGCGTCAGGTTAAAGAGTACCGTTGAAAGCCCGTCACCTTGCTTCAAACCGTCGCGTATCATGAACGATTCGGATACATTACCGCCTACTCAGACCTTTCCAGTGCTTCCGTTCAGACATATTTGAATTAATTTTACGAGTTTTTTTGGTACGCCAAGGAGCACTAGGATTTCATACATTTTGCTTCGTTTGACAGAGTCGTACGCTTTCTTAAAGTCCACAAATAGCTGGTGTATAGTTTCGCAATATTCCCACTTTTTCTCTAATAATTGTCTTATGGTAAACATTTGATCGCTCGTTGACCTGTTGCGCCGGAATCCACACTGATAATCTCCTATTATATCTTCCGCGAATGGTGTGAGTCTGGCCTGTATTACGTTTGACAGAACTTTGTAGCAGGTAGCTAAAAGTGAGATTCCCCGGTAGTTATTGCAGTCTGTTTTATCTCCCGTTTTGAAGATCGGTATGATGATGGATTCTTTCCAATTTTCTGGTATTGTTTCATTTCTCCAAATAGCACATACTAGATAAAAAATTTTAGATGTAAGCGCGGTGCCTCCATATTTAAGTAGTTCAGCTGGTATAGAATCGTTTCCTGCGGCCTTATTGTTTTTTAGCTTTTTGATCGCGGCCTCTACTTCTTTGTAGGTCGTTTCGTCCATATGGAGTTCAGCAGTGTGGATTTCGTCTCCCATTTCCTCGGAGTTTTCATGCACGTTTAATAACTTATCGAAATAATCTTTCCATAATTTCAATAGTTCATTTTCACTTGTCACGAGGTTCCCGTCCTTATCCTTCATTAACTGCGATCTACTCTGAAAACCCTTCCTAATAGCGTTTATTCCTTTGTACATCTCGCGCGGGTTATTTTCCCTACTATTAGTTTCTATTTTTCTAATTTCATTTTTCTGATACTCGCGCTTCTTGTTTCTGTAAATCACACGTACTTGCTTTCTTATTTCATGGTATTCTTCTACGGCCCTATCGCTTTCATTGTGTACACTATCTAATTTAGCCTTCTTGCGCCTTTCAAACCAGAGTTCGCACTCTTCGTCAAACCATGGTTTGCTCTTCGGCCTTTTTTTCTTACCCAGTACTTTGTTCGCGGCCCCTTTTATAGTTTTTTCGATAGCCCCCCACAACCTGTTCGGATCGTCATCTACTCCCGTCTGTTCATCCGTTTCCTCGAGCGCCTGAAATCGGTTGCTAACTTCTACTTGGTACTTGATTCGCTCTATCCCGCTTCGTAGTTTTCCAATATCAAAGGTTTCTACTTTGTTCGCTCGCTTACTATTTTGACCGGCTACTAATCTGGCTCTTAATTTGGCCACTACGAGATAATGATCTGAGTCGCAATCCGCCCCCCTATAGGTCCTTACGTCGAGTACATTCGTGTGGCGCCTCTTATCAATAAGAAAATGATCGATTTGATTGTGCGTGGCCCCATCCGGCCCCAACATATAGTTTTATAATTTATCCTAATATTATACATGAACAAATGATAATATCAATAAACATCCTCGTTGCAAGTTTTAAAAAGAAAGAGAGAAACAGCATTTGTACACACTAAAATAAGACTCCAAGACAACAGCACACGTACAACACTCATAATATTAATAAAACTTTCATTTTAATTATAAATATGCCAAGTTTTGTATGAAATTACTTTCATTTTACAAATGTAATTCTTTCGGAAAGTATTGAAACATATTTTAAGGTTAAATTTTGATTTTATAGTTTTATAATTTATCCTAATATTATACATGAACAAATGATAATATCAATAAACATCCTCGTTGCAAGTTTTAAAAAGAAAGAGAGAAACAGCATTTGTACACACTAAAATAAGACTCCAAGACAACAGCACACGTACAACACTCATAATATTAATAAAACTTTCATTTTAATTATAAATATGCCAAGTTTTGTATGAAATTACTTTCATTTTACAAATGTAATTCTTTCGGAAAGTATTGAAACATATTTTAAGGTTAAATTTTGATTTTAACCTTAAAATTTGAAGCTAGAATTTTATTATTTTTATATGTTCCACTTAGAAGGCTTATAAAATAAAACACAGACATACGCATTTTGCGTCGACTTGCGATCCACGATCGTGTCACGGACGCGGCCTAGCGTCCGTACTCACTGCGCACATGTGTCCTGTGACAGCGAGAAAGCGCGCGGCTTTGCTGACACCGCACGCTCGTCTTGCACTCCGTCGTCGCGATGCTCAACGGGTGCATTTCAAGCCGGTTCGACTCGAGCAGAGACACTGCACACACTTCTCTCTCATTAGCCCAATAAACACACCATAAGTCGAACTCGCCATCTTATCACACAAAAAACAAACCAACCACCGAAGAACTACGGAGCTTAATTACTCCCATGCAAATATTGCGGATCTCACATCTTCTTCTATCCACGCACGTCTTCGAACGTAACACTTTATTATTCAGATCGAATTTTCTACCGCCCTAAAATCAAAACGCAACCTTAAAAGTTCATAGATGAAAGAAACCTTATTCGGTAATACCTGCACTTTCGCTATAAAAAAGTTCAAGTACACTAGATCATGCACACTATCAAGATTTAACAGCAATTTCTTTACTATTTAAATTGACGTTTCTACCACTCCAAAATTGAAACATAATTTTAAAATCCCTAAATTGAATAAATATGTCCCGGTAATATCAGCAGAAGTGCTATAAAGAAAGTTTGAATACATTAGGTCATGCGCCCTAGCGAGATCCAGCTGCAGTTATGTCTATTATGTAATTCGACGTTCCTACAGCCCCAAAATTAAAACAAAAGTTAAAAAGTTTGTAAATTATATAAATTTGTCTCTGTACCACCTACACAAGCGGCATAAAATGTTCAAGTACGTTATGTCGTGTAACTTAGCTGGATCCGACCGCAATTGTCGACCTTCTTAAAATAAAGGTTCCTACTACCCTCAAATCGAAACACAAACGTTAAAGTTTATAAATAAAAAAAAATGTTTTTCCGTAATACACTTTTGCTATAATAAAAATTGAGTACATTATGTGAGGCGCCGTAGCAAGTTTCGGCCGTAGTTTTCTTTATTATTTAAATCGAAGTTTCTACCGCCTCGAAATTGAAACACTGCCAACATGATTTGGAACTCTGCTTTCTCAAAGAGATGTTTTCGATGTCCACGTTGCCTTGTGTATATCCTTGTGCTTGAAGCACGTGGTCTTGACTATAAGATCTTTTGCGGCTGCGAAATTTATGACCATAATACCGTTATCATTGCTGGTTTCGTGCAGACTTTCTTTGCCTATGGTGGGCCTAAACATTTCCTCTCTCCCTATTTTAGCATTGAAATCCCCCACTACTATTTTGGTGTCGTAAGACGCGAATTGGTCGATTAATTGCTCTAAAGTTTCATAATAAAGATTTTTGACTTGTTCCTCTTTGTCCTCCGTGGGACAGTGGACGTTAATAACCACGTAATTATACCACGCTCCGTCGATGATGATATACGAGAGTCGGTCATTCACGAAATTGCAACTTTTAACGGAATGTATGATGCTTTTGTTAACAAGAAATCCGGTGCCTAGAGAATGCCCGCTCGCGCCCCCATATAAAAAGGTGAAGTTACCGGATCCTAGCATCGCGTTATCTTTCCATCGGGTTTCTTGTATTGCTACCAAATCTAAATTGTACCTCTCAGTTTCATTTATGATTTCCCGGAACGCGCCTGCTCTGTGTAGACTGCGTACATTCCAGGTTCCCACCCTTAAGTTTCTTTTGGTTTTGGTTTGGTTTTGTTTTCTTTGAGCCATGATAGTAAGTTAAACCCGCGCGTTTTGGATCCTGTTCCGATCGCAGGTGAGTCCATCCGTCTAGGGGTGATAACCCTCATACCTCCCTAGAACTAAGTATGAGAGCTTTCTGACTTTGGCGAGGACACAGTCAACTCGTCGTCAGACACACTCGGTTTCATTCTCATATCCTAACGCCCCCCTGCAAGGCAGCGCGCCTTCGCTGGCTTCGTTGCCATGTAAAACCAGGTGGCGAATCATTCTACACATCCCCTCTCAGGGCAGTTGTCATCGCTCCCGCATCCTCCACGACAGCAGGATTTTTGGCCCATTTTTTATTTGAAATGTGTGGTAAAAGAGATAGATTACAGAGTAAGGTAGAAGAAGAAAGTAAGATAGGAGATTTTGTATAGTGTTTGTAGTTGTTGCGGTGCTTGCGTAGTGTTTCTAGATGAATGCGTTCGCCAGTGCGGGCTCATCACACCCACGCCTGGGCCTATCGGCTGTCCGCGACTGCTTATTCGCTTTATTCGCAGCTAACCTCTTTCTCAGGGGTCGTTCCTCTATCCGCAACCTGAGGACGCGCTGTGTAGTGGTGATAGGCACCCACCCGTCCGCTCTGGACGACTACGCCCAGGACCCGCTTAGGGTAACGGCGTTGCAACAGCAAATTAAGAAGATACTCAACTTAATTTCACTTTTCTATCTATTTTATTCCTTATTTTTTATATTTTTGCTCTCATTCTATTTCTTATATCTATAAATTCTAAATACTCTCAATACATTCAGATTTTTATTTTTTTTTTAACAGAATCTGCCCATCGTTGCTACTTCACAAAGAGGCGGGTGGAATGTTCAAGCCGCTGATTATTTTCGCCAGTTAGGTATTATTTTTCATTTTATGAGCAGTCGCTATGTCTCTTTCTATCTCCGAGGATTGAAGAGATAGCTTCGGTGATGATCTCCTTGTGAGAGGGAGCTGGAGTGAGTCTCCCACTTACTTTTCTTTTCGCGAACGCGTTGTGGGTGACAAAACTAATCATTCCGCTCGCGCTCGCTCTCTTCCTGCTGGACCTCGCGAGTGAGTAACTGTTCCTTTGCTTACAATACGACGCACTAATTTTTGTCCTCACTCGTCCGGCTTTCTATCCTATTTTGAATATGTAAAATTTTTGTTCTTTAAATTAATTTTATGAATTTCGGAAAAGTGAAGATTATTGTTAAGTTTACAAGAATATACAAGTTTAATTTAATATTAATTATGATATTCCGAGTATTTCGTTGTTATATTCTCTCCTGCTCCTAGTAACGTGTCAGCACTCTTTTGTTTTGCGATCTCTCGCAATTCCTGAGTTTATCACTCGATTTTACCTTAAATTATTCCAGCTAATATTTTTTTAAAACGGAAAATGCGCGAACAAACTTCTAAAATCCCTTAATTGCGTTTAATAAAAGTCTTACATTTATTAGTTCGCGCTATAGAATTTCAGTCATTATCAGAAAAATTAGTTGTTATTTGCGCCCGTCAGATCACGCAAACAGACTATTTTCAGAAAAATTAGTTGATATTTGCATCCGTCAGATTACGCTGTCTATATCTAGCTCACCGCGCGGCCTACGAGATGCGGCATGCAGGCTGCGGGACGCGTCGCTCAGGCATTACAGAGCGAGCGAACTCCGCTTGCTCTGAAACGCCTCCGCGCCTCGCATCTAAGATTTTCGCACGAAAAGCAGGACAACCGATGCTCGAGTTTCGCCCGTGCCTTTTATTTTTATTGATCCTTATTTGTTTGACATTATATTAAAAAGAAGAGAAGAAAATATTAATTCATGTAGATAAATAATAAAATAGTTTTTGTGTAAGTATGGAGACTGTACCGATTCTACGTCATGTACGCATGTATATAGAATGAGATACGGTTAGATAGATGATGGCGGCGCAGGTGAGATGCGTGGATGGGAGGCCCCGTGGTTTGTATATTACAATTACTGTTGTGGTATAAACACAACGGTTATAACGTATATTATAGTTACCGTTGCTAATTTTAACGTATATAGGATGACGGTTATAACGTATATTAACGGGGTGCAGGTAATGTGGCCATCTATACGAGATCTCGCTGTATACGTTATTCTGGGGTGCCGTAACTCCTACAGTATATGTATTGTATCAATAGATGCTGAAAAAAATTACATTGAAATATACGCGAAATATCCTGTAATATTGCTATGTGACATATCATATTGAAATATTACAGTAATATATATAGTAATATTCGTGCAAGTTTACAAGATGACATTTCTCTATGCAGCTGAGATCAATACTGCCGAAATATTTCTACTGTATCATATGGAGATAGATCAGGTTGAATTTATTTAAATAATCATTTGTTTAACGACAACATTTTAATTTTATCGTTTTATTTTGCCAGAATCCTTGAGTAACTGTAAAAATGTTTTAATAATGTATAATAAACCAATTATTATCATTATACATTATTCAAAACTAATTTTTCTCAAGATTGCCGCTAGATGGCACTTAGGAGTTTTCTCGAAAGTGTTAAGATTCGTCTTTAGTTACGATATAAGGACGGTATTGACGTTTATTGACATGCGTTTATTATATGTATATTACGAATACTATTATTCTACTATCGTTACGGCGAAATATGTAACTATATATACTTTCGATAAAATAGTAATATTATTGCTAGAATGTTACTGAAATATTACTCAATATTCCTACTATTAAATGTGAAATTATTATAATATTACAACAATACCACTCCAATATTTCCCACTATTGCAACAATCGCGGAAAAGAAACAATAATAATATTATTATGATGTTATTAAAATTTTGCCTGATTGTCACCAAAACATATAATATTAAGTGTCGTATATCGTGATATTGTTATAATATTGAGTGCTATGTGGGATTGCGCTTAAAAATGCCATTGTCCGCTCAGCATACAATTAAGGCAGAACTCGGGCAGCCAGCGCTGGGTCCTATAAATAAGCTGTGTGCGCATATTACCTATATATATATGGGTGATATGCGCAAACAGCTTATTTATAGGACCCAGCGCTGGCTGAATTTTTGTAACATTAGTTTGAATGGAAAGTTTAAATAAGAACTTTAAACCTTAATATCTCGAAAATATAAAAAGTGGACTTAAGTCGTTTTCCGGGCACCCACAGATATACTGATATACTTAAATGTTGTTTGAAGCTAAATATGACTTTATTTCTAAAATGGGCATTTTAATAATTATTTTAACAATATTTAATGGTATTTTGATTTTTGTATATAAATATTGCACTTCTGCCATTTTGCGATTGTGGCAGTCACTTTTGTTCGGTAAAAGCTACCTTCATGATTTTTGGTGTAATGGTTCGAGTGATCTAACCCACTTTTTGAGGATTATCAGTTTTAAAATGTGTTTAATTAATCGAATGGGGCATTAAAAGGTTATGGAACCATTTTTTATGCTAAATTTAGAAAATTTGCTACACAATCCCTTGTTGCCAATCTTTTAAGAGATTTAATCTTGTTAAATAAATGGAACTTAATATTTGTTAAAAAATGTAAAAAATGAAAAAATTTCTATACATAGCTAGAGAAACATTTTTACCGAATATGTATATATATATATATATATATATATATATATATATATATATATATATATATATATATATATATATATATATATATATATATATATGGGACATTATTAGTAAAAAAAGCCACCCACTCTGTACAAAAATCAGAGGCTCAAAAAAATTCGTGTTCGGGCTTAAAATTTAGCTTAATATATCTACTTTCCATTACTGGGTAGCCTTTTTGAAAAATTCAAAATGGTGGGCTGGTGCAGCTCTAACAATACGCCGATATCACCACGGAATATCAGTTAAATGTTCTTAAAACTTGCAGGGGCAAAGAAAAAATTAGTAAAAAGGTTATTTGTATGTATTTTTTCCCGCTGAACACGAATCCACCGTTAGTTTTGGTCTATGGGGCCACCTTTCGTCCATAACCTCAAAAAACAGTCAAAAAATGCAGTTTACGTGGCTAAACTCGAAATAGTGGTACAAAAATTGGGGACGAAGCTTATTCGCATGTATTTTTTTCCGCTGAATACGAATCCACCGTTAGTTTTGGTCTCTGGGTCCACCTTCTGTCCATAACATCAAAGAACAGTCAAATAATGCAGTTTTACGTGGCTGAGACTCGAAATAGTGGTCACAAAATGAGGGACAAAGCTTATTCGCATTTTATTCCCGCTGAATACGAATCCACCGTTAGTTTTGGTCTATGGGGCCACCGTTCGTCCATAACCTCAAAGAACAGTAAAAAAATGTTGTTAAGTGGCTGAGACTGGAAATAGTGTACAAAAAAGGCTCATCATCATTCTTCGTTGGTTTTTAATAGAGGAATACAATGCTGTTCTCGGTTTTAACCTTGACTCAAAAGCTCATTTTCAAGGTCATTTTAAGGACAACTGTTCAAAGACAAGGTCAAATTGTCTAAATTTGACACTATTTTAGCTATTATTTTGACAGGAATGTCATGTTTATGATGGTATTGCGTCCTTTACAGGAAGCTTTGTAATTGTAAAATTTTGAATTTCATAAAGAAGGCGTTATAATCATGTTTTGAGGTTATGGAGTCCGAATCCCGTATTTTTAGAAAATGTTTGTGTGGGCATATGTGTTTTTAATTTTGCAATTAGATGTAGGGGCTACTTTTCGAAAAATAAATTGAACACAAAAATCAATATTTAATTAAATACTATGTTCCCAATCGTATTTGTTTAATTGCACCTTTTTCGAAATAGAACGAGATGTTCTTTTCCTAGATTTCATTAGTTTGGATATAATTAGATTTTTTTTTCTTATCATAACCAACATAAAATATATCTTACAGCATAAAATATTGTACGTTAAAAGAAAATATGTACTTTCCTCTATCGTTTTATACTTTCATTTTTTCAAATAATCTTCCGAGGATAGTTAAACGACATTCTTTTGTAGTACATAACTCCTCCTTGAAGTCATTGTTTCTTCAACAGTCCTTCTAAGCATAGTTGAAGGAAATTTCTTCTCGTTGCGTAACTGCTTGCGTAACAGTCCTTTTCAGGATAGTTATAGCGAGCTCTTACATTAGCGAACTCATTGTTTCTTCAACGGTCCTTCCAAGGATAGTTGAAGGAAATTTCTTCTCGTTGCGTAACTGCTTGCGTAATAGTTATTTTCAGGATAGTTATAGCGAGATCTTACAGTAGCGTACTCATTGTTTCTTTAACAGTCCTTTTAAGGATAGTTGAAGGAAATTTCTTCCAGGTGGGTACAGACTTGCGCAACAGTCCTTTTCAGGATAGTTGTCAAGCTCTCGAATCATTTGTAGTAATCAACTTTTCAACAGTCCTTCTAAGAACAGTTCAAGGGAGTTCCTTCCCGGTCTTGCGCAACAGTCCTTTTAAGGGCAGTTTTAACATCATGTCAAAAAATCTCCGTACAGATAGGTGCATCAATCCTTATAACGATGAAGGCGTACCTAATCATAAGGGTTCAAATTTAAGAACAATATCAAAAGTATTACTGCAGGAGAAGCCTAATTTACCAGTAACTGCCATGGTATGTAATGATTGTAGATTAAAACGTTCATTGAATCGATCTGATAGCTGTATGAATATAGACGATTCCAATGATATCAGTAGTATGGAATGTGATGATACCTCGGCAGACCAAGGTACTGAGTGTCCAAATACTTCCTTAACTACTGAAAAAGATGCTTCATCTACCAGGTTACTTGAATTGGAAGAACTTCTGCAAGGATTAAAAGATAAATTCACAAGTTTGGAAGGTAATGATCCCATGAAGCTCAGAATCCTCACTATTGCGCCAGAATCTTGGAGTATAAGATGAATTTCAAAAGAGTTTGATACTTCCCGAACTTTAGCTAAAAAAGCTAAAGAATTAAGATCAGCAAGTGGTGTTCTGGCCGATGTTATAGCAAGAGCTGGTAAAACTATACCAAATGCTACAATTACATTAATTAATGATTTCTATAATGACGATACTGTTGGTAGAATGATGCCAGGAGTCAAAGACACGTGTTCAGTTAAAGTTTATGGTGAGCGTATTAAAGTGCAAAAACGGTTATTGTTAATGGATCTCAAAGAACTGCATACATTGTTCAAAAAGACTTACTCAGATCATCCAGTTAGTTTCAGTGTTTTTGCAAAACTCCGACCGCAACATTGTATTTTGGCTGGAGCAAGAGGAACTCACTCAGTATATGTATGCACGATTCATCAGAACTGTAAATTGATGCTTGATGCAATTAAAATTAACAGCTTAACAAAAGAAACTGAAAATCCAATTCGTGATTATCATGATTGTTTGAAATCAATTGTGTGCAAGACACCTACGCCCGATTGCTACCTAGATGAATGTCATAAATGTCCAGATATTTCATTTTTTTCCACGACATTACTTGAAATTTTAAATAGTGCATTTATCGATCAGGTACAATATAGTGTATGGACAGCAACTGATAGGTCGACTTTGAAAACAGTTACGAGTGAAGTTTCTGACTTTGTAAATGAATTTTGTGACAACCTACATACTCTTAAACCGCATTCATTCATAGTGAAACAGCAGTCTCAATTTATTTCGTCAACAAAACAGAATTTAAATAAAGGAGAAGTACTTGTTATGTTCGATTTTTCTGAGAATTATTCATATGTAGTTCAAGATGCTTCTCAAGCATTTCACTTCAACAATCAGCAATGTACAGTATTCCCAAGTATCTATTATTATAAAGAAAACTCTAAATTAAAACATAAAAGTTCCATCTTCCTCTCAGATAGTTTAAAACACGATACTTCTGCCGTCTTTACAATTTAGAAGCAAGTGATTCCAGAAATAAAAAAAACTATTAAAAATGTTAAAAAATTGATATACGTCACAGATGATGCAAAGCAACATTTCAAAAACCGATTCCAGATCGCTAATCTCATCAACCATAAAGAAGATTTTGGAATCGAAGCGGAATGGTATTATTGCGTAACAGCACACGGTAAAAGTGGATATGATGGTTTAGGAGATATATTTAAAAGAGAGGCTTACCGAGCAAGTCTTCTAGCTAAACCATCTGAAGCGATTTTGACTCCAGAAGTCCTTTTTCATTGGGCAAGCAAACATTTCGAAAACATACAAATTTTTATTTATAGTAAGGTAGACCATGATAAATCAACACGACACTTGAATAAAAGATTCTCAACGGCATTAGCAGTACCCGAAATTTTAAAAAACCACTCGTTTACTATTCAACAACCAAAAACAGTAGTTATTAAACGATTTTCTAATGCTACCAAAGGAATAGAATTTTATGCAGAAAAAGCTTAGTATTTGATCCTTCAGAAACAAAAAAAAATGATTTTTTAAGAACCATTACCAAAATAGTGCAAAACACAAAAATTCTAATATTATCCAAAAATTTTCTAAGAAAAGTATAACTCTTTTAAATCCGGAATAATCTTAATGAAAATACCGCTAACCATGCATTGGCACGTACCTTCTCTAAAATCGTTTATCGTTCCATTATGCATAATATATAATATATGCAGAATATATAATGTTTGAAATATAGAATCTGTATGTTTTACTCCACTATAAGTAAGATTTACTCAGCTATACTCAACTAAACAATAAAACACACATTCATATGGAGATTTTATAAACACACGATTTTCGAAGTCCATAACCTCAGAACATGATTATAACGCGGTTTTTTATGAAATTGAAAATTTTACTGTTATAAAGCTTTTTGTAGAAGGACGCAATATCATCATAAACATGACATTCCTGTCAAAATAATAGCTAAAATAGTGTCAAATTTAAACAATTTGACCTTGTCTTTGAACAGTTGTCCTTGAAATGACCTTGAAAATGAGCTTTTGAGTCAAAGTTAAAACCGAGAACAGCATTGTATTCCTCTGTTAAAAACCAACCAAGAATGATGATGAGCTTTTTTTGTACACTATTTCCAGTCTCAGTCACGTAAAACTGCACTTTTTGACTGTTCTTTGAGGTTATGGACGAAAGGTGGCCCCATAAACCAAAACTAACGGTGGATTCGTATTCAGCGGGAATAAAATGCGAATAAGCTTTGTCCCTCATTTTGTGACCACTATTTCGAGTCTCAGCCACGTAAAACTGCATTATTTGACTGTTCTTTGATGTTATGGACGGAAGGTGGACCCAGAGACCAAAACTAACGGTGGATTCGTATTCAGCGGAAAAAATACATGCGAATAAGCTTTGTCCCTAATTTTTTGACCACTATTTCGAGTCTCAACCACGTAAAACTGCATTGTTTGACTGTTCTTTGAGGTTATGGACGAAAGGTGGACCCAGAGACAACAACTAACGGTGGATTCGTATTCAGCGGAAAAAAATACATGCGAATAAGCTTCGTCCCTAATTTTTTTACCACTATTTCGAGTTTCAGCCACGTAAACTGCATTTTTTGACTGTTTTTTGAGGTTATGGACGAAAGGTGGCCCCATAGACCAAAACTAACGGTGGATTCGTATTCAGCGGAAAAAAATACATGCAAATAACCTTTTTACTAATTTTTTCTTTGCCCCTGCAAGTTTTAAGAACATTTAACTGATATTCCGTGGTGATATCGGTGTATTGTTAGAGCTGCACCAGCCCATCATTTTGAATTTTTCAGAAAGGCCACTAAGTAATGGAAAGTAGATATATTAAGCTAAATTTTAAGCCCGGACACGAATTTTTTTGAGCCTCTGATTTTTGGACAGAGGGGGTGGCTTTTTTTACTAAGAACGTCCCATATATATATCAATATTTATATATATATTTAGCTTCAAACAACATTAAAGTATACCAGTATATCTGTGGGTGCCCGGAAAACGACTTAAGTCCACTTTTTATATTTTCGAGATATTAAGGTTGAAAGTTCTTATTTAAACTTTCTATTCAAACTAATGTTATAAAAATTCATAAATATTAGATATAGTAACTCTTTCTTTATTTTTCATGACTTTTTGATTTTTTATCTGAAAATATACTATGTAAGGATACCAAAATGCTGAAAACTCAATTTTCAAGAAAACGGATTTAAGTCGTTTTTCCGGGAACCCATGTGTATATATATATATATATATATATATATATATATATATTAGGGGGTTCCACACTGCTCGGTGCGCTCGCTAATCGGCTATTATTTATTAATATTACACGAATTTTGTTGGAAAATATAATAACATAACTAAATAATTAGTATATAGATATGTTAATTCTTATTAGTAAATTATAGTTAAACATTGATGCAAAAGGTAAATAAAAAAGCTTAAAGATTCTGTTCTTAAAAAAATTGTATAATATTATATAACTTACGTTTATCTATTTTTCCACACCACCTTAACTTAATACTTCTTATAAATCATATGACTGTCGCTTGGTATTTCGTTTTACGGAATAAGAAATTTAATGTGCGTCTATGTAAACTATGCTTGTTGTTGCAATATTGAGTGCTATGTGGGAGTGTGCATCGTCTGCTCAGCATTCAATTAAGACAAAGCCCAGGCAGCTAGAGCTGGGTCTTATAAATAAGCTGGGTGCGCATGTCACCTATATATATGGTGAGTCTCTGGAAAAAATTTTTTTTTTTCGTTAAGAATGTTCCTTTTGGTATATTGAACACACCAGAAATTGACGAGAATGTAGAAATGGCGTCACCAGGAAGACAACCTATAGAACCTTTACCCTATCCGTATACCCTAGAACCGTACCCTTACCACTTAATGCCGAAACGTTTGAGGAAGTTCAAATTGAACCCGAGCATAATGAGGATAAGGAAAATTCCAAAGGACCAAACACCACTGGCACAGGTACCAATAAGGAAGACAAAGAGCCCACCGCCGCGAAGGTAGTAGACCAGATAGCTGCCGAGCTTTCAACGAGCCATCAAAATATACCTATAACACTGAGATTCCCGCTGACCCATTGGTCCAACTATATTCTGTCTACACCGAACAGAATAGATGCACGCAGCCTAACGTATCGTTATTCCATGATGTGGATATTTCAAAGCTACCAATGGAAAATTTTTTATTTTGGTCTATTATAAAGATCAAGAAACTAGAAATATCATTCAGCGTACTAAGCAATCAGCTTTTATGTAGGCCGGTCCTTGAAATATGCGGAGAGCCCGAGAAAGCGCGTTTTATCTTATCATCGGAAACCAAATACGGCAAAGCAGATTGCATATACATATACTGACAACAGTATGGCCAAAGCGTTTGCATATATTTCTATTATAACAATAAGATCAAATTCTGTTACCTCATGGCAACGAAGAGCAGATTTCCATCCATTTTTACCTGATCGGAGAACATTTTACACCGTACATCCCAGTAGTAGATGCTCCAAGGAAAAATACGATACGCGAACCACCAGAACGCAAAGAAGGTATGGCGCGTTACCTCGTAGTGGATGCACGTACTAATTACGAAAGACCCCCTGGGAAATGGATAATGAGGATCAGATTCTACATGAACACCCCTTCGCTCACAGAAGCAACCTAGTTTACTTCCTAACTGTCGACATATTCCTTGAAGCAGTACTTAATAGTAACGGAATTTGGCGAGGTAAAGTTATTTGGAATTGTCATGGAAGCGCATATAGATACGAGCAAACCCTTAAGTTCAGATATAACAGCCTGAATAAAAGTATTAACATCATTAACCGATAAATTTGAGTTAATGACATTATGGGTTGTAAGGAATCTAAGAGTACTTGCGTTAATGGAATGGGGAAATTTTATTGAACAGCGTAATAGGTTATTCAGAAAAACAAAAATATCGATCATAATTTTCAAAAATGATTTACCTGTTTCGAGGCAGGTTTTTCCCCGGAATTTTCCTTCAGTGTAATTTCGGGTTTTCCCTGCCTCACAGGCTTACACCTGGGCAAATGCGAAACAGTGGTAGGGACTATGTAGAAAGGTCGATAAGGTAGGTAGGCCGCTCCGATGCACTAGGCAGGGAACGCCGGCCTTACCGGCGGGGAGCTGGCTCCGGAAATACGGACCTTCTCCGGAGAGGCCTGCACTGGAAGGCGGACCCAATGTCCTCTCGAGGACAGAGAGTGTTGGCTTAACCAACAAGGTGCGCGGCTGAAATATGTCCTCACCGGAAATGCCTTCCAGGAAGGTATAAAAGCAGAAAGGATAAGACTGGATAGCAGGAATGGAATATAGGATTGGGAAGCAGAAAATTGAAAATAGGATTGGGCTCAACTTCCACACAGAGGTGGTGGAAGGCCCCCGGCAGCTGGGCCGAGAGGCTGCGCCGGTAATGAAGAAAAAGAAAAAAGAAAAAAAAAAGATTATTATAAATTATTTAATATTTAACGAGATATTATACTTATTTTTTGCTTCTGTTGAGACGGTGAGTTGTCGTAAAATAGACCTTTTTGCATGTGTGTGGAAATGGTCAAAATTGCCATTACTCGATGTGTTAACAAATTTACTTAAAAATCTTCAACGTTTAAAATTTACATTTAGTACGAAAAATACTTTCATTACACCGATTACATTTATGGTACTAGTCTATTTATTGATTGACAGCTATAATACTACTATAATATACTATGATATGATAAAATGCAATAAGTTCTGTATGTATTCTAAAGCTTTGTTCGTACCTTACATACAAAATTTTTGCGAATATAAATCGATATGCTAATATATTTATTCCGCAGTATTTCTTTAATTGTTTGTATGGTAGTAGTGATTGTCAATTACAATAATCGATTACATTTACTTTGAGTATATATTTACATTTGTTTTGGTTTTCAATTACTGACTAGATATTTTGCATAGCAAAATGCTAGTGGTATTTTAATACAATTGACACTTTCACCTGTTATACTACGTTATATTGACTGATATATATCTGCAAAACTGACTCGTTTGTTATATTGCTATGAGACGGTTATTCTCAACATTATAATACATAACATAGAAATTAATTCCTTTCTTTTCTTAAAAATTGGCCATATCATTAACAAAATGATTTAAGTCATAATCACGTTATAAAAGATGTTGATCTGAACTTATAAATTGAAATTAACATTTACCAATTAATTAATTTTCTATTCATTTCTACATACGCAAAAATAAATTTATTCTGATGATAATATAGCTATTTGTTGTTTTTTTTTTAAATATTTATTCATAACACTACCTTTTTTGCTTAACTAAGTTATTTCGTTTGTATTTTCTCCTTTTGTAGTTTTATATGATCACGCCTAAGATTGTCTACTGAATAGAGTTAGGTCAGATTAAATGTTCTTTGTATGTTTTCGAGATTCTTTTATCCATTTGTAAAAATGCTGAATAAAATTTGCAGTCATCCTCGTTCGCTTTGATTTTGCGATGCTTTTATTATTAACAATTTTCCTATATTTTAAAATTTTATTGTAAAAAGAACCTCGTATATTGCTATTACTGATGGCCTAGTACCTGAAACAAATATTTACATATTATAATTAGTTAAATAAATTTTGAGATCAACTGTTTGTTTCTGTATTATTTTGGTTGAATGTGCGAAAAGCGTATGCGGTTTATGTGCACTTCCTTCGTTTGATTTTCTCTTAATTGTATCTTCACGTTTTCATTTTCCCAAATATGTAACACTAGATAAGGACCAGTATACAGATCATCGAATTTATGCGACTTGGACCCCTTTTGTAACCAAGCATAATCACCTACTTTTATTTCTACGTGATTAGCCTTTAAGTCGTAATATCGCTTCGCTCTCTCTCCTTAGCTAGGGAGGTTCCTTCGTCAGCTATTTCACTCAAGGCGCTCAGTCGTGAGATAAGATCTCGCATGTAAGAGGTCGTCGGCGGCGGGAGGATCGCTTGACGGTAGTCGCGCTAGGCGCCCAAACCCAAGCTCGTAAGGTGTGAAAATGGTCGATTCATTTCGCCCGGAATTATGGTTAAGCATGGCTAATTCAACCCATTCATCCCATTCGGCTTCTTTAGAAATAAACATCTTCAGAAATTCACTTAACGGCGCGTGCGCTCGGTCGAGAGAGCCATTCGACTGCTGGTGAAATGCGGTAGTTTTAATTATCTTTATTTTAAATCTCTTGGCTACGCGCGTCATTTACTTAGGAAATTTGTCCCTTGATGTGTTAATATAGCTTGAGGAGCTCCGAAAATACAAACTAATCTTTTTATAAATCCATTAGCTACTGAGATCGCTGTCTGATCGGGAAAGGGAACAAAAATCATGAATTTCGAAAATTGATCTTGCATGCTAAGTATGTATTCATTACCCATTTTAGTTTTAGGCAATGGTCCGACTATACCAAGAGCTACTTTAGCAAATAGTGTTGCCGGATAATCAGTAATAATTAAATTTTGTTCGGTTTTGACTCTTAATTGACATTCCTTGCATTTTTTAATAAACGTTTGCACTTCCTGCTTAAGATTTTCCCAATTATATTTATGTCTAATTCTATTATAAGTTTTATTGATGCCTTCGTGTCCACCAATCGTAGAACAATGAACGCATTTCTTCGATAATTTTTGCACGTGCAACTAAGCTTGAATTTGGCAAATATTCGGATTTTGATTGCACGCACTGTTCTGCGTTTTCTGTAAAAGTAGCGGTTAAAAACTTATGTACTTTTTTATTTTTAATTGATGGCAATTTTAGAGGCAATTTATAATTATCAATTATAAAATATTGTTCTCTATATTTAATGTCTGCATCATAATTAATAAATATTTCACTGCCGAGCAGACCGTTTTCCTCAATAGGAATATCATCTGGTACTAAGTGAAAATAAAATGTTAAATCATGAAATTGCATTGGAATTTTGCCATAAGCGTTTAGGCTATTTTTTGTTATACCGGTTAGTTCTAAAATTTCGTTAGTATCGACTCGAACATTACGCGATTTTTTTTTAAATTTTCAAAAGTTCTGGTCCAGCGCCAGTGTCTAGCATTAGCGACAACGGTTGTGGGCAGCAGTTTGTTTTTAGCATAATAGTTGGTGAACAATTATGAATGCTTAATTAAACAATCTTTTTTATTAATTATATTGCTGAAGGTGCAATTTCATGGTGCGTCAAATTTGTTGCGTCAAGTCGACCATTTGACATTTTACGTGGGAATCCCAATGTTTACAATAATTTTATTATTTTTGTAATATATTACTTCACTGTTATACACATGTGATCTTCCTAAAAAGGAATATTTTACTTTAATCATGGTTTGTAAACGTTCAAATATGTTGTCTTGAAATATAAATACATTCTCAAAACTTTTTGAAAGATTTATTTAGATAACCCTTTCTATGATATGCATTGTATCTATGACAGTTCAATTGTTTATTGAAGTTAAAAAATTTTAACGTGAAAAATGCGAAAGCGCGCGCAAAAATATCACATGGTCAAATTGACGCAAAAATTTGAAGGTCCATGAAAATGCACTTTGATTGTTTCTCGTATAATTTTGACGCTGGGGTTGTGGGATTTTCCTGGTTGCGTCGTTCTCCGGGAACCCGTTTTAGTATTCCTGATGCATTTCTCGCATTTTGTTATTTTATGCAAGCTTTCTACATTCGCTCTTTCAATGACCGGCCTTTTTGCAATAATTACATGTTTTAGTGGCGCCATTTTGGGCTTGGTTTGGTTGATGTACGAGGGTAGTTCAATAAGTCTTTAGAATGACCAACAGATGGCGCGCGAATCGCTCCAAATCATCTGTTTTCAGTCAGCACCACTCCCGACTAGATATATGGTGCAGTCACAGTCCACATCTTCTGAGTTTACGTGTTTTTATAACCAATTGAAAAAAAAAAATTGCTTGTTAAGAAAAATGGAAAAAAACGAGTTCAGAGCGGTAATTAAACATTTTCATTTAAAGGGTTTAACTCCATATGAGATAAAAAATGAATTGGACTCAGTTCATGGCACATCTGCCCCTGCCTTAGCAACGGTTTATAACTGGGTAAATGAATTTAAGCGTGGTCGTACATCAATAAGTGACGAACCACGTTCAGGAAGGCCCGTAGAAGCAACTACTCCCGAAATCATCAATAAAATCCACGATATGGTGTTGAAGGATAGAAGATTAAAAGTGCGTGAGTTAGCTGAGGCCACAAGGATATCTATAGGTGCAGTTGTTTCAATTCTACATGAAAAATTAGGCATGAAAAAGCTATCGGCAAGATGGGTGCCGCGTTTGCTCTCAGCTCTCAGGTCGCCTCTGAGGCTCTTTTGGCGCGCATAAGTCGGAATCCTCAGGAATTTTTTCGTCGATTTGTGACTGTGGATGAAACATGGATACACCACTACACTCCTGAGACAAAGGAACAATCCAAACAGTGGATTTCCACAGGCGAACCAGCTCCAAAGAAGGCAAAGACCGTAAAGTCAGCTGGTAAGGTTATGGCTACAGTTTTTTGGGATGCACGTGGAATTATACTTATTGACTACTTGGAAAAGGGTAAAACAATTACTGGTGAGTATTATGCATCATTATTAGAGCAGCTGAAAGAATAAATTAAAAAAAACGACCTTGGTTAAAAATTAAAAAAATTCGAATTGGTCGAACACCCACCGTATTCACCAGATTTAGCCCCCAGTGACTTTTTCTTATTTCCAAACTTGAAAAAATGGCTCGGTGGACAGAGATTTACGGACAACGAAGACGTCATTGCCTCTGTAAGTGCTTATTTTGAGGAACTTCCGAAAACGCACTTTTCTGAAGGATTAAAAAAACTTAAAAAGCGATTGACCAAGTGTATAGAGCTCCAAGGAGATTATGTTGAAAAATAAAAAAAAATTTACCCAAAAAAAAATTGTTTTTATACTTTATTCTAAAGACTTATTGAACTACCCTCGTACATTGGCAGCGGGAACATAGTTGGAGTATTGATTTTTATTTTCGGGTGTTTTCCATGATTGCGTGACACGTTGCAGCCGCCCCTGCCAGTTAGTCGGTATTGATTTTTCACGGTCAGGCGTGGCCCAGGTGCTTCTTTTGGGAGTCGCCGGCGCCTTCGGAGCGTCGGGGCCATTGGTACGGTACGAGCAATTAGGCGCTGTGTGGCCTGATTTATGCCATCTTTGTCACTATTCTGCCCGTTTGCTATCGACTAAGTTAATTTGCGCATTCTTTTTCGTTAATTTTTGTTTGTGTAGGGGGGTGTGGTATTCTCATTTGTTCGTCTGTATTTTGGCATGTATAATCGCGCTCTATGTCAAATGTTTGGTCGATCGCGGTGTCTAGAGACTCACGTTTGTTCATTCGTTCTTTTATAACCCATTTCAAATCGCGAATAAAATATGCTACACTATCTTTTTCTAATTCCGGTTTAAGATCTGGTCTATGCCTTTTTTCGCGTAACACAGCCTCGTATGCTTCTTGTGCGGCTGATTTTAATCTATTTGAAAATGAAATGACGTTCTCGTCCAATTTTTATTTCATTACTGCTAATTCGCCCAGTAAAGCATGAAAACGTTTTGCGGACCCGTATGTGCGATCAAAATACAGTATAATTCCCTCCAAATTAAGAAAAGTTCTTTGCTGTGCACTTTTTAATGCTTGACCTCACAAGCACATTTTTATTAATCTCGCTGAATCTGTCTCATTATGCGGCAGTACCATGCTTCGCACTTCTCTACGACCATCCAAAAAAATTCTAAGTGGAATGTTTTAACCGTTAAATTTTTGAATCATTTCGACTGCATCTTTAATTGATAAATGCGAACCGGAGTGAGAGTGTTGTTTTGAAAAGATTGTGAAGTGTTGTAAGGTTGTCTACGATAAGTATTTGCTGGGTTTGTATGATAAGGTGTGCTGTGTATATTTGGAGTAGCAAGAAGTGGAGAGGTTTTTGTAATGTCAATTTTTTGAGTGTTGTCATTATTTTGTAATGGAAATTTAGGATCCGTTTTGGGTGGGTTTGTCCTATTTGTTGAGTTAATAATAGACTGATAGGCAGTTATTTCCGTCATTTCGGCGTATTTGTTTAAAAGTGTGCGTATTTCGCGCTCAAATTTCTTAAGGGATAACACCACTCTAGAGGCCGAAAAAAAGGCCTAATTTTGACAATTTATTCTGGGATTATGGGAAAAGGAATAGTATTCATATTTAGATGGTTCATTTAACACATATTGATGTATAAAAAAAATTTTTATTATGATTTTTGTATAAAATGGCGGCGCTACAGCAGATCTGCGGAAAAAGATTTTTTTGAAGGTGCTCCGCGGGCGTACCAATTCCTCGAAAACCGTGAGAGCTGGAACAAAAAACCAAAAATTTTCTGAAGCTACATACTAATAGCTATCGAAGTACGTACGATTTCATTTTATTGCAATTTTTGTAGAAACTGTGCACTTCTGAACAAAACGTATGAATTTTCGACTAAAAAAAGAGTAGTAAATTGTTAATAAAACAAGTAATTTTCAAAATATCAAAAAACGGCTACGTACTTCGATGGAGAATATATTTGTGAAGCTACTGCAAATTGATCGATGCAATGGTGTTGAAGCTATGAGTGCGCCCAATTTGAAAAAACCCGTTTCGAAAAAATTGCAAATCGATCGATGCAATGGTGTTGAAGCTATGAGTGCGCCCAATTTGAAAAAACCCGTTTCGAAAAAATTGCAACTCGATCGATGCAATGGTGTTGAAGCTTTGAGTGCGCCCAATTTGAAAAAACCCGTTTCGAGAAAAACGCGTATAAAGTTTTCGGAGCATTTAAATCCTTGAAATTTTTGTATACCTCTAATCTGCGATGCCTGGACCGTACATTTGGCCATCTCTATTAATGTCTGACTCCTCCTCTTCCTTCCTGGCTGATTTTAAGGACATCCGGGCCTCTCTGGCATCGTCTGTTAGGGATCTCTCGCAAAACTTGATGTGACGCGCGTCCGCCTCCACGCAGAAATTATAGCAGTTCGGTCCGATGGTCAAGCCCAAGTGTTGCATCATCTTCATGACACTTGAAAGGCCATCTTTGTAGATACCTGCAGCAATATATACTGCGGTATCGAGCACGTGTTTGCCACTAGAGAAAGATTTTGGAGCCATAGACCAGATAGTTGCATTGAAACTTTCGTTGCTATTTTGTGTGAAGCCGCCTAAGCAACGTATAAGTAGATCGTCACTGCTTAACTCTTTATAAATCGGCAAAATCGCTTTATAAACTTCTTCAGAGAGAGGCGGTTTATGTGCAAAATCTTCTCCAGTAGCTTGAGCCTTTTGCCAAGAGCACCATAAAGTTTCTCCGCGCGGGCATCTTTCGTGTCTCGGTTGATCATCAGTAGACAATTTGTGGTCCAGCGTTGCGTAGATTTCATTGCGCATTTTCTTCTCATAATCATGTTTCCTACGAATTGCTAAACCATAATAAATTGCCAACTCGTCTATGAGCTTGCCAGTAAGCTTACCTTTTCCTCCAAGTCCTTTTATTTGATTTTTCAAATTACGGAGACGAGAACCCATCCGCTTCTGCACATGATCGATACATTCTTTTTTTTACGGTGAACTTTTCGTAGGGCTCAGAATTTATGATTCCTTTGAAGGTTTTTGAATCTTCGTCGCCCTCGTAATTAGCGTACTTCAAATTGTGCAAAGATTCTGAGCGCTGGATCATTTCGATGACGGCGTCCACTTCCATCTTTCCTGCGGAGCCGACGTGGTTCGCTTGGCATTCATCTTTGCGAGTTTGGCTCCACTCCTTGAACTCGATGGTGTCAGTTTTGGTTTTCCAAAATTCGCAAGCTTTGCAATATTTAGATTTCACCAAAACATCGATTACTTTGCCAGTATACCAGCCGATAAGTGAAACAAACCCGTAAAGAGATGAAAAACCACGCTTCCTCCACGAACCATCACCAGATACAGTAATGCCATTTGAATCGTCAGTTTTCTCTGGTTCTTTTTTAGCTGCAGTTTTCATACTAAGCTTACAAACAGCTTCTGCTTCAATGGCAATTTTCTTAACAGCTGTATCGTAAAACGATTGAAAAATTGGCCGCGGGAGATCCACGAAGGCGCAAAACTTTATAATGCTATTCAATCCTATTCCTAGTAATCGCATGGCAAGAACAATTCTGCGATTAATATCATATCCTTGCTCAATAAATGGGCAACTAGGAATAGTAATCTGATCACAGTTTTTACAGGAAATCACAATTTTGAAATCCAAGCCTCGCTTTCCAGTTTCGGTGAGCGTTACATAGGATTTGCATTTTTTACAAACAAGAGCTTGCGATATCGCGGAGAACACTGCTACGAATTTCAGAATTCGGTAACCGAAACCTTCATTTACTTAGAAATCATCGAAGTTTACATCTGATAATTTTTTAGCCGATGTACTAACGTTCTCCAGGCTTGGCTTCTCCAGCTCGTAACGGTTTTGCGGCCGTCGGTTTGATATTCTCGGTCTTTTTGCACTACTCCTTCCTCCTTGGCCGGTTTTTTTGTCACAATACACGACTTTTCTCGAACTCATATTGTTTATTCGAAAACTTTTGTTATTGTAAAACACGTTATTAATATTTGAACGAAAATGTACGGAAAGAAAATAAAGCGTCTGCACGGCGTCGCTTGGCAGCTGTACTAGTTCACACACACACACACACACACACACACACACACACACACACACCACGGCGCGCTCCGAGGCGCTGCGGCGAAATCGAGAATTGGACCTCTTACAAATTTTATTTCTGTATAAAACCAATTGGATATGATTTTTAAGGGTCAAAAGTATCGTTTAAGCCAAAAAAATCGATTTTTTAAACATTTTAGACTGGTGTTACCCCTTAATTGATTACTAACTATAATAGTTTCTATAATTTCTTTGCAACTAATATTGTTGTGAATTAACTTTACAAGCATGTCTATCATTAATTCATCCTGACATGCATCTTGCACTTTTTATATATCAATAAAATTCGCAAATTTTGTTTACGTCATTTGATATTGTTGTTGTAAAAATTCTAATAATTCTCCTATATTTGTTTCACAATTGCCCGTTACAAAATTTGGATCAGTTGCCGTTACATATCATTTTATAATGTCGGTGGCCACTTCATTTCTTAATTTCTTTTCTGACTCTACGTTGGTCATTTTTGAATTTTTAAAATAAAAATTTGCTATCCACGCTAATTGCTATTAAAGTATCCCGGAGAATGGGCCCCAATTGTTACGTCGTGCGTAAGCAATAAATGGCGCGGAGTTAATATGAAATTAAATCGCGTTTGCCTCTAGTTTTGGTCAATATTTGCGTAATTTATCTGGGAGTCGAGGCACTAGCAAAACCAGGATAGCGAAAAAGACATTTAATATGATAGTGGTGAAAATAGAAAGTGTGAATTCACGATAGGATCAGAGAGGCTGATGAGGTATTTGGGGACTTGCGTTGTATGTGTATGTGTGTGTAGGCCTTGGTTCCTTGTATCAGGCTCGGCTGGGCTGCGCTGCGCTGCGGGTGGTCTCATGCTCGAGATGGTGGCGGGAAATATGAATATGCGCGCAGGTACAATGAATAAATAAGCGCGAGCAAATAAATTTATGAGCAAGTTTATTGTATAATAAGTACAAAGTTAAGTATAAAGGCGTGTCCCTTTTACGAGTGAAAAGTCAAATATCAAACTGGTGCGTACGTGCTTACATCTCAAAGTTCGAATGCAGAAGGCTCTATGCTGAATGCAAAAGTATGAGGGCAAATGGCCAGGAGCCATGGGGGGCTATGCCTTTTATAGCCTCGCGGGGGTCGCATGCTTAGCCTAAACTAGGAATTAATTATGCGTACTGGAGGAGGGGGCGACAAAGGTATAGAGTCGCGGAAGGGAATTCGGGAAATATTGGGGTGGATGAGTGTGTCATCGTGGTGCATGAGGTAGACAAGGTAGGATACTCGTTATATAGCGTAGGTCGATAAGTCGGATTCAGTATGGTGAGATACATATAGCTTGACGACGAGAAGGTGTATGTTAGGCGATGATCTAGACGTAACAACTCCTATAATTCCATAGAGCACGACGGTCTAGGCAATTCATCGCACGAATTAGTTTTCGGACAACGCGCGGACACCATCTAGATTTCCCTCACGAGAGCATTTACTAACCTATGATGAACACCTAGCCAACACAACGTAAACCCTAGCTCAGCTACGGACCGTTACAGCTATGAATTTGACACAGCCAGAATTCCGATCTAAATGTTACATCGATAGGAAACTGTATGTTCAACATTTCCGTTTGGGAGAAATGGTACATCTATTAAAGGAGCCAAGACAATGAAAGTGTGGTAAGGTATACTTTGGACCTTGTGAAATCATAGACATCGTCTACTAGAAGTAAAACGGCAAGTTACAAAAAGACGAACGTACTAGAGTTGTGATCACGAGTAAAATTAAACGTTCAATATAGAGTGTTAAGGATAAAACTCCCCTTCCTACCCAATTAATGGATACAGATCCGGCATATAATAACGAAAATAATGACTAACAAAAAAAGGAAAAATTCATTAGACAATTTCTGTTAATATTAAGCATAGGCTAGCGGGGCACAATAGAATGTAAGACTAGACCGGAAATTACATGATCCACTATAGCGACATAATTCAGATCTCCGCGACCCCGGACGAAAGGGACGGCTAAATTACAATATTCAACTACTAAAATACTCTAAGTACACACTAATCCAACATTTTTTCCCTTTTCCGCGTCCATCGGACGCCGACGGCCAAAGCAATGGAGTAAATAGCACAAAAGATATAAAATATGCAGTAAATAGTTACAAAAGATTACGAATATTACGGTAATTATAAACGACAACGAACATACGTTTGATTTTACCAACATCCGCGGCCCCCGGACGGCGTCCTCGTGATAAAATATGCCGGGATCGTCAAATGTATACACAAGTATGAATAAGTATATATAAAAATAGGTTAAGCAATAATATAATTTTATGCATATGAATAACAGAAAAAATATATAATGTATAGCATATTATAATAGAGCATATTATTATTATAGTATATCATCGATCAAGAGAATAAAAACTGTCAAAAATAAGTTAGGCAATAAAAAAAAAGGAAATAAAATGTATAATAATTATTAAAGTCACCAAATAATAAGTTGAGTAATAATATATGTATTAAATAGAAAACTTAATAAACCTTAATTAGTTAATAATTAAAAGAAAATTTTCTAAGACAAGACGATCAAAGATAATTGTAGTGAAAGGTCTATAAAGAATATAACAATATCAGTCAATTGGAAGAAATTTGGTTATATTAAAAAGAAATTTCCAGAAAATACATATATTAACAGGTTTGAGAAATGAACATAAAACGGCACTTCACCAATGACCTTCGTCAGTAGCTCTGGTATGAATCTCAGAAGTTCTTTCGAGCGACAAGGGCGCTGGCTGGTGCTCGCAAATCATGACGTAGAAGTATCAGTCTGGAGCTTCGTGGATCTCGGAACCTCCGTGCTCATGGTATCTGCAGGGGAACCAAATACTCTCGGCTATCTCCTGAAGTAAAAGGTTACACCACTCCGGCGTAAGTTGTCGTCAGAAAGAGCAGCTGGCACAGCGGTCCGCACACCCAGAGCAAATTGCATGTCTGTTGTCGCATTGGCGGAACTCAGCGTACATAATTACACTCATTACGTCGCAGTCCATCACTGAAAAAAACGGCAAAATGTTCAAGTGCTAGAAGCTGCAAAAACTAGAACTCATACTGGACGAGAAGGAGAAAGATCATCTAGTTAGATATAATAAACAAAAAATAGCCCTTGACAAACTGAAAAAGTTAAGAAGGGACATAAAGGGAATTGAAACCGAAATAAAGGCATTGAAAGGGTCACCAAATCAAATGGAGTGACCAAAGAATACTAAAGAGATGCTAAACCAACAGGCAAAAAGGATAAATACTGGAAGACCATCAAGGGGAACTATATGTAGCCAATTCCCCGCGAGATTCTGGATGAACGGGAAAATTACCCCGTGACGCCTATGTAACATCTGTAAAGGATGTAGTTACGCTAATTGACAAGGAATTAGATGTAAATGTAATGTCCCATTAATATGTGCAGACCGAGACTGGATGGGAGTCCGTAGGAGGCCGTTACTTTCCTGTTGACGCTCAAACGGATGGATAATATTCTACTACATGATAAACCCTAAAACAAAAAACTAAAGTTTTTCTTAAAGTACATATTAGTAGGCGTGGTAGTATATCGGGATTTTTTCTTAAATCAAATTTAAAAAAAAAGGTGCACATTTGAAAAAGAAGTTTCGTTTTTGACAAAAGAATTGTCAGTAAATTATCTATAAAAATAAATTTTATGCCAAATCAAAGAACCGCTACGTTCCACCATCGAAAATGTTATTGTGAAGGTACAATCAAAATTTGAAACGAATCCACGCAACCGTTTTTTAATAATCTGTCCGCCCAGTTTGCAAAAAGCGGTTTCAAGAAAAACGCGTTTAAAGTTCCCGTAGCACTTAAATTGTTGACCATTTGACCTTTTACATTAAAATTCTCCTCTTTTTCTTCTTTCCTGTTTGATTTTATAGACAAACGTATTTTCCACTGGAGACTGTTTTTGGACACATTGACCAGACGGTTGTATTGAAAGATTCGTTGCTGTTCTGTGTGAAGTCATCTATATCGTTACTGCTGAGTTCTTCGTAAATGGGTTTAATGTCTTTCAAAATTTGCTTTGACAATGCTGGTTTGTGCTTATAATCTTCTAAAGTGCCAGTGGCCTTTGTCTTTTGACATGAAATTTTTCCAGGCGGGCATCTTTGGTGCAGAGATACTTTGTGATCTAGCGTTGCATATATTTTATTGTGCATTTTCTCGATAGAATCGCGATTGCGACGAATAGCTAGGCTATAATAAATGGATGCTCATCGATTAATTTTCCAGTCAACTTGCGTTTTCCTCCAAGTCCCTTCGTTTTTTTTTCAAATTGCGAAGGCGAGTTCCCATTCGCTTTTGCACATGGTCGATGCACTCTTTCTTTAAAACTATGAGATTTTCATAGGGCTGCGAATCCAAGAGACCTTCATAAGTTTTCGAGTCACCATCCCCCACGTAATGTTCATACTTCACATTGTGCAAACGTTCTGAGCGCTGGAACATTTCAGTAACGGATTTACCTCCATGCTTCCCGAGGAACCCTCGCGGTTTGCTTGGCATTCAACTTTATGTTTTCCAGTCCATTCCTTGTGCTCCTCAGTATCGCTATATTTTTTTCGATGTTCACATTCAATACAATATTTTGATTTTACAAAAATATCGAGCACTTAGACGCTAAACTATCCAATGAGCGAGACAAATCCGTAGAGCGTCGAAAGCCCACGCTTTCTCCACAAGCCATCACCAGATATAGTTATACCATTTGTGAATCCTTTTTCAGTATTTTTTTCTTTCTCTTCTCGAGTTGCATTTTCCATGCTAACAAATCGCCTCTTCTCAACAGTACGTTATAAAACGATTAAAAAATTGGCCACGGGAGATCCATGAGCGCGCAAAACTTTTGCATTCCATTTAGTCCCACGACGAGTAACCGCATACCCAGAACGATTCAACTGTTTATTTCGTATCCTTTTTCAATATATGGCCAACTACGAATAACGATATTATTACATTTTCCACAAGAAATGACGATTTTAAGCCTAAGCCACGTTTTCCACTTCCGGAGAATGTTATTTCTGAATGGCATTTCTTGCAAACGCCAGTTTGTGATATGGCATAGAAAACTTCTAAGAAGCTTAATATCCGATAATCAAATCCCTCTTCTATTATAAAATCGTCAGGACCCAAATTCCCCAATTTCTTAGCCAACGCTCTAACGTTCCCGTCCTCTGACTTCTCCAATTTATAGCGATTCGGTGGCCGCCGTTTTTCTGCTTTCGATCGCTTGATATTTGCTGTACCTCCCCTTGCACCTTTTTGCTCCTTGTACATTGTTTATTTTATTGTTAAAAATCACTTCAAAACAACGAAATATATATTATAATGCCGTAGAGAGCAAAACGACGTTCATTATGGCATGAACGTCCTATATGAGTCACCTATTGGTCTTCTGTGAAATCTGAAATACCCTATATACCGTCGGTAACAATGCTACTTATTATCCAGAGAGGTATAAGCAGTATAAAGGCAATAAATCGGAGCGCGACAGGTGAGTCATCGATCGTGCTCTCAGAGCACTGCGAAGTGCCTCAGCAAAGTCGTCGGGAGAGACCTTTAAATATTTTTTGCACTATAAAGCGATTGGTATCTTATTTTTAAGACCCTAAAGTACACTTTAAGCAAAAAAATCGATTTTTTTTCAAAATCCTAGAGTGGTGTTACCCTTTAAGGGAAGAAGATATAGCAAACACTAAAATTCTTTAATTTAAGAAAATAAAATATTTTTTCTACAAAACATGTTATACGATAGAAAAATATGACATTTTAGACTGCTCTTGTTCAAATTCACCACCGTTTGAAGTAGCCAATTTAAAAAACCTGTAAAAACAGACACATTTTTGATTATCACTGTGCGCCAGGGTTTACGTTGGATTGGTATACATTTTTTTATGAACATTTCGTGCTAAACATAAGACAATTAAAGAGAAATATTTTAAATAATATATTGGAACTATTCTGAGGTTCTATTCTATATGAACAATTTATTGTTTGCGATATAAGCAGGATTTTACTATTAACTTATATTTTTAAAAATGATATTTTAGGTAATAATAAAAAAATCTCTTTAAATTTGTTCAAAATATGTAAAAAAGAAAGTACGAATATTTTCAACGTGATTCACGAAGTACTGTTGCGCAGACTTACAAAGTAAGTTATGAAAATTAAGTTTTAGAAAAATGAGTTTAAAGATAAATATCAATAAAAATAGTATGATAAATCATTTATCTATTTACCTGCAACTTATGGATGTTAATGCTCACCACTGTTATATTGTCATACATGAAAAGAGTATGTATTTACCCTGTAAAATCTTATTTCATTGATTTGGGTACCCAGTAGGTAACGCGCTGAAGCTGAAAATACAAAGTGGAGTAGCAGCGTGCTGAGCTTATATACATTAAAAGTGCCAATTCGTTTACTAATACATTTGAATTGCTTACCTGCGTCAAATCTATGAATTTTTTATTTATCGAAGTAACTATTTTGACATTAAATATGTTATTATACACTCATATAACCTGAAAAGATTTATGCGACTAAAGTAAATTTATGAACATGTATACTTGCAAAGTGTAAATAATTCGAACAAGTAGAACAATTAAAGACATACCTTTCAGAAAAACGTAAAATAAAAAAAGTAAAATAAAAACTCTTGTTCAAATGGAACTATCATTTAATAATGCTTTGGAAGGATGTTTCGGGAGTTTTTTTTTATTCCCCTCTTCAATGCTACAAAACGTACAAAAATTTATTACAGCAATAACAATAATAATTACACAAACGATTACAATATTTAACAACGCACCTAACACATAACTAATAGTCTCGAATAGACCACAGAGCAACCAACATCAAAACTGATGTAAACATGACCTCTAAAAAAATTTCTTCCTCTGTGAAGCCACTGGGTATTTTAGTGGTTTTATTGTCTCAAATGAGTAATAATATTGGTTCGAATTGAGTATTTGTTAAAAGGTTTTTTTAATTATTATCGTTTTAACGTTTTTTATGCAATTGTTAGTAATTATTATTTTAAAAATTTTTTTAGAGGTTGCCATGTTCACATTAGTTTTGATGTTGGTTGCTTTGTGGTCTATTCGAGACTAATAGTTATGTATTAGGTGCGTTGTTAAATATTGTAATCGTTTGTGTAATTCATATTGTCATTTTTGTAATAAATTTTTGTACATTTTGTAGTATTGAAGTAGGGAGTAAAAAACACCCGAAACGTCGCTTCCACAGCATTAATAAAGGATAGTTTCACGAGATCAACAGAGTTTTTATTTTAAAAATACTACCTTGGAACAATAAAATCACACCTATATGTACAACAATTAAAGACATACCTTTCAGAATTGTGTAATTAACCAGACTATTTCTAATGTGCCTTACTGTTTAACATTTCTCTTAAAGAAGTATTGTTTACTCTTAGTCCGTTGATTGTATATGCTGGTTTTGCTGAAAACGAAAAGAAGACATAAAAAGAAAGAACACACAAAAAGCAACTGTTTCTAATAGTCAAAAATATAATACTTCCATGATTTAATGAATTTGTAATACAATAATATACTTCTTGATCCACTGTTTATACTGTCAAGACAAAATATTTTCCTCATAAAAGTAAACATGCAATTATCGCTTCATTGGTAAAATAGATATCGTCCTATACAAGATATGTTATACCAGCTATACTGATATTTGAAATAGAATACGCATGAAACTTTAAAATTGTAGTACTAGTAAAATAATAATTTAAGATGTTTAACTTTTTTACTTTTGTTTATATAATGGTTCTTAAAATTTTATTTTTAAGTACAAGAGACCATACAATAAATATTACATCTCAACATTTATTTATAATTTGTAGGTATAATATACAACAAAATCATTAAAACAATGACAAAATTTTTGGAATTTTGATAAGCTTAAAAAGAATCTAGAGGTTCAAATAAGTCAAATAAAAATTAGTTTTGGCGTAAAACCTTTTACTTTCGAAAGAAAAAGGGTTAAAAAAGTGTATTACCTTTTAACAAAAATCGATTTGTTTAGCAAAAATCGGTAGCTTCTTCCCTTAAGTTAAATGCGCCAACGCAGAAACAAGGCGTCGCGGCACATAACGCCAGACTCGGTTATAAGAAAAACATATTTAGCAATACGAATAGCCTACAAGGGTCAATAAAAGTAAAGGTCGGAGCAGTAAGGAGTCATTAATAATCATAGAGAAAGCATATATTAATAATAAATATTCTATAAAGCAATAAATGTCACATTATACATTACATAGCAAACCGACCCGAGTCAAACGGACTAATAAGGGCACTTCTAGGCTCGCTAACAAATAATATAGTACATGGTAGGCAATAATTCAATATACATATAGTAGATCAAACAACCCACTAAATCTACAGTTAGGCTAAAATAATGCAAAACGAATATAGTACAAAAAAATCTATCAAAAAACGATAAATATTCAACATTTGGCTATTTAGTAAATCGACATGAAAAAAATATATATATCAGTGAGTTGCATTCGCGCAATGTAGCATGGTGGCATCAAGTCGGGTAACAACAAAGCCTAATGCAGCACTTTTACACCAAACACGCATCACAGTTATATTAGCCAACTTAGCACGTAACTACCTCACCTCACCAAGTAATATAATTATATACGAACTGTTCTGGATCAAAAGGTAAATCCCTCCAGACTAAGCAAATACAACTACACACCACTCCTGTACGGGTACGGTCGACAACACAACAACTACATGCACATAATATAATTATACGCGCCTAGCACCGGCCACGATCGAATTAGTTATTATTATTAGCATGAGACATACTTTGGCCATATCAAATAACAAATAAAAGACAGTCAATAATTAAAGAGGCAGGCCTGAGTTAAACCCAAAAAAAGTATTTTTTTTTGCTAGTCCAGGTTACTTTTTATGTGTTAAAGCAATCATTCTGAAAATTTGTATGCTATAGATACTTATTAATATCTTAAATTTTACCATTGTAAAACCTTGAAATCTTGATGTTACACGTCAAAATAAATCACTATTTTCGATACCATATTTAATACTGTTATGTTCCTCACACGATTGCAGGTGACATGAAGGTATTACCAAAAATTACGTACCCTCCCAGCCGAACAGACCACACGATCGATAACTTAATTATTACGTAAAGTCCTTCCCTGGAAGGCAAACTGAAGTCGGGAAGGATCAAAAAGTCACAGAAATCTAATGGCATCATTCAATCTCCCAAATATAATTTTATCGGACGAGAAGGAAAATCGGACAACTTACAATACCATCACATGAACAAGACAAGGCCGCACTCTCGAGCCTGTCACCCACCCCTAGCTGAAGCGACGTAATTTTCAGTACCTCAGCCTCAGGATATTTTCGCGCGACAGGGTGACACAAGACGTTATTTTCTTGTAACGTAACCCGTACTATTACCTCCTTAAATGAAAGAAAATAATAAATGAGTAAAATCCTCAAAAAACAATTATTAAAATTTTGCAAACCCTTACCGCACCCCTACCGGGAGAAATAACCGAATGAAAAAAAATAGCAGGTGAAAAACCAATTTTGGTACACATATCGTAAAAAATACTCAACGGACACTAACTGAGAAATACGTCTGAACGAAGACCAAGCTGAAAAAATAATGAAGACTAACCCAGATATTCCATACAAACGTATAACGGAGTGCTCAATTGTTAATAACAATTAGTTATTGTTAGTTGAGCCAAGAACCTACTGGCGTGCGCCACACGTAACACGTGTGTGCGACTTACCGCACCGCTTACCTTTGGTTCGGCCCGCGGCGACTCGCCGCTGTAGCCTTACCCCAGTGTAGCTGTGCAGGTTTCGGCTTTGTGCGGAGTTTCCTCGACGCACTAGTTTTCGCGACCTGGAAGGAGTGCGAAAACGCGAAGGCTAATTCTTTCGCAACGCGAATAGTGATCAAGCCTCGCTTGTCGGCCTAACTCGATGCAGGGAGTAGGCGAGTCCGGGTTAATCAACGACACACTGATTTAACAAGAAAAATAAACTACTATATTCTGAGATAAATAAATAATATGTACAACGAAGTTAACAACAATAAATTTACAAGGAGTTTAACAATTATTACGCGTAGGTCGATCGTCGCATGCGAGTCCAGAATGACTGTCGCTGAACACGCGGCCGGAATCATCGTGGGCTATTCGGAGCTTTTATATTCTACGGGTACGGCACACTATTCGTAGTGTGGCCCTTAGGCACGAACACGTTTACTCCTGGGCTAGCCATAACCACTATCGAATAGAGTGTGTGTATCGGAGGCGGAACGCCGCTGACGAAGCTTCTCTTTCTCTCTCTCTATGTCTTTCTCTTTCTCGTTGCTGGCCGCTACCTCTGTTGTTTTCCCTCCCGTTGCCGTCTCGGTGCTTGCTGCTGGAGGCTTCTTGCTACGCGTGCGGACTCTCATTCTGTTAAAGATGGTAGGGGTCGAGCGTTAGCCTCCACCAGTTGTTCTTGCACCTACGCACGCAAGAATCACCATGCACAGCCCACGAACACGTGCAGTTGCGAAGCGGGAGAATCGCCAAGATGGCGACGAGCAGGTCGAAAGCGTGGTGCGCGGCACGATAGCGTTCGCGATAATGGCCTTTTTCCACGGCCTAGGCGGCCTCTCGTCGCCTGCTCTCTCTTGTCTACCCATTGAAGCGTGCAGTTGTCAGATGGCGACACTTGGCGCATTATCCGCACTGTATTACTTGTGAGTAATTTACTACTCACTGACACTAAAAGTCCAACGACGATACCGTTGTGCCTCAGCGGATGCCGAATCCGAGAAGGTGCTACACGAAAAAATTCAACATATTTTTTATAGGAACCACCAATATACCAAACTAACAAATAGAACCTATAATGCGACCAAGATCATACGGTCCCCTATAAAGGACATAATGCAAGAATTAGCAGGAAGTAATAAGAACTAAGTCAAGCACAAATTGTTGAATGGGAAACCTAACACCTTGTCTGCGTAACAACAAGCAATTATTACGCATCGCCATTACGAAATGTACACGATATAATAACTCCGATACGTCCCACAAATGATTAACTAGGAAATTTTCATCGGCAATTTTATACGATTCTATCATATGAAGTGCTGAATAAGAATCTACGACCGCTTAAGCATTAAATAAGTATTATAAATAAGAACATGTATAGGGAACGAGAGTAAACCAAATAATACTACCCTACAGATTTAAATTAAAATTTCTTACGCTTTCGTACAAAAGAGATACAAGTTTCAATAAACGACATATCGTCGAGTTACGACAAAAGCTAGCACAGCATCGAACGCCGAAAGAATACAACAGCGCTTATTACAAATACTATTATAACTTGTTAGATCATTTCACTAATTGATAATTTCTAAACTATATGTTCGCGATATAATTTTAATTTTAATTATAAAGGAAATTATGTACAGGGTTAGGGCCCTATATTAATTTATAAATAACTAGCGTCCCCCGTCGCGGCTTCGCCCGCGATTTGAGTGTCTGGAATTCATTTGTTAATAGAATTCATTCAATCATATAATTATGATTTTCTGTTTCATTTGTAATAATAAATCAATAAAAAATGTCTTAGTCTAAAACTTCTCTGTAAACCACGTTAGCGACGTTGCCTTTTGGAGCTAATATTACCAGATTACTGGCGGAGCCTACCCTAGAACATCCCACATAAAACTGTCCGTGAGAGAAACAGTTTTCTATCAAGTCGATGCCAGCCATTTTCAATGACTGCCCTTGAGATTTGTTGATGGTCATGACAAAGCACAACTTGATTGGAAACTGTATTCTCTTAAACTCAAACGGATAGTCTGATGGGATTAGAGGTATTCGCCGAATAAGAACTGATTCCCCACGAGCATTTCCAGTGATTATTGTAGCTTCTATAACAGTTTTACGAAGAGTTTTTATTTATAGTCTAGTTCCGTTACACGATTTAGGAGGACAAAGATTTCTCAGCAACATTATAGGCGCTCCAACTTTGAGGTTCAATCTATAAGGTGGAAACCCGGGTGGAATCAAACTATTTAAAAATTCAACAGGGTAGTGGACAGCATCATCGGTTTCAATAACAGAATCAAATGATTTATATTCAGCAATCTGTTCTTCAAAAGCATTCAAGAGTAGCTCATTAATGGTAGCTGATTTATCATTTTTTGGCGTTAAAATAGCTCGCTCGCACAACCAATCTATGGGTTTATCTTTTATATTATTCACATCAGGATATATCTTGGAAATAAGTTCTGATAATGTGGTGACTACCGTACATAAATTTGATGAAATAACAATCTCATCTTCTACGGACGGGAAAGTTCCGTTGCCTATTTGGAGTAGTGTCTCTGCGAAAATTCCGGCAGATTCATCATTATTTAAATAAACTCTCATATTTGTGTGCAGAGAAAGTTTTTGAATATGAGGCCATAAATATGACTTCTTTATGCAAGAATTTACTTCATCCGCACGTGTACCTCTAGGTACAACAGGCAATGTTTGCCGGAAATCTCCAGCTAATAGAATAGTGACTCCCCCCATCAAGCTATCATTTCCCCTTATATCTTGCAATATTCTATTGAGAGCCTCAAATCCACCTTTATGGGCCATTGTGCATTCATCCCAAACTATTAACTTACACTCTTTCAAAACTTGTGCCATATTAGACTGTTTTGAAATGTTACAAATTGGTGTCTGGAGTTTATTTAAGTTCAAAGGTAATTTAAAAGTAGAATGAGCCGTTTTACCTCCTTGCAGCAATGTAGCTGCAATTTCTGAAGAAGCTACAGCTAAGGCTATACGGTTGTGTTTTCTTATTTTCGAAAGTAAAAGATTAATGAGGAATGTTTTACCGGTTCCTCCAGAAGCATCAAGGAAAAACATTTGAGCGCTACTTTTCTCGACGCTTTCTAAAATTATTCTGTAAACGTGAGACTGTTCATCGTTCAGTAAAATTTCGCTATCAGTTAGAATTTGTTCCAGAGCATTCGTATCGTAACTGATTTCTCGAATATAGTCTCTGTTTTGTAGAGATAACTCATCTCTAGATGGTTGAGGCAGACCATATTGCTGCAGACATTGACCACCCATTGACAACAAACTATCTTCCAGACAAACTAAGCATTTATTATAAATTTTACTCAACATTGAGTTGATGATCCCATCTTGTAAGTGAGCTTCCATTTCACGCCGAATATCTTCTGAAAGATGATCTTTGTACTTTTCCCAAAGACTTGAAGCATCAGATAAATGACAAAATAATAACATAACCGCAAACAAATTTCGCAATCTGAGTGGAGAGTCACAAAGTACTGCTTCTTCCAAAGTTGCATCCCAGTGCTTTTCGTCTTCTAATAAACCTAAGGCTTTACACGCTGCTTGAAATGTAGGTTGTACAATGCCATCAACAGTTTTCAATTCCAAAAAAGAGTTTGGACCTCGAACTTCGTGAAGCAAAAGGCGTAGATAATAACACTCAGAGTTATTAGGGTGGATGGTATATACTCTACCTAGAGCCGTATCTTTCTTTACTTCAGGCCAGCCACTGACATCATTCCCACGTTTTCTTCTTCCAAATTTATTTTTCTTCCATGTGTAATAAGATGGAACTTCAACGTAAAGAAGCGTTCTTGCAAAACTATCTACCTGGCATAATTAAAAAAATGCAAGAAGTGTAGTTTTAGGAGGATGATTTATGATATTTCTCAAGCGATTAGAATCTTTTTGATCGAAGTAGACGTGTTGACCATTTTCTAACTGAACAGCGAGGTGAAAGACTTTTGGAAATCTTTCATGAATAGGGAAACTTAAGATTCTCCATACTTCCTCGGAACTACTGATATATCGACCACTTTCATAAATTTTAACTTCGTCTTTTTTATCTTCTATAGCGAATACAGCCTGATCACTGCCTTTGGTGATATATTTACAAACATACTTTATCGATTTAACAGAGTTGCAGTATTCCACATTGATATGAGCTTCAAAAATCCGCGAAAGAACAGGATTGTATGGTACGACCCAGCGGTTATCAATGGTGATGCCATTGATTTCAACAATAAAACCACCATCTTCCGGTTTCCTACGTCGATATTTTGGGTATCCATCATCTCCTGTTTGAGTTTCTTGCAGAAATTCTTTAGGAAATTTTTTGCTGCAACAACCTTCTTTCATGCAAGGCGACCTGTTATTTAAGCTACCGCAAGGTCCGTGGATCATGTTGGCCTTGACGATTTCATAAAGAAGAGGATCTTCGGCTGGGTCTGGTATTTCTGCGCTAATAACATCATCTATCTGATCTGGAGTGAAACGTAGTTTAAGCCACAATAAAATATGTATGTGAGGTAAACCTCGCTTCTGCCATTCAACAGAATACATGTACCCTTTCATTTCTCCAAATAATTCACCCTTCGTTAATAATGCTATAAGCGATTTCACTTTCAAGTGGAAGACCCTAGCTATGATATCATGCCAGTCGTAAGACTTTTGGCCATGTAGTAATGCTTCTGTAATGTCGCTCCATCGGAGATTACACGTAAATGTTATAAATAAGTCCGGACGACCAAAATTGCGGACGTACGTCATAGCATCCTGGGCCTTTTCATGCATATACCGTGGTGATCCAGTAAAAGACGATGGAAGCACTACCATCTGACCTAGTTCGGCGACATCGGTATCTTGTCTTCCAATAGCATCTTTTAGGTGCATATAATTGTCTACTCTAAGTTGCGTCTGGTTGTTCCGAATAAAGTTTAATCGTTCTGTTTCAATTTTCACGTACATATCTACTAAGAATTGATTAAAGAGAGATCGACAGTACAGTAAATGGTTGATCTCTGTTTCTCGGATCATGATGCGGTATGAATAGAAATTCATTGCAGATACTGTTTTTTTAAGAGGTAAATTTGTTTTTGGATCGATCTGATAAACATCTACAGAGTAACCGCCCTCACCGCGGCAAAACAGTAAAGGATACTGTAAGGCATCATACGAACGATGCACCTCATTTATTTTTTGTAACTTATCATCATGACTTTGTAATACAATATCCCTTTTTTCAAACTGCTGCCCAACTATGACCAATGCAACATCACTTGCTGCTGGAGCATTATATCGACCACGATGAGCATTGGCTGGTTTCCTATCAGCATGAATTACAACTTCGAAGTTTTTACAATTTTGAGGTATTTTTTCGAGAGTAGTCTTCAAATCCTTTATGTAGGAGTTATAACGATGCAACATCGTCTGCAGTTGTTTTACCAGATCCTGGCGTCCGTCAGGGATGTGACCAGATCTTATACGTACCTCTCTTTCATCTTCTCCAACAAAATAAATCTGTAGAAATTGAGGATTTTGTTGGGGCAAAGGTTGTAGACCACCAATTAAATGATACACTTGACCTTGTACTTTGAAAGTAGGCATAAATCCATGTTCCTTAATTTGTTTGGCTCCGAAAGATGTCATTTGGAAACAGCTATTATATTTTCTAATCCTGTCCATGAAATGTACATGGTCCGGGTGAGAGCCCATGATCAAACTGAAAAGTGGTTCGGAAGGACGCAAAGTAGGTGGCAGTTGCACTTTGCCGGCACTGCAGCACATTCCGGGTGGCTCAGTTTTATACTTTAAAGCGCCACAGTGTTTGCATTTGTGACTCATAGTGCCGATGGATACAGTTTTATCGGTTTCATATGATATCTCTGGATCGTATTTCATTCCGGAAAGAGCTTTAATCTTCCATGGAAGTAAGCGCCTTTCCGAGCGTAATCCTGGACGGCTTTGTTCATAAATACTAACAGCGACTCTATGAACTTCCGGATGATTTTGCTGGTAAGAAGAAGCAGCGACTCTATGAACTTCCGGATGATTTTGCTGGTAAGAAGAAGCAGCGGCTCTATGAGCTTCCGGATGATTTTGCTGATAAGAAGAAGCAGCGACTCTATGAACTTCCGGATGATTCATCTGATATTTTTTAGCGGCTCTTTCGAGTTGATTTTTCCTTACGTTATTTGTGAATCTTGCACGACATTTCTTATTACGCTTAGCAGAACTGGATATTGGATCAGAAATTTCCATACGCTTTGCGGGACTCGGTATTTTATCAGAAATATTTTGAACAGTTGTAGCGTCATTGCAAGGTAAATAAACATCAAAATGTCCGTTTGATAAGTCTAATGTGAAACGAAGTCTCTTAATGGGACTTCCTTCTACACCGAATCTTTCGTACAGATGTCCATTGCGATATACCTCAAAAGTGAAACCAAATATTTGTGCAGCAAAATACCCCTACATTTATTTTTCTTCCATGTGTAATAAGATGGAACTTCAACGTAAAGAAGCGTTCTTGCAAAACTATCTACCTGGCATAATTAAAAAAATGCAAGAAGTGTAGTTTTAGGAGGATGATTTATGATATTTCTCAAGCGATTAGAATCTTTTTGATCGAAGTAGACGTGTTGACCATTTTCTAACTGAACAGCGAGGTGAAAGACTTTTGGAAATCTTTCATGAATAGGGAAACTTAAGATTCTCCATACTTCCTCGGAACTACTGATATATCGACCACTTTCATAAATTTTAACTTCGTCTTTTTTATCTTCTATAGCGAATACAGCCTGATCACTGCCTTTGGTGATATATTTACAAACATACTTTATCGATTTAACAGAGTTGCAGTATTCCACATTGATATGAGCTTCAAAAATCCGCGAAAGAACAGGATTGTATGGTACGACCCAGCGGTTATCAATGGTGATGCCATTGATTTCAACAATAAAACCACCATCTTCCGGTTTCCTACGTCGATATTTTGGGTATCCATCATCTCCTGTTTGAGTTTCTTGCAGAAATTCTTTAGGAAATTTTTTGCTGCAACAACCTTCTTTCATGCAAGGCGACCTGTTATTTAAGCTACCGCAAGGTCCGTGGATCATGTTGGCCTTGACGATTTCATAAAGAAGAGGATCTTCGGCTGGGTCTGGTATTTCTGCGCTAATAACATCATCTATCTGATCTGGAGTGAAACGTAGTTTAAGCCACAATAAAATATGTATGTGAGGTAAACCTCGCTTCTGCCATTCAACAGAATACATGTACCCTTTCATTTCTCCAAATAATTCACCCTTCGTTAATAATGCTATAAGCGATTTCACTTTCAAGTGGAAGACCCTAGCTATGATATCATGCCAGTCGTAAGACTTTTGGCCATGTAGTAATGCTTCTGTAATGTCGCTCCATCGGAGATTACACGTAAATGTTATAAATAAGTCCGGACGACCAAAATTGCGGACGTACGTCATAGCATCCTGGGCCTTTTCATGCATATACCGTGGTGATTCAGTAAAAGACGATGGAAGCACTACCATCTGACCTAGTTCGGCGACATCGGTATCTTGTCTTCCAATAGCATCTTTTAGGTGCATATAATTGTCTACTCTAAGTTGCGTCTGGTTGTTCCGAATAAAGTTTAATCGTTCTGTTTCAATTTTCACGTACATATCTACTAAGAATTGATTAAAGAGAGATCGACAGTACAGTAAATGGTTGATCTCTGTTTCTCGGATCATGATGCGGTATGAATAGAAATTCATTGCAGATACTGTTTTTTTAAGAGGTAAATTTGTTTTTGGATCGATCTGATAAACATCTACAGAGTAACCGCCCTTACCGCGGCAAAACAGTAAAGGATACTGTAAGGCATCATACGAACGATGCACCTCATTTATTTTTTGTAACTTATCATCATGACTTTGTAATACAATATCCCTTTTTTCAAACTGCTGCCCAACTATGACCAATGCAACATCACTTGCTGCTGGAGCATTATATCGACCACGATGAGCATTGGCTGGTTTCCTATCAGCATGAATTACAACTTCGAAGTTTTTACAATTTTGAGGTATTTTTTCGAGAGTAGTCTTCAAATCCTTTATGTAGGAGTTATAACGATGCAACATCGTCTGCAGTTGTTTTACCAGATCCTGGCGTCCGTCAGGGATGTGACCAGATCTTATACGTACCTCTCTTTCATCTTCTCCAACAAAATAAATCTGTAGAAATTGAGGATTTTGTTGGGGCAAAGGTTGTAGACCACCAATTAAATGATACACTTGACCTTGTACTTTGAAAGTAGGCATAAATCCATGTTCCTTAATTTGTTTGGCTCCGAAAGATGTCATTTGGAAACAGCTATTATATTTTCTAATCCTGTCCATGAAATGTACATGGTCCGGGTGAGAGCCCATGATCAAACTGAAAAGTGGTTCGGAAGGACGACAAGTAGGTGGCAGTTGCACTTTGCCGGCACTGCAGCACATTCCGGGTGGCTCAGTTTTATACTTTAAAGCGCCACAGTGTTTGCATTTGTGACTCATAGTGCCGATGGATACAGTTTTATCGGTTTCATATGATATCTCTGGATCGTATTTCATTCCGGAAAGAGCTTTAATCTTCCATGGAAGTAAGCGCCTTTCCGAGCGTAATCCTGGACGGCTTTGTTCATAAATACTAACAGCGACTCTATGAACTTCCGGATGATTTTGCTGGTAAGAAGAAGCAGCGACTCTATGAACTTCCGGATGATTTTGCTGGTAAGAAGAAGCAGCGGCTCTATGAGCTTCCGGATGATTTTGCTGATAAGAAGAAGCAGCGACTCTATGAACTTCCGGATGATTCATCTGATATTTTTTAGCGGCTCTTTCGAGTTGATTTTTCCTTACGTTATTTGTGAATCTTGCACGACATTTCTTATTACGCTTAGCAGAACTGGATATTGGATCAGAAATTTCCATACGCTTTGCGGGACTCGGTATTTTATCAGAAATATTTTGAACAGTTGTAGCGTCATTGCAAGGTAAATAAACATCAAAATGTCCGTTTGATAAGTCTAATGTGAAACGAAGTCTCTTAATGGGACTTCCTTCTACACCGAATCTTTCGTACAGATGTCCATTGCGATATACCTCAAAAGTGAAACCAAATATTTGTGCAGCAAAATACCCCTACTAACTCGCATAAACTTCCATAAGTGGAATGTTTTAACATATCGATCGAGTATTCCTCAGAATTTCTATAATTATTTCCTATATCATCATGAGACATGATCGAAAAATATTGCCAATTGTTAACAATATGATCTACAATCTGAATACGAATCTCCCGAGACAAAACTTGAGTGTCGTACAGATGAAAAGATATTGCATTGAAGAGGCAAGCACCATCCGCCAACATGGGAACTACTTTATGTGGCGTCATAACGCCATTTATGCTCAATATTTCCACAATCATCGTGACAACGCAGGAAAACCGTGATATTACTCACAATAGGCTAGAGTTCTCAAACTCCTAATGCCTTTTCAAGGCTTCATCGCCTCTATATATAATGAGACTCGATTATTTCTCTTGTGGTTGAAGCTCAGCGTAGCCATCTAGCGGCTCTTTATCGGTATTACATACTTTAAAATTGATGAGAGATATCAACACTGTACGTTTCCTTCGTATTATAATTTCGAAAGTTACGACACGGAAACAGTCTCGTTCTGTTATACTGAAATTTTTTTCTCTGCGAAAATTTTTTTCTCTGCGAAAATTTTTTTCTCTGCGAAAATTTTTTTCTCTGCGAAAATTTTTTTCTCTGCGAAAATTTTTTTCTCTGCAAAAATTTTTTTCTCTGCGAAAATTTTTTTTTCTGCGAAAATTTTTTTCTCTGCAAAAAATTTTTTCTCTGCGAAAATTTTTTTCTCTGCGAAAATTTAGTAAGAAATGGAAGAAGCGTTTCAACCGTTTACACGCACGGAGGGTGTGATTTTTTCGAATTGTTTTTTTCCTAATGTCGTACCAGATATGATGCCGCAAGAACCATCCTGAAATCTCTTTCCCCCACATAAATATAGTACAGCTGGAAAAAATGCACATTTGACGCATTTCACCCCCTGGGGGTGAAATTTAAAAAGCTAAGAAATTTTTTTCTGAGTAATGATATTCCAGATATAATGCCGCAATAACCATCCTGAAATCTCTTTCCCCGCAGAAATATAGTGAAAAAACGAAAAATGCATATTCGACGCATTTCACCCCCTGGTGGTAAAATTCCGAAAAACCCAGAACTTGCTTTTTTCCTGATGTTATTCCAGACTTTTTGCCGCGAGAACCGTCTCGAAATCTCCTTTTCCCGCAAAAATATAGTAAAAAATCGAAAAATCACATTTTAACCCTTTCCATCCCCTGGGGGTGGAATTTCAAAAAACCGTTTCTTAGTGAGCACCTACTATGTGGGTAGAAGGTACTCACAAATTTTCAAGTTAATCGGATGAGTGGTTTTGGCTGGGCATTGTTGAATCAGACAGTCAGTCAGTCAGGACAAGTATTTTTATATATAGAAAAAGAAAGAATAGAAAAGATATGATTTTTCTTAATACGTGCATGTAATAGGCCCTTTCCCATACATCTTATGTGAATGGCAAATTGAGCATTTTCGCCGGAGCGGGAGGTAATGATTAGCTGCAGCGGATGGTAATGACCATTACCCCCGGTCCTCAATAACGATTCTCAAATTTTGGAAAAATTTGGAAAATTGTTATTTTGATGATAAAATTGTAATTTAATTCTGTAAGTAAATGGCGCACGCCTCAACATGTGTAACTTCCCATTCGCCCTATATGCTTAAAAAGAGCCTTACATGCTCTTGTAAAAAGAAGTACGATGTATAACAAGAGGGAGGGCAATTTCTAGATCGGTTAATGATTTTAACACGAGTCGTAGTTGAGGGCGCCGAAGGCCCTCATCCACACTAGAAATGGACCTCTTGCCCCCCTAGTTGCACAATATACCAATAATAATTATATGCGTTAAATGAATACGTATATACAATATTCATATAAGTATTTAGAAATAAAAGTAATATAAAATAAACAATGAACTCCCGCTACATAACAGCATAAAAAAATAAATATAAGTCATAATAGTCCCTATAATTTAAAAAAAAAACTTGCCATGCGTACTGCATATGTAGTTGCGGGACAAGCGTACGACGCCGTACAAAACACTCGTACGACGCCGTACAAAACGCGCGTGTCAAGAGCCAAATACACAGTATAGTGTACGCAAGGAGGAGTGCAGCATCAGTGAAAGGAACCCTGAAAGAACCTGGAAAATATACTGCAGCCAAACCACTGCTCAGCGGTAAAATCTTTAGGAAATTTTAATAACTTTTTCTGTGCAATATAGAACTGTTAAAGTTAATAATTGCTATATTACAATATGTATTAATTATGTAAATCCTTACTTATTAAATTCTTGAAAACCATCATAAATATGTAAATTTTCTGATTTTAGCAACGTTTCTCTATCCATCCCGATATTTTTATTATAGATATACGTGTTCAAGTGAAATAAATTTCACAATATAAAATAATATAGTATAATCTGTAACAACAAAGGGGAAAAGTAGAAATCCAATGATTATCATACTAATGATAATGGATTAAATATGGATCATGTCATATCATTATTATTATTCTTGATACGATTTTCTAATCACCTCTCTTCCTTGAAAAGTCTACTATGGCAATGCACTATAATTATAATACAGTAAAACTATTAAATTAATCAGTAAGGCTACCCTAATTAATTTTCCAATAAGTGAGCCGGTAATTAAGATCACTATGATTTTACAAAGAAAATGTGTCACACACATACACGCAAGTGTCCTTGCAGTATAGCATATGCAAGGCAGAGTGCAACGTAACCAAAAGGAACCCTGGAAGAACCCTGGAAAGTATACTATTACCAAGCCACTGCTCAGCGGCAAAATCTTCGTCGAATTTTTCCTTGTAGATTTTTCATTGACAAACTATTCCTTACTCCCTGCAATACTGGAACCTTAAGATTAATAGTTATCATATAATTCTATATATATACGTAAATCATAATTAAATAATCAATCCCTCAAATTATTAAAGACACAAAAAAAGGGGATTTGTCAAAAATTAATAAACCTTAATTACAAAACATGACAAATTCCCATACATTTATTAATAGTAAACATCAATAAATACATCAATAATACATATAATACATATGGTACATATAATATATGTATATATATATATATATATATATATATATATATATATATATATATATATATATATATATATATGAGGCATTCTTTGTGAACGAATGGCCCCCCCTTGCCCAAAATTTGAAGAGGCGTAGGAGAACCATCAATAGCTTAAAATGTTCGTATTGACAAGAGCTACAAAAAGTCGAGTGGCGTTTTTGTCCATTTTGAAAATGGCGGCTTCATAATGGCGTTAAGCACCCCTAAAACGTGAAGAGTACAGATAAAAATGTTATTTAATAGAGAGGTTTAAAACAATGTATCCTTGTTAACCAATTAACGTTTAAAAAGTCTGAATATTCGAATTTGTATCAAACATATAGTCATCTTATTTCTTTCTGAAAGTTCGATATAGACATTGACTTGACTCTAACCTCTAAGGTATTCTCTGTTTTGAGTGCCTTTTTTTATTATTCTATAAATATTTCTCTAAAACGTCAGACAATCCTAATTTTCTTATTGTATGTACATAATTTTGAAAGCTAAGGGTTAATGTCATACTTTATGTTTCTACTAAGTTTCCTACGAATGCATGAATTTTTTTTACAACGCGAAAAATGCGTTTTTTGTATACTAAACGACTAAACGGCGAACTTTAAAATTGAAAAGCGAAATGTTATGTTATGAATTGAATCAGCTTTCGTGTCAAACTTTTTATTCATAAGTTTTCAACTCGGTAGTTTTTTTGTATGTTGTGGTATATGTGATTCGAGAGAGAAATTTTGTACGTTTTATAATATATATATATGAGGCATTCTTTGTGAACGAATGGCCCCCCCTTGCCCAAAATTTGAAGAGGCGTAGGAGAACCATCGATAGCTTAAAATGTTCGTATTGACAAGAGCTACAAAAAGTCGAGTGGCGTTTTTGTCCATTTTGAAAATGGCGGCTTCAAAATGGCGTTAAGCACCCCTAAAACGTGAAGAGTACAGATAAAAATGCCCGTAAAAATTAAAAAAAATAATCACGTTGGACTTTTTTTGACTAAAATTTTAGCTACCACTCATACTTCAAAAAATCACGTGGTAGGTTACCGAAATCCAACATGGCGGATCCAATATGGCGGCTAATATGTCGATATGTTTAAAAATCAACCGAATTGGCCCAAATTTGGTATATGGGGGTTTTTCTGGTTGCTGATGATGAATTTAAGGTCAAATCTGCAGAATTTAAAATGGCGGATCCAATATGGCGACTAATATGCCGATAAGATATGGTTTTTACTCCCGCCATTTATTTATGTATCCATGATTTCTTCACGATGACATTCTTCATTTTTTTAAAGTTGTATACCTTATCAGCATATTAGTTGCTATTTTTAGTGGCATTTTTAGTTCCAATATGGCCGCTAGAAGCTCGTGACTCATACTTTTTTTACCATAACGATTATAAAACCAGCTACATGAAACCGATTGAGATCTATGGTGGCTTAAATGAAAGGTCTTGGAATCTACTTTCGGAATTCGTTTAAAAAAAATTTTTTATTATCATAAAATCCAATATGGCGGCCATAATCACGTGACATAGGTAGTAATTCACCAAAATCGATTACAAATAACTTTTTTAGATACGCTCACGTCTCGAAAACGCTTGAATCAATGATTTCGAAATGCTGTTCGTAAGTATATTATTTTTTTAAACATATTAGTGCCCTTGGTCACGTGACGAAACTGATTTTTCATCAAAATAGCCAAAAAAAGCACTTTTTCGAATTCTACAGCTCTCTCAAAGAGCTTGAATGGTAAATGTTGAATGTTTTTATAAGCATCGTATAGTATCTTTGTTTTAGCTACTCCCAAGTTCCAATATGTCGGTGTAAACTATATGATATAGGCCTTTTGGTACTAAAATGTATGAAAACAAATTGAAAATGTGAAGAAGTCTACAAGACACCAGGCGGGAGTGGAAGTTTGCGTATTTTGCCCATGAGTACTAACAAGGAGATGGTCAGGGATTCGGATCACCGATTTCGCTCAATTTTGGAGGAAAGTTTATTTTAGACGCCAACGACAAAACCACAAGAAGTTAGAGCTCCATAAAAATCCTATTTTAATGTATAACTGTATATCTATATATATGGAATACGTATATATAGATATACAGTTATACGTTAAATATGATTCTTAAGGAGCTCTAACTTCTTGTGGTTTTTTCGTTGGCGTCTAAAGTTTTTGGTTTCTTCATATTTCTGCATTTGGAAACTTTCCTCCAAATTTGAGTGAAATCGGTGATCCGGATCCCTGATCATCTCCTTGTAAGTATTTAAATCTTTTTTTAACAAAATGGCGGCCAATATCAAACAATACGGGTGATACATGTCTCGTCAGACCCAATAATTATTTTTATTTTCGGATATACTTCATATTTATGTGTCAGTTTGATAAACTATTAAAAAAAAAAAAAAAAAACTTAACGTCATGTTTAATATTAGTAAATAAGTAAGAATTGATAAATTAATTAGTAATTGAGTAAAGAAGTAAGAATATGATATTTTATTGATACAATAGTTCGGTATGTTTATTCGCATTCGAATACTTTTTAATTATCAACTTTTTATTTTCAACAAGAAAGCAATGATTTTTTGATATCTCAGGTACAGCTGCAGCATTTTCAAATCTTCTATTTAAATGCCTAACCATCTTCTGATAATCTTTGATACTGAAATAGAATGTAGTAATTGTATCGGCAAATTTATTTTTAGACCATTCATAGAGTTTTTCGCAGGTTAAAATGGCATCTTTTGGACTGCAAATCAGGCTATATCGTGCCGCTTCTCTCTTGAATACAGCTCCAAGACCGTCCGATGGACCTTTACCATGTGCCGTTGGAAAATTATGCCATTCAGCTGATATACCAAAATCCGCCACATGCTGCATTAGATTTAAATAAATTGATTTGCGCTATGAGGATAAAATTTGTATTTTACCGGTTTTGGATTAAAAAACAATATAACTTTGTTTATTTACAAATCAAACCTTAAGCCTTAGAAGCATAGTGGCCCCTTATAGGGACTACCAAAATAGCTTTCTATTTTTATTTATAAAAAACGTATTTACGTATATTTATTCAAGGTGATGGTCTTTACTGATAGGTAAGACGATTCTCTACAATTCTACAGAATGTAATTTGTTATTTTATTTGTTATTAAATTGTTATAAATAAACAATTTGCAAAAAGTGTGTTTTTTTAGAAAAAAAATCATTTTTGAGCTTATTTGCTGTTCGATTTTTATGAAAGTTATTTCCTAGAGGTTTTTGGGGTCGCTGATAAAGAATATGCTAAATTAAGTATATTTTTATCTAAATACGTTATTTGGGGGTTTTTGAGGTCGCTAATTAAGAATATGCCATCAGAATCTTGATTTTCCAAATCCAAAATGGCGGATTCCAACCCCTGAGTAATAACAAAGATACTATACGGCGCTTGTAGAAACATTCAATATTTACCATTCAGGATCTTTGAGAGAGCTGTAGAACTCGAAAAAGTGCCTTTTTTGGCTATTTTATTGAAAAATCAGTTTCGTCACGCGACCAAGGGCACCAATATTTTTAAAAAAATAATAAGCTTAGGAAGAGCATCTCGAAATCATTGATTCAAGCGTTTTCGAGACGTGATGATGTCTAAAAAAGTTATTTGTAATCGATTTTGGTAAATTACTACCTATGTCACGTGATTTTGGCCATCATATTGAATTTTATGGTAACAAAAAATTTTTTTTTATACGTATTCCAAAAGTAGATTCCAAGACGATTTATAATCGTTATGGTAAAAAAAGTATGGGTCACGAGCTTCTAGCGGCCATATTGGAACTAAAAATGCCACTAAAAATAGCAACTAATATGCTGATAAGGTATACAAATTTAAAAAAATGAAGAATGTCATCGTGAAGAAATCATGGATACATAAATAAACGGCGTGAGTCAAAACCATATCTTATAGGCATATTAGTCGCCATATTGGATCCGCCATTTTAAATTCTGCAGATTTGACCTTAAATTCATCATCAGCAACCAGAAAAAACCCCATATACCAAAATTGGGCCAATTCGGTTGATTTTTAAACATATCGACATATTAGCCGCCATATTGGATCCGCCATGTTGGATTTCAGTAACCTACCACGTGATTTTTTGAAGTATGAGTGGTAGCTAAAATTTTAGTCAAAAAAAGTCCAACGTGATTATTTTTTTTAATTTTTACGGGCATTTTTATCTGTACTCTTCACGTTTTAGGGGTGCTTAACGCCATTTTGAAGCCGCCATTTTCAAAATGGACAAAAACGCCACTCGACTTTTTGTAGCTCTTGTCAAACGAACATTTTAAGCTATCGATGGTTCTCCTACGCCTCTTCAAATTTTGGGCAAGGGGGGGCCATTCGTTCACAAAGAATGCCTCATATATATATATATTATAAAACGTACAAAATTTCTCTCTCGAATCACATATACCACAACATACAAAAAAACTACCGAGTTGAAAACTTATGAATAAAAAGTTTGACACGAAAGCTGATTCAATTCATAACATAACATTTCGCTTTTCAATTTTAAAGTTCGCCGTTTAGTCGTTTAGTATACAAAAAACGCATTTTTCGCGTTGTAAAAAAAATTCATGCATTCGTAGGAAACTTAGTAGAAACATAAAGTATGACATTAACCCTTAGCTTTCAAAATTATGTACATACAATAAGAAAATTAGGATTGTCTGACGTTTTAGAGAAATATTTATAGAATAATAAAAAAAGGCACTCAAAACAGAGAATACCTTAGAGGTTAGAGTCAAGTCAATGTCTATATCGAACTTTCAGAAAGAAATAAGATGACTATATGTTTGATAGAAATTCGAATATTCAGACTTTTTAAACGTTAATTGGTTAACAAGGATACATTGTTTTAAACCTCTCTATTAAATAACTTTTTTCATAAGTTATTTTTGACTAGTAAACGTGCGATAAGGGAAATGCTAGTAGCTTTCTTTCGCGTACGTCAACTTACAAGGATCTACCTGAGTCATATCTAGAATAATAGGTACCAGTATGTTGGGTTATATGGAAACCTAAACGATAATTCGATAACTTAGAGAACACCTTAATTATATATACAATATACAGCACAATTTACTTAAGGGGGGGGGGGGGGTTGGGTAAGGTTAATTTGTGCAAAAAAGGCACATTTTTGTGATTTTTTTTCACGACTCAGTTAAAATTTATTTATTAAAACCAATGTTACATTATTGTAGTCCATTTAAGTAATATTGTGGAATATTTTCATGAAAAAATATTGAAAAATACGGCAATGGCATCATTTATTCGGAAGCGTCTCAGAAAAAAGTTGAATTGCGGTGCCCCTGATAACTCGGTGCTGGATCATCTGAAATCAAAACACCAAAGTTCGATCGTCAGATAATTGCTTTTCCCAGGTAACGTTGGGAGGGATTTTCAAAATTTCTATTTCTCACTTTGCGGGAACACTACATGAAAAAACGCGATTTTTGCCAAAAAAAACCGCTAATTTGTTATTGTAAAATGAAAAATATAAACGAATTTGGAAAAAAAGCTTGAGCGTAACCTCATAAATTATGTAAAGAAATAGTGTTTAAAATTTCGAAAGGATCGGTGCAATAGTTTTGAAGTTATGATGGGCACCGACTTTGAAAACTTGAGTTTTGGGAAAAACGCTTTAAAGTTTTGAACACTAAATAATTTGGAATAAAACGTTCATAAGCGAGATTTATCGGCTTACCTCACACTGAATCATCGATGCCAGGTCCATAGAGGATGTTGCTGTCATCTATGATGTCTAAAGCATCTTTTTGCTCCTGTCTACGACGAATCCTGCCATCTCTAGTTTGATTTTCAGCTTCCTGCTCTGCTCGGTTTATACGAATGTGATCAGTTGATCGCGCCCATTCATGAGCGCTTGATCCACTACTGATTCCCATGTCCTGCATGAAGGATAGTAGAGCAAAAGAACCTTCATTGAAGACACAGGCTGCCACATAACAACTTTTTTTGGCATTGTAGCAATAATTTTCCACAAAACTTCACGAAAATGATGCGAAAAATTGGAGCGCACGTGTACGTCTGTTCGATAGAAAGTTTACTGCTAAACTAAATTATATATTCTCTATTATATTCTCTAAACTGACTAAATATACGGTACAGGCATGTTTATACTTGTCTTCAAATTTCTATAAAAGAAAGTAGGAGGAACGGTTCGGTATAATATAGGGAGCGTAGCAGCTGTCAGGTAACAATAGCGCGCTCGAACCGAGCAGGTATGAAAATCCAACAGGTAGGAAAATATTCATAACACCTGCAATTTTGCTCCGATCGTCTTGAAATTTTTATACGATATTCTTGAGATACAACGCATTCAGTTTCAAAAATAAAAAAAAATACGAAAAAAAAAATTTAAATACCTTACCCCCCCCCTTAACTAACCCCCTTCATATGCAACCTTCCGCCTGCACCTACTCTTCCCTCGAGCTGGATTTGTTGTTTGCAAATTCTGCGGTGCTCAGAAATATTTTTACCCGACTTGGGAAGACTTCAGAACTCGAAAACCGAGGGATTCAGCGAGTGAAGGTAGTCAAAGTGCAGGATTAAAGACTTCCTTGAGACGAAAGTCTTGTGGCATATACCGCAAACTGGTACATTAACTACCCCAGTCGCAGACGAATGCAGCTGCATATGCAAATGGAAACCCTTAACGTCTACATAAGCGAACCCATAACTGTCCACAGCACACTCGTAGCGCAGGCGGGTACAGTGTGATGCAGCAGTGTAGACGTCAGCGTTAGGGACCACATAATCTACAAGACGGTGGGTATCCTCTTCAAAGCAGCAACAGGTGACGAAGGTATGAACAATATAGGTATGGAGTTCCATATAGGACCCCCTACATTGGTCGCCTCCGACACACTGACCCCGAAATTGATCACCTGGTGACGCATCCCTGGCCGGACATAAATAAGGCCACCAGGAAGCTGTTTCACAATCTAGAAATAAACAACAAATATAGATATTGGTATAAATACATACACAGGTATAAATTAATAAAAGTCATTAGATTTAAAAGACTACGAATATAAACAACGAACCCACCTGGTACCGTATATCGCGTTTATCAAGGAACCCGGGAGTGATGCAGATATTCTTATGGTGGTGGGGCACCGGACATTTACCTTCCAATATATATTGTAACGACTGCAACTCACGTGCGTATCATAGATTCAAACGCGCGAGTAATCCGCGCCACGGGGAATCGGGGCGCGAGAGAGAACAGCGCGAAGGAAACGCGACGGCGCGCGCCACACCGAGCACTTGGGGCGGCGGGAGAATCGGCACTATCGCTTAGGCTGCCGGACCGTTAAGAGCGTTTTCCCTGCATGAGAAGAACGGTTAGGGGATTCAGCGCGAGAGTGTGTGAGAGAGAGAGAGTAAGAGCGAGACAGAGAAAGGGGGATCGATCGACAAACAGCGGACGTCTCCGCCGAGGCTCAACGATACGGCCACCATCCTCCAGCTCCAACGCCCCGTCGAGAACGAGGTTGCCTCATCACCGTCGGCCAGGCGTCGCAGCAGTTCGAGAAAGCGAGAGTGAGAGAGAGAGAGAGCGAGAGTGAGAGAGAGAGAGTGAGAGAGAGAGAGGGAGAGCATCGTTAGACTCTTCACCGGCGCTCATTAGCGCACCAAGTAAGTCGGAATTATTATATCGCGTCGAATCGCGTCCGAGGAAATCGCGGACCGAGGCACTTCCGTCGGCTCCTTGTATGCGCGACCGCGTGCACGAGCTAATCTCAAATTACTAGCGCAACATCCGAGAGGCTTGGGGTTCGCGCGCGCCCAATTGTATCGTTGTAATATAAGAATATACGTGCTTTATCGAATGACATATTCTCTCTGATTATTCATACAACCTAACTGCCTGTCGCGCTGTCCCTGCCCTTACTCCCTGGTTTCGCAGGAACGAGCCCGAGGTCGAGCTGGAGTTAGCCGGCTACACGTAGCCGCCGTACAAAAGGTACGCGCGGCTGAAGCGAGTTCGACTCGCATTATAGCAGGTAAGCTAAAGGTGGAGTGGCGCGCCGCAGAGAAGCGCGCTGCCTATATTGTTAAAGTAATAATAATAACACACGACCAGTTAGAAAAACCACCTGTTAATATATATATATATATATATATATATATATATATATATATATATATATATATATATATATATATATATATATATATATATATATATATATATATATATATATATATATATATATATATATATATATATATATATATATATATATATATATATATATATATATATATATATATATATATTAACAGGTGGTTTTTCTAACTGGTCGTGTGTTATTATTATATTATATAATAAGGGAAATTAAATAATTTTTTACGAATGTTGCGGAAAATTTTTAATTAAATATATTCTTGGACTTAATAATAAAAATCTATTATAAATTTGACTCGATAATTATGAACAAAATCGTCTGTGCCGGGGTTTGAACCCGTATCTTTTTACTTACTAGTCGCCGACTTAGTAACTGCTAATTAGGCCCTTATAAGGTGCCTGATAAGTGAGATAAGGTCCTGATCAAGTGTCTGTATAGGACCTGATAAGGTACGTAATGGCGCACAGATTGGAGCCTTGTAAGTCCGTACCAAATGGTCAGGCACTTATCGGAATTCTTATTCAAGTCCAGACAAATTTTTTAAACCTTTTATATGTTATAATAGAGAAATTTAAATGTACGTTCATTTAAATAAAAGTTACTTTTGTACATAATATAGAAAAAAATATGGCAACATAAATAAAATATTTAATCAATTAAAATATCTAAAATTAATAGTCTCAAAGTCAGGTTAGAAATTATGTCTTCAGAAGAGTTGTGATATTATAAATGCTATTTTTAGATAGTTGTAAGAATGTACAATGTAAGATGTAATAAACATTATAAAACTTGCAATTATTTTTTTAAATAGTTTTATAAAATAACATAATAATTATGGATAAATTTTTTGTTATTGAATACAATGTTTTACATATTATATTTTACATATTTAAAGGAAACTTTACTATGTGTAAAAAAAATAATAATGTTGTTCAATTGTATACTTAAAATTATAAATTTATAGAAGAATACAACAATAAAATTGGTTTTGCTTATGATATACTGATTGAATCAAGATCAGAAATATATAGTCAAAGGTGCAAACAATCTATAAATATAACTTAATTTTCCTTTATTATATAACATTCTCCTGTTGCAACGCCGTTACCCTAAGCGGGTCCTGGGCGTAGTCGTCCAGAGCGGACGGGTGGGTGCCTATCACCACTACATAGCGCGTCCTCAGGTTGCGGATAGAGGAACGACCCCTGAGAAAGAGGTTAGCTGCGAATAAAGCGAATAAGCAGTCGCGGACAGCCGATAGGCCCAGGCGTGGGTGTGATGAGCCCGCACTGGCGAACGCATTCATCTAGAAACACTACGCAAGCACCGCAACAACTACAAACACTATACAAAATCTCCTATCTTACTTTCTTCTTCTACCTTACTCTGTAATCTATCTCTTTTACCACACATTTCAAACAAAAAATGGGCCAAAAATCCTGCTGTCGTGGAGGATGCGGGAGCGATGACAACTGCCCTGAGAGGGGATGTGTAGAATGATTCGCCACCTGGTCTTACATGGCAACGAAGCCAGCGAAGGCGCGCTGCCTTGCAGGGGGGCGTTAGGATATGAGAATGAAACCGAGTGTGTCTGACGACGAGTTGACTATGTCCTCGCCAAAGTCAGAAAGCTCTCATACTTAGTTCTAGGGAGGTATGAGGGTTATCACCCCTAGACGGATGGACTCACCTGCGATCGGAACAGGATCCAAAACGCGCGGGTTTAACTTACTATCATGGCTCAAAGAAAACAAGACCAAACCAAAACGAAGAGAAACTTAAGGGTGGGAACCTGGAATGTACGCAGTCTACACAGAGCAGGCGCGTTCCGGGAAATCATAAATGAAACTGAGAGGTACAATTTAGATTTGGTAGCAATACAAGAAACCCGATGGAAAGATAACGCGATGCTAGGATCCGGTAACTTCACCTTTTTATATGGGGGCGCGAACGGGCATTCTCTAGGCACCGGATTTCTTGTTAACAAAAGCATCATACATTCCGTTAAAAGTTGCAATTTCGTGAATGACCGACTCTCGTATATCATCATCGAAGTAGCGTGGTATAATTACGTGGTTATTAACGTCCACTGTCCCACGGAGGACAAAGAGGAAGAAGTAAAAAATCTTTATTATGAAACTTTAGAACAATTAATCGACCAATTCGCGTCTTACGACACCAAAATAGTAGTGGGGGATTTCAATGCTAAAATAGGGAGAGAGGAAATGTTTAGGCCCACCATAGGCAAAGAAAGTCTGCACGAAACCAGCAATTATAACGGTATTATGGTCATAAATTTCGCAGCCGCAAAAGATCTTATAGTCAAGACCACGTGCTTCAAGCACAAGGATATACACAAGGCAACGTGGACATCGCCGGATGGGGCCACGCACAATCAAATCGATCATTTTCTTATTGATAAGAGGCGCCACAGGAATGTACTCGACGTAAGGACCTATAGGGGGGCGGATTGCGACTCAGATCATTATTTAGTAGTGGCCAAATTAAGAGCCAGATTAGTAGCCGGTCAAAATAGTAAGCGAGCGAACAAAGTAGAAACCTTTGATATTGGAAAACTACGAAGCGGGATAGAGCGAATCAAGTACCAAGTAGAAGTTAGCAACCGATTTCAGGCGCTCGAGGAAACGGATGAACAGACGGGAGTAGATGACGATCCGAACAGGTTGTGGGGGGCTATCGAAAAAACTATAAAAGGGGCCGCGAACAAAGTACTGGGTAAGAAAAAAAGGCCGAAGAGCAAACCATGGTTTGACGAAGAGTGCGAACTCTGGTTTGAAAGGCGCAAAAAGGCTAAATTAGATAGTGTACACAATGAAAGCGGTAGGGCCGTAGAAGAATACTATGAAATAAGAAAGCAAGTACGTGTGATTTACAGAAACAAGAAGCGCGAGTATCAGAAAAATGAAATTAGAAAAATAGAAACTAATAGTAGGGAAAATAACCCGCGCGAGATGTACAAAGGAATAAACGCTATTAGGAAGGGTTTTCAGAGTAGATCGCAGTTAATGAAAGATAAGGACGGGAACCTCGTGACAAGCGAAAATGAACTATTGAAATTATGGAAAGATTATTTCGATAAGTTTGTGACGGACTTAAGCCGTTCTTCTACTCCAACGTAGGAGAGTTCGTTTTCCAGTTGTGTTTTTGTTACACGCGGTTCGCGTACGGACCCGAAGAAGTGCGCGAGAAACAACCTCTTCCGGAATTCCCCCTGATAGTTACGCTCCTGCAGCCGCCGAGGTCGGAGCTGCAGAAGTGCAACTGTGCTTTGGGTTTTGGTATGCTAACTCGAACCAGCAGGAGGGCGCGTTAGCTCTCCGCCGGGCAAGCAGTCAAAACCCCGAGAAAGGCACCAGCGCGCTTTTCTCGGGTAAAACCCTGAAGACGTAGTCTCGGGCAGCGCGTTGGCCGCACCGAGCTATGCCTTTTATGAAATTCGTTAGCGCGTTTCCCCCTCCAGTGGCTACTGAAGGACGTCCGGCGCACCCGAATAATAGGTGGAGGCGGGGAAAAATGAGTTATAATTATTAGTGTGAAACTTGGTTTTTTATTGAGGGTAACAGTACAATTAAAGAGGAGTGGAGTTGCGATAGAGGGAAGCGACAGAGAGAGATTACACGCGGTAGATAGGCGAGGATTCGCCACATCACCGTGTGTTCACCACAAGAAGCGGCCCGAGTTAACCCTAGTATCCCGAGCGCGAGGCCTGCACGCTGGCTAGCCACGGCTTGAGAGGTCAGAGAAAACTCAGTGCTTCCTCGGCTGTGCGTCGCCTATATATACCCGAGCCCACTCTCTCCATCTCTCTCGCTCCCGTCCTCCTTCTCACGATATTCGCGAATCCCCACTCTTCCAATATTCGCGAATTCGTTGCTCCTCGCTGAACACGCTTTCGTATGTCTGCGCGCTCATGTGTGCATATGCACACGCGCGCGTTCTTAGCCATTACGTTGGCCCCGCCGTATCATCTTAGTTAACAAATATAAAACTGAATCATTTCCGCAATAATTAAATAATTAATTAAATGATTTCTTATAAAAAACTAATTTTTAATTAATACTACGTTTTTTTATATCCTAAATGTATTAACTAATTTATTTTGCTTATAATAATTACTAATGTTAATATCATATTAACATTAACAATAATAATTAATGGTACCGTTCTTGATACTAAGGGTATAGGTACAGGCCGTCTCAGTGCCCCCCAATAAAAGTTTCAATTTTGGAAACCAAATTTGAAAATTTTATTTTGTTTTCTAGGCGGCGTATACCTTTACTAGCTCGCTCTCCTAATAAAAAAGTAACGCGTCAGATAACGTATTCTGTTTTTATTTATTCTATAAAAAAACATGAAACAATAATCGAAATAACAAATAATTAAAAATTAAAAAAATAAAATTCCTAATTTTCGACTTGTTGAAGCCACTCTTCAAAGTCGTTGATGGCATCCATCAGGTCGTCCGATTGAAGGTGTTGGCATGGGGCCTCTAGCTCTGCTAATACTTTGTCGGCGTCCGATCCTCCGATATCGTGTGCCATTGAGATTGGGTTTTGCTCGGGGTTATCGGTTGAACTTCCCTCCTGGACATCGCTCTGTCCCTCCCTGGCCTTTTGCCTCGCTATGATGTTTTGGCGTGCCTGTAGTTTCCAGGAACTGTCTTCTAGCTGGTCTATGGCTCTGGGCTCGTATTCCTCGCCGTCGCTTAGACTTGGTAAGGCCTTTTGGGCCGTTGCGATTTTCTCCATGTCGCTTAGCGCAGTGGGAGATGGTAGTAAATGCATTACCCTTTTCCTCTTTCGGCCCTTCTTTAGGGCTTGCGTTGCCTCCGGGTCGGGTGTCAGTTCGATGTCTGTTGGAGTGGGTCCGTAAAATTCGGGCTTCCTTGGTGAAGCTCCGGGTCGCCGAGCTTGCGCGCTTCCAAAAAACACCCACCCTCGGTGCTTCCGTATGGATTTCTCCATGTCTCCGGCCACCTGCGTTCCCTTCTGCTTCGACATTGTGTCCGGGCCCAGCCGCTTGTCCTCTTTTGGCCCTCCGGGTGGGTTCCATCGAGCAGGTCCCTCGGCTCGCTGGAATCCTCCCTTCCTTGCGCATTTAAAGCGTACGCAGGAGATGCGTATCGTTTTATATGGCACCGTCCTATGGTACCCGCTTCCCAGCGCTAGGTCTCTTTCGCACACGACCGTCTCCTGATCGCACACACCGAATCGCACGTGCCTTTCGGTACTCGTCGCTGCGTCGCGGGTCGCGTTTCGGGTTTCGCACATGATGCTCGATCTAAATCGACTGTGAGGTCCTTTTGTCTTGCACCTTGACTCGTCACCTCGGCTTTTCCCCTCCCTTCTGCCGAATTTTCGCACACGTGCCAGCTCCTTGTTTACGTTTGAATTCTCCCATGCGCGTACCGGACCTGCGGTCCTCCCTGCTTGTGTTTCTCCGAAAACATCGCATGTTTCTTCGATTTGGCTCTCTTCTTGTCCCTATCTCTATCTACCTTTTAATTCTATTCTTTCTCGCTACATTGCTTTCTTAGAGTATTTTGAACCATATTCTTTTTTCTTTGGGCCGATTTCACGGTGCCTCTTTTATTTTTAATTTTATAATTTGTTTTAGTTGATGTTTGCACGTATACGTGTATACACGTGGTGTCCAATATATACGTGCACTCATTGAATTATTGTATTCTATTATTTTATGGTTCAAGTGTCTCTTTGTTTACTTAATTTATTTTAATAATGCATATACCTTAATTATGTATTGGGCCGATTTCACGGTGCCTCTTTTTGTTTATAATGTTCTGTTCTGCATTATTTAAATAATTACATTTCGTTTTTACATATGTGTTTTTGTTTTTCGCTTAATTACATGTTATGCTCTTTTACATTTGTTTAAATCTAAAATTTATAAACTCTTAAGCCTGTTCTATTCTATTGTGTGTTTCTCTCTCCCTACTGCCCCCCAAAAAAAGTTTGAATTTTTGAGAAAAAATTTGAAAATTTTATTTGACCGTGCCAGAGAGAGAATACCCTAACGGTATCAAATTTCACTTGCCCAATTTATGATTATTTTCGTGTGAACAAAACCAAGTTTATACTATAAACGTTTATTCTAGTTTATCTAATTTGTCAATTTTTTGTTTCAATAATAGATTTTTCTTTTGATTACTTACTCACTGTAATACGGTTTTAAATTTGCCAAGTGAAATTTTCCCCGTTCTTTTTTTAATACCGGGTCGTAAAGTAAATACGTATCGATTCCCACGTCTTGTTGCACGATAAATGGCCCTTCAAAAACATCAAAAAATTTTGCTATTTTGCCGTTCTCCGCATCCGATACGTTTAAAGCTTTCACTAACACTTTGTCGCCGTCTTTAAATTTAAAGTGTGTTTTATTCGCATTCCGTTTCGCTGCTCTATTCTTTAAGAATTTGTGCGCATAGTCGCGAGCTAGTGATATTCTATTGTCGCGGGACACATCGTTGTCCTCTTCTGGTATTTTTAAATATTTTTCCCATATCCTTGTTGGCTTATGGCCCATATGCAATAAGATAGGTGGCTGGTTCGTCGTTTCATGAGGGATTTCATTTATAATGTTTTGAATTTTTCGAATATACAGAGCCCACCCGCCGTGTTTATCCTTTACGAAAGTGCGTAAAAACCTTGCCAATTCTCTGTGTACACGCTCGATTATGTTACTTTGAGGGTGTCTGATAGATGAATATATTATGCGTATCCCCTCGTTTTTTAATGTATCAATCCATTTTTTGCTCGTAAACTGCGTCCCATGGTCTGATATTATTGCCTCCGGTTTCCCATAAGTTGGTATGTAATCATTCATTAATTTTCTAATTACCGCTGTCGTGTTCGCCTTTTTTAGAGGATAAAATACTACGTATTTACTGAATACGTCTATAGTAGTTAAAATGTATTTTACACCCCCTCTCGACACGGGTAAGGGACCAAAAAAGTCTATCGATAACATTTCTCGCGGTTTATTAGTTAATATAGGTTGCGTGATTTCGTCATATCGCTGCGTTAAATATTTAGTTTTTTGGCATGTATCACACGTTTTTAGTATTTCAGCTACCCTTTTTCGTAATTTTCGTGAGTAAAAATGCTCTAAAATTATTTTATATACTTTTCGCGGCCCCACATGTCCATATATCACGTGTACCTCCGTTACAAGTGGTTTTAAGTTCCCCTCTGGTATATATATTTTTGCGCAATTAATCATAATTCTATATAATATATTTTCTCGAATTTCGAATTTCTTTTTTATTTTAGCGTCCCCAGCCCTTAGTTTTTCCATAATCTGAGACGCGTATGGCTCACTTTTTTGTAATTTATCCATATTTTTACACAAATTGATTAACGCCGGGCTTGGCTTTTGTTGTACCACTGCGGCTATAATTATTTCAGTTTTTTCCGCGCGGTTCGGCTCTAAATCGGTGACGCGGCTTAGATAGTCCGCGACGACGTTTTCTTTGCCCGGTATATATTCCGGGTCGATATTAAAGTCTTGTATCGCTAAATTCCATCTTTGTAACCTGGCATTACGGTACTTGCATGTTTTTAAAAAGGCCAGAGCTTCATGATCTGTCCTCACGTAAATATTTATTGCCCCCCGTAAAAACGTGTCCAATCTCTTTAATGCCCATACTAATGCAACCATTTCTTTCTCAGTGGTAAAGTATGCGCCCTCGCTCCCTTTTAAAGTTCTACTTACAAAACACACGACTTCTTCTTCACCCTCGTCATTTAATTGCGATAGTGCCGCGGCGCACGCAAAATCCGAAGAGTCGGTGGAAAGTATGTAAGGCCGTTTCGGGTCTGCGTATTTTAAAATAATGTTTTCATCAAAAATTTCTTTTATATTGTTAAAAGCTCTTTGTTGCACTGCGGTCCAATCAAAAAATGAACCCTTTTTAAGCAGCTCAATCAAAGGTTTTGTGTGGTGCGAATAATTTTTTACGAATTTAGTGTAAAAATTGACAAACCCCAGAAAACTCTGTAACTCCTTTACAGTACGGGGTCTTTTAAAATTTTTTATTGTTTTTATTTTCTCGGGATCCGGCCTGATTCCGTGTGCTGATATAAAGTGGCCTAGAAATTCGATTTCCTCGCACATAAAGTTTGATTTTTTAAAATTTAATCTTAGATTATGGGCTAAGAGTCTTTCATACAGCGCAGCTAAATGCGACAGGTGTGTTTCGAAATTTTTTGATTTTATCACCATGTCGTCCACAAACAATACTAAAAATTCGTCAAAATCTGACGTTGTTTGATCTAGTCCTCTAATTAAGGCTGATCCGCTAGTTTTTATCCCAAAGGGTACCACGTTATGCTCATAAATGTGATTATCACACTTAAAAGCCGTATATTTTTTGCACCACTCCGCGAGCTTTACCTGCCAATAACTACACGTGAAGTCTGAGGTACTTGTTATCGGCTTTCCCGCGCATCTTTGCAATACCTCCTCAACGCCTGGCGGCCCCTCGTAATCATCAATAAGCCGCGCGTTCAGTTTTCGAGCGTCTAAACATAATCGCACAGAACCGTCCTTTTTTTTAACTACGGCTACTGGGTTAATATACGGGCTGGTCGAGCGCCTAATAATTCCTAATTCCAACATTCGGTTTATTTCCTTTTTTACCTGCTCGCGATATGCTAGTGGTATAGGATAGGGCTTAGTATAGAAGGGTGTATCGTCCTTCAAAATTAGCTCGTGCTCATAGGTAGTTAGCAAACCGGGTTTTTTTTCAAACACTTTTTTATATTTTACAAGTAATTCTTTTAATTTTATTTTTTGTGATTCATTTAGATTTTCACATAAATTTACTTTATCGTCGATTTCTTCTACTGAGATATCGTACGATTCTTCGCGGGATTCCGTACATTTTCCATCGTCCTCGTCGAAGTGATTCCAGAGCTCTACCTCATTTTCGAGGTACTCATTTGCATGCTCGATGCACAGAGACGTATATTCGTTCGACGCGAACCGCCTATCTGTGTAACCGATAACACCGTCTTTCTGATTTACTTGAAATAATAAGTTTTGATTTACCGTGTCAATTAGCATTTTTAACGCTTTTATTGAGTCATACCCGATGATACACGGTTTTACCAATTTTGGCACTACTAGAATTATTAATTTTGCCTCTAATCCTCCGATAGTTATACTTAGCAGTATTTGGAACTTTAATCTCGCCGATTTTGCCCCCGTCGCGCCTTTAATGACTTTTCCACTTATAGGTAGTGTAGGGCATTCTTTAAGTTTATTAATATTTGCGTAATAAAATTCTTCTGAAATCGCCGTGACTTCACTCCCCGTGTCGATTAACGCTTTTACTTCGTTTCCGTATACGCTTATGCTGATTTCCGGACAACACGTGGTTTCGGTATTTTCTCCAGCGGGTTCTACATCGTATAATAATGTTTCCCGCGGGTCTTCTATTATAGAAGCTACATTTAAGTGCTCAGTTGCGCCCCGTCTATTTTTTATTTCTAGATCCGAATTACGTGACGCAACTAATCCCCGTTTCCCGGAGTTCGAACATCGCTGATATCTATATCGAACACGTTTATGTCCGATTGATTTTTCTTATCTCTCCACTTATTGGTTTGGTTGTTTTCCCATTTTTTAGGATTTTTATACGTATTATTCCCGGTTCTTTGACTTTCGGTTGGTTTCGCATTTTGCATGGCACTTATATTTTTCGTTTGCCAAGGTTTTTTACCTTCCGTATTTGCAACAGGAGCCGCGGATTGGCTCGGCGCGTTACTCGTGAAATTTTTTGTTTCTACCGTGTTAACGGGCGCGCGGTCGCCTTTTATGCGTTGATCATCGCTGTCGTATTCTGCTAGTATTTTCAATAGACTATTTTTATCTTTTACCCTTTGCCCTGCTATAGCTAACCTGATACTCCTCTCAAAATGCTCGCCGATTTTTAATACCAGGTCTTCCTCGGGTAATTCGAGTTCAAGTTCTTTCGTTAATCCCAGGATATAAATCGCGTAATTTACGCGATTCATGGACGCTGAAGCATACCACTGCCCGAACTCTACTTTTCTTTTCGCCACTCGTCGCATATTCGAATTCCAGTACCTCTCTTTGAATTTGTTTAAAAAATCGTCGTAATCTCTTATTTGGCCCTCCTGCAGGTACCACCAGTTATGAGCATCGTCTATTAGTGCCTGCGAAATTACACATAGTGTTTCATCAGCATCCGGCCGTATTAATGTGAAATAGTTTTCTAACTCAAATATAAATTTCATCGGTCTTTCCGAGGGTAACCCCTTAAATTTAGGTATATTTAATTTTATTTTTCTCGATGCTTCACTTCCGCTGGTCCCTGCCGAACTGGCACGCCCCGCATTGTGTTTGTTTATCGAATTTTCGAGCTTTTTAACCGCCTGTTCGTTTTTCTCATATACCTCATCTAATCGCGCGATTAAGTATTTTTTCAATTCTCCCCCGCTATCACTATCTTCAAATTGTTTACTCAACTTCTCGTAATTTGAATATAACTCTGTATTTTCCGTTATTAAATTATCATTTTCCGTTTCCAGTATTTTGACACGATTTTCTAAGGCTTTCACGGCCGCTTCTAGTTTCGCGCCCCGCTGCGTTTCTGCGGTGCTCGCGTCTTGGGTTTTTTTTTAACAAGTCTGACAGTGCATTTAGGCGTGCAACTAAATCGGTATTTATCGCTTCAATACGTGAAGTATTTAAAGGAGGTGACTCTAGTCCATCCGGAGTTTTAACTAAATTAGTAATTTTACTTTCTAATTCGTCCTGTCTCTCATCTAGGCATTTTAATTCCTCGGAAACTGCCTTTTCCCAATCGCGGTGCTTACGTTGCTCATCATCGAGACTCTCCACGGGAGCTGTCGTCTCGATGTCTGTCATAAACGCCCCCGATAACCTTTTCTTTTGAGGCATTTTGTATTTTTTTTATAAGAAAAAATATTAATAAAAAAAATACTTGTAAAATATTTTATTTTTATAAATAATATATTTTTATTGATATAAATATCCGCCAGAAATCATAATTTTAATGACCTAATTTTTCATCTATCATTTAAATTTTCGCTCGTTTTGCAAAAAATGGATTGACCTTTCCCTTCATTAAATTTATTCAATTTTTAAAGAATTTATACGGCGCGTGAGCTCAATGATCTTATCATCTTGTTCCTGCTGTATTTTTTCGAATTTCCCGAATTTTGTTATCATTTTTCCTGTAACTATTCCCAGATGGCAACTCAATTTTTCGGTTTTTATCGTTAATTTGTTGACAACTTGTATCGCCTCATCTAACGACTTCCATAGATTTTGCATGTCTTGACGCTGATGTGCAATTTTATTCTTTAAATTATCATTCTCTGTTTTTAAATTTCGTACTTCCTCATCAAGGCTTAATATCGTTCCCCATCTCTCCTCATCAATCTTAATTAACCGATTTATCAATTTTTGCGTGTCTGTAATACGCGAATGTATACGCGTTTCTGTGAACGTCCCGTCCCATTCCGGAATCATTTAAGGCTGTTTCTACGTGTTTTTTTCCCTCGAGTCCCTGTTCTCGGGCGCCAATGTGACGGACTTAAGCCGTTCTTCTACTCCAACGTAGGAGAGTTCGTTTTCCAGTTGTGTTTTTTTACACGCGGTTCGCATACGGACCCGAAGAAGTGCGCGAGAAACAACCTCTTCCGGAATTCCCCCTGATAGTTACGCTCCTGCAGCCGCCGAGGTCGGAGCTGCAGAAGTGCAACTGTGCTTTGGGTTTTGGTATGCTAACTCGAACCAGCAGGAGGGCGCGTTAGCTCTCCGCCGGGCAAGCAGTCAAAACCCCGAGAAAGGCACCAGCGCGCTTTTCTCGGGTAAAACCCTGAAGACGTAGTCTCGGGCAGCGCGTTGGCCGCACCGAGCTATGCCTTTTATGAAATTCGTTAACGCGTTTCCCCCTCCAGTGGCTACTGAAGGACGTCCGGCGCACCCGAATAATAGGTGGAGGCGGGGAAAAATGAGTTATAATTATTAGTGTGAAACTTGGTTTTTTATTGAGGGTAACAGTACAATTAAAGAGGAGTGGAGTTGCGATAGAGGGAAGCGACAGAGAGAGATTACACGCGGTAGATAGGCGAGGATTCGCCACATCACCGTGTGTTCACCACAAGAAGCGGCCCGAGTTAACCCTAGTATCCCGAGCGCGAGGCCTGCACGCTGGCTAGCCACGGCTTGAGAGGTCAGAGAAAACTCAGTGCTTCCTCGGCTGTGCGTCGCCTATATATACCCGAGCCCACTCTCTCCATCTCTCTCGCTCCCGTCCTCCTTCTCACGATATTCGCGAATCCCCACTCTTCCAATATTCGCGAATTCGTTGCTCCTCGCTGAACACGCTTTCGTATGTCTGCGCGCTCATGTGTGCATATGCACACGCGCGCGTTCTTAGCCATTACGTTGGCCCCGCCGTATCATCTTAGTTAACAAATATAAAACTGAATCATTTCCGCAATAATTAAATAATTAATTAAATGATTTCTTATAAAAAACTAATTTTTAATTAATACTACGTTTTTTTATATCCTAAATGTATTAACTAATTTATTTTGCTTATAATAATTACTAATGTTAATATCATATTAACATTAACAATAATAATTAATGGTACCGTTCTTGATACTAAGGGTATAGGTACAGGCCGTCTCAAGTTATTAAACGTGCATGAAAACTCCGAGGAAATGGGAGACGAAATCCACACTGCTGAATTCCATATGGACGAAACGACCTACAAAGAAGTAGAGGCCGCGATCAAAAAGCTAAAAAACAATAAGGCCGCAGGAAACGATTCTATACCAGCTGAACTACTTAAATATGGAGGCACCGCGCTTACATCTAAAATTTTTTATCTAGTATGTGCTATTTGGAGAAATGAAACAATACCAGAAAATTGGAAAGAATCCATCATCATACCGATCTTTAAAACGGGAGATAAAACAGACTGCAATAACTACCAAGGAATCTCACTTTTAGCTACCTGCTACAAAGTTCTGTCAAACGTAATACAGGCCAGACTCACACCATTCGCGGAAGATATAATAGGAGATTATCAGTGTGGATTCCGGCGCAACAGGTCAACGAGCGATCAAATGTTTACCATAAGACAATTATTAGAGAAAAAGTGGGAATATTGCGAAACTATACACCAGCTATTTGTGGACTTTAAGAAAGCGTACGACTCTGTCAAACGAAGCAAAATGTATGAAATCCTAGTGCTCCTTGGCGTACCAAAAAAACTCGTAAAATTAATTCAAATATGTCTCAACGGAAGCACTGGAAAGGTCCGAGTAGGCGGTAATGTATCCGAATCGTTCATGATACGCGACGGTTTGAAGCAAGGTGACGGGCTTTCAACGGTACTTTTTAACCTGACGCTAGAGCATGTTGTTAGAAAAATGCAGGATAGCGAGCTAGGCGCAACACTCAACGGAACAACGCAAATTTTAGGCTATGCGGATGACTTGGATATAGTGGCAGATAATGGTGAAACGGTGACGAGAAATGCGGAAATCCTTATAAATGCGGCTAAAAACACGGGGTTAGAAGTGAGCGAATCGAAAACGAAATATATGATCATGGAGAAACTGGGCATTCGCGAAGCAGAGGGGGATATCAGAGTCGGAAATTTCACTTTTGAAAAGGTTAGCGAATTCAGATATTTAGGTACAACTATAAATGATCGAAACGAAATTAAAGCCGAGATTAATAAGAGACTTCATTCGGGTAATGCCTGCTTCTACGCTGTGAACAGATTACTTAAGTCAAAGCTACTGTCGAAAAATGTCAAAATAAGGATATATAGGACTATAATAATGCCGGTAATCTTGTATGGGTGCGAAACCTGGGCGTGTGTAAACATCACTATCACACACAAAAGTTTTATGATTTTTTTAACACTTTAGACATGTTGTTGTATTATTGCAGTTTGAACCATTGTGTCCCAATCTACCGCAGTTAAAGCAAGGTTTAATATTTATCAGTTCAAAGAATCTACAGCTTTGACATCCAATAAAAATTCTGTTGTTGTTATCTCTTATGTGTTTATACATATCAGCTGTCACTTCCATTAAGACACTGCTAAGATTTGTCTTCTTGTTTATATACATGTGCAGTACTTGAGCTTTACTATTAAGATTTGCAAAATTCCTTATATTTATATCTTCTTCAATGCCATTTTCATCCATATTCATATATTTTTAATTCCCACTATTTTAATTTTTGGATTATTTAATTGTTCTAGGTTAATTTCACAAATTTCCTCTAACTTGCTCTTTAATAACTTTTCAGCAATTTCAACACTGTCATTATTAACACATTTGACAAAAATCTCATCTTTAATGTATAATTCTTTCGTTTGAATACTTTTTTCCTTTATAAGACATTTTGCAACTCTCTTTTTGACATCTGCTTGCTGTGTATTATTTAATGCTTTGACTATAATTTTTGGAACTCGTTTCTTTACAGGTCTTATAACACTAGCTACTTCAGCAAAAGATTTATTGCTTGTTTGATAGCTTTTTTTTGTCTATAAACTCTTTCAATAAATCATATTTTTCAACTAGTTCGTTGTTGAGTTGTTTTAGCAATTCATTTTCTTTTCACATTATTTCATAAACAGCTGTACTATCCGTCATCGTTGTGTTCAACATTTCTTGTGATTTACTCGCTAAATCCTCAAGTATTTCCTTTCTTATTTCTTCGGATTGTCTCATTTTTATTTGAGCAATCATTGCTTTTGCCGATTCACTCAAGACCTCTACGTTCAACTTTGAGGTTATGAGATTTTTGTGTTCTGGACATATTATTAGTCTTTCTCTTATAAAATTGAAACTTTTATGTTTTGCACAACTTAAATGGTATGTATTATCACATTATTGAACTTGATCTTCAAGGTTATTTCAAGGTCAACTTGATTTTTTTAAATGGAAATCCCTAATTTTTATCCCGGAATTGAAAAGAGCGGAAAATTTTACATCGAAAATGTTTTTGAGAAAATTTTGTTTTGTGACCTTAGAGAGGTCAAAAATCAAGGTCAAACGTCTGAAAAACGATAATATGCTTTTTTTTCCGAGTAAACCCACCCTGTATATATATATACGATACGCCGTAAAATCAAAATTTGTACACTACGACTATTGAATACTTCATGATGATTACTGTAATAAAACTATAATTTCATTGAAAGACATACCATTTTTATTAAATAAATTAAATTAAAAATACAGATATACTGTTTGGTAATTAAATTTATAAATTAAAACTAATAATAATAATCGCAATGTAAAGATGGCGTCGGGATGGAAAGAGCCTCCTGACAAGAACTGTGGAAAATTTCTCAAGTATCACCCAAAGAGTAAAGTGACAACTGTTATCTGTATCGTATGTGATAATACATACCATTTAAGTTGTGCAAAACATAAAAGTTTCAATTTTATAAGTGAAAGACTAATAATATGTCCAGAACACAAAAATCTCATAACCTCAAAGTTGAACGTAGAGGTCTTGAGTGAATCGGCAAAAGCAATGATTGCTCAAATAAAAATGAGACAATCCGAAGAAATAAGAAAGGAAATACTTGAGGATTTATCGAGTAAATCACAAGAAATGTTGAACACAACGATGACGGATAGTACAGCTGTTTATGAAATAATGTGAAAAGAAAATGAATTGCTAAAACAACTTAACAACGAACTAGTTGAAAAATATGATTTATTGAAAGAGTTTATAGACAAAAAAAAAGCTATCAAACAAGCAATAAATCTTTTGCTGAAGTAGCTAGTGTTATAAGACCTGTAAAGAAACGAGTTCCAAAAATTATAGTCAAAGCATTAAATAATACACAGCAAGCAGATGTCAAAAAGAGAGTTGCAAAATGTCTTATAAAGGAAAAAAGTATTCAAACGAAAGAATTATACATTAAAGATGAGATTGTTGTCAAATGTGTTAATAATGACAGTGTTGAAATTGCTGAAAAGTTATTAAAGAGCAAGTTAGAGGAAATTTGTGAAATTATCCTAGAACAATTAAATAATCCAAAAATTAAAATAGTGGGAATTGAAAAATATATGAATATGGATGAAAATGGCATTGAAGAAGATATAAATATAAGGAATTTTGCAAATCTTAATAGTAAAGCTCAAGTACTGCACATGTATATAAACAAGAAGACAAATCTTAGCAGTGTCTTAATGGAAGTGACAGCTGATATGTATAAACACATAAGAGATAACAACAACAGAATTTTTATTGGATGTCAAAGCTGTAGAGTCTTTGAACTGATAAATATTAAACCTTGCTTTAACTGCGGTAGATTGGGACACAATGGTTCAAACTGCAATAATACAACAACATGTCTAAAGTGTTAAAAAAATCATAAAACTTTTGTGTGTGATAGTGATGTTTACACATGCCCAAACTGTAATTTTAGCAATAACAAATTTCAAACAAAATTTAATACATGTCATGATGCAGCAGATTTTAACTTATGTGATATTCTAAAAAATAAGATAAAAAAATTTATTGAAACAACTGATTACCCAGTGAAACCTACTTTATCGACAGTAAAATCAATACCTATGCATTACCAAGAGAAGATAAGTAATCGGCAAAAAGAAAACAAGATGTAAAGTGAAATGATTTTAAAACAACAAAACAAACAGCAACAAAAACAACAACAACAGCAACAATAGCAGCAACAACAGCAACAACAGCAACAAAATCAACAGCAACAACAGCAGTAGCAACAACAGCATCAATAGCAGCAACAAAAACAGCAAATATTAACAAGAAATAACGCAAAACGGCAAAAAGACTTAAGTTAATTAATTAAGTATGGATTTTGAATTTATTGATAAAATAAAAAAAGACTTGGTGCGAAAAGAAAAAACATGTGACAATATTAATAGCCTTAATAAAATCATTAACAATAAAAATGATATTATAATACATGTTAATATTAGAAGCATGTCTGCTAACTTTGATAAATTAAAAATTCTATTGGAAAGTCTAACTAGCAAACCAACTATTGTTATATGTACTGAAACTTACGTACAAGTTAATTATAAATTATATGAATTAGAAAGTTATAAAAGTTATTATAATGAAAGTAAAATAAATCAAACCGACGGTGTTATGGTTTTTGTTGGTGGAAATATTGTACATGAAACTAAAACTATTGAATTTGGAAGGATTAAGATAATAAATATACATATTAAGCTAAGTAATAATAGTAGTATGGAACTTTCTGCTGTGTACAGATTTCATGACGTACCTAAGACTGAGTTCATTTTATATTTAAACAAATTCTTAAGTAAAAAGAGAAATTTAAAAAATCACTTAGTAATAGGAGATTTTAATATTAACCTTTTAGAGTTGGATAGAATAAGCCAGGAATTTCTTTGTAACTTTTTAGACAAAGGATATATAGCTGGTTTTGTTGGTATCACTAGACCATCTATAGGAAATTGCAATGGATCATGTATTGATAACATATATATCAAAACTGATAGCCTAAGTACAGATACATATAAATGGAGTCATTCTTTGACAGACCATTACTCTAGTTTTGTTTCTATAAATAAGATCAAAACTAAAGACTCCGGACCTACTGTAATATTAGACTATACAAAATTAAGAAACATTGCTGAAACAAGAGACTGGAATTCAATTATGTCAATTCATGATCCAAACATAGCTACTAACCAATTGATAAGCGAAATCAAAAAATGTATGGAACAAGCAAAAACACGGAAAAGAAAAGGCATAAATAAATGTAGGAAAATTTGGATTACTGATGCTATTAGTAAATCATGCGAAACAAAAGAATTCTTATACAATTTATGGAAAATGGATGTTAAAAATGAACAACTTAGACAACAAACAGTACATAAATTATCCAAAAATTTTGGATAAAGTTATCCTAGATGCTAAAATAAAATATGATGAAAATTTAGTCGAAAATAATACAAACAACCCTAAAAAAACTATGGGAAATTATCAACACGAAAATGGGAAAAAAAACGAAATCGAATGAAACTATAAATTATATTAAATTTGATAATGTCAAAATTACGGATAGTGTAGATATAGCTAATAATATGAATAAGTATTTTTGTGAAATAGGTAAAAAATTGAGTGATAAGATAGATAAACCTTCGACATCTGTGATAAAAATGCCAGATATGAATGCTAATTCTATTTTTTTAACTCCGACAAATGCATATGAAATCATGAGCATTATAAATAATTTGAAATTAAAAAATGGTGGTGTAGACAAAATTAATGCTTAAACTCTGAAGGTTATCTGTAATTATATTGCGGAACCTCTAGAGTATATATTTAATTTATGTATTGAAAAAGCCATCTGGCCTGACACATTAAAAAATGCTGAAATTGTGCCGATTTACAAATATTATGACAAACACAATGTATTTCTAATTACAGACCAATCTCTTTAGTATCTAACATAGCTAAAATTTTTGAGAGAGTATTATATAATAGAATTTTTGATTTTGTTAAAAAAATAATATATCTGATCACCAATTTGGTTTCATGAAAAATATTGGTACAAAAGATGCAGTAAAGTATATTATCAATGTACTATACAATAATTTGGATCGCAGTAAACCATCAATAATAACTTTCTTGGACTTCGCTAAAGCATTTGATATTGTCGATCATAAAATATTACTGGATAAACTATACTGTATAGGAATTAAAGGGCAGGCACTGGATCTACTTTCAAGTTATCTTAATTATTTAAAAATGTACACAGGTGTACCGCAAGGTACCATTTTAGGTCAACTACTTTTTATTTTATATATTAATGATCTCTTGAAAGTAATCCATCCTGATGAAATTTTGTCTTATGCAGATGATACTGCAATTATATCTACTGGGGATACGTGGGACAAAGCTCAGGAATCTATGAACAACAATTTGTTACTAGTAGATAATTGGTTAGCTGTAAATAAACTATCATTAAACATTAATAAGACTGTATGTATAACTTTTGGTAACTATTGTGATAGTGTTCCAAAGTATATAGATATAAAAATCAGAAACAAAAAAGTAAATAGAGTAGAAAGTTTCAAGTACTTAGGGATCATTTTTTATTATAACTTAAAATGGGATAAGCACATTGAATACATTATAAAGATAACTAAATATTTAGTATATATATTCTATAAAATCGCCAAATATATGTCAACCGAAACATTGAGAATGATTTACTATGCTTTTTTTCATAGTTTAATTAATTATGGAATAATTGCTTGGGGTGGTGCTTATAAGAACAATCTTGATTTATTGCAAAATCTGCAGAAAAAAATACTGAAAATTGTTAATAAAAAAAAATATATCATACATGATAATCCACTTAACTTGGAACAACTTTTTGCTTTTGAATCACTGATATATCATTACCCTAATCTAAAAAGTCAATTTCTTAAGTCTAATCATATTACTAGGAAAAAAAGCTTAATGATTCCCAGCAACAAAAAAAAGGTCAGCAATAAAAATAGTTACACAAAAGCTATACAAGTTTTCAATAAACTACCAAATGATCTAAAAACATTAGAATTAGATAAAAAATCACAAAAATATAAACTGAAAATGTGGATAAAAGATAACTATAATATATGAGGTGCAATTATATTAAATATATCTATGTACAAACAATATTTTTATAATGTTAATAGTTTCTAAATTTTATAATGTTTCTAGTCTACTATGAGATGTATACGATACTAGTTTAGTTTAGTTTTTAAGTTAGTTTTAAGTAAGTTAGTTATGCTATAAGTTTTTTTTTATTACTTTTCTTTATTTTATGTACCGGACCTACGCACAGGTAACTTAGTTTACCTCTGTAAGGATTTACATCATACTGTAACTTTATGTATGTGAATCTTTCTGATTTAATAAATAAATACAGTTAATACTCGGTACTTGTTATAGATTATAGAAATTACGCAAGAAATGTATTAATATTTCTTAGCTATATCTTATGGCAACTACTGTAATAGAAATGAAACCTCACCTTATATCACATAACATCATCAGATTTAAAAGATAAACATTCGTAAATAGCGGTATACATATATCTATAAAAAATACCTTTCTAAAAAGTAAAATCTTGGCAAGTATAAGTTTCATTATTACCCACAATATAAATTATAAGAAATATGTTATTACCAAAATAAGACGTTCAATTATGAATTTCATGAATACGCTACAATTAAAATAGTAAACTTAAACTAATATTCTATTTAAAAAATAATATAGTTCAAAATATTTCCATTTTTTACTAATTCTGATAATCTCAAATGAACGCTAAAGAAATTAATGAAATCGATTAATAAATTGGCAAGTATTGTATTTTTATTTGTATATCAATTTCCTTCTTTTATTAATTAGTATGAAGTATACAAATTATTTAAAAAATATTATAGTTTAAAATATTTCTATTTTTTACTAATTCCGATAATCTGAAATAAACGCTAAAGAAATTAATTAAATCGATTAATAAATTGGCAAGTATTATATTTTTATTTGTAACTCAATGTCATTTTTTTATGAATTAGTATAAAGTATACAAATTAATAATACCTTTCAAATTTAATATTGTAAGACATTAAATTTGACATAAATACATGTTGATAAGAAATAGGTCAAAAAGTCGAACCTCAAACACTGATCTATAATACTCTCGCTACATTACACTCGCGTTACATGTAGTGCGCATATGGAAATTCATTTCTATTATAGGTAAGCTAACTGATACTTTTTGAAATCAAGACAATATAATATTACGGACAAACAGCTTATACCTTATCTAGGGCTCTGACTTGCAGCCATCGTTAATTGCTACGAACCGTAGGTAACTCGAGCACTGTTCGAGGTTATTTTTCCCAAACTCGAGCAATGTTCCAGGTTTAACTGTAGTTCAATATAAAATATAGTGCATTGACGGTCTCTTTAATTTCGACATATAACTATGAACATACTTGGCGGACCCGTCGTCTCGCAGTCTATCGGTGGACTACTTACCTTGTTTAAGATCAATTTTTGATCATAAACATCCAACGTGTATTACTCAATATTTTTATATTTCATTTATTTTATTCTTTTATAATAAAACATTACATATTTTTGTACCCTTTAAAAAACTTATAATAATATCCAAAATTACAGCGCTGTTTGTGTTTTGTGACATAATAAACTACTTACTATTTCTTGCATATGATACGTTCTTTTAGCTTTTATCTCAAGAGTTCGTCATCATTATTAATATCGTCTTATTCATTAAATATATATCACATCACATATTGCATAAAACAATTGTATACATATATGTTTTCAGCATCTATGATTATGCTAATGCGCCGGTTCGAATACGCGTATAAATGAAACGGGTTAAACTGAAATTTTAGATTTATTCCAGCTCTAGGTAGAAGCGGTTTTGTCAAGATGACACAAGAATGGCACCACCTTGAATTAATGTGAGCAACAGTTTTAAGGTGAATTCTGCCAGAAGAGGAAAGGGAGGTAGGCTTTAGTGGGTAGGTTTGCGATGCAATGGCCGTGTAGTTTTCTCGCGTTTTTGTTTATGTTATTTTTCGTCCTATATTATACACGCTGTGGGTGCATCCCGAACTAACCCCACACTATCCGGCTGTGCGGACCCAGTCGGGCGCGCCTTAGATGGCTTTGCCCTCAAAAAAAAATCTATGATTTTGCTAACTTCTTTTACTTAGAAATATTACCTTCTATTCTACGAACACCGTAAACTTCGAGACGACGGGTCCGCCAAGTATGTTCATAGTTATATATCGAAATTAAAGAGACCGTCAATGCACTATATTTTATATTGAACTACAGTTAAACCTGGAACATTGCTCGAGTTTGGGAAAAATAACCTCGAACAGTGCTCGAGTTACCTACGGTTCGTAGCAATTAACGATGGCAGCAAGTCAGAGCCCTAGATAAGGTATAAGCTGTTTGTCCGTAATATTATATTGTCTTGATTTCAAAAAGTATCAGTTAGCTTACCTATAATAGAAATGAATTTCCATATGCGCACTACATGTAACGCGAGTGTAATGTAGCGAGAGTATTATAGATCAGTGTTTGAGGTTCGACTTTTTGACCTATTTCTTATCAACATGTATTTATGTCAAATTTAATGTCTTACAATATTAAATTTGAAAGGTATTATTAATTTGTATACTTTATACTAATTCATAAAAAAATGACATTGAGTTACAAATAAAAATATAATACTTGCCAATTTATTAATCGATTTAATTAATTTCTTTAGCGTTTATTTCAGATTATCGGAATTAGTAAAAAATAGAAATATTTTAAACTATAATATTTTTTAAATAATTTGTATACTTCATACTAATTAATAAAAGAAGGAAATTGATATACAAATAAAAATACAATACTTGCCAATTTATTAATCGATTTCATTAATTTCTTTAGCGTTCATTTGAGATTATCAGAATTAGTAAAAAATGGAAATATTTTGAACTATATTATTTTTTAAATAGAATATTAGTTTAAGTTTACTATTTTAATTGTAGCGTATTCATGAAATTCATAATTGAACGTCTTATTTTGGTAATAACATATTTCTTATAATTTATATTGTGGGTAATAATGAAACTTATACTTGCCAAGATTTTACTTTTTAGAAACGTATTTTTTATAGATTCACAACTTTTCCAGAGACGGAAATGTATTCTTACTATTCTCGAAAAAATAGAAAAATTTTAAAAATAGAATATTAGTTTATGTTTACTATTTTAATTGGCTTAGCGCGTTTCTTACACATAAGAATTATACACGTAATTATTGTACACAATTTAGCATTGGTCAAATTATATATAGATATATTTGACCAATGCTAAATTGTGTACAATAATTACGTGTACAATTCTTATGTGTAAGAAACGCACTGTGCCTTTTAATTGTAGCGTATTTCTTTTAATTTATATTGTGGGTAATAACGAAACTTATACTTGCCAAAATTTTACTTTTTAGAAAGTTATGTGTTACTTTCAAATAAATAAATGTTTGTGTATGGGTAACTTGAAAGTTTCATTGACTCCATTTTCTTTTAAACTACTTGAAGTAATCTTTTGCAATTTTACCTAAACCATTATGTAGCCCTATTGATTATGAAAATTCTCTTAAAATAAATTTTAAAAAAATTCCTTCGAAAGAACCTTATAGTATTCTCATGTTTTATTCAGATATCAAGTTAACGCTGGGTGAAAATAGTCTTTTTAATGTAATAAAAACGTGAGCTTGCAAACATTTGATTAATTATAGTTTTATAATTTCATTAAAATGACCCTTCTGAGCCAGCGTTGACTTTAGATCTGGATAGAACATGAGTATATTATGTGTTACTTTAAATCAATAAATGTTTGTGTATGGGTAACTTGAAAGGTTCATTAACTCCATTTTCTTTGAAACTACTTGAAGTAATCTTTTGCAATTTTACCTAAACCATTATGTAGCCCTATTTGATTATAAATATTCACTTAAAATAAATTTTAAAAAAATTATTTCGAAAGAACCTTATAATATTCTCATGTTTTATTCAGATATCAAGTCAACGCTGAGTGAAAAGAGTCTTTTTAATATAATTATAAACCTGAGCTTGCAAACATTTGATTAATTATAGTTTTATAAGTTCATTAAAATGACCCTTCTGAGCCAGCGTTGACTTTAGATCTGGATAAAACATGAGTATATTATGTGTTACTTTCAAATAAATAAATATTTGTGTATGGGTAGCTTGAAAGTTTCATTGACTCCATTTTCTTTTAAAATACTTGAAGTATTCTTTTGCAATTTTACCTAAACCATTATGTAGGCCTTTTTGATTATAAAAATTCACTTAAAATAAATTTAAATAAAATTCCTTCGAAAGAACCTTACAGTATTTTCATGTTTTATTCAGATATCAAGTTAACGCTGGGTGAAAAGAGTCTTTTTAATGTAATTATAAACCTGAGCTTGCAAACATTTGATTAATTATAGTTTTGTAATTTCATTAAAATGACCCTTCTGAGCCAGCGTTGACTTTATATCTGGATAGAACATGAGTATGTTATATGTTACTTTCAAATAATCCTTTAAACACAAGAAGCACTTACACTAGTACAAAGATTCACAAACACCCTTGTCAATAACAAAAATTTGTGTTAAAAACAGTACATCTATTGGAGTATTAAATATTTAACAGATACTTCTGCGATACACCAACTTGATTGGAGAACTTAATTTGTATTATATTTACATCATGACAACATCAGAGCGGATATTTAATTACTGCATCCTCATGATTGTGTGGTATTTTTCTGGTGCATAGTGGCGTATGCCCTGTATGTTTATGATCAATCAGCAGATGACTTTGTATATCCCCGATGATGATTACACACAAGCACATAAATACTTGTTACTAAGAAGTAGCACACCACAAGTATAACAAAAATTTTATCTAATAATTCTTCGTTGAATGCAATTATCACAGCTAATTGCTGTATATGCATTTTAACAATGACTTTACCTATAAGCGTGGCACCAAAGAAATTCCAACCATATTTCTTAGCAAAACAACTTTACTTGATGACTTCATTATTTCAGTAATGCTCGTTTCATCTTGTTTATTCCTTGTGAGTTTCAAGGGGGCAACATACTCAAAGGCAGAGAAGACGTCCTTAATTGTTCCTTTTTGTGTACTATACTATTCTACCTCTTCTTTTACTAGTCTTCTTTACTTGCAATGCTAGACATTCCCTGCTCTTTCTTTCCAAGTTTCTGACCCTCTTTAAATCCATACTTTGCCACGATTTTTTCTGCAACAGAAGACGTTGTGTATCCTTGATGATTTAAATTCTGTCAAGGAAATGGTTTCGGTACAACTTCTGGTGTAGCCTCCTGCAGAAATGGAGCGATGGTAATACCTTATCCAGTACTCCTGAATGTTGTGCGTTCTTCATCTCTTTCGACAGAATTCACTGTTAGTCTTTTTCTTTATCTTCTCTCTTACCATGTAAAACTGCAGCTTTTTCCAACTACACTTGGGATTTTCTTTATCTTCTCTCTTACCGTGCAAAACTGCAGCTTTTTCCAACTACACTTGGGATTGCAATAATTTTATTCCACATGACCGTCTTGCCACTTTTTCGGACGTACGATATTTTTCGAAATCGTTGTAGAGAGATTTCATCACGTAATAAAAACAAATCACGTAAAAACAACCCGTTTTATTTTAATAATACAAATGACACAAACGCGTCCTTCATCCTTCAACATTTGATTTTGATAATAGGTTAGAAGATTTTGTGGTTGTCGTCTGCACTGTCTGCAGGCACTATATATATATATATATATATATATATATATATATATATATATATATATATATGGTCTGTATGTGTGTATATGTGTGTTATACATATGATATGTGTATATTATATACATATGAGTAGAGAAAACGGAAGTCACATATATATTATTAGCGAAAACGGAAATGCGGAGAACAAAATGAAAAGAAAAAATTTGAGCAAATATATTATGCTTTATATCTTTAATTAGATGAATCTTTTTTAACAGAAACTTTTTTTACGTGATAGACTAAATTATTATCTCTTAAAACAGTGTCAATAGACTGCACATAAGTCAATCAGTGTTTCGATATTGATATTTAAAGATTTTGAAGAGGTTAAAAAGGCACAATTAGACGTATAAAAGGCGACGGTGCGCCCTTCGGCTTCGTATCGTACCGTGGGTACTTATACGTGCCAGCGGGCGCTGCCGCGCCCTTTGATAACTTAAAAATAAATAAACGATGTATTATTTCTAAATAAGGTAATCAGCCTTAAAAGAATACCCACGTAAACTGCAGATTCTCAAATAATTGTAGAAACAAAAAAACAAAACAAGAAAATGCCTCAGCTAAACTGAAAAGCAGTGCGAAATGCTTATAATAATAAACGAAAAAAATAGATGTATATATATATCCATGTCGGGAATTGAACCCACGACTTCTAAAGTTTCAAGCTTATATCCACGTCAGCTCATGCTATGGATAAGGTAGAACCCTAGCGTATAGACTATTAACTCCTAGACTATTAACATAAATAATTATATATTTAATCGCAAATATTAACAACAATCAATATAATGCAAAATATATATTCTTTAAATAAATAACATAGAAAGATAAGTTTTACAATCGTAGGGAAAAATTAATATAATATACCATTATCAAAATAATATAGGAACGTATGCCGGGCTGCATATCAGCAGGCATACAACAACGATAAACGAAGGGAAAAGTATTGCAAAAGAATCTGTATTGTATAAAGAACAGGTATTCATGGGTCAGGGAGATCTAAGAAGGAGTAAATCTTCAGCCAAACCAAATAAATCCTGGCCTGTCACTGGAGAAACTCATCCCAGTGGCAACAATATCTACGATCTGGAAAATAGTGCAGTGGATAAATTTGAAACCATTCTTTTCTCGACGAAACAAACTAATCGAGTCATGGCACACATTAGATGGAAAGTGCGCGCACCCAAATGGGATATGATTAGACAAACAACAACTCAAGCAGATGTATAACCAGTTTAAGGACACCATGAAAAACGCGAACAGAGTCTGAGATATGCTGCAAGGACACAAAATGCACAAAGAAGACCGAATTCAAAGAGCCTGGTTCTCGGCAATAGGGAAAATAAGCCGTTTCTTATTCGGGAGCCTTGACGAAGAAGTAGGGGAGGAACTAAAACAAATCATAGAGGTTACCACAAATAATACCCGTCAATTAGCCAAGTTGGCAGCTAACCAAATAGAGCTCATTTATACCGAATTAGGAATCGTACATGCCAAGGCCAACGAACTCAGCAATTCAGAAAATCACCGTACAACAAATACAAATGCAGGAACAAAGCGACTTCGGTATCGCACTAGAACTACTTGAAGATAATCTACTATAATACGGACTGGACACAGAAGTATTGACAGACGTTATTTTATTCGCGACACAAGGAATAGTCTATCCAAAATTCGTTACACCCAAATAAATTGAGAAATCCAAAAGCTTAACCGCCGAAACGGTATCAGAAGCGAACTTCCGAACCACGATAACATCAACGCCAACCACGGATCTGATTATGATATCAGATGTCTCGATAATCTTTTCAAACTTCCACCAAGTTTATTACATAGGGTTACTATTACTAGGTTATGGATCATTCGATCTGTATAAGGCTTTGTCCTTACCAGTTCGACAAAACTCCCTAAATACAACGGTGGCATTTGCCAACATTTGGGCCGGAATCCCGATATTTCGCGTTAGATATAGGGTTATATTCATATACACCAATAACCTTAGACACTTTAAACAAATGTAAATCTCTAAATAATTTATATATATGTAAAGAAACTAAACCAACGCACAGGATCAACGAAAACACCCTATACGAAATAAAGTTAAGCGTACATAAAGCCCCGCTAGACCTTTCATCATTTAAGATAAAATTAATTAGATTAAGGGATACATTTTGGACAAGATGTAGTATTCAAAATACGTAGATCTTTTCAACTAACGAAAGAGAAATGGTTTTCACTAATTGTAAACGCTCATCAGATAGCGCATTCGATATCGAGGGAACCGAAATGCTGTACCTACAACACGGCTGCACAGCACGCACAGACAGTATACGCCTCGTAGCTTCCCGCGAAATAGGGGCTGATTATACGACAATTTTATTCAATGAAACAACTTTAGACGTAATGTCGATAGTAAATAACTCAAATTTATCTTACGCGTCTTATGTTAAAGACACCTTAGAAAAAGAGGAAGCCTTAAAACACTTAATTCACAAGGAGACTCGCCAACTTTCTTTATGATTTTTGGAAATTTTTTCTTTAAAATTTTGAAAAACTTTAAAAGTTCTTTTTTTCTAACTTTTTAAAACGTTTGCTTAGAACTTTTATTGTTTGTTGATTTTTAAAAAGATTTTTTTTAAGTTGAAAATTTACCCCGGGATGAAAATCCTACATTGTTAGCGTAATATTACAAGAGTAATTTTCTGCGAATGTGATATAAATTCTTTTCGAATAAAGAATTATCTCTGCTTGTAAATGGGGCGCCCGTGTGAACGAGTAGAATCACACAACAGCCACAGCACGCCATTGGGATTTACGTTGAAATCCCAGAAGCTCGCATGTACATATACAGCACATAGCAAACGTGCGCTGTACTAGGCACAATATCCGCACCTACAGTCGTAGCACTCGACAACTGGAGCTTCTCGTTAGAAACCCACGAGCTCGATGAAACGTTGCACGAGTTGCAACTATAGCGGGAAGGTCTCCGCTTAGAATAGATGACTCGGCTTCAAAAATGGCTCCTCGGAATTTACTTTAGAGGAGGACTTTCAACAGATATTTGAGCAGGACTGTGCGATAACTCAAGTCAGGAGCGAGGAAATGCGCCTGGAGTACATAGAAAGAGTACATAATGAGCACAGTGGATTGACAATCTTTGACGAAAACGTCGATCAAGATGCCCCGCACAAGATATCTATACTTCAAGCAAACTTACAAGTCCGAGTAAGAAATCTCTCGATGGCTGCATACTATCCAGAGACAGCGTTAGAACCGAACGCAGCCCATCGCCGATAATACCCGACGATGCAACCGAGCAACAGCGATTGCAACAACAACAATCGCACCAGCAGTTGCAGCAACAGTAAGAGCAACTGCTACAACAGCAGCAACTGCAACAGCAACAATTATAGCAGTTATAAATCCAATGCCAACACGAATGCTAGCTGTAACAACAGCAGGCATATGAGTTGAAGCGCCAACAATCCTACGCATTATAACAGCAGCAGCTGCCAGACCAGCATCTGGCACAACAGCGGTCTCTACCACCCGGCACCGAGTCAGCAGTCAACGTCCAGAGGTACAAGCCAATCAACCCGACAGCACGCTTACAGAGCACGCAAGCTCCCGTGCCAGGCACCGGAATAAACGTGAGTGACGCACAACACATAGGGTACATGACGTTACACTATCCGTCAGGCAGACAGTTTGAAGTCCCATGCGACTATCTCACTGTCTTAGAAGATTCGCGGAGACGAACTGATGCTCTTGCAGATCAATTAACTACATTCACAGCTCTCGTAACAGAAGCATTGTCGTTAGTTGCTAGCCACAGAGGCATTGCTTGGAAGCGACTCACAATCGCATGCCTGGACCTACCGGCTGCTCCTCTGATGCAGAGCAGCCCACCCACGGCACAGAGGGACCCTCCAGATCACCCGAGCAACAATGTATATGTTGACATGCTTGGAAGCACCAGTAGAGCGCCGACAAGTAACCACAAGCGTGATGTTGGAAACATCGTGCGCAATTGGGGTGTGCATTACGCAGGGAATGCCGCGCGGTCGATGATCTAACCGACGCAGAGCTACTATCCGCATTCCCTGAGCTGCTAAGAGGAGTAGCCATTACTTGGTACAGGAGCAACAAAGAACACTCGGTCACCTGGCCACAATTCTGTGAGGATGCGCACTTCTAGTATGTCAAAGGCATAAGTAACCAGCAAGAACTAATAGCTAATGGCTATGCGCGTTAGCACGGAGAGCACGAGCCTGTCTGTAATTTAATTACGAAGCTCATGAGGATCATGCGTAAGCAGAATCCCATACTTAGTTTCAGCACGCAATTGGAACTACTCCACCACAGGATGCTGGCCACACTGAAAGTCGTAGTGCGTCGGTGTGACGTCACCGCGGTCCAAGAGTTGCTCGAGTTGGCTACAGAGGTAGTGTCGGGGAAATACTGGAGGAAATCATGGAGGCCTCCAAACCCTCCAGAAACCACTCTATTGCTCTAGCTGGCATACCAGGAACTGCAAGCAGCTCGGGAGACGAGGGCAAGGATATCGGCTGTATACACGCAAGACGAAACTGTCGACCCTCTAGATATTGTTGTTATAGTTGGTCGTGTAATCGACGCTAAATTAACGGCCTTTCAAGAGTACAAGATAACCGCGAAGTCGATAGCTTCAACGACCTCTCAGGGAGCGAAACCTCAGAAAAAGAAGACATTCACGAAGAACAAAGTTGCAGGGAAGCCTCAGCAACACCCGCAAGCTATGAACTCGAAGTGGGACGTGCACTATTTTGTGTGTGGAGATCCCACGCATTGAGTCTGGTAGTCTCAGAATCGAGCGGGAACAGCCTCTAAAAACGGATACGCGGAAGCGGAGTGTCCCACTGCGCCCCGTTTGGTGATACACACTCTGGGAGGCGAGAAAACCACTACGGAACTCTGTCGTCACTACAATACCACGAATGGCTACGCCGTCTATAGCGGGACCGATAGAAATAACCTCTACAACCACCTTCGTGGCCGGCCGCGAACAGTTGACGGTGGGCGCCGAGAGAGTGGCCGCCATCATCACACCTGTACCACGATTCGATTCTCAAGTCAAACGTGAAGCGGGAGAAAGCTCGGCTACGGCCAACTCGACGGCACATCCGCTAGAGTCGAAGTAGCCCTGCCGTTGTCTACGGAACCGAGCATGACAGCCACGCAGAATGAAAGCGCCAAGGTAACCCGAGCAGCCAGGGTCACGCTGCCGAAAGAGGCTGCGGGAGATCGAGTGATATCTCGTCTTTACCATGGGACTCACGCGTTGCAGCCAGGGCCATGCAGATCGACCCCAACGACTATAAGCGCAACTAGTGGCTGTAGGTCAACATCGACGGCTATAGAATGCGCGCTTTATATGACTCGGGCGCAGCACGCACGGTTGTAGATGCGATTGGACTGCAGATCGCCAGCGCACTCGATTTACAAATACAACCGAGTTACGGCCGAGGCACCCGAGTAGCAGATGGGCATTATACGCATATAGCGAGCTATATTTTCCTACCATTTACACTGGGAGGTGTAAAGAAGTATGCAGGAGGGCAATCCTACAAAATTTGGACTGTTACTGTTATATTGGTAGGAATTTTATGCAGCTGTTCAGCGCGGTGACGATACATTCTTCATCAAAGAGATGAAAGCGATCGTACCACTGGAGGTGACGGTGCTCGGTGCAAGCTATGCGCTAGCCATCTCCGCCGTAGATCTTGCGCTTGTAAGCGAGAAGGAACGAGCACAAGTGAACACGCTCATTGACCAAATCCTGCCTCAAGGGGGAGATGCTATAGGCTGCACCACTCGCATAGAACATGCGATACATGTAGAAAATACGTGACCCAAAAAGCAAAAATACTTCCCCTTATCGAAGAAAATTAAGGAAGAAATGTGCAAGCAAGTGCGAGAAATGCTTGCTACGGGTATAATCGAACTCACGCCCTCCAGTGGCTGGTCTAGACCTGTGGTAATGATGCGCAAGCTCAACAGCAGCTACCGAATTTGCGTGGACTATCGGAAGGTCAACGCAGTATCCGAACCTGATGCGTATTCATTACCAAACACCGATAAATTTAAAGAACATCTTGAGATCTTAATATCTTAAGACTCGTGTTGGAGCAGCTCAAAGCGGAGGGATTAACTATCAATCGGGAGAAAAGTGTCTTCTGCCGAGAGGAGGTTAAATACCCTGGCGTTATGGTTAACTACGGTGGATTTAAGCCCGATTCCGTCAAGGTCGCACCTATATTGGAATATCCGGCGCCTAAGAATTTAAAACAGCTGAGAAGCTTCATGGGGATAGCCTTCTAGCATAGGAAATTCTTGAGTAATTTTGCCACACTTGCCGAGCCGCTCTCATGCCTGACGAAGAAGAACAGTAGGTATGAGTGGGGCGGGGAACAGCAAGCATCATTCGAATAGCTGAAAGAGCTTATTGGGAGCGCTCCGATTCTACATCAACCAAAGTTGGACGCAGAGATTGTAATCCAAACTGACGCGTCCAACATGGGCTTGGGCGTCGTGCTGATCCAAAAAATTGACGGAGTAGAGCGCATCCTGGAGTTTGCGAATCGAACCATGATGCAAGCAGAGCACAACTACAGCACAATCGAGAGAGAATACCTCGCAGTTATCTAGGCAATTAGAAAGTTTAGATCGTTGGAAGGCTAGGACTTCAGAATGATAACGGACGCCCAGAGCCTATGCTCCTAGAATAATCTACACAACCCAACAGGTCGGCTGGTGAAATGGGCCCTCGGGTTGCAAGGGCATCGCTTTACGGTAGAATGCCGCAAAGGAGCAGTCAATTACGTGCCTGATGCGCTCTCACGTATGTTCGAGGAGGATGATGTAACCATAATATCGATCACTGAATGGGCCGACCGAACCCATGATCATTGATATCTGAGTTGTGTAGAGAAAGTACTGAGGTGACCTGCTATACGTATATCGGCCGGACCCCATGCTACGGATGTCGCTGCAGGAAGACGACGCTTGGAAGTTGGCGGTGCTGTTAGAGGAGCGTACCAACGTCCTGTAGGAGTGCCATTACGAGCCAACGGCAGCACACCTGGGGCGCGAGACACCTCTTGCGCATGCCTCCCTACACTACTATTAGTCCAGGATGTATCTGTATGTGAAGAAATACGTGCACAAATGCCTAACGTGCCACCAGACCAAGGTAGAGCAGCGCGCACCGGCAAGCTTAAGGGAAGAAGCTACAGATTTTTTAAAAGGTAATACACTTTTTTAACCCTTTTTCTTTCGAAAGTGTTTCGTTGTAACAAATATCAGTATTACTGTTATATCATGTCTTGTATAGGACGATATCTATTTTACCAACGGAGTGATAATTACATGTTTACTTTATTAGCCAAATATTTTGTTTGACAGTATAAACAGTGGATCAAGAAGTATATTATCGTATTATATATTGATAAAATCCGGGAAGTATTATAGTTTTATAAGTAGTTTAACTGTTAGAAAGAGTTGATTGCTTTGTGTCTTCTTTTCGTTTTCAGCAAAACTAACATATGCAATCAACGGACTAAGAGTAAACAACACCATTTTGTTACTTGTTTGAATTATTTACACTTTGCAAGAATACTTTTTTATAAATTTTACTTTAGTGGCATAAATCTTTTCAGGTTATATGAGTGTAGAATGATATATTTAATGTCAAAATAGTTACTTCAATAAATAAAAAAGTCATAGATTTGACTCAGGTAAGCAATTCAAATGTATTAGTAAATGAATTGACTTTTTTAACGAATATAATCTGAGCACGGTGTTACCCAACTTTGTATTTTCAGCTCCCGCGCGTAGCCTACTGGGTACCCAAATCAATGAAATAAGAGTTTACAGGGTAAATACATACTCTTTCTATGTATGACAATATGACAGTGGTGAACATTAAGAGCCATATGTTGCAGGTAAATAGATAAATGATTGATCATGCTAATTCTATTGATATTTATGTTGTAACGAGTGGCATATAATTCACGAACGAGAAGACGCGAAAGGGGCATGAGACGCCATCTCATGCCCGTGTGCGGTAACAAGTGGACAGATGAGAGCAGAGAAGGAGCGGGGGGGGGGGCGGCCGGAGAGAAGAAAAGGGACTACCGTTCGACCCCTCACGCTGTGTGCCTCGAGAACACGGACGCTCCACGGCCATCTTGAGAGACGCCACCGAGGACGCTGATTATCCGCCGTTTGTTGGTGGTACGAAGGAGACGGAGAGAGAAAGAGAGTGCAGTGCGAGGCTGTGACAGCGGAGTGGCGCAGAGACTTCAGTATCCGGCGTGAAAAGCAGCTGCACCATGATTGCATCGAGGATAAGATGAGAACATCGTCAGCAGCGGCGCGTCGCCTACACCTACCATTGCGGACGTGTATCAGAGCCACACTACGAATAGTGTGCCATGCCTTCAAGGTATAAGGATTCCGAATAGTCCACGGTAAAAGCGGACCGCGTGCGATCGCAATCCTCTCCGACTCCGGCGGCGTGTTCAGTGACGGTCTTGCTGAACACGCAAGCGACGCTCGACCTACACGCATTTTGATTTTTATTGTCCATTTGAGATGTATGTTAACGTAGTGATAAGAACTTATTTATTAATTTAGAATATAGCTTTTTGTTGTTCTTGTTAAATCGTTGTGCTATTGATTAACCCGGACACGCCTGCTCCTCGCATCAAGATAGGCCAAAGCAAGGCTACATCGCTGTTCGCATCGCGAAAGGATTAGTCTTCGCGTTTTCGCGCTACTTCCAGGTCGCGAAAACCAGTGCGTCGAGGAAACTCCGCACGAACCTGAATCCTCGTGGATTCGGCGTATACGTGGGAAAAGCCTGCATAGCTACATCTGGGTAAGGTTACAGTCGCCGTGGGCGGCCTCAAAGGTAAGAGCTGCGATAATCCGCGCACATGCGTTGCGTGTGACGAACGCCTGCATGATACTAATTCGGTTAAGAATTACATTATTATTAACAATTGAGTATCCCGTTATAATGTTTAAGCTCATTTTTCTCAAAACTGAATTTTCATAACTTACGTTGTAAGCCTGCGAAACAGTTCTTCGTAAATCACGCTGAAAATTTTTGTACTTTCTTATTATTACCTAAAATATAATTTTTAAAAATATAAGTTAATATTAAAATACTGCTTATATCGCAAACAATAAATTGTTCATATAGAATAGAACCTCAGAATAGTTCCAATATATTATTTGAAAATATTTATCTTTAAATGTCTTATGTTTAGCACGAATTGTTCATAAAGAAAGTGTATACCAATCCATGGTAACCCGTTGCGCACAGTGATAATCAAACGTATGTCTGTTTTTACAGATTTTTTTCAAAGTGGCTACTTCAAAAGGTGGCGAATTTCAACAAAACCAGTCTAAAATGTTATTTTTTTCTACATTATAACATGTTTTGAAGAAAATTTTTTTTTCTTAAATTAAACAATTTTAGAGTTTGCTGTATCTTTTTCCCTTAATGGGGCGGCGCGTTGTTAGTCGCACATGGCAAATAGTAGCCGGTGACAAAATGGGTCGGAAGCCAAGGACTGCGCGCGGCTACGAATACATACTCGTTTTTCAGGTCTTGTTCACTCGGTGGATTGAGGTCATACCGATCAAGAAGGCGAACCCGAAGGCAGTCCTGAAAGAACTCAACAAGAGACTATTTTCTCGGATAATGGCACCGCGTTCAAAAATAGCGCTATAGACGATTTCCTTGAAATACATGGGGTGCAGCACGAGACCACCCAGCCCTATCACCCATAAGCTAATCCAGTGGAGCGTGTGAATCGGTCAGTGAACACCTATGATTTCGTCGTATATCGATGAGAATCATCGCAATTCGGACCAACACCTGCACGAGCTAGTATTGTTCCTCAATATAGTGCAACTGGCGTCAGTCCTGCTATGCTGAATTAAGGCCGCCAATCGGTTCAACTTACAGCGGCGCGTAGAGCTCAAGAGGTCGCTGCAACTGATAGGATATAGGGTGAAGCGTTCGACGCGTGGACCAACTGCATGCGCGACTTGGAAGAATTGCTGGTGCGGGCATGTGAGCGCTCGATGGGACGCGCAAGATAAACAAGCACAGTGTTACGATGCCAAGCATCACTACTCGTGTTTTGAGATCGGCGACGTGATTTGAAGGATGCGTATGCGCCGAAGTTCTTCGGCCCATACAAAATAATAGCCAACCTTGGGTCGAACACCTACCAGCTAATCGACAAAGCAGGCGAGATCATTGAAAAGATCCCTGCATGACAACTGAAGAGAGGTTATATGTAGGATCAGGACGTTGAAGAGCTAGCAGACGAAGAAGACGATCTCGAGAACAGTCAGCAACCTTGGGACGCTATCTGTTGTAACTGTGCGAGCGCCCAGAGCGTCGCGAGCAAGTAGGAGAGCGACTCTCCGATCTCTGTAATGCGAGCGACCACTAATCAGGATACGCGCGACGCTTCACCGGAAGCTGTAGCTCCGAGAAAAATCGGTAGGCCGTGGATATTTGCATATACGATGCAAACCCCGGGAACGCAAGATACACCAGACTCGGCCCAAGCAAGGGCGGGGGCTACCGCGTAAAGATGCCTAAATTCGAATCACCCCAGGTGGAGAGCGGCTAATAAGCCCCCCCCCCCCCCTATTCCTGTTTTTGTTCCAGGCATCATGGACCGCGAACGACCAGCCGAGCTGTTTGCTCGCATTATGAAACAAACGACGGCTATGGAGTCATACCAACTAGCTGAGCTATGAGCCCTTACCCCCTAGTGGCGTAGAGTTCTGTGGAGCTGAGCTAGCCTGACACACGTAACCAGCGCGGAAACAGCGCGGTAGGAACCTGCATTAGCGGACAGTGCGGGCCGCTGGTATCGAGACCGCGTCCGAGTTAAGCGTGTGCATTACGATAAACTCGGGTGAATATTGTTAAATAATATTCGCCCCCGCTTAATAAACTATTCCGTTATAACGTATATAATTACAAAAAAATTATTTCGATTTATATAATTTTTTTAAGCAAATATTGTTTTATTTGATCGAGTTTGAATAGCGAAACGGAGTTTTTAGATTTTGTAGATCCCGAATGGAAGGAAATTTTCGCAGACCATATTCCGGAAAAACGTGTGCAAATCGTGAGAAAAGTGTCGCTGCAACGATATGACGCGCCCTCCGTGATGAATTTGCATGATGCGCAGGGAAGAGATGTGGCAGCTTACTTGTCACACACATGGCTGACGCCTCAGTTGGTGACAATGCCTGCAATATGGCAAGTGCCCCTCATGTGCATGCATTCACCCAAGCACCTATAAACGCTTTCGCCCGTAATCTTCGAACATCAAAGGCGCAGGGATTGTCTCTCAATCCCGAGCAAAAAATGGACATGAAAAATGGGTGGTTGGCGAATTTATTTCACGCGCCGTGGCTAGTTTTAGACACTCGCCGCCAGTAATTCCTTCGCACTCAACGCAGGTAACACCAACCCCATTTCTCGACCTTTTAGAACAAGAGCTTTGCTAAGGTCCAACGGGGCATTATTTTCGGAAAACAAACAAAATTGGAAATATTTACGAATGCGCATGTCTTTCTAAAAAAACAAAAGTTGGCGTTTCGTCCAACCAATCAGAGTGAACTCCTCAGTAAAGTACTGATTGGTTTCCTTAGACGCCTACCGCCCTGGTGTTCGTCGGCTCGCTTATGTCAAGTTGAATCGTCTCTTTTGCCTACGGGAATCAAAAGAGACGCTTCCACCTGGCGGCAATATTCTGAACCTAATATCCAGTTTTTAGATAGAATAAATCTATCGCTCATTGAACGTATTCAAAATCATTTTTAATCGGTTTTTCTGAACCAAGTTAATTTTGAATTAACAGGCTATGCTACACTCGTTCTCTATGGTTGGAGATATTTAAGAATGCGCATGCCCACCTGGCGGCAATATTCTCAACCTAATGGCCAGTTTTTAGACAGAATGAATCTATCGCTCAGTGAACGTATTAAAACCAATTTTTAATCGGTTTTGCTGATCCAAGTTAATTTTAAATTAACAGGCTATGCTACACTTGAACTCTATGGTTGGAGATATTTACGAATACACATGCTTTACAAAAAAAAAAAAAAAGTTGGCGTTTTGTCTATCCAATCAGAGTGGACTCCTCAGTAAGGCACTGATTGGTTTCCTTAGACGCCTGCAACCCTGGTGTTCAGCGGCTCGCTTATGTCAAGTCGATTCGTCTGTTTTGCCTACGTGAAACAAAACAAAACGCTTCCACCTGGCGGCAATATTCTCAATCTAATTATCAGTTTTTAGATAGCATGACTCTATCGCTCAGTGAACGTATTAAATCAAGTTTTGAATCGGTTTTTCTGAGCCTAGTTAATTTTAAATTAATAGGCTATGCTACACTTGAACTCTATGATTAGAGGTATTTATAAATGCGCATGCTTTTCCAAAAATTACGTTCCCTGAAATTGCTGTTATAATAATTATTATTACTTTCGTAAATTACATTTGAGCAAGGTTTAATGGTCCTTAGAAATCAGATAGACAAAGAAAAATAAAAGGTCACTACAATTTCTGACTCTGACGAATCCTTTGGAGAGGGCATTACAGACGATGCATGGTTGATTAACAGAAAGAAAACAAAAATAAAACAAAAAAAGTAATCCGATCAGCATCAACCTTACAAACGTGTACCTGTAACTGACATTGATGACCCAATTCTTAGTATAGCGAGAAAGGATGAGAGGTTGGCCCATATGCGCCAAGAGAACGGGCTGAAAAAAGGCTTGAAAATAACCATCACGTTGGTGGCCATCGCCGGTGTACCCGTCCATGGAGGGGAAAATAGAAAGCCAATAAAACATCAAACATTCAATAGGCCGTACCCAGAGTTCCCGTACGCACCGGTAAATGAAGAACTCCAGGATCAAAATTTACAGCCGCTGGAAATCGTCGCGCTGCAGCCCGAGTCAGTGCAGCAAACATAGATAGTCAAGGATTCGCCGACAGCTCAGCTGATAGTGAGTGAAATGACACCCGAGCAGGCAGATAACACGCCGATGTGCTCGCAGGCGCAGCGAGGCTGCAGTGAATAGCAGTCGCCGACTATGGACTCGTTTAATCGTCGATATTGTCAAGCGCGAAGTCGTGGGCAGGAATACAATGCAGATCAGTTTGTGGGATGCAAAGGCCAAATCGGGCACTACCCCAGTATTTGATCACATTGCACCCATGCGAGAGGCACAAAAACAATGTGAAGAAACAATGGATATATCCACAATCGACATGTCAAATTAAGAGTTTCAAATAAATATCCCGTTAATAGATTTAACTGAAGGCAACGGAAAAATATATATGCCTGAGGCCCGTCTAATAGGAATGAACACTCAAGATCATTATGACTTTCCCGACCCCGGCCTTTACGAAAAAGGAAAGTCAAACCATTTGGAATATGTCCCTCGCATTATCGACAGAATCGAGACAAGAACCGAGGACCTCAAATCCTATGTACTATATTACAAGGAAGACATTCATCTGCATTTAGTCTGTCGATATTATACACCTTACGTGTGGGGTGGGTTTATTTTTAATGAAAATAGCACCCAAATCCTAGACGAAAGAAAAGACGATGACGCAGATAGCAAGGAAGAAAACTGAATCAAAATATCAAATACAGACTCGGGTCGGCCATTGAGCGAAAAGAAAAACGGAGAGCCGCCAGTGGACAGAAAATCAGGTGATAGCTCGCCGCCGCGCGACAAAACTAGTGGATGCTGGTAATCTGGCAAGAGCAAGAGCAGCTTATCTTCCTCTGACATCAGCATGGCTTGCCCGGACGACGCGCAGGCCGAAACAATTAGCATGCGAGACAGGCAGATAAGATCTCGAGCGCATACGAGTGTACTCGATAGATGCCTCGTCATGAATGACAGACCACCACGAGAAAAACCACCACTGGCTTTCCCCGATGGACAAGCTCCGCCGCCTTTAACTCGAATCAAACTGATCAATGAGCACCCGTTTCATTATAAGGAAAACATCGTTTGTTTATTATCAGCAGACGGTTTTCTTAATACTGAAATTTTGAAAGCATTTATCGAGCGACGATGCATTTAGGCATCCGACAGCACAAAATCCAAACATAAGATTTGTGACGTCTATGCCACAAAGTGCAAAGATATTAACATAATAGGCCTTTTTGTAAAGAATTATTTAGATGAAAATCCATTAAAATTAGTTTTTCAGACTGCACAAAAAAGCTGAAAAGGCACTTGTGTGCCAATGGAATTGCCACCTTTGGCGTGATAATATATCTGGCCATTCTCACCTTACCAGAATGGACAACTTTTGTTGATCTTTTCGATATAATATTCGAAGGATCACCCATAGTAGCGGTACTATATTGAAATAATTTGCCAAGTCGCCCAGTGGAGGATCGATACAAGCTGCTCAAGGAGTATCATGAGGCGGCCATGGGAGCGTATAGAGGAATAAATAAAACGGCAAAATTGCGATGGATTATTATTGGCGCAATAGGCGCCCTGATGTACGACAATTTTTTTTACGCTGTGTTACATGCCAGACAAATAATCTGGTACGCATACAAACATATCTACCTCTTGTCATCGCGGACACGCCCTTCAGGCCCTTCCAAAAACTTAGTATGAACTTTTATGGCCCCCTCAAGGACTCACCTGAAGGCTACAAGTATGTACTCATGGTCCAGGACTGCTTAACCAAATTTTGCGTCATTATACCAGTCCGGAACGCCTCGGCACTAGAAGTGGCTCGAACATTTAATGATAAGGTCATATGCTCTTTTGGCCCGCCAGCCGCCCTGCTTTCAGACCAAGGTACGCACTTTTTGAATAAGATACTAAAAGGTTTTGCGGATATTTTTAGAATACATAAATATTGTACAGCAGCTTATCACCCTCAATCGAATGGTCGAATCGAGCGTATGTATCACATATTAACTGAGTACTTAAAGAAATATATAGATAGAATAGGTGATTGGAGAAAATAGATGCCAATCTGCCAACATGCGTACAATTGTACACGCCATCATTCTTCGGACTTTGCACCATACGAGTTAGTATTCAGCCAAAAAGCTCGGACACCGTCTAGTTTTTCTCCTAGAGAGCAACTATTAACCTATCGAGATTATATTACCGATCATATTCACAACCTTTCTGCAATGCAAATCCAAGCTGCAATATGATAAAGATTATGAAGACCCTTATGAGATAATCGGTATAGATTATCACCTTAAGAAAGTCAAACTTAGAAATGGTGACGTCATCAAAGTGATTCACCTTGATAAGTTAAAAAGTGCATCGGCTGTCAAGGACCTACCTCAGTACCTGAACGAATAGTTTGGAAAATACGCCTAGGAGCAAGAGCAGTACTTTTTTTATTTTCTTTTGCGGTACCACGAACGTATCGATTTTTGATAGTTCGCGTATCGCACTAGACATCTTGTAATATACAAATCGTTCAGCGAAATATCGTACATCATATTGAAATAACTAAAAAGGGATTGCAAGTGTAACTTTATTACGCCTAGCTAATTGCTAATTCAAATGCGTAGATATTACGAATGCCTTGGACATCTTAGCAGTTTATTTCATTTTAGTCATAAAACGTAAAGGGAACTCATATTATGATATCAGCTTAGAAACAATCTCCTCTCAAGGAGTATACTTTAATTTTCAAAATAGTTGGTAAGTTATTATCTACAAGTTCACTCAAATAGAAGCATTACGAACTTTAAAAGTTAAATGAAGTCAGAGCTCACATCCTAGAGAGAATCTCTAAAATAGAAGAATTATTACTAAACAAGCAGCTATTGAAAAATTATTTAATTTCCAAAACAAGTGAGCATAATCCAACTCGTTTTGTCCCACGTTCAATTTAAAATGTCATAATTATGAATTGTTATCATACAAAATTGACTATCCAAAACAAATTCAGTTTAAAAGAAAACAAGTTAAAATAGAATCACTTGGCCCAAAACTCATTTAAGACAGGTTTGCGGTGGATTTTTTTGGAAAAATCATTTTTTTTTTATTTCATTATTCGATTGCAATACTATCTAGAAATATTTTAAAACTCATACAATTAGTTCCTACGGCCGGGAACAGGCAGAAAAGAGGCAGCACCTACCGCGTTTGAGCGCGCGCGCTCGGCTGCTCCTGCAGCGGCCGGCGTTGCGCTGCCGCTGCCTCCTCTCCATCTTTAATCCTAGTCCTGCTCCTATCCCCCTTCGTAAATAGCAGTTTTGGCGGCCATTTACCTAATTCAGTGCCCGCTCAGTCATCCCAAGCGTCGCGTCGTTGTGAAATTGAACCGTTGTGAAAAAGTAGTATTTTTTACTATGTGTGATCGAAAGGGCAGCAGAGAGAACGAAAATAAGCCAGGCCGATCAAGAAAACGCTCGTTTCACGGGAATCGGCATACTTCTGATGCTGATTCAAGTTTAACTAGTACTTCTGCAAAAAAAATTCATAATGGTGATCCTGATTTTCAAGTTGCAGTCGATCCAACTATGCTATACTGTATAGTCTCTTTTAGTGTATTCTTGGCCTTACAGAACATTGTGATTTTTAAAACATGCAAAAGTGAAGTGCGTTTTTCGAAATTGAATCAGAAAGGTTTAGGCTTTGATTTAAATGTGGCGTGTAAATGTGAAAATGACGTTCGCATTCCATCGAGTCCAAAAATTAGCTCTGGTTACGAAATAAACAGAAGATTTGCTTTCGTAATGAGGCTTCTTGGCATAGGTATTCAGGGTCTGAATCATTTTTGTGGATTGATGGATTTGTGTACTGGATTTAGTGAAAATGGTTATTATGATATTGTTAATCACATTCACATAGCAGCCAAATCAGTAGCATTATTAGCTTTTAAAAAAGCTGTAAATGAGGAGAAAAAAGCAAACGCGGCAGCTGGCAAGATTGAAAATCGGCTCACAGTCTCCGGAGATGGTTCATGGCCAAAAAGAGGTTTTTCGTCGTTACTTGGCTTAGTCAGTTTAATAGGCAAATATACAAATAAAGTTTTAGATCTCGAAGTGAAGTCAAAGTTTTGCAGAGCGTGTGAAACCTACGATGGTGACCATAATACTCCTGAATTTGAAGCTTGGTTTGAAGATCATGAACAAGATTGCACAGCTAATCATGAAGGTAGTTCTGGAATGATGGAATCGAATGGAATTCTGGACATGTTCAAAAGATCCATTGAACTTTATAAAGCTATTTATGAATATTATATAGGTGACAGTGACACCAAAACCTTCAAAAATGTAATCGATGAAAAACCTTATGGAGACGAAGTAATTGTAAAGAAAAAAGAATACGTTTTACACGTGAAAAAAAGGATGTTTCGGAGAGCCAAAGAGGCTAAGAAGCAGTTAACTCAGTTAAAAAAAGCTAAAAAAGCTATAGAAGAAGCTGCCTTGAAAAAATCAGGCGCGAAAAAATCGACATCCAAAAAAAATGCCGATACTCCGAAAACTTTGGCTTTAACTGGTAAAGTTATGTCCGAATTATCCGCTTTTTATGGCATTGCTGTTCTGAATCATCCTGACTCACCCGATGAAATGAAAAAAGCTATTTGGGCCACATTCTACCATAGAAGCTCGACCGACGACAATCTACAGCACCAATACTGCCCAGACGATTCTTGGTGTAAGTATCGTTTAGCAGCAGCACAGAATAAACTGATACTTTTAAGCATCCCCCCGCTTTTGACAACGATACTCAAGCAGTAATTAAACCAATTTATGAAGACCTCACTAGTGAAGATTTGTTAGAAAGATGCACTGGCGCAAACACTCAGAACAATAATGAAAGTTTTAATTCTTGTGTTTGGGCCATGGCCCCAAAACACACTTTTTGTGGGAAAAAAATCGTTGAAATAGCAGCTTATACAGCAGCATGCACTTTTATTGAAGGCTTCAGTACAGTATTAAAAATAATGAGTGTTATGGGCGTAACAATAGGCAGTGAGGCTCAAAAATACGCTGAGAAAGTCAATGCAACGCGCGTGCGGAAAGCCGAACGGGTTGCTTCTCAGGCTTCAAAAGAAAGCAGGGTGGCCCGCAGAAACACTAGAATACGAGAAAATGATGCTTACGAGGAAGCTGAAGAAGTTATATATGGAGCTGGCATCACTGATTGAGTGTAAGACCCTTTTTTTCTCAAATTTTCATAAAAAAAACTTTAAACGCGTTTTTCTCGAAACAACGCTTTTTAGCTCTATCGACACGATTTAACAAAAACTACTGCACCGATTCAGTTCAAATTTGAACAGCTTACTCCTGACATATGTTCTTTTTGTATGATCTACGATTATAACGATCAATAAATTTTTCAAAAAGTTATAAACAATTTATGTTGCAAAAAAAGCCAAAAAATTCAAAAGTCCGCCATTTTGTTTTTTTCCGGTAAAAATGAAATATCCTAGACTATGCAATAGCGAAAACTATAAGTTTTAAGAATCTTTTTAGTTTTTTGGTTTCAGATGATCCGTTGGTGAGATATCGTGTCGACAGTCAAACAAAAGAACAATTTTGAGGCGGCCATTTTGTCAAGTAAAATCCGTAAAAAAAATTTTTTTTTATATCTTTAAAATGTGTATTTTAATATGTAAAAAGTTTAAACAATAAAGATTATTTTTTGTATGAAATAAAAATTATTGAATAAATAGGGCAAATCCACCGCAAACCTGCCTTAAAAAAATATTAAAAGAAAATTGTAAATTATCCACAAGAAGCTATTGGAAAATTATTTAATTTCCGAAACAAGTGAACATAATCCAACTCATTTTGCCCCATGTTCATTTTAAAATGTCATAATTATGAATTGTTATCATACAAAATTGACTATCAAAAACCAATTGAGTTTAAAAAAAAGTTTAAATTCACTTGTCCCTACAAACTCATTTCAAAATATTATTTCTAATTTTCTTTGATCAAACAATCGAATGGTCAGAGCAATTGAGTTTCAAGAAATGGAAATGTTAATTTATTTCGTCCCAGAAACTCATTTTAAACACTAATTCAAAAGAAAGTAATGACTTCCATTACAATCGATTTACGATTTGACACTTCAAAACAATAAATAATCTTCAAAAACTTAAAACTCAAGGCTCTTTTAAAAATTAATTTATTTCAAACAAGTTACTTTAGAAGAAAATAAATTAAGAAAATAAATTATTGTTTAAGAAATAAATTTTTCGGAAATAACCAGCTTTCCAGAACAACAAACTGCCAGGATTCAGGAATGGCTTGCAGCACATGCGAATGCACGCGCAGCCAGCAGGCCGATCTGTTGTAATACGCACACTTATCAACATTAATACTATTCCATAAGCCAGATCAAAACTATTGTTTTGGCTATTCGAAAGGCATTCTATGCTCAGATCAAAACTTTATGTACATCGAAAACAAACATAACACTGATGCACCTGGCCAAAAAGGTTAACATTAGTCATAAAATTAATTTCAAGAATTGAATACCGAAAACAATTCAAATAAACGTACTTGGCCGTAAAGTCATGTAGAAAAGTTAGCATTATTTGAATTGTACATTAAAAAAAGAGAAACAAATAAAACAAATTTACTCGGCCGCTAAAGCATGTCACGATTTACAAGAAAAAAAAAGAAAAACAATACAAATTTTTCAAATATCAACATAATTACCCGAATATAAAATATCATGGGGTATGAGGTCATAAAAGAAAATGGATATATCAATTGTATATACCTCTATATTGTGTATACAAAGAGAAAAATATATATTACAAAATACAAAAACTTACAAGTCAAGAAATTGGAAGATACTACATAAGGTAAACGTTGATCGGTGGTAGATGTTATAATGCACTTTGTCACTTATATTATTACTAACAACTGTGTTGAAGGGCATCAAACGACAATCAACTTTGGCCTTTCGTCGACTGTGTCGTCCTGCAGTTGTTGATACTCGATCTTCGGACAGCATTTCTCAGCATCCACTACAAGGGCGAAGAGCTGTAAAAAGAAAAACAAATTTTATCATTCGTAATACATAATACCCAATAAATTAACAACTTCTAGGAGGTAGCAAGTGAGATAAAAAATAAATAAGAAGGAAAGAACATACGGCACTAGATATTTATCAAACAACTCACCGTACCACCAGGGCAGTAACGGCGCCGCATCTCAAGGCTGCCGCGAACGTATTTGTGTAAGGAACATTCGATGGGAAGACCAGCTGGTGGTGCGTGCGAGATTGAGCACCCGGGCACGAAGTACATCCAGACGAATATTTCACGGTAACCCAGCTATAACATCAGAAAAAAAATATAAGAAAAGCAAATCATACACAAATGTTGATACGGGTTTGTTCACTGCATCAATAATAATATAAAAATCGAACTCCTATAACCATAAGTGGAGCAGTAAAGCAGTCTTCGCGCTTACTCATGTCCTCTGAATAGGACATCTCTATGGCCTAAAAAACGAAAAGAAAACGGAAAGAAATATTAAAAACAAAGAGAACGGAGAAGTAGAGAGTGAAAGAGAAAAACTCAAAAGAAATTAAACGCAATTATGCAAACAACACGACGGCGAATACGAACTCTTATCATGCATAAACGCCAGCGCGATCGTGCCTGTCAACAACAAAAAATAAGAAGAAGAAAGAGAAAACACAAGGTGTATTTACGGTGTTGCAACTTTTGCAGCGTAGTACTTCCTGATAGAAGACTCCAGGCATGACGACAAAACGCGAAAGCACTAAAGAACGTCTGGCGCAGCATTTAGAAGGACTTCTTCTCAGTCATCTTTTGGACAGTGCAAGAAAAAAAGGAGCTCCAGATCGGCCGAGATCCAAGCTGCAACTGTATTAGCTGCCGATTAGCCGCTGCACGACAGCTGCACAAAGTGCTGAGGCGAGAAATCTGGCGAAGAAGGCTGTCGTCACGCTCGACAAGGACTGCTCCGAAGCCTCTATAACCTGAATCGTTTCCTCTTATTTGTTCTTAAAGTTAAAAGGCAATTTGATGTTAAGTACTGAAATTCGTTATCATTATTATCTAAACCAACTTATCTTAAGATATCTCAATAAATAGTTATTCTAATTATATCTACGTTTAAGAAACAATATGTACATTGTATTTTTCTACAATCAAATATTGTAAATTTTAATTATATCATTAATGGAACTGTCTCTATATACTAGAAGTAATAATCACTAGCAATACCTACGTTGTAAGTATGGAAAAGAGAGAGAGCAACAATTATTGTACATACTACTAGCAAAAAAACACCTGAACAGCAGCATATGTACAACACATGAAACCTCAATCTTAATTGCAAAATATTCAGAATATTTCATAAAATATTTTATTTCTTTAAAATTTTACGCAAATCTTGATAGGAAAAAATTCAAATATTAATTTCAACTTTTAACCTTATGTTATGCACTTTGCATCGCCGAGGTGTCGACGTGCGATCCACGAACGTTTCACGTATGCCAGCAAGCGTCAGTTGTCACTGGGCACGGGTGTCCTGTGTCCACGGACCAGCGCGCCCGTGATGCTGACTCTACACGCTGTTTTTCACGCGCCGAGTTTGCGCAGTTTCACTGCGAGCGTAGCTCACGCCAATTCGACTTGAACTGAGACCCTAGACACATCTCTCTCTTCAAAACGCAAATAAAGAACAATCATTAGTCAAATTCCTTGTCTTGTCTTTCCGAGCACTCCAACCAACGAAGAATACCCGTCACAAATATATCAATCGAATCAATCGAAAGAAAATTACGCTAACTTTATGAAAAGGAATATTTTTTGTAAAGTTCAATGTATAGAATTATAGAAAAAAATTTTCGATTATAATTTTTTAAAATAAATATTTTCTTATTATTTCACGAAAATAACATTAAAGTTACTGCAAGATAAATTAATCTTAAGAATTTTACTCAAAATTTAGGAAAATGTACATACGTTTGACAAGTTCAATGACCAAATACATTCTTTTATTTATTTATTTATTTATTTATTTATTACAGAGTTACATATAATATTTGCTGTAGTAAATTCGATACAGAGTAGAAATTATTTACACAATAACACACTATAACGCCGCAAATCCTGCAAAGGGAATTGGTATTCCCTGTTCGCAGGTCCGGATTAACAACCAAAACAAAAAAGTGCTGGTTAGTTTTACCGTATTCTTTACAGCAAAAACCTCCAGTCATACTAAACCGTACAATGCATGCATCATTCATTCATAAGGATAGAAAGTATCCACGTCGGACTTCCAGACATGGATCATTCCATCCGTCACCATTCATTCATACATAATTTGGTTGGGTTATGAAAGTCTTCTGACTCTCGTCATCCCAACTCTATGTGACATTATTTATAATTTATTAAAAATTTAACAGTGATATATAATCTCTCTTTAACATTTCCATATAAATCCTTATTAATTAATATTATCATTATATATTGTGTTAAAGATTCTATATTTTTATATAGTTAGTAATAATGTGACGACGACATTATATTAATTCGCGTTAATTAAGATTACATTGCACATGCTTAAGATTCTATATTTTTGTACATTTTTCTTCGATATTATAAATATTTTTATTCTTATAATTTAATCATTGTGACCTAGCACTATAGTGTTATCAATACCTCACTAACAGGGATCTTGCCGTCGTAAATTTTTCTGTTGTCGCGTATTTATCTCTTGCATATACCATTCTTTCTATGGTGTTGAGCCTAGCCGGGCAACTAAGTCCAACAGCACAGGTAACTCTGTAATGTGGGAACATCTCTTTGTGTTGGTTAGCTGAATCACATTTGCAGTTTGATGAAAAAACTATATCGTCAATAACTACAATATCATTATAAGATAATTGTTGTTTAAGTGGATATATTGAGTTTGTGAAAATTTGTTTTCCTCTTATTCCTCTGTCAAAGTAAAAATCGCCTTGTTCGATCCTAGGTAGTTGATGTCTCCGTATATCATTATGTGACTGGCTGAATTGTTAATCTTCTGTCCAGGTGCAGCTGTTGCTTCCATTTTTCTAGCTTTCTTATTGCTCTTTTGAGCCATTTCATCAATTTTGGTGAAGACCGTTTCTACTGATTTATATTTTTATATATTTGGATCTTTATTAACATCTAAATCATCATTTGCTCCTTTATTTGTGCCCATATATTTATTATTTCGTTTGTTATATTAGATATACTATTGCTGATTTTTGGGTATGAGTTTATCATTTTATTGTAATTGTAGTTGGAGATACGCCGATGTTTGCGATTATTGTCTTACATTTGCTCTTAGCACAAATGTATCTTCTAATATCAAGCATTGTACTATTAGCCAATACTGAGTATTCTCTGGATCCATACATACTAATGTCAAGTTTGTTTTCAATGAGTGCTGCTTTTCTCTGCTGCAGTAAAAACTGTAATTTAGAGGATATTTGGTACTGGCATACAAATTCATCTTGGTTGCACAGCGATAAAAGCCATAATTTAAATTGTTGGCAATCTATTGTCGTTGCAGTGTTTGTTTCATTCATTATTTCTCAACCAATCCTGAATCTTTTTATATTTGTTTTTTTGTATATCTAAAATTTTTAGTTTATTTGGCAATTTATTAAAGATACTGATTGCTTTAGTATAACTATTTTTAGTACTAACAGTTTTGTAATATTTTGGTAAAATTAATAGTTTGTTTCTTGTGTTACTCATCGAATTAATACACTGATGTTTAAAATTATCATAGTTATACCGAAGACTCTCATTTGCGAATAATTGCTGCAGGTTAAGTGGAATTATTTTTTGAAAAGTATTTTTATTTATAATTTTTTTAATTTTTGTTTGAACTGTTTGCAATAAGTGTAGTTTGTTTTGATACGCACCGCCCCACGCAATTATGCCATAACTAATAAGGCTGTGGAGGAAAGCATAGTATACAATGTTTAAAGTATTAGTTTCCATGAATTGAGAAATTTTACTTAAGCTGAAAATCAGGTATCTTGTCTTATTTATAAGATATTCAATATGTTTGGTCCATCTCATATTCTCATCGAAAATTATATCTAAATATTTTGCTTCATTCACTCTCTTTAGTATTTCATTATTGATTTTAATTTCAATTTTCTGTGGTACACTGTCACAATAATTTCCAAAAGTTATATAAACTGTTTTTTGTATATTTAATGTTAATTTATTTAGTCTAAGCCATGTTGAGACATCTTCTAAGCATTTGTTCATTTTGTTTCCAACTTCATTTGTTATTACAGCAGTGTCGTCTGCATTGACAGGATGGAATTGTCTGGCATGTTTCTTAGCAAGTCATTCACATAAAGTAAAAAAAGTAAAGGTCCAAGTATAGTCCCTTGAGGGACACCAGTGTTAACGTTTTCAAGTTCACTTACATGTGAACCTATTCTTACTTTTTGTTTTATATTGGTTAAATAACTTGTAATTAGTTTATGCGCCTTTCCTCTTATATCATATGAGTAAAGCTTATCTAACAATATTTTATGATTTATTGTATCAAAAGCTTTTACCAAATCTAGGAATGTAATAGCTATGAGTTTACTTTGATCTGAATTTTCATAAATTGTTTTAGATAAAAGGCTTAATGCATCTTTAGTGCCAATATTTTTATAAATCCAAATTATTTTTTACTTAATATATTACTATGGCTTATAAAGTCTATAATTCTATTGTGTATGATGTTTTCAAAAATTTTTGCTATAATTGATAGTAACGATATGGGTCTATAGTTTCCCATATTATTTTCCCCCCTGCTTTGTACATTGGTATCACTTCAGCCTCCTTTAGCATACCTGGCCAAATTGATGTATCGATACAGCGATTAATTACAGAAGCCAAAGCGTCTGCTATAGTTATAGCTATAGTTTTCAATGCCTTTGCATTAATATTATCTAGACCACCTTTTTCAGCTTTAAATTGTTTATAATCTTTATAATTTCAAATTCGTTTGTAGGTTTTACAAAGATTGTTTTTGGATTTCTTTTTGGTAGTTGTATTTTTTTACGTTTTCGTATCGTTATTTTCTTATTCAGTGTTTCTCCAAGTTTGCAATAGTACTTATTCATCTTGTTCGCAATCCCTTTCCTACTTTTATTTGTTCTATTATCTTCAGTTTTCAACTGAATAATAGTACTATCGTTTCTGTTGTTATTTTTCCCAATTTTATTATTTATACAAGCGCAGAGTTTTCTTGGCTCATTTCTATTAATCTCTATTGCTTTCTTATCATATTCTATTTTTGCTGCTTTAATGATCTTATCTAGAGTTTTAACAATTCTTTTGTAATTGTCTTTGAGTTCATCATTATCTGGATTATGTTTTAGTCGTTTGTATAGTTCTTCTTTTGTATTATAAGAGTACAATATTGCTCTTGTTATCCAGTCTTTCCTGGGGCTTTTCTTGGAGGTGCGCAAATTTGTTTTTTTGTATTTTGATCAATGCAAATTTCAATTTCTTTTATTATTTCCTTAATAGTTTCATTTGGATCTTTTGTATTTTTAAATTTCGACCAATTTATTTTCATAGCATTGTTGAATAATTTTTTATAATTATAATAATACATGTCAATTTTTGTCTCTTTATTTGAGTTAGGTCTACCATTTTTTATTTCTAAAAATAATGGATAATGATCAGTTATGGGCACCATAAGTGTTAGTGATTTTGTGATGAGGAAGACTGTTTTGATAAAAATGTTATCAATACACGTTCCATTATCCGTAGTTATACTTGATGGTCTTGTGGTATTTGTAAATCCTTGGAGAAAATCTTTTTCCAATAGGTTGTTTAGGAAATCTACGTTGATAGCATTATAATCCTGTATATTTATATTAAAATCGCCAATTATAATATAATTTTTTGCCTTTCTTTTTTGTTCTAAATAAGTTTTGAAATTCAGATTAAATTCAGTGCAATTCAGTCCGTGTGATCTATATAGAGATGACATTTCTAGTTGTTTATTATCATTTAATGTAATTATAGTGTTTGATATTTTTAGTTTGCCCTTTTCTATCGTCTAATTAGTGTGTATAATATTTTCTTTTACGTATACCACTACACCATTATTTTTATTAATTTTCTGGAAGTTATAATATAATTTGTTGTCCTTAATTCTATAATATTGATAATGAATTAAATTCCATACCTCTGTACATACAATAACATATAATTTTATCTTAAGACTTTTACTAAAGATTAGAAGCTTTTCAAAATTGGCATTTAGGCTTCTAATATTTAAGTATAAAATCAAACTATTGTTACTATTTCTTTCATTCTTAAAAGTCTCAAGATCCCTGTATAATCTCTCTTGTTTGTGAATGCTATTTTGTATTTCTTCAATTAAGTTTATTTGTCCTTTCATTATGTAGTTGCTGTAGATTCTGGCGTAGGTTCTGGACTTGTTGATAGTGTCAGTTGTTCGTTGTTTCGTTCTCGTGTAGGGGAATTGGCTGCGATTAGTTTATTTACTATACTCTTCACTGATTTTACCTGCCTTTGGTAAAGTAGCTTATTAGTTTGTATATTATGTATTTGTTGTAGTGCATTTGATTCATCCCATGTCGGTAATGCAGGCGCGGCCGGGTAATCAATAGAGTTAATAAATTTTTTTATTTTATTTTTAAGCATACTACACTTGAGTCTATCTGTTGGTAAGTGATTAAAATTGCAGTTTACACATTCAGTTTTGGTATTCTTACATTCACTCACATTGTGTTTGTCAGAGCACTTAATACATGCAGATTCATTTCTACATTTGGATGCATTATGTCCATATCTTACACAGTTGATGCAAGGGGTGACGTTTATCAGATCATAAGTTTTACACAATTGATGACCGACAAAGATCTTGTTATTGTTTTCACGTATAAACTAGTAAATTTCTGCTGATACTTTTATTAGAACTGTACTGGTTTTGTTCCTTATATTAGTGTACATGTGCAGTACCGAGCCATTGTTATTAAATTGCTTGAAATTTCTTTCATTGATATCATTTTCTATATCCTGTTCTTCCATATTTGTAGTATTGTTTATACCGATAATTTTTATTTTTGGATTACCTTGTTGTTCTATCTTGATTTCACAATTTATTAGGTTATTGGTTAGAACAGTCTCTGCTGTTTCTAGACTTTTGATATTCATACAACTAATTTCTATTTCTTTATCATTCTTCTTACGAATGAACTTCATTTGGATATTCTTCTCTGAAACTAAGCAGTTCGTGAGTAATTGCATTGTATTTTCCTCGTTGGGGTCATTGGCCTTAATCGTTATTCTAGGAACTCGCTTTGATTTCGTCCTAATATCACTCATCACTTCTGCATATGTTTCATTACTTATCGGTATTTCAGTATTTTTCTGTTTTTGCAGTTCTATAAAGTCTTTCTGCAGTTGGTTTTTATCTTGCAATTCTGTCACTAGTTGCTCGAGTAAGGTATTCTCAGCTATTAAGTTGTCAATTTCACTTTCATCTTCTTTGATTGTTGCATTATGTTTTTCCACTGTTTTATTGTGTAGTTCTTGCAGCAATTCTTTTCTGATTTCAGATTTTTTCAATTTTATTAGTGCAATAATTTTTTACATCTCTTAGAATATGGTCTGGGCAAATTATCAGATGTTCTCCTATGTATTTGAGATGTTTTGTTTTATCGAAATCACTGTTATGGTATGCTTTTTCACAGATTATGCAAATCACAGTTTTAACAGATTTAGTAGGGTGACACTTACAATATTTACGATCAGACTTATCCGGAGGATCTTTCGTGTTCGACGCCACGATGGCACTTTTCGATTTATACAATATTTATAAACAAATAATTTTTATTATTTCACGAAAATAACTTTATCAGTTATTATAAGATATATCAATCGAAAGGAAATTACGCCAACTTCATGGAACGTACGTATTTTTGACACGGTCATCGTATGTAACTGCAAAAATAAAATTGTTCGCTTTATACAATTTTTTAAAAATAATATTTTAATATTATTTGTCAAAAAGAACTTTAAAGTTATTGCAACATATATCATTCGAAAGAAATTTACGCCAAGTTTATGAAAAGGTACATATTATTAACAAGTTCAAAGTATACAATTTAAAAACATTTTTTTCGATTCATACAATTTATTTATACTAATATTTTCATACTATTTCGCGAAAATAACCAGAAATTTACAGTAAGATATATTAATCGAAAGAAAACTACAGCCACTATATGCGCTCGTATACATTTTTGACAAGTTCAACGTATAAAACGAAATTTTTATTTCGATTTATACAATATTTTTAAACAAATATTCTTTTTTCTTTTCACGAAAATAACATTATAGTTATTATAATATATATATATATATATATATATATATATATATATATATATATATATATATATATATATATATATATATATATATATATTGTAAGCAAATTACGCCAACTTCATAACATTGTACATGTTCGACAAGTTCAAATTTTTTAAACTATTATATTAGATATTACTCCAACTTCATGAAAACATATACATTTATGAAAAGTTCACCGCGTATAATTACAAACAAATTTCATTTCGATTTATACAATTTGTGTAACTATTATTTTGTTATTATTTCACGAAAATAACTCTAAAGTTATTGTAAGATATATCAATGGAAAGGAACTTACTCCAACTGCATGAAAACGAACATATCTCTGACAAGTGTACCTCGTATAATTACAAACAAGCTTGATTATCGATTTATACAATTTTATAAACCAATATTTTGTTAATGTTTAAAGAGAAAAACTTTAAAGTTATGGTAAGATATATCAATGGAAAGCAAATTTCTCTAACTTTATAAAATAGTATATAATTTTCGCAAGTTCATCGCATATAATTACAAACAAATTTTATTTCGATTTATACAATTTTTTAAACCAATTTTTTGTTAATATTGCACGTAAATAACTATAAAGATATTGTAAGATTGATGAGTCGAAAGGATATTACTCCAACTTCATGAAAACATATATATTTCTGAAAAGTTCACCGCGTATAATTACAAACAATTATTATTCCAATTTATACAATTTGTGTAACTATTACTTTGTTATTGTTTAACGAAAATAACTTTAAAGTTATTGTAAAATATATGATATTACTCCAACTTCATGAAAACATGCATATTTCTGACAAACTTACCCTATATAATTACAAACAAGCTTCATTTCGATTTATACAATTTTATGAACCAATATCTTGTTAATATTTAAAGATAATAAACTTTAAAGTTATTGTAAGGTATATCAATGGACAGCTAATTACTCTAACTTTATAAAAAAGTATATAATTTTGTCAAGTTAATCGTATAAAATGACAAAAACTAGGTTGTCCGATTTATACGAGTATTTATACCAATATGTTGTTATTATTTGACAGAAATAGCTTTAAAATTATTGTAAGATAAATCAATGGAAAGGAAATTACTCCAACTTTATGAAAAGGTGCATATTTTTGATAAGTTCAATGTATATAATTACATAAATAAGATTCTTCGATTTCTGTAATATTATATAAATAATATTTTGTTATTGTTTAACAAAAATAACTTTAAAGTTATTGTAAGATATATCACTGGAAAACAAATTACGCTAACTTTAGGAAAAAGTACATATTTCTGTCAAGTCCAACCTATATAATTACAAAAAAAAATTTTGTTTTATGCAATTTCTACAAAACAAATATTTTGTTCTTATTTCACGAAAATAACTTTAAGCTTATCATAACGTATATCAATTGTAAGAAAATTACGTCAACTTCATGACATTGTACATATTTTTGACAAGATGAAGGTATAAATAGACAAAAAAAATATTTTCCATTTATACAATTTTTTAAAGAAATATTCTTTTTTCTTTTCACGAAAATAACATTATACTTATTACACCATATTTCCATTGCAAGAAAATTACGCCAACTTCATGATATTACACATATGTTTGATAAGTTCATCCCATACAATGACAGTCAAATTTTATTTTGATTTATACAATTTTTGAAACGAATATTTTCTTAATATTTCACGAAAATAATTTTAAAGTTATTGTGAGATATATCAATCGAAAGGAAATTACCCCAACTTTAGGAAAAGGTACATATTACTGTCAAGTTCACCGCTTATAATTATAAACAAATTTTATTTCGATTTATACAGTTTTTTAAACCAATAGTTTGTTAATATTTCACGTAAATAATTTTAAAGTTATTGTCAGATATATCAATCGAAAGGAAATTATACCAACTTTATGAAAACGAACATATTTTTCACTAGTACAATGCATATAATTATAAAAATAAATTTGTTCTAATTATACAATTTTTTTTAACTAATATTTTGTTATTGTTTAACGTAAATAACTTCAAAGTTATGGTACGATATATCAATGGATAGCAAATTTCTCTAACTTTATAAAATAGTATATAATTTTCGCAAGTTCATCACATATAATTACAAACAAATTTTATTTCGATTTATACAATTTTTTAAACCAATTTTTTGTTAATATTGCACGTAAATAACTATAAAGATATTGTAAGATTGATGAGTCGAAAGGATATTACTCCAACTTCATGAAAACATATATTTCTGAAAAGTTCACCGCGTATAATTACAAACAATTATTATTCCGATTTATACAATTTGTGGAACTATTACTTTGTTATTGTTTAACGAAAATAACTTTAAAGTTATTGTAAAATATATCAGTGGAAATGATATTACTGCAACTTCATGAAAACATGCATATTTCTGACAAACTTACCCTATATAATTACAAACAAGCTTCATTTCGATTTATACAATTTTATGAACCAATATCTTGTTAATATTTAAAGATAATAAACTTTAAAGTTATTGTAAGGTATATCAATGGACAGCTAATTACTCTAACTTTATAAAAAAGTATATAATTTTGTCAAGTTAATCGTATATGTTATTGTTATTATAGGAAGTGTGACTGTTTGAGAGAATGAAAACACTGAAGTTTAAATGCTAAATGTACTGTATATATATTTAAACTTAGATAAAAAAAGTATATGACGAAGACTCTCTATTACACGTAAGGTAAGTAGATGTAAATACTGAGTTGCTCTCTCTCTATAGACGCACGATGCGCTCGAGACACGCTCTCGTGGCTGACTGACTACCGAAGCGTCCAGTGCCAGCGCAAACTCCGAAAAACCGATGCTCCGAGCAAGAGAGAGAGAGAGAGATAGAGCACCTAATGAGAGATCTCTCTATATAGCATACAAACAGATACATACTCTGTTACTCTAGACCGTTTCTCTGGAGTATGAAAAACTATTCCAACACTTCCGCCGTTTTTATACGCTCGTGATTTGCATGGAAACGGTTTTCACTAACTAAACGAAGACTATTACACAGATACAAGAATCTATCTCTCGGTAGAGCTTTGGTTAAAATATCAGCTAACTGGTTCTCCGATGCAACATATTTTACATCTAACTCACCATTCTCATACTTTTCTCTAATAAAATGAAATCGTATATCAATGTGTTTGGTCCTCTTGTGAAACTGAGGATTCTTGGTTAACTTTATAGCACTCTGATTATCAACAAACAATACTGTACTTTTTTCACATTGATATCCGATTCCATTTACAAGCTTTCGCAACCAACACACTTCTCTAGCTGCAGCGGCTGCAGCTACATACTCTGACTCTGTGGTGCTGGTAGTAACCAGTTTTTGTCTCTGCGAGCACCACGTTACAGGGCCACCATTCATGCAGAACACATATCCTGTCGTGGATCTTCTTGTGTCTAAATCACTCGCAAAATCTGCATCAGAATACCCGACAACTGTTCTTTCTTCACCTGACTTTTTATAAAAAATGCCGACATCATTTGTCCCTACTAGATACGCAAATACACGTTTCACTGCTCGCCAATGACTCACATCAAAATTATTCACATATCTACTTAACAGATTTACAACATAAGCTATGTCTGGCCTGGACACGATGGCCAAAAACATAAGTGACCCGATGGCTTCTCTATACGGAGCTATGCATTCATCCTTGCATTCAGGATCGACTGCTTGCAGACTTACATTTGGATTTGCTGGTATACACATAGCTTTTGCCTCACTCATTCTATACCTAGACAACATTTGTTCTATATATACACTTTTATTTATTAACATGGTTTTCTCGCTTCTGTTTCTGTGAATCTGAAGTCCAACAAAATAGCTTGCATCTCCTATAGTGATGGTATATTCCTTGTTAAATTCTTCAAGGATTTTATTTAAAATGACTTTAGAATCACTCGCAAGCAAACCATCGTCTACAAACAAGGCAAGATATATTTTGTGGCCTTCATATTCACTCACAAACACACAGTGGTCTGCTTCACACTCTTCAAAATTGAATTTACATAAAAACTCTTTGAATTTTTCATTCCAACATCTTGGTGCTTGTTTTAAGCCATACAAAGATTTCTTCAACTCACACACATAACTATCTTGAACTTCATCCCTGCTAGGAACTCCCTCTGGAACCTCCATGAATATTCTTTCTTTCAATTCGCCATACAGGAACGCTGTGCTGACGTCGAAGGATACCAATTCTAAATTCTCAGCCGTGATGTGTGACAACAGTACCCTGAGTGAATCGTATCTCACCACAGGAGAGAATGTCTCCTTGTAGTCCAAGCCTTCTTTCTGCATAAAGCCTCGTGCACATAGACGAGCTTTAAACCGCAGACTCTCTGGGTTGGACTGGTTCTGGATGACTTTGAAGACCCACTTTGAGTCGATTATCCTGGTATTGGGTTTGCGAGATACCATGGTCCAGGTCCCATTTCGCTGGTGGGCTTCCAGCTCCTCGTCTATTGCCTTCCGCCATTTGCTACCATCAGGACCACTGACAGCTTCGCTAAAATTATTTGGTATTTTTAACAAGGAGAGATTTGCTTCGTACCTTTTAGGTTTCTTGATAGCAGCCCTGTCTCTCAACTCCCTAGGTTCTGGTGGTTCGGGTGATCTGCATGCATGCATGGGTGGTGGTGCTGCCTGTTGAACTTCTCGATTGTCCTCCTCATTGGGAACTAGTTCCATTGTTGGATCTTCAGCCGTCTCATCAGTAGGAGGGTTGAACAGTGGATGGTCCTCGTCTACATCTATTTTCAACAGGCCAGTGCTTGCCTTTGACTCGTCGAATCCCACGTGGCGTGCAACAGTCACCTTTCTGGACTCCGGACAGTATAGCCTGTAGTTGCTTGACTCATCTTCATACCCCACCAGAATCATTTTTGTTGCATGCTTTCCAAGCTTCTTGGTTTGAACTTTTGGCATAAGCTTGTACGCCCTTGATCCAAAAATCTTTAAGTGTTTCAGATCTGGCTTTCTCTTGTGCCATAGTTCATATGAAGTTTTGCTTCTATCCTTTGTTGGAGTCAATACTCGATTCAGCAAATAGACTGACGCATTCACTGCTTCCGCCCAGAGTGAACGTGGTAAGTTTGCTGAGTTGAGTAGAGTTCTGGCAGATTCCATAATTGTGCGATTTTCTCTTTCTGCCTTTCCATTCTGTTCTGGGGTATATGGTGCTGTTCGCTCGTGGACGATACCCTTGGATTTTAAGTATGTTGCCAGTTTCTTGTTGACATACTCTAAGCCATTATCGCTTCGTAGTGTCTTCATGGATCTTCCAAATTTGTTGCTGATGTATTTCTCATACTCTATAAAACGATCCACTACATCAGCCTTGTTTTTAATATAATAGACGTACCTAAACGAAGTGGCATCGTCAATGAAGGATACATAGTAGTGGGCTCCTCCAAGTGATGACTCTGACATTGGTCCACATACATCACTGTGTATCATCTCGCCTGGCTGAGTTTGCCTTTCCACTTCCTTCTTGAAGGAAAGTTTGTGTGCCTTGTTTAATTGGCAACCTTCACATACAAACTCGCCAGTATCCTTGATGCTTACTCCAAATATCAATTCCTTCGACACCAAGTCCTTGAGAGAACGCACATTTAAATGGCCCATTCTCTCATGCCAAGTCTGAAGATCAGCTGATACGGCCACGTTCGCCTCCGGCTTCTGATAAGCTTCGACTCTTATGCACATGCGATAGATCTGATTTTCTTGTTTCACTCCGACTGTTATGACCTCTTCGTTGCATATCAAGTTTATAGAGTCGCCTTTGAACTTTACCTCCAGCCCTTTTGTCGTACAGAGCCCAACGGAGTACAGGTTCTTTCCCATACTGGGAACGTACAGCACATTTTCAATTTTTGCTTCAACCCACTCGTTCTTGATTAACCGCTTCACACGTACTGAGCCCTCTCCGACTACTGCACATTCTCGGTCGTCACCGAGTACTATGGTGCTGCCACCACGCCTCGGTCGATAGTCCGTCAACCATTCCTTTCGAAAGGTAATATGTGCTGACGCCCCGCTGTCGGTAAACCAGATGTCATCTTGATTGGCACCTAGCACCAGTCTTCTCTGCTCCTGTGTTGGCTCCGAAAAACAAACTTGAGCTCCTACTCTGTTGTCACCTTGCCCGTGACCTCTCGCTCCCTTGCTCGAAGCGACTAGAGCACAATAACTCGCTGAGTCGTTGTCTTGAGCTTGTTTGTTTTTCCTGTTTGGACATTCGCGCGCGTAATGTCCCCTTTGAGAGCACACATAACACTCTACCTTGTCTTTCGACTTACGGATATTTTTCTTCTTGTTTGCGGACTTATTCGCTCCTGGAGCCACCTTTCTCGTGAATGCTGCCAGAGCCGCTGTTTCGCTTTCGTCTGCATTTATGTAGTCTTCCTCTTCGATGAGCCGAGCTTTTAAAAGCTCTATGGTCTGCCGCTCCGCTTCCATCACTCCCCACGAAGTTCGAAAATGCCTATATTTCGGTGGTAGGCTTGCTAGTATCTTGGCCATTACAACGAGATCGGGAATGTTTTCTCCTATGTCTACTAATTGTCTGGCTAGATTTTGCACCTTTGAAATGTGTTGAACTATCGTGTCGTTGGGGTTCATGCGGTACTCATGGAACCGTTGGCTCATCAATAGTTTGTGTGTCTCTGACTTTTGTTCGTGGATCGACACTAGACTATCCCACATCTGCTTGGAGCTTGTGCATACTAGCAAACTTTCCATCTGCTCCGATTCGATTGAAGCGGATATAAGGTACATTGCCTTGGCGTCCTGCTTGACCCAAGCTTTACCCTCATTGTCGTTGAGATTGTTCGGCCTCGCTGCTGTGCCGTCTACACACCCGAGCAACTCGTTTGCCACTAATGCTGCAGTTATTTGAAATTTCCAATGCTGGAAATTCTTGCCGTTGAACTTTATTAAGCTTCGTGCTAAGATTTCTCCCGCCATTTCACTTTGAATTTTGCTGGGAACACTCACTGCACAATGCTTACTTTTAGTTTCGGCTTCCTCGTCCTCGTAGTCTTTTCACTTGCGACTTTCTTTCTTCTCAGTAGCCGGTGTCTGGGCCCATAACCTGTTATTGTTATTATAGGAAGTGTGACTGTTTGAGAGAATGAAAACACTGAAGTTTAAATGCTAAATGTACTGTATATATATTTAAACTTAGATAAAAAAAATATATGACGAAGACTCTCTATTACACGTAAGGTAAGTAGATGTAAATACTGAGTTGCTCTCTCTCTATAGACGCACGATGCGCTCGAGACACGCTCTCGTGGCTGACTGACTACCGGAGCGTCCAGTGCCAGCGCAAACTCCGAAAAACCGATGCTCCGAGCAAGAGAGAGAGAGAGAGATAGAGCACCTAATGAGAGATCTCTCTATATAGCATACAAACAGATACATACTCTGTTACTCTAGACCGTTTCTCTGGAGTATGAAAAACTATTCCAACAGTATAAAATGACAAAAACTAGGTTGTCCGATTTATACGAGTATTTATACCAATATGTTGTTATTATTTGACAGAAATAGCTTTAAAGTTATTGTAAGATAAATCAATGGAAAGGAAATTACTCCAACTTTATGAAACGGTGCATATTTTTGATAAGTTCAACGTATATAATTACATAAATAAGATTCTTCGATTTCTGTAATATTATAAAAATAATATTTTATTATTGTTTAACAAAAATAACTTTAAAGTTATTGTAAGATATATCACTGGAAAACAAATTACGCTAACTTTAGGAAAAAGTACATATTTCTGTCAAGTCCAACCTATATAATTACAAAAAAAAATTTGTTTTATGCAATTTCTATAAAACAAATATTTTGTTCTTATTTCACGAAAATAACTTTAAGCTTATCATAACGTATATCAATTGTAAGAAAATTACGCCAACTTCATGACATTGTACATATTTTTGACAAGATGAAGGTATAAATAGACAAAAAAAATATTTTCCATTTATACAATTTTTTAAAGAAATATTCTTTTTTCTTTTCACGAAAATAACATTATACTTATTACACCATATTTCCATTGCAAGAAAATTACGCCAACTTCATGATATTACACATATGTTTGATAAGTTCATCCCATACAATGACAGTCAAATTTTATTTTGATTTATACAATTTTTGAAACGAATATTTTCTTAATATTTCACGAAAATAATTTTAAAGTTATTGTGAGATATATCAATCGAAAGGAAATTACCCCAACTTTAGGAAAAGGTACATATTACTGTCAAGTTCACCGCATATAATTATAAACAAATTTTATTTCGATTTATACAGTTTTTTAAACCAATAGTTTGTTAATATTTCACGTAAATAATTTTAAAGTTATTGTGAGATATATCAATCGAAAGGAAATTATACCAACCTTATGAAAACGAACATATTTTTCACTAGTACAATGCATATAATTATAAAAATAAATTTGTTCTAATTATACAATTTTTTTTAACTAATATTTTGTTATTGTTTAACGTAAATAACTTCAAAGTTATGGTAAGATATATCAATGGAAAGTAAATTACGCCAACTTTAGAAAAAGCTACATATTTCTGTCAAGTTCACCGCATATACTTACAAACAAATTTTATTTCCTTTTATACAATATTATTAACATATAATTTGTTAATATTGTACAAAAATAACTTCAAGTTATCAACTTTGAGTTATCTTCAGAACTTAAACGATTGATGAAAGAAACTTTTAGTCCATTTGATTCTCTATAATCATTAAATAGAACGATAGATGAATGGGGAGATCTCGTGGTGCATATAACAGTTTGTAAACTAGACCGTAACTCTCGTCGTGATTGTGAGAAACACATGGGTAATTCTAGAACCCCTTCCACATCATATCAGTTGAAAAAGTTTCTTGAATCTCAGATTATTGCTCTAGAAACTATAGAAGGATGTTGTAGATCAATTCTGCCTAATATCAATAAGCAGAAACAGACAAGTCAATCTGAGCCACGTAATAACAATTCTTCGTCATTATCCTCAGTTCAATCTCTACAAACCTCGACTGCATCAAAAAAGTCAATCAAAAAATCGAGTCATAAGTGCTCTCATTGTAAACTATCTCCTTTACATTTCAACTTGTAATTCGTTCAAATCAAAGTCATTGCATGAGCGCAAGGACATAAGTTCATCCAAAAATCTTTGCTATAATTGCTTAGGTAAACATTTCTATAAGGATTGTAGTTCAAATGATCGACGTTTTTATTGCAAAGGTAAACATCATAACTTATCGCAGGATGGATCTGATTCATGAGCACAAGTTGTCATTCATAATCCTGAAAAATCGTCATTTTCTTGGAATAGGTCTTTAGAGCCACTTAAAACTCAAAATGAGTCTAATGTTCTAAAACAATCAACATTCCCCGGTGGAACCAATCTAGGTTACACGAATCGTAAGCGGTTTATTTCTACTGCCCTAATAAAGACAAGAGAGCCAACTGGAATCGAAGTAGCAACACGTACTATAGTAGATCAATGCTCTGAATCATCTCTAATCTCGACATCTCTCGGTCAACGATTAAGATTAAAGCATTGCAAAACTCATGTCGCTGTAAGAGGACTAAGGGAAGAAACTAAGTAGCTGTATCCAAAGCTGCAGCTCGTTTCACAATTCGACCAAGATTTCAATCGACATTATCATGTGAAGTAGAAGCACTAGTTCTACCAAATGTGTCAGGATATAGCCCACCTTCAACTCAGCATCACTTGAGCAGATGAGCAAGCGTGCACACAAAAATTCGCACTATAGGGACTGATCAGATCGTTTTGTAGTTCGAATGCCGTTTAAAAATCCTGCGAATCTCCAAAACGCAAATCTAAGTGAGTCATTCGCGCCTTCGCTTCAGATGTTAAAGCGAATGGAGGCAAAATTCCAAAAAGACGATAAATTCAAAGATGCTTACAAGAAATTCATGTACGAATATGAACAACTCGGGCATATGGTTGCAGCATCCACTGAATATGTTCGAAAATATGTCAGTGAATGCTATTTTCGACTACATCACGGTGTTTGGAAGGAATCAAGCACGACGACTAAACTCCGCATTGTTTTCAACGGTTCTATCACAACCAACTAAGGCTCTTCGCGTAACAAATTGCTTCAAGCAGGTCCTAATCTAGTCCCAAATCTCTTTGATCTGTTCTGAAATGGCGTCGATACGAATTCGTATTTGCTGCCGACATAGAGAAAGTATACCGGCAGGTACTAGTTCACAAAGACGATCAGCATTTCCAGTCAATTCTCTGGCGTTCTAGCCCCAAAAAACTCGTTGATATTTTCGTCTTACTACAGTCACTTATGGGATCACTCCGTCCTCTTTCTTAGCTTGTCGCTCCATCAAACAACTGGCTCTTGATAGAAACATTACTCATCCACTTGGCGCAAAAGTCGTAGAGAATGAAATCTATGTTAATGATGTAATGTCAGGTGGGCATTCTATTGATGAATCAATCGCTAAACAAAAGGAAACTTTGGATCTACTTGCGAGTGGCGGTTTTCCTTTAAGAAAGTGGATATCGAATGATGTTTCTATCGTAAATTGGTTATCTACTAACCTTCTTGCTGAAGGCGTAGATTCATTTTCTATTTCAGAACCTGCTATTAGGGCTATCTTGACAGTCGCATGATGGTGTATTTAATTTTCTTGTAGAATCTGCTCCAACTACGGTCTTCATCACAAAGCGAGTAGTGCTTTCTAATATTGTCCGTTAATTTGATCCAATTGGCTGTCTAGGTCCTGTGCTCATCACTGCCAAAATTCTATTACAATCTCATTGATTAATAAAAGTCTATTAGAGTGATCCATGGCCAATTGAGATATCAAATAGATGGTTACACAGGCGACAGCAACTACTTTGCTTGTCAGCCTTAAGAATTCCACACTGGATTCACTACTCTCCCAATGCTGAAATTATTAAGATTCACATTTTGGCCAGTGCTTCAAACCAAGCTTATGGTGCCATGATCTATCTCAGAATCATTCACAATGCGAAGGTTTCGGTATCTTTACAGTTAGCCAAATGTGGAGTCGCTCGTTAGCACGGGAAGCAACTTCTTGGCACTTCAAACCTCGAGGCGCCCCACACTTCGGAGGACTATGGGAGGCTGCGGTCAAATCGACCAAATTTCATTTGAAGCGCATAATAAATGAACAGGTTTTAACCTTTGTCGAGTTATCCACTTTTCTAACTCGTATCGAAGCATGCTTAAATTCTCGACCATTAATGCCGCTTAGTGACGATCCATCAGATCTACAGCCACTAACACCAGCATATGCACTAATATTAATATCGTCCTGTTTAGTACCCGAACGTGATGTCACCCACGTCAAGGTACCATTAGGAAAGCGTTGGCAGCTATTTATTCAAATGGTGCAACATTTCTGGTAAAAATAGACTAATGAATACGTCACTTCGCTTCAAGAACGGCACAAATGGCGAACCTCTACACGTTCTCTCCAAGTCGGGGACTTGGTAATCATTCGTAGTGAAACTACAGTTCCAGGGAAATGGCCTGTGGGTTGTGTTGAAGCAACCCATCCAGGACCTCATGAAAAGGACAGAGTCGTCACAATCAGGACTCCTGGCTCCGTAATCAAGAAGCCTGTAGTCAAGACTATCTCCGTCCATCCACTCGAAGATTAACCTCACTTCCCCATCTCAGTTTTCTGTACCACTCCTCATATGTTGCAGGTGTCATTTTCATTCGCCCAGTGGGCGAAAGTGCACGGAATGTACCAAATCGAGCCTATGTACGACCCTGGCCCACGTACGTCACAGCGAGCACATTACCTTGCACGATTCGAGGCCGTCTTATTATTACTCAAAACTGCACCATTCTAATAAACTTACATATTTTTGAAAAGCTCAACATATAAAATAACAAAAAAAAATTATTCGCTTTTTACAATTTTTTTAGGCTAATATTTTGTTATTATTGCTCAAAAATAATTTTAAAGTAGTTATAAGATATATTAATCCAAAGAAAATTACGTCACATTTATGAAAACGTATATATTTTTTACAAATTAAACGTATAAAACAACAAAAATTTTTATCGATTTTTACAAAATTATTCAAAGTTAATATTTTGCCAAAAAATGAGTTTAGAATTATCCATTCAGCTCCAAAATCTAATCAGTTTTGAGTTCGAACATATCTAATATGCCTGAAAATTTTCAGCCGGGGAGATGCTTCCCTTAAGGAGTTATGGTGGATACAACTTTTGGGTTCATACACGCGGTGTATGAAATGTAAAAGGTATGGTCATATTTAGCTTTGAACATGTTTAAACATATGAGCTTAAAAAAATCTGAAAAAATTTAGTTGTATTTTACATACCAAAAGAAACATTTTTACCAAAATAATTTTTTTTTGTTTTAAATTTCCCAAATATATTTTCTTATAAAAATCTAAAAAAATTTACAATTATAGAATATTCACCCAATAATAGAATATTGTGTACCAAAGGCGAGAAGCAGATCTTTTTTGACCGAGTGTGAAGTTTATATTATGAATCGTAATCGAACGAGCATATCGCAAGCTAGAGACGAGTAATGCAAACACACGAGATAAAAAAAGTCCACTCGCTCGAGGAGACCATACTTTTTTTAACACATGTATAAATTTTAGCGTTATTTCATGTTTAGGACGCGAAACAAAATTGACGATTTTGTTATACGAGAACCACACATCTATGAGAATAGAAAATCTAAATGAATTTAAGTATTTTATAACTACTGACATTAGTTAAAAAATTCAATTTTTATAAGATTAATAAACGAATGAATGCAAATATGAATATAATTTTGAAAAGTTTTTGATAAGAAAGTCATTTTCACTTTCTTTGCCCGACGGTCGGACAATGATTATTTTAGTTCCGCTTTATAGGTGTAAAAAATACGAAAATCGTGTATATTACAAAAAAGTTAACAATTTTTTACTATCAATTTTAAAACAGTGTAAAAACTACAGAGAAACTATAATTTAGCATTTTATAGAAATATTATTTTTCTTCTAATGCACAATCTAGAAAGCACTTTAGTGAATATATTCTAGGGTACACTAATGATTTTTACGTGCGAATTACAAGATTTTGCCATTTCTTTTCTCATGTAGTATAAAAAGCTCAGGTTATCCGTCACATTTAATGGCTTCAGTATAGCATAAGCCGTACAACAGCTGAATGTTTAAACTATTATGGCTTGTTCAAAACATTTGATTAATCATCAAATAGGTAATAAATTTATTAATTATTTGAAAAGTGGTATATCAAGACAATAAAATGTCAACCTTGCATGTTTACCTACATAACGTCTTTTAAACAGATATTGATAAAATACTGTGTATTCTAGGAAATTAAACTTAAATTTCAAGCTAGATCAACAGGGACCATATAGATTAAAGAAAAATACATAACATAATGAGGCTTATACATAAATACATATTGCTATTTTTCCTTGCAGAAAATAAGAAAATATTCTATTCTGTATTATTATAAAATAATTTATATTAGATGGTCGTTTTTTTTTAATATTTAACAGAATTATAGTTCCCCATGTGGAAACCCAAAAGAGATTTTATTTATAAATTTCTTCGTTAAATCCAATTACGTTATCTTACATATACTAAGGTATACAGTTTTGAATACTCATATATACAGATCTCATCAAGCGTATTAAAATGACATACGCGGGGCACTCGGAAATCACAGTACCTGATCTTCTTGATTTCTTTCAATTTTTTTTCTATTTTTCGAATTAAGAAAATCATAAATAATAAAATATACTTCTGACTCTCGTATATTACATTCTCCCACAGAGAAATTAATAATAAATAACAAATTATAAACTTATTAATTCCAGGCATAGCGCTTCTATCTTAAAAACATAATTTTATAATATTATCATATTGGATAGTATGAATTTATTGTATGTATTGAATTTAGAAAACATATGTTCCTCCTTATATTAATCATTATGAAAATCATAAAAATAAAGTAGAAACCTTAAGGGAACCTAACAATTTTAAAATAACAAATAAATTGATTATATATTTTTAGGTGCAAATAAATTATTCATCATATATTACCAATTTTTTTCGGTAAATTTGAACATTTAATCAAAATATTATGGCAATTCTAATTTTTTTTAATATAATTTCTCAAAGAGGAAGCTTTGTAATAGTAAAAAAAGTTTTGCTAATACCACGTTATAAACATGTTTTGAGACATTAAGAATCAAAATACACTATTTTTATAAAATGTCTGTATGGATGTGTGTGTGTGTGTGAGAGAGAGAGAGAGAGAGAGAGAGAGAGTGTTTAGCTCATTTCTTTTCGAATATTTCGTGGTAAAACCTAACTAAGTTTTGCACAGACATTTATCGTCCATATTTATGGGGCTTGAGAATTTCAGCGCATATGATCAAAAACTTATAGATTTTATATAAATTTTTCGAAATTAGAAAATTTTTAAATTTCAAAGGAATAGTTTTCGGGAATCGAATTTTATTACACAATAAAGCAACTATAGAATCCTTTATTTTGACACTTAAAACGATGTGAGACTTGCCGCTTTTAATTTGTTAAACTGTATGATTGAGAATTTGGTTTAAACCTTAGCAACTTGAAAACTATAATTCAAGGTAATTTTTACTGTACATTCAGTACTTCTTTCCGAAAGAAAAACAGAATGGTAAAAAATATATTCTTATAGACAACGATAATTTCAGTGATATTTTGTTATTTTGCATTAAACTTAACATGTTATAGTAGTTACTTATAAACCCTCATACAAATTTACTTCATAATAAGTTACGTATTTTATTAAAACCATCATTAAATTTAATATTGACATATTTAAAATTATATAATATATACTGTATAATAAAGAAAAATAAGTATAAAATTTAGTATCGATTAAAATTATTCTATAACTGGTACTTCTCTGAGAAAGCCCAGTGCCCAATCGGTTGGCAGCGATTTTAAAAGTATTTTTGATTTAATTATTTTAAAGTATTCACTAAGAAATTTGCTAATCTTTGTCGCTAACATTTATTGATAATACTGTATTTTTATACATTTTATTTAATTAAGCTACTGTTTTTTTAAAATGTATTATTATTTATTCATATAATTACATTTTCGTATAAGCAAAATTTTATAAGTAGAGAGTTTGAATACACTAGTCTTAAAAAATGTTTATACGTGTTTGTGTGTGTGCGCGCATGCGCATGTGCATCTGCGTGTGCATGTGCGTGTGTGTATGTTTGTTTGATCATGCGTGCGTGTGCATGTGTGTGCGTGTATATCTATGTGTATGCGCGTGTGTGTATGTGTGTGTGTGTGTGTGTGTGTGTGTGCGAGTATGTGTGTGCGTGTGCATATGCGTGTGTATGCGTGTGTGCGTGTGTATGTCTGTGTGTGCGTGTGTGCGTATATGCGTTTGTGCATGTATGCGTATCTGTGTGTGTGTGTGCGTGTGTTTTTGTATTTTAAGCAGTTTTTCGATTACTGGGATTTAGTTTTTCGAATTGTCAGTGCAGTAGAAATAATTAATCGATATAGCGAAAATACATTTGAAACAGCATAAAATTACCTAACTTTTCTGACCGGAAAGTTTGGATAAGATTATTCCCCTCTTTCGTTATACACGGAAACGCCATTTTTTGTTTAAACGGTTAAATCGAGAAAATGTAACACGAACATTGTTTGAAAAAACTTGATATGATTAGGAATATGGAGAAAAATATTCAGTAAATTTTTTTAATCTTGATCTCTTTCTTTTGTTGAGAAAATAAATAATTTTGTAAGAGAAATCGATTTTCTAGGGCCCACGATAACTACAGTAACTCGGCAGCATTTTATCTGAAATTTTCCAGAAAGGTATCTTTTCACTATCTCATTAACCCATTTCTTCCCAAGCGGCCATTTTATAGTCAATTTGTTTTTTGCCTAAAAAATTGTCGTCAAAATTTTCCAACGGAAATTTCAAAATTCTAACTTCAGAATCGGAAAGAGTGGACAATTTTACTTCAGAAAAGTGCTATTGGTTATTATTATTTTTTTTTCGACAATTTTTTAGGCAAAAAACCAATCGACTGTAAAATGGCCGTTTGGGAAGAAATGGGTTAACTGTATGCTTGCTCAGATCATGAGATCTTTTATTTTCTGAGATATTGGAGGTTATTTTTGTAGAAAATTTTTTTCGATCGCTTATATGTCGAGACCGGCGCGGTAATTTTTTTACTGAGCAGGGCTCATTTTTTTCGTTTTTAACTGAAGATTCAAAATCAAAAAAAAATTTTAAGATTCATCGACTCATTTTTGCATTATAACGATTTTTCTATTCTACGATATCAACTATTTAATTTATTAACATAAGTTTATAATTTCTGCTTCCTCATATTTAAATTACAAACATAAGTCAAAACATGTGCAAAAGAATACACTATTCTTTGATTGTTAGGCGAATGATTCCACTAACATAAGGTTTTAATTTAATATTTTGATTAAAAAATGTATTTAATAAATGCTTGTCTCATATTAATGTAAAACAAATTGGCAAATCATTCAGAAGAATCTTCAGTTTTTAGAAAAACATTTTGATTTTCCACCACTGAATTAAAAACAATAAATAATTTTATATTAGAACAATTTACAAGGATTGTATTCCAGTGGAATTAGAATTTTACTCAACATCAATTTGTACCCGGAATTTTTTTGTAGGAACTTATAAAAAATATGGTTAAAAAAATATTCCGTATACGTGTCACTCCTAATTGTTTTACTGGACTCCGTGAAAAATCGTCGAAGTAGTCCAAAATAGGTTTTTTGTTTTTAGCATCGAACACGAAGCTCGAATCGAAAGAATCGGAAATACCTACAAAAATAAGCCGTGTTACGTTAATTTTCATTAAATTGTTGGTTAACAAAAACTAAAAAACCGTCAAAATACGCCTTCTTTAAAATTATGTTTCACTCAGAGAAATTTTTATATAATAAAGTCTTTATGATGTCTAATATGAATACATGTCTTTCAGCCTAAAATATTCTATTATTATTGTAAAATACATTTTAAAGCTAAAAGAGACGTCTCCGTAGAATCTAATTTCTACAAAGTTCGGGCTGTCCCGATCAGTGTTCGAGGTCTCATTTACTTCCTTGAGATTTATGCTATGCAACTTGAATTTAAGTGATTTTTTAACTTAGAACTTTAACAAAATGGCGTTCAAAAAGGGGTCATATATACTATTGCCATAACTTCTGCTATTAACTTCACGGCTTGTTGGAGTATAGATAATCAAAAAGCTTGTATTTTTCTACGAATTAAAGAAAAAATTTTTTGCCTTGACGTTCTTGAAGCAAAATAGATTTATTTCTTAAAATTATTATGGCCTTAATTTGTAGTAATTAGTGCTGAAAGAAATACACGATACATAAGGATAGTTGAAGTATCGATATAAAAAGATTCAGGTACAATTACCGATGAAATATTCTATACAAAAATCAGTGAAGTAGGGACACGTGCGCGCGATAGCCGCGGCGTAATGGCGGGGGTAGCAGCGGCCGCCGCGTGCGAAAAATTGGATTCGTGACTTCAAATTACCTCGATTTCATTATCTCGGCTCACGAACGACGTTAAGGCTTCATTTTTTTTAATTTGGGGTAACTCGTCGAGATATTTTCGAATATATCATCAATTTTACGAGTTGAAGTTCCTTAAGTCTCCAAATCGTTAACAATTTACTTGTTTATGCGTTTTGTTTTAATTAAGTCTATATTATATTGGGCCTGCGGCGGCTCAGTCAGTAGAGTGTCGGATTCCCACGCCGGTGACCCGGGTTCGAATCCTAGTCTCTGCCGATTGATACAAGCACCACTGTAAAAATGACATGTGCTTTGTTTACACCGCAGATCCCCGTCGTCGATTAGCACCACATGAAAGCACAAACATGGCGACGTTAAATAAAAAAAAAAAAAAAAAAAGTCTATATTATATCCATACTATGTTGCACGTATATACACTTCAACACAACGATGCAATAAAGGTACCATAAACGTCATTATACAAGAAAATATGTTTTTTTTATAATTCGCATAATAATATGATTATTATCGCTTATTAGTGAAAAATATTACTATTTTTATTGTATCTTAATAAATATTGCATTTTTAATATAAACATATTACATCAGCATATTTAGACTATGCCGATGTAATATATATAACATTTCAAATTTCTTACGTTTCGTTGTTATATTTATTAAATAATTCATATTTTTGTATTTGTATAAAATATTTTACACACGCTGCCTTGAAAATGCAATATTTACTAAAATACAATAAAAATAGAAATATTTTTTACTAATGAGCGATAATAATCATATTATTTTGCGAAATATTGTTAAAAAAAAACATGTTTTCTTGTATAATAACGTTTAAGGGGATAGACCGGCTAGATTTCAGACTAGTGAAAGAAAAATCTTCCGGGACTGAAATTTTTTTCATAACATAATTTTGCACGCTGAATAAGATAGTACACTCAGAATTCTGTAAGAAAAAATTGTTTTCAGAAGTTCTGAATTTATTTTTCAGAAATTTAGAACTATGCTAAAAGTCCATGCTAGAAATTATTGGTAATCACATCAAGAATACACAAAAAAATATTTAGCCCAAAACATTCAAAATTACAGAACTAGTAATTACATCATTATATATAATTATAAGTTCAGCAGCTCTAGATGTTTACTGAAAACACCGTCATCTAAGCGATTATTTTCTCTTTATATAACTGGAATATATATATATATATATATATATATATATATATATATATATATATATATATATATATATATATATATATATTAGGGTGGAGCGAAAATTTTGCTTAATCGAAAAAATTGCGTAACCCCCCCAGAAAGTTAGTATGAGGTGTCAATATGAACACCCTAAAATTTCATTAAGATTGGTTAAGGTTTCACGGTTGCACCGAGCCGTTAAAGTTAATTATGTGTAATATCCAGCTGAAGCGGGCGGGAAAAGATCGTTACCTGCTAACCCAGCATCCTGCAAAGCGTACTAAAATTACAAATGCTCTGCGATGACAAAGGAATGTCTCTGGAGTATAGCAAGTTCGATCAAAAGCTTTCTTTGAGGTTAGAAAAATCGAAAATGTCCTGATTACGGACTTTTTAGGAGTTTATCGGCTTTCACTCATTCCAGCATTGTGCCATACCGATCAGAAAATTTGACTGCACTCTGTGATGAACGTAGAATGAGCTTAGCATATAGCGGACGTGATTCAAAGCTTGCTTTGAGGTTAGAAAAATCGAAAATGTCCTGATTACGGTCATTTTAGGAGTTTATCGGCTTTTACTCACTCCAGCATTGTGCCATACCGACCAGAAAAATTGACTGTACTCTACGATGAACGTAAAATGTGCTTAGCATATAGCGGACGTGATTTAAAGCTTGCTTTGAGGCTAGAAAAATCGAAAATGTCCTGATTACGGACTTTTTAGGAGTTCATTGGCTTTCACTTATTCCAGAATTGTGCCATACCGACCAGAAAAATTGACTGCACTCTGTGATGAACGTAGAATGAGCTTAGCATATAGCGGACGTGATTCAAAGCTTGCTTTGAGGTTAGAAAAATCGAAAATGTCCTGATTACGGACATTTTAGGAGTTTATCGACTTTTACTCACTCCAGCATTGTGCCATACCGACCAGAAAAATTGACTGCACTCTACGATGAACGTCAAATGTACTTAGCATATAGCGGACGTGATTTAAAGCTTGCTTGAAAGCGATTTGCTTGACATAGTAGATGTGATTCAAAGCTTGTCTGGAGGTCAAAAAAATTAAATATTTTTCGTATCATCAACTTTTTAGCAGTGAAATTATTATTGCTTATTCTAGCATCATGCTATGTCAGTCATAAAACTTTTTTGGAGTCTACGGACAATGGACAAGCAGAGGTTATTTGGATTGGACAGAGAAATTTCAAGCACAGCCTTAACTGATCCGCCACCTCTGGTCTCTCAGCTTTACTCTTTTGCAGAAAGGCAGGACAGTAGCAGACATAATGTTCTTTTTAGCAGACCACGCAACTCGGCTTCTTAGTAGAATCCCTCCCTTACGAGGATTCACTTCTTAGGTTTACTGAAACAAATTACCTATAAGAACTCTTGTTTTATTGAGAGCTCAGCTTGGTCATAAAGGGCTACAAGGTTGATGAATTTATGCAGTGAGTAGCATCCAAGATCTTGTAGGCTGTAACCCACAGGTTCAAAATCACCTAAAGATAATAATTGTTCACAAAACTAAAAAAAATTTTGATTGGGCGTGTTTCAGATAAAATTTTGAAGAGACTCACGAAGCCTGATTCAGAAAATAAACCATATACCTAAAAACATAAATCTATAAGCCCATAAAACCTAAATCTATAAATCGTGAACCCTTAACCAATAAACCCTACACCCAAAAATTTATAAATTCTGAATCCACAAGCCGTAAACCCCTATACCTAAATCTATAATCTCTATGCCTATAAACTTAAACCCCGTAAATCCTAAACCAAGAAATCCAATAATCTTAAATACATAAACCTGTTATGAACCCGTATACCTGTAAAAGTTGAATCACTAAATTGTAAATCCACAAACCCTAAACCAATAATACCTAAACTCGCAAATACTCGAAGAAAATTCCTACTCATAAACCTAAATAAATAAATAATAAACAGTAAATAAGTTACAGTTAATGGGTTCAGGGTCAATGGCTTTAGGGTTTAGGATTATTTATGGGGTTACGGTTTATTGGTTTACGCCTCATTAATTTACGGTTTATGAGTCTATTAGTTTATTCGTCTGGGGTTAGAATGTTTAGGTTTTATGGGATAGGAATTTAATGGTTAACAGTTAAACGGTTCATTGGCTTACGTTTTATGGGATAAGAGTTTAAGGGTTCATGGGTCTAACGATTTATTGGCTCATCAGAGTTATAGGTTTCCCATTAATAAGTTCATAGGTTTATAAGGTTGTGGGTTTACGGTTAATTTATGCTATATAGGATACAATTTTATGGGCTTTAGGTTTATGCGTTTAGGATTTACTGGTGTATGGGTTTGTGATTTTTAGAGTTTTTACGGGATCATAGGTTTATGTTTTATGGGTTTCCGGGCTTACGGTTTGTGGGTTTAAGGTTTATTTGTTTAGGATTTATGGGTTAACGGTTTTAGGGTTTCCTAATTATGGGTTTAGACTTTATGGGATCAGAGTTTATGGGCTTACGGTTTAGGGTTTTTGTGTTTAGGGTTTATGGATTTATGGGTAATAAATAGGTTTACCGTTTATAGGTTTACGGTTTGTGACTTTATGAGATTACGGATTATGAGTTCAGAGTTTCTGGTTTTGCGGTTTATAGGTTAAAAGTTTATTGGTTTATGGTTTATTGGTTCATGAGTTAATTGGTCTAGGGTTCAAATGTTTCGGTGTTATGGAGTTGGAGTTTTAGGGGTAAGAGTTTAAGAGTTAATGGGTTTACGTTTTGTGGAAAAAGATTATAACATTTTATGGGCTTAGGATTATGGGTTTAGGATTTATGAGTTTAGGGTTTATAATATTATGGGTTTAGGATTGAAGTGCTTATTTAATGGGTTCATGGGTTTGTGAGTTGAGGGTTTTTATGAGATCATGGGTTTATAGATTTATGGTTTGTGGGTTTAGAGTCAGGTTTATGGGTTTAGGGTTTATGTATTTATGAACTTAGGGTTTAGGGTTCATGTGTGTAGGGTTGATGGTTTATGGATAAATGGTTCATGTTTTAACGGTTTATGGGCTTAGGGTTTATGTGTTTAGGGTTTATGGGCTTAGGATTTACGAGGTCAGGGTTTATGTGTTTAGGGTGAATGGGTTTACGGTCTATGGGTTTAGGATTTATAGATTACGGGATTATCGATTTAGGGTTTATGGATTATTCGATTATGGTTTTCGGATTTATGGGTTTTTAATTTTTGCGGTTCATGGATTAAGGGTTTATGAATGTATTGATCTAGGTTCATGGCTTTAGAATTTAAGAGTTTACAATTTTTGGGTTTATGCATATACGGTTAATGAGGTGATTGGTTTAGGATTTATATAGGTTACGGTTATATGGGTTTAGAGCTCTCTCTCTCCCTGTCAACCTTCCTCCCACCCTCCCGACGTCTCTCTCTCTCTCTCTCTCACACTTACTCCGGCGCTCGGTTCAGGTACACTAAGGTACCACTAATTATTTGCTCTTGTAAAATTGTGGAATGTATTTGCACTTGCAACCACGAGCGTTAAACCGTCGCGTTTCTACAGCGCGTAATCTGAAGGCTTTTGCGCTTTATTACGAATTCATATTTATTTGTTATACTTTTTAATACAAAAAATAGGAGTTGTTGAGCGATGTAAAAACGATCGAAGACCCTTAAATAAATACATAAATTTTAGTCAGTACGATTTACTATTAGCGTCATTTCCAACATAATTAGCGGTTTTGTATTTTTTCAAAAAAGTAGAAAGAAACTTTGATATAGAAGATTCTATATTCATAAATACTTGCACAATGTACATGACTAATTGACTAGTATATTATTTACAAATTGTTTATCTTATTACTAATATTTTCAATAACATAACTATTTTACAATTAAATATAACACATTGAATTTTATATTTGAAACTGAGCTTTGGTATCAAATTTTGGCATGATTTTTCTCCGTTTTAAAGTTGATTTTATGAACCCATCTCTAATTTCTTCATCACACACCTGCATGGACATTTCTGAAACTTCTTTTACACCCCTTTCCACAGCTTGAGTGTGGCAAGGAAACTTAAAAATGTCATCTGTCGGTAGGTGATTTTGTACATAAATAAATAGTTGATCTGCTGTCAGTTGTTTTGTTAGTGGTGGTTCTGTTATATTACTATCCCAATTTATCAAAAACTCATAGCTACTTGCATTAACATTGATTTTTGGTTTCTCAAACTTTCTCACAGATTCCTGAAAGTTCCTATCGGAACTCTTCTTTCGAATTTCTATAACTCTGTCATAAGCTTCTTTTCTAATTGACTGACGAACGTCAGCCATCATTGCCAATAAAATGTTTTCTGGGTGAGCAAAATAAGCATTATTTTGTATAGTGTTTTCAAACAAAGTTTTTAACGGAGGTGGCAAGTATCGTGATTTCTGAAGCATGTGTACTAAATGTTTTGGACCGTCAACACAATATTTGTATTTTTTAATGCGAAACCAACTTGAAACATACACCTTCATAATATATGTTACCACTGTTTTTAACTTTGCGTTTGGCATTTTTTGAGACACCCATAATCTTAAAAATCTGGAAGCTGTTGTTAACCATCGTGAAAGAGACATGTTACCAGGTTTAAGGCTGGCTAATTTTTTTGGACACGAACCTTTCGCTACTGCTTGAGCAATTTGATACAAATATTTTTGGTCAGAGCTTAATTCATCTTCATTTATTATTGGTATTTCTCCTTCAATCTTTTCAAAATTTATTATTGCCATTTTCTCGCATGTTCGAAGGGACTGATTTAATTCTCCACAGAACGTCTCGGGACCTTTTGCAACGCCGTAATGTTTCTCTATTACGTGTCTTAGAGGTAGCTCGTTAAGATGAAGTAAGCAAATGAACCAATGAAGAGGCTTCTGTAGACGGTTTTCGAGCAGAGTTATAATACCGTTGTTGCATCCTGTATTGACGACTGTTCCATCGCATCCCAAAGCAAATAATTTATCTGTAGGAGCATCTATTTTACTTAATTTACAGCAAATGACTTCACAGATTGCATTTGCTTGACCGGAAGTAGGTGAAACGTGACCAATATACTGAGAACCTGCTTCCTTTATTAAAGTAATATGTTCCTGTGTTACAATTCTTCGGTGATAAGTTTTAGATTTACTATCTTCATTATTCACTAATGTTTTATCTCTCTTGCCATCGAAATACAACCCCCAAACATTAGTGTCATCGAATACATCATTTTCAACATTCTTTATGCATTTTTTCCTTTCTCTTCTAATCTTACTTCGATCTATAACAAGATTATTATCAGGAATATTAATTTGAAAATGTTCTCTGAAGTCATATAGAGATGCAGATACTATCTCAGCAGCTGCACGATCAGATAATCTATGCCTATTAATTACGTGCGCAACATTCGGAAGTTTGACTCTGGATTGAGAACTTGTTTGTCTTACAGCAGCTGACAAATTATTTTCTATGCAAACATCAGTACATTCAGATTCTATTTGTTCATTGTTTTCGGATAGAGTACTTTCATGAGCCTGAATGATTCCAGTTATTGTACTTTTGCCACCATGAACAAGTTTTTTGCGACCTCTCTTTTGAGGTGTCTGAAGTTCCAGATCTACTTTAGAAAAATTATCAATTCCAATATCAGAGATTAATTGCAGTCTATTTGATCGTTGATCAGTTATAAAATTACGTCTATTGTCTGGCACATGATTCTCCTTAGGACAAGAACAAATACAAGAATCATCACATTTACAACGCGCTAAATCAAAAAGCACACTTATAGTAAGTTTAAATTTTGCAATATCATCTTTGAGATTTCTTGAATTTGCATGTGATTTTTCACGTTTCTTAAGACTCTTAAAATTATCGTAGTATTTATGAATCAAACATTCAATTCGTGCATTTGATATGATAGGTATATTTGTTCTTTTCCAAATCAAATTTACAAAAATTGATGTCTCTTTTACTAGTGATTTTTGAGGACAATTAAATTTAGTTGAAGAAAGTGCTTCTTGTCTCAAGTATTCAATATGCTGTAATATCTCTATGATAGTTGGAAGTTTACTGTCCGATAGTTTTTTTGCAAGAATTATGGGGCATTCATCGAGTTCAGAGATAGAATCTTCTAAATTACTCATTCTAAAAAAATAAAGTAATGTTTAACATTCTTTACATATTATGCATTTAAAAATGCTGTTATAAAAATATCAAGGAATTCACAAACGACTAAAATTTACTATTCAATATTAAGTTCTACATACTATTTTACATTCATTGCTATTAAAGGTAAAATAATTTACTGAATTCAGTTGAACTTATTCTATGATCCGATTAATCTAACAAAGTTTGTAACAAAACGCGATACTAACAAGGGGAGGCCACGGAGGGCGGGAAATTGATTTGTCTGAAACTTTAAGAATTTATTTCTGGTAATTAAAAATGAAATGGACCACCCGTACTTATGTCCCATGGGCCTTTATTGCCGAGAAATGGTCAAGATTGCGATGGGGCGTTTGTCGGCCTCGAGGAAAATCTCTCTCACCCTTCTTTCCACCAGAACCATTGTAAATATATTAATATTTACTTATACTTTGGTAATTATTCACAGAAGAAACGAGCGAGAGAGAGAGAGAGAGAGAGAGAGAGAGAGAGAGAGAGAGAGAGAGAGAACGACAGAGAGAAGATGCCGCCGAATTGCCGCGAAAGCAACAGACACATGCTGCCGCGTATTCAGAAATGATAAGAATTCTCAGGCATTCTTTTTGCTTATTTTGAACTACCTGTGACTTTTAACTAAAACAATATATTTCAAATTTGTAGCTGGTCAAATTGAAGGGTTTTCTGTCTACTCTTTATTTCTTTTAATAAAAGTAAGGTAGCATGAATTGTTCTAAATTTTATAATCAAAATGTAATACCCTGTTTATTTGACGTTTTAGATAAACTTGATCATTTCTCGATAATAAAGGCCCATGTAACAAAAGTAAGGGTAAAACATTTCATATCTGGTACTTAAAATCAATTACCAAAGTTTCAGCCAAATCCGCTTTCTGCACTCCGTGGTCTCTTTTTGTAAGTACTAGTACACGGAGAGAAAAAAAAACTGCTATTCATTACCCCTCAAGTTCGGTAATGAATACTATCTTATTGAAAAAATGCTGTTTCGACACATAACCTTCAAATATTCTTCATTCGTCTATTATTCGACATAAAAGAAGTATGAGTGAAGGTCTTTTTACATATACTTAATAACTAAGATATTTCACAATGTCTGTATAGCCATATCATAACCTAAAAGTAAAGTAATTACTTAATTTCTATACTTTTTAAAAATAAAATTTGTATTTAATACTATTTTCGATGGTACTGAGTGCATGTATTTTTTATAGTCCCGAAATTACCTAACCTTTAGGGTATTCATTACCTATCTCTGATATTAATCGTTAGCACTCTTTCCTCTCCGTGTAGTAAGTAGTAGTAAAATGTTTTGTTTCAAATCCTATTGAAGTATTTAATAAAAACAAAACACATAAAATGTTTTGATCAACCTGAAACTCTGTCAAAGAGTAGGAACGTCATGCAAGAAATGATTTATACTTTTTTGACGTTCAATATGGCTCACAGATATTTTACCATCTGATATATAATCGGTTAAAATTAGATGTATGAAATGAAAAATGAAATAAACTCGAAAAACCCAATGGGAATTTCAAAGCACCAAACCATATAAAATTAGCTTTTCCGATATAAACAAACTGTAAAATTTAGTTTTGTATATAAAAATAAAAAAATATTTCAATTGTTTTCGTCTATTTATAATTCAATGCCAGTTTGATGAAAATTACCACATCACAAAAATATTACACTAAATGAGATTGAAAACTATAAAGCTTTTTTGAAAAATGCGAATCACATGGATATTGTACGTTTATTTTTTACAAAGTTGTGACCTTTTTTGCAAAAAGAATGATTTTTTTAAAGCAGATATACAAAAACTGCGCGATAACTAAAAAACTTATGAAATTAATAAAATGTTATGTTATTTTACATAAAAAATATAAAATAAACAAAATTTGAAATTTTTTTTTTATTTTTTAGTATGATAAAAATGTTTTCTTACTTTTCAGATTTTATATTGCAAAAGTATTATTTTATTACAAAAGTATTTCCTTATGAAAAGAATCTGCAGCCAGCTCTTCAGTCTCAATTTCCTGCAGAGATCACTGCAGATTTATCTGCAGAATTCTCTGTAGAGATTCATCGTACGTTATTTTATTGCAAAAATATTATTTTATACTAAAAGTATATTTTTATACAAAAAGTATTATTTTGTTGCAAAAATATTATTTTATTTTTAGTCTAATCATACAAATTAATCTGAACAATAATAAATATAAAATGAGAGTTCATGATGATTAACCAACATATATATTTTATTTACACAATTAAATATCTCGTATAGTAGAAATTATTACCAAATATTAATTGCTTTTGCTATCTTTGTTTTATAAATAATATATAATCATAATTTTCTGATTTTATTAGCAAGATATCAAATTCCTTGATATTTTTATAAATACAAATAAATCATTATTGTACTTACGTAATATTGTTCTTCATAAAACAATGCTTTTTATACAATAAAATATAAATTTATTTAGTCATGTCTGAATAAAAAGTATTTATACCTAACGCGGATACACTTTTCTATATTATTTAAACGTTTATTCACTTAATATTCAGTAGTTGCTAATAAACCATAAGAGATAATATTTGCTTTAATAACATTATTATGGTTACCATGGCAACGGAATAGAATGATTGTAACGGATTGATAAGTAGAAAATTTGCAATGATATAAATAGAGGAATTTGCGCGTATTTTGTTGTACCTTGTTGAAAATGACCTTAAAATATATTTAAAATTAAAATTTATTATTTCCAAATATTTTAAAAATTTTAGTTAAAAATATGTGCGTATTGCAGCATTAAGAATATTTTTTTTTCGGAAATAAATTAATTCAAACTGTACTTTGAAATACTTAATATGCTTTAGCGAGTGAGAGTCAATAAACAGTTAAAAACTTGATAATAATCAAAATATTTTCGATTTTTTAAATCTTTTAACAAGTTTTGGGTAGCATTTACATTACGCCGGGAAAATATAACTATAATCGCAAAGCATGCTTATTAATCATTTGGCATCCATTAAAAAGGTCTATCTTTGTGACTCGACTTTCATAACCTCAAACCAAACTTAGGATTACGTTAGCCACAGGACAGTGACAATCCTTTATCAATGCCAAGACGAAATAATTATTGCTGATATGGTATTATGTTAAAATAATAGTAACCAGATACCCGCTACACTCCTAAAAAGTCTGTTATTAGAAAATTTTCGATTTCTTAACCTCAAAGCAAGCTTTAAATCACGTCCGCTATATGCTAAGCACATTTGACGTTCATCGTAGAGTGCAGTCAATTTTTCTGGTCGGTATGGCACAATGCTAGAGTGAGTAAAAGCCGATAAACTCCTAAAATGTCCGTAATCAGGACATTTTCGATTTTTCTAACCTCAAAGCAAGCTTTGAATCACGTCCGCTATATGCTAAGCTCATTCTACGTTCATCACAGAGTGCAGTCAATTTTTCTGGTCGGTATGTCACAATTCTGGAATAAGTGAAAGCCAATGAACTCCTAAAAAGTCCGTAATCAGGACATTTTCGATTTTTCTAGCCTCAAAGCAAGCTTTAAATCACGTCCGCTATATGCTAAGCACATTTTACGTTCATCGTAGAGTACAGTCAATTTTTCTGGTCGGTATGGCACCATGCTGGAGTGAGTAAAAGCCGATAAACTCCTAAAATGTCCGTAATCAGGACATTTTCGATTTTTCTAACCTCAAAGCAAGCTTTGAATCACGTCCGCTATATGCTAAGCTCATTCTACGTTCATCACAGAGTGCAGTCAAATTTTCTGATCGGTATGGCACAATGCTGGAATGAGTGAAAGCCGATAAACTCCTAAAAAGTCCGTAATCAGGACATTTTCGATTTTTCTAACCTCAAAGAAAGCTTTTGATCGAACTTGCTATACTCCAGAGACATTCCTTTGTCATCGTAGAGCATTTGTAATTTTAGTACGCTTTGCAGGATGCTGGGTTAGCAGGTAACGATCTTTTCCCGCCCGCTTCAGCTAGATATTAAACATAATTAACTTTAACGGCTCGGTGCAACCGTGAAACCTTAACCAATCTTAATGAAATTTTAGGGTGTTCATATTGACACCTCATACTAACTTTCTGGGGGGGTTACGCAATTTTTTCGATTAAGCAAAATTTTCGCTCCACCCTAATATATATATATATATATATATATATATATATATATATATATATATATATATATACATAATCATATTTATTCACATGAGAAAGAGAAAAAAATCAAAGAACAAAAGAGTATCTTATTTTCTTGTATCATACGTCACTCCTTTCAGATATACATAAAATATGTTGGGTTTACATATTGGTGGAAAAAAAATCGTCGCGTCTAACTTGTAAGCCGAGGTCTTAATTAATCCCAGGTCACTTATTTTAGATTTTTTTTATGCGTGTAAACAGTCAAACAAAGCTACAGATTTCGGTCAACGGTATTACAAGACATATTACGGTAAATATCGTGACGAAAAGATCGGCGCATTGTCACGAGATCACAGTAAAAAGATGGAAGCAATCGAAGAGTGAAAAAGAGAATGATTCTGATTATGTGATCGAAGAAAGTTATGCGAATGAACAATCAGAAATCGTCATTGAAAGAAATATGCGTATTCAAAGAAAAGTTGAGAGTGTAAATAACGATAACCTAACAAAAACTGATAACAGTTCACAGTATGCATTTTTAGATGTTTCTTAGTTATATCCTCGTTTGAAGAAAGTTGTATGCGTTCATTGCGGAGGAAGTTCTATGACATTTGAATTATAAGTAGAGTATTGTGGATTTTCTCATAAACATATTTTACGTACCTGAGCACGATTATTGTCCAAAAGGACCATCATCTTGGTGCTTTTACCAAACAGCTAAAGTAAGAAGAAAGGTTTCAGGTGCTTATATCGGTACTATAAATACCCTTATTAATAAACTGCGTCTAAAGAAAATCCTCCCAAGGTAAGAGAGGGTGACTGATGATTTATTGCAACATGCTGTGCTTGTTGTCTTACACAAAATACCAACGAAATTTTGCACAGCATCATTTGGAATAAGTGTCCAAAAGAGATATTCATATCTAGAAAGAGAGTCAAAATGGCAGCTTGAATAGCTATTAGCGAATGTAATTTAGGATGTACGAAAATTGTATCAGAATTCATGAAACAGCTAAACCTACGGCTCGGTTACATTACGCTCTCAAAGCTGCAAAAAATTGGACCCGACAAGACTACAGAAATTCGATGTAAAAATGAGCAAAAAGTATAAAGAAGCCCGTCGAGTTATCAGCTTGGCTGAAAAAAGGTAAGAAGAATATCTTCTACAGAATGAAGGAGCATCATACAGTGCAGGAATGTTTTGATAACATCCATTTTACAATATATGTTCATCAAAGTATAAAACATATAATGTTTTACGATACATAGAATGCGGACAATACATATAATGTATTACAGTAAAATAATAAGAACAATAATACGTACAATACATATAATATATTACAGTAAAACAATAAGAACAATAATACGTACCATACATATAATGTATTACAATAAGAATTTAGGTATATTCTGATGAATTACTTACCTATTATAATTCTATATATATCATTTTTGTACAAGTATCCATATTTTCTAATGTAATTATAAATTTATAACTAAAATACATTTTGATGTGTATAAACATAATTCTATGTTGCCTTGTTCTTTTTACGTCTGCAAGCACGCATTCATATCCGCGCGTAAATAGATGAAAGTAAAAATGCAAAAATATTTATAAATAATTTATTTTTGGAAGTTCGGAATTTTGTTATAAGTGGGATGACGGGGATAGAGGAGAGGGAGATATGCGCTATATCTATCCAACGTTTCAAATAATTGTTGGCTCTGAAAAGGGCCGGTTGTTTCCGTAGAAGTATTATTTTTAGCGGGGCCTCCTTGCCTCACGCTCGGGGGAAAAGAACGGCCGTGGTTGGAGCCGTCGAAGCGATCGACGGCGGCTTATACTGCGGCTTCTAGGCGCCGCGTCGATGAAGAGGAGTCTGACTTTCGGCGCTGGTTTCGACGGTTTGGAGCCGAGTCTCCTTTTTATGACTGCCAGATTCCTCGGGTCCCTCAAAGCAGCGATGCCTCTGGGATCTCGTTGAGATTTCCGACGTGTCTTGGCTAGAGGCGGCCGTACTGAATTACGTGATAATACGGGATTAGTGGGTTTGCGGGATATTATCTCCTCTTCGCCCGGCTGCTATACTCCCGTAGAAATTAAGAATGCTTTCACAGTAGAATATACTCAATCGATTACTAACCGAAGTTGGGTATCAAAAACCATAAAATCGCATTACTACGTTATAAAGAACGATATCGAATGCTAATGCTAGGGTACAATTATTGAATTTCGTGCTCATCACAGAAATATTGCGTTTACTCGTAGACAAGATTATACATCTTCGATCAGCATATACATCCGAGTAACATAGATGAATTATGTAAACAAAAAAAATTAGAAGTATTAGGCTTTGACAAATGTTCTATAAAGATTGATGTTAAGAGTATTACTTTTCTCACACGAAAATGAATAAATTTCAGTTCCCAAGTTCTATTTTTATACGCACTTGATTGAAGCTATATGGTATAGCTGTGATTCAGGCGAGAAATGAATGGTTTGTTTCGTGCGTAACGCCTTAATTTTATGTACAAGATCTAAAGGATTTGAGTCGGTAAAGGGCTCTATTAACCTGCAGTTTCCATGATAATTTAGAGTCTATGACCGCAGCGCAGTTAGTTGCAGTACCGACGAAGGGGATGAAAACGTTCTTCTGTACTTCAGTGCCTTGCAAGTATAAACTCTGCAGTCTGTTCATGTTGTATTCCAAACGAAACATAATAGCCTTTGTTTCCCCAAAATTGAGGTAAGTACAGGGTGTTCTGGGTAGTCGAAGTCGATATCGCTCACGTCACAGCCGTTAAGCGATCCACGCTTATACAGAGATCGCCTCTAGTAATTTGCGTGTACGTTTGATCATCAGCACAAAGCAAATGCTTCACTCCTTTGCGATAATTCACCCTCCAGTCTTCTGTAACCGCCCGAAAATATATTGAAGCGGATCGTTACGGGTGTAGACTATAATGAAGAGTGCTCAAAACTGAGCGCTGCCAATATTAGTTGTGAGCCAATTTGATTCCCTGTTCGATTTAGTATCCGCTTTCTGGTTACGATCTGTGATGTACGACTTATAACCTACATAATGACCACGGATCTAAAGAAAAAACCTAATCTGATAAGTTAACAAATAGTATGAGATTATATCGTGTGCGCGCTTACTCAATAATGCGGACGCTCGGTTTTAGTGATGTTTCGAAATGCTCGTCAAAGTGCTTGGATCGCGTTGAGTTTCAGAATGTTCTGAAACTCCAATCCATCTCGTCGGTCTCGCAGCCGCTGGACTATTCTAGTCAATAACCAGCTTAAAAAAAGCAGGTCGCTCGAACCGCCTGGATTACGGAATACATGCAATATGCCAAGAGCGTGCTTATGTTTTGCAGGACCAGAGATTCATAATTATATATACGAGCATCGAAACTATATTGCACCCCCACGAGTTACTCCTGACATGCTGGTATAATATGCACGCCTCAGTGTCGGAGCCGATAATATTAGCTCTGAGAACAACTTGGGTGCGCGCGGTTGCCTAGGCAGCGCCGAGGTTATCTCCGTTATTTCGCTCTGGCATACCAGAGCCGTGCCAAGACCGACTTGTGCGCGAGGTCGCGTAGACCGGCACCGAGGTTATATCGCTCGTCTATACCAGAGCCGGGCCAAGGCCGACTTGCGCGCGCGCGAGCGCGATCGCGTAGACCGTCGTCGAGCTAGGTAGACCAGCGCCGAGCTAGGTAAATCAGCGCCGATCTAGATAGAGGAGCGTCAAGCTAGGTAGACCAACATCGAATTAGGTAAACCAGCGCCGAGCTAAATAGACCAGCCCCGAGCTTTGTACACCGGCCTCGAGCTTTGTAGACCGGCTCTGAGTTGCATATACCAGCGCCGCGCATATTCAGTGCGCAATGTTCCCAACTCAAGAGTTTCATAGTGCAGAGGAAACGATCAGATCTGCGGTCATGGCATGTTATATGTATAATGCACGAATAATAAAGTGTAATACGGTTTTGAGCTGAGTTAAACGAAGAAATACATCCATATTTATTTTTATTTTCCTGCTGGCGGTGAGTAAAAATGTGTAATAGGTAGAACCCTGCCAAATATCAAGTCAAATCGATAAGAATAACTTTTAAAGGTTCTACCTATTAGGGGAGATCCGGGCAAAGTGAGTCTAAAAAAGTCTGAGCACGAATATACAAATATATTTTAATTATCAATAATTTGAAATATATTAAAAAGTTAATATTGACTTTATTTAATATAAATTTTAAGCACCAAGACCGCAAAGTTGACATCTACGAGGAGTTGGGGTTCGTAACTCAATTGTAGTGTACAAAGTATTGTGTAAGGAAAGGGGAGAGAGAAGAAGTTTGAAATAAATGTCGACTGTGCTTACGTTAAGATAAACAAAAATGTTTAGACTGAGTGACTATTGGGTTGAGAGAAAACGGTGGCGAAGTGATTGAGGAGCGTATAGGGGTGTGAGAGAGAGAGTGAAAATAAGAGTGAGAGAGAGAGAGAGAGTCGTGCTCGCCTCGAGTAGTTGCTCAGGCTGTGGGAGCCTGTTGCTTGCTCGAGAGAGAGAGAGAGAGAGAGAGAGACAGATGAGGTGAAGGAAGAGAGAGGTACAAGAGTCCGTTTCACGAGGAGCTACTCTAGCCATGGGGGTCCCGCAGCTGTACTCGAGACGTAGGGCTCGGAGAGACGAAGGGACTTACTGGGAGCAAGTCCCGGGAGATTCTGCCGTCCGCAGAATTGGGGGGCCTTATTTAAGGGCACGGGAGCGTGCGGTGCGCCGCTGCTGGCTGCAGCGCCGTGAAGCTGCGCGGAAGAGAGACGTGGACGGAATGTGAGGCGAAACCTCGCGGACGTCAAAGTAATTGAATGTATTTTAAAATTCACTTACAAGAAAAAAAAAAATTCATAAGTTTTATTTAACTTTTAAACGTAACTTAATCGATTTGTTAACAGACATATAAGTTTGAAGCTTTACAAAATGTACTTATTAGACATAACCGTAGAGTCAGTTTGAGGTTACATTTGCTTTGTTACATTATTTATATAAACTCGATTTACTTCGATCAGTTTGCCCGAATGCACGTGCGACGTAAGACTACTTTTTAAGAGATTTACGTATTATCTTATTGTATAAAAAAATATCTATTTAAATTTTAGTGTACTAACAAGGCGGGACCACGGAGTTAGAGTCACTGATTTGATGAAACTTTAGGGATCGTTTTCTGATACCTCAAAATGAAGCCCAATACTCGTGGTTTTATCCAATGGGCGTTTGGGCGTTATATACGGCATATTTTATTAACGTTGATAGTATGTCTATATATTTGATTTTTAGCATTGCCCATATGAGCAATGCTAATGTTTTTTGACATTATCTCAGATTTAAAAACACATTGGATAAATCTGCGGGTACTGTGTTCCACTTTTAGGTTTCAAAAGTCGATCCTCAAAGTTTAATCAAAATCCAAAACCCGGACTCCTTGGTCTCCCCTTATAAGAATGAAACACCAAATTTCTGTAATAAAATAGCATAATAATACTTAATTATCTAAAAACTAGAACACGCAAAATTATCATATCCAGTGGCTAAAAAATTCATGGTTAAATTTTTTACTAAATAACCGATTATATGTACCACAAAGCATTTAAAAATCATTGTTCACTTAGATTATTTTGTTATATAAGTGAAATTAATATAAATGTTCTATTTATGTCGAAATATAGAGAAAGCTCACTTTACCCTGAGGCTCACTTTACCCCGATCTCCTCTACACATTTTTATTCACCGCCAGCAGGAAAATCAAGAAGAAATATGGATGATTTTCTTCTTTTAACTCAGCTCAAAACCGTATTACACTTTATTATTCGTGCATTATACGTATAATGTGCCATGACCGTAGGTCTGATCGTTTCTTCTGCACGATGAAACTCTTGGGTCGGGAACATTGCACACTGAATATGCGCGGGGCTGGTATACGCAACTCAGAGCCGGTCTACAAAGCTCGGATCCTGTTTATAAATCTCGGGGCTAGTCTAGTTAGCTCGGCGCAGGTCTAGTTAGCTCGGGGCTGGCTTACCTAGCTCGACGCTGGTTTACCTAGCTCGGCGTTGGTGTACCTAGCAACCGGTTTTTTTAAAGCTTGTTTTGACTAGAATATTTTAGCGGCTGCGAAACTGGCGAGATGGGTCGGGGTTTCGGAATATTCCGAAACTCAACGCGATTCCAGCGCTTTGACGAGCATTTCGGAACATCACTAAAACCGAGCACCCGCATTGTTGAATAAGCGCGCGCGAGAGAGATAATCTCAACGTTGGAAAATGTAACTTTGCATCTCTGGTCCCGCAAATAATATGCAACCTCTGAACATATTATACAAGCGTGTGAGAAGTAACACGTAAGCCTGCATTTACCAATGTCGAGACTACTTCGTGCTCGATTTACTTCCGGTACGCTTGTACCTACAATATTCTTGCACGCCAGTCCCAGTCAATGTTGGTGCTGATGTACAATCCATGACTGCGCGCTATTAACTCAACCGTGCGTAAAGTGCGCGAAATATTTATTTACGCGGTTTTCGTGCAGTGAGCATCATATAGAATTCACCAAAATCGTCGCTTCGCGCATTTTTTATGCGCGTCAGAGGCCTCTTATGTAATATAGATCCAGCTTGAAAGTAGCAGCGTGCGTGTCGAGCTAAAAAGCAATATCTGGGATTACATCAGAAAAAATTTTCGTAACGTCACTTATTCAGCTGTAATCCTAGCCATTATCCACTTCTCATCACAAGCGAAGGAGGAAGATGATACACCCTAAAGCATCATCGCAAAGTCTCTTCCGGTGATAGAGCACCACCACCCCTTTCCATCTACTACTATCTTCCCTGGAGCTTGTAAGAGATCCCATCTTCTGCTTCTTAAGATGATGATAATACCTTCTGCCAGCTCGGACTTTTGTATCATTGCCTTTCGACAACGTCAGACCTCGCAAAGAGCACTATTGAAGTCTTTCATTCGAAAATTATTTGTTAATTTGTTAGATTAGGCTTTTTCTTTAGTTTCATGGCCATTACCACTCGTACCACTGATGCCGAATATGTGGCGGCCTGTGAAGCATCTAAACAATTAATTTGGTTACATAGGTTACTAAAAGATATCGAATGTCTACATCAGTCAGAACCTACTCCTTTAATGATAGATAAGCAGAATGCAATTCGGCTAATTCGAAATCCGGAATTTCATCGCAGAACAAAACATGTAGATATATGATATCTCTTTATTAGAGAAGTTTATGAAAGCGGCGATTTAAAAATTATCTCTGTAAATAGCGAAAATCAGCTGGCGGATATTATGACAAAAGGTTTGTCTAGGGATAAATTTATTATTTAAGACGTAAACTAATCTTATATAATATGTAAGTAAAAAAGTATTGCATATGTATGTTTAACTAAGTTCATGTTAGACTGTATAACTATAGGTATGACTTTTACAGTATATATACAACTATATATATAACTCCTTCAGCTTCCTCGTAAGCATCATTTTCTCGTATTCTAGCGTTTCTGAGGGCCACCCTGCTTTCTTTTGAAGCCTGAGAAGCAACCCGTTCGGCTTTCCGCACGCGCGTTGCATTGACTTGCTCAGCGTATTTTTGAGCCTCACTGCCTATTGTTACGCCCATAACACTCATTATTTTTAATACTGTACTGAAGCCTTCATTAAAAGTGCATGCTGCTGTATAAGCTGCTATTTCAACGATTTTTTTCCCACAAAAAGTGTGTTTTGGGGCCATGGCCCAAACACAAGAATTAAAACTTTCATTATTGTTCTGAGTGTTTGCGCTAGTGCATCTTTCTAATAAATCTTCACTAGTGAGGTCTTCATAAATTGGTTTAAGTACTGCTTGAGTATCGTTGTCAATAGCGGGGGGATGCTTAAAAGTACTCAGTTTATTCTGTGCTGCTGCTAAACGATACTTACACCAAGAATCGTCTGGGCAGTATTGGTGCAGTGGATTGTCGTCGGTCGAGCTTCTATGGTATAATGTCGCCCAAATAGCTTTTTTCATTTCTTCGGGTGAGTCAGGATGATTCAGAACAGCAATGCCATAAAAAGCGGATAATTCGGACATAACTTTACCAGTTAAAGCCAAAGTTTTCGGAGTATCGGCTTTTTTTTGGATGTCGATTTTTTCGCGCCTGTTTTTTTCAAGGCAGCTTCTTCTATAGCTTTTTTAGCTTTTTTTAACTGAGTTAACTGCTTCTTAGCCTCTTTGGCTCTCCGAAACATCCTTCTTTTCACGTGTAAAACGCATTCTTTTTTCTTTACAATTACTTCGTCTCCATAAGGTTTTTCATCAATTACATTTTTGAAGGTTTTGGTGTCACTGTCACCTATATAATATTCATAAATAGCTTTATAAAGTTCAATGGATCTTTTGAACATGTCCAGAATTCCATTCGATTCCATCATTCCAGAACTACTTTCATGATTAGCTGTGCAATCTTGTTCATGATCTTCAAACCAAGCTTCAAATTCAGGAGTATTATGGTCACCATCGTAGGTTTCACACGCTCTGCAAAACTTTGACTTCACTTCGAGATCTAAAACTTTATTTGTATATTTGCTTATCAAACTGATTAAGCCAAGTAACGACGAAAAACCTCTTTTTGGCCATGAACCATCTCCGGAGACTGTGAGCCGATTTTCAATCTTGCCAGCTGCCGCGTTTGCTTTTTTCTCCTCATTTACAGCTTTTTTAAAAGCTAATAATGCTACTGATTTGGCTGCTATGTGAATGTGATTAACAATATCATAATATCCATTTTCACTAAATCCAGTACACAAATCCATCAATCCACAAAAATGATTCAGACCCTGAATACCTATGCCAAGAAGCCTCATTACGAAAGCAAATCTTCTGTTTATTTCGTACCCAGAGCTAATTTTTGGACTCGATGGAATGCGAACATCATTTTCACATTTACACGCCACATTTAAATCAAAGCCTAAACCTTTCTGATTCAATTTCGAAAAACGCACTTCACTTTTGCATGTTTTAAAAATCACAATGTTCTGTAAGGCCAAGAATACACTATAAGAGACTATACAGTATAGCATAGTTGGATCGACTGCAACTTGAAAATCAGGATCACCATTATGAATTTTTTTTGCAGAAGTACTAGTTAAACTTGAATCAGCATCAGAAGTATGCCGATTCCCGTAAAACGAGCGTTTTCTTGATCGGCCTGGCTTATTTTCGTTCTCTCTGCTGCCCTTTCGATCACATATAGTAAAAATACTACTTTTTCACAACGGTTCAATTTCACAACGACGCGACGCTTGGGATGACTGAGCGGGCACTGAATTAGGTAAATGGCCGCCAAAAATGCTATTTACGAAGGGGGATAGGAGCAGGACTAGGATTAAAGATGGCGAGGGGGGCAGCGGCAGCGCAACGCTGGCCGCTGCAGGAGCAGCCGAGCGGTAGGTGCTGCCTCTTTTCTGCCTGTTCCCGGCCGTAGGAACTAATTGTATGAGTTTTAAAATATTTCTAGATAGTATTGTTATCGAATAATGAAAAAAAAAAAAAAAATGATTTTTCCAAAAAAAAACACCGCAAACCTGCCTTAAGGAAGTTATAGCACATATTCGAGAGCGTCTTATAGTTGCGCGCTCTAAACCGTGCAGCAGCTGCAACGGTCGGTCCCCTCTATTATTGTTGTATAACGTTTATACCTGCGTATAGCAGCTGAAAAGTTTGGGTATATTTAAATTTATACCTGTACGTATGTATATTATATTTCGGATCACACGTAATTACACGTATTACACGTTTTGGAGAAAAACAACATATTACACGTTTTGGAGAAAACCGGCAGTAGAAGTTTATAACTGAGTGCGTAAACATCGAGTGAAAATGGATCGAAAAGGATCGAAGCGCAAAACTAGAAGTCCTGGGCAAACTGCTGCACCGAGAATATTTCGATGTAATCAGCGTACTGCTGAAAAAGACACTGAGTTTGTTAGCACTTCTGCTGATAAAATAAAAAATCCAAGTGACTTCGATGTGGTTTTGAGTGAAACTGCTACTTATGTACTACTAAATTTCACTCTAGTGTTCACAGCATTACAATCTGCAATAAAGTTCAAGTTGTGTAATGGTGATATCCAGTTTTTGAAAAAATAAGGAAATTTAAATTCGGATGTTACGATGAAAATTCAAATTTATCTAGAGTAGAATATGCTACAAAATTGCTAAACTTAGCTAGAGGAATTGGATCATACTCTGAAAAAGATTTAATACTAAAATTAATACGCCATTTTCCAGTTAGTATTCGGTGTTATGCAATTTAGCAAAAAATAGAAGATCGATCAAATTTTTTGAAAATTTTGTCAAAAGAAGACGATGAAGATCCGGTAAAAAGAAAATCAACATCAAGTACAATTGAAAATCAAAAGCTACAAATTGAAAATATTTCAGATGTTAAATGTCAAAATATTAATCACTGTCCTATACAAAATTAAATTAGTCAAAGTTCAAAAGAATCTGATATGAAGTCAAGTCGAATAAAAGAGGCTGTTTCAAATAAATATAAAATTGCTGCATCAATTTTTAAAGGAGAAATGTCAGAAAACCCGATCAAATTCTTGAGAGAATTTAAGCGATATTTAAACCCCAATAAGATAAGTATAGTTGAAATAAATTATGCCTTATCGAACTCATTTAAAGGTTCAGCTTCTTCGTGGTGGGATATCATTAAAGGCTCGGTGAAAAGTTTTGAACATTTTGAAAGAGAATTTCGTGATAGATTCTGGAATGTGGATGTCACAGATACTATAATGCCCAAAATTGAATTTTACATCTATGTATCTAATGGAGAAAAGTCGCGCTTAGAATATACCACATATTTAATAAGCCAAGCTTTAGAAATAGGAAAGCACACTGAAGAAGAGCTAATAAGGAATTTAGCAGGTCATCATGATCTGGAAATAAGGTTTGAGGTGAAATCTCAAAAAATCAAGGATAAATCGACGTTCCTGAGCTTACTTGAGTGCAAAGATAAGGAAATGTACAGAGAAGAAGATGCTCGTGCTCGGGAAACTCCGAATAACACAAGGATTTTGTATGAAAAAATTCCAGTGTGATTTCCAAAATAAATCTCATTGAGCAAAAGTACAGAGAGTTTATAATTATCAAAAGTGGTTCGTCAAAAACTAAAATAAATCAGTTACAAATAGATAATACTTCTAAACATGATGACGATACAATTACCTAACTAGAGGAAAATTCCTGAAAGAAAGGAAATAATAGAATCGGACCATTAAAGACTACTAATTTTGAAGTCAAGAAATCACGAGGCAATCTCAGTTTTGTCTACGTGAGTTACATTTGGCATGCGTAGTTTTGCTATAGCAAATGTAAAGAACTCTAGTAGGAATAAATTATTAGCCTACGAGATCTACAATAGAAGGAGACGACGACGAGTTTTCAGTCAATTCAAGCCACAGCTGACATCATGGAGGTGATCAGTCGAACTGTTGTGTGCAGTATCACAGATACGTTAGTGTAAAGTGCGCGAGTGATTAAAAACGTTGTTAAAACGAATTAATAGTGTGGGGTGTAAATATGTAGAAGTGTAGTAGTGGTATAAAGGACATTAAGTTGAAACATTATAAATGAATATAATTAAGCAAATCATTTTTTATATAAAATAATCTATAAATGTTTCAGAAGCTAAAGGAATTTCTATTTTCCTTCAACAAGTGGGAAAATATAAATTTATTTAGGTGGACTATGTAACGGTCCACATGGGTATGGCATGAATATGGGTATATTTTAATTATTTATTTATTAGAATACTGTTATATACTAATGTTTTCTTGATATATGCAAAGAATGAATGATAAGAATAAATAAAGTGAAGGTGAGTAAATGAATTGAAAATCGCGTTTGTGCGTTAGGATGATCGTCGCGAAGCGAATATCCGCACAAAGAGGAATCGCGGAGAATAAGGATGTGTGGCTACATCCATGTAAGATATGATTGATGGAAAGGGTAATAAAAGTGGGAGCCTGGTTGCTAGGAGACGTTAGCGGTGCGGGCCAAGCCGCAGAAGAAAGTCGCGAGGCCGAGTAATCGAAAGGATTGAGCTGGCTGCCGATCGAAGGAGAGTCAGTCAGCGCGCAGCCGCCTAGCAAGCAGGACTTTCACTCCTCCTGCTCTTATAAAATGATTTGGACAGTTAACTTATATATTCGTCAGTTTACTTATTACTATTGGCGAATATATGAGTAAATGCAAATTGTTTTGATAGTATGGAACTGTGAAGATAAATAAATGCGAGTCCTCAGCTTGATATTTTATACAAATAATATATATCACTTTATTTATAAACCTATATAAACACACAAAAAAACTCATCCTACAATTTCTTTACGACTTTCTATTATTTAGGTACCTCGGGTAAAGATAAATAATTAAATATTACAATAAAAGATTATAATATTTAAATTGAATAATAATAACAAATTACGAATCCTTACAAGCTACATGGATAGCTGCATGCATTTTCAATGAAGGATTTATGCCAGTGTTGAAAATTATGGAGGTCATGGGTGTCGAAATCGGACCGCACGGCATTACCTATGCCGAATTGTACAAATCTCACCGGATATAAAGAGCAGAGAAAACAACTTCTGTGGCTTCTAAAGCGGGTAGGAAGAAATATGCTTATGAAGAAATGGAAGGATTATTGTATGCACCAGGCATAGATGATTGATGTAAGTATAACTTTTTTATAAAAAACCTGTTACTAAAACTTTAAATGCGTTTTTCTCGAAACAACATTATTTCAGTCGGCCCGGGGGAAAAATAAAATCTATCAAACCCATTCATCTGAAATTTGTATACGTTATTCTACAGATCAATGGCTCTCACAGGTAGCAGAATTATATATTTTGAATAAAAATACTTTTTACCCCAATTTTGAAAGAAAAAAAAACGCGATTAAAATTTTTTTTTTCACAAGTCTGCCATTCTTTTTTGTTTTTAAATGTCTACATCTGCTACCTGCGATAACAACAAGCTTACAGAACAATAATCCATTCGAATTTTTTGTTTTAGATTTCCTGGACTGACGCTACCGCTTGGGCCAGTCACATACCTTTTTTTTAGGTGGCCACTTTGGTCGTAATAAGCACTACCTAAATATTGTAAAATGAACTTAAAAATATTTTTTTTGTGAAGTTAAAGATGTCAATAATAACATATAAAAGATTTGAAATGATTGAATTTTATTTTGTCGTAAAAAAAATTCCTGAAATGTCCTTGTAAAAAATGCAAAACCTTCAGACTACACCCTTAAAAGTGTTGTACTTTATTTCTGCGTGTATTCAATCCTAAATACCAGATATCTATAATAACTAATTAATAAAAGCAATTATTCTGAACCATTTATAACTGTAAATATTTGTTAATACCTTTATGTTTACCAATGTAAAACCTCAAAATCTGAATTCCACACTTCGCAACCTATTGTCCTTGTTTATACCTTATAGCCCAGTCAGCAGATATATGGGAGAGGAAAAATCGTATACTAAATTTACTTTTAAGTGATTCCTATGTAAAATTTCCCGTAGAATCCCAATTTGACATTACAAAGTTATCAATAGTTCTGTAAAAAACTTATAAGCAAATTAAGATTAAAGAATTTGACCAGCTTTTCGCGTATTTTAATTTTTTTTTAATATTGAATTTTCAAAAAAATGGCTCTTTTTTGGCGTTTTTGAGATTTCTAAATCTCGTTTTTTTTATCGAAAGTCTTTGAAAAAACCTTTAATTCGAACCGTGGGCATCTATGTCGATAAATAGATCCTGAAATAATAAGCTTTAAAGTTAACGGTTGTTTAAAGTAAAAGTATTTGCTCAATTGGCTCGATTCAAAAACGTACGTTGAGCTTGTTCTGAGTACAATTTTTATGGTACTTTGCATTAATTTTGGTAACAAACAATATGATGCTATAAAATAAGCCGGAAAAAGTGAAAAACGCACAGAGATAGGCGCGCACGCGTGGGAGCTTGGAGTAGGTATAAGTATATTTTACGCATCGAGTAGCTAATGATTCGCTGCAACATAGCAAATAATTCATTGCGACTTGTTTAATGTGAACATTCTGTTTTGTATAACTAGAAAATAAATTCTGGTTATACATTATACTTATGTTGTAAAAGCATCTGAAAATCTACATTTTACTTATATTTTAGCAACAATTATTTAAATCATTATTCACATTGTTGTTAGTTTGGGTTAGCATACTTTCTGAGTGATTTGAAATGTATGAAAAAACTTTATTACCAATTACTTCATTTAATCATCAGAATCAACAGCTAATAAATTTATTTAATTGTTTACAAGTGAACTAGTATGAAAATATCCGTAAAGAAGAAGCTGCTAAAGCTCTATAGCTGTATAATTGTACATCCGAAGAATAGAAAGTATGTTATGAAAAATAACATTGGATATCACCAATATATTTGTACTTTAATTGCATCTGTGTAAATTCTACATTCATTTTGATAGTAATTACATAATAATTTAACGTTCTTACAGACACAAAAGGTTACGACATTTATTTTTTTGAAGCATCCGTCGATTGTCACGACATTCGCTAAAAGCTGAAAATTTTCAGCGACCATGAACTACTCGCTAGCAAGCGGCGAATGGTCACGTGACACTCAATGGAGGCTATTTATTTGTACAAAATTTTGAAACATGCCAAAAAATGGAAAAAGTTTTAAAAATCGAATTTTTCTTGTTACATATGATAATTAAACACTTTGACTATATGTAAGAACTTTGCAGTTATTTTGCACTTAACTCTCTGATCTAGGCTAGAGGAGAAAATATAGGTGCCTAAAACTAAAAATCGAATTTTTCTTGTTATATATGATAATTAAACACTTTGACTATATGTAAGAACTTGGCAGTTATTTTGCACTTAACTCTCTGATCTGCGCCAAGGAAAAAATATAGGTCCCTAAAACTCGGATAACTTTTGAAACAATGTACCGACAGTCATTGGGCCACGGGTACTTTTTCTAGTATATAAAAGGATTTTTTTTCCCCGGAGTTACATATATTTTACACATAAATATAAAAGCGATTCGTGGTTAAACTATTGAATCAAATATATATCACCATATAGTACTTCTTTTAGAGAATTTAATAAGAAACAACTTGTATATTGAACATTTTTCTCTACGACTTCATCCGACAAAAGATCCGAGAAAAAACGTTCTTTTAAATCATAACTTGCTTATAACTATTTTTTATGCAACTTCTGAGGACTTTACAATTCCAAATTCGGATTGTATGGGGAATTGTACATAGAGATCACTTAAAAGTAGTTGCAGCATACGATTTTTACAAAAGACCCCTGTTCGATGGCTTGACTGGACTATTATTTATTACAGGAAATTTTCGGTATGCACGTTTGTAGGTAACATGATGAGCGAATTTTTTTTATCGATGGTCATTCGACTCATGACATATTGGCGATTATCATGTTAACGTTGATTAACTGTTTCTTTTTGGTCAGCTGCGTGGCACCACATTTTGTTATTTACGAACCTATTTGTCAATTTGAGAGTGCATAGTAAATTGCTCACGCAATGAGTTTGGATTGAATGAGGTGAGTGAATGTTAAAGTATACTATTTTCAGTAACAATAATAATAGCATTTATTACTCGTCATAAATTAAATCTGTAACAATTTAATATTAATGATTGACTGTGTGTGCGTGTGCGTGCATTCATGCGTGCATTCGTGCGTGCTTGCGTGCATGCGTGCATGTGTGTGTGTGTGTGTGTGTGTGTGTGTGTGTGTGTGTGTGTGTGTGTGTGTGTGTGTGTGTGTGTGTGTGTGTGTGTGTGTTAAAAGAAAGGAAAATTTGAAGATTCAAAAGGCCGACACTTGGTGGCAATTTTAGTGTTGCGCGAACGGTCGTGAAGGTGCTCTAGAGCCGCGAGAAGACAGAAATTTAAAAGTTATGTAAGATTTGCATAAATAATCGATGTTATAAAATTGATTTTTATTAATTATATTAGCCCTATATTGTAGAATAGTTGATAGTTCTTCAAAATATACGATAGCTATTGAGAAATTTAAAAGTTATCTAAGATTTGCATAAATAATCTATGTTGTAAAATTGGTTTTTATTAATTATATTGGCCGTTTATTGTACAATAGTTGAAAGTTTTTCAAAATATACGATAGCTTTTGAGAAAATTAAAAGTTATCTCAGATTTGCATAAATATTTTGCATTGCTATTTAATTTTGTATGTCTTTTGTTACTGGTGGTTATGCGGTAGTGATGCGATTGTTTACATTTAGTTTCTTGTAATATGTTTATTTTGGGTGTTAGCTCCTTAAATTATTAATTTATGTATTATTTATCATTATTAAGGGGTAACACCACTGTCATAGCGAAAAGAAAGCTATTTTTCGGGTAATTTTTTTTTAATGAAAAAAAGGTTATAAAGAAATTATATTTGGATATATTATTAGTCTAATATTATAGTATATTTAAAAAAAATGTGAAAAAGAATACAAAATGGCTGCTTTATAGCCGATCTTTTGAGGCCTCTTGCATCGGAAGCGCTCCGCGGCACGCAGTTTACCAATCGCACATTCCAACCTGGAACAAAAAAAATCAACTTATTCTTGATTTTAATAGCTAGTGAATCACGTAGAGGATTTTGAAAATATTAATTTTTGCAAATTTGGCAGTGAATTGAAAATAAATTAAAAATTTTCATGAATAAAGGCACGTTTTTGTTTATAAAAATTGTTTAAATCAATTTATTAAAAATCCCCTACGTGATTCACTTCAAAATATAATTAATACGTGGTTAAAATTTCAAATAGATCGGATGCAAACTGTTCAAGTTATACTGCGTGCCCGTTGAGAAAAACTCGTTTCGAGAAAAATCAACTTAAAGTTTCAAAATCAGTTTCGGACGTAAAAAAATGAGAAAATCATTTAAAGAAATTTTTTTACCGTTAGTCTGCAATGCCAGGACCGTAAAGCTGCCCTTCCAAATGCAAATACTCCTCCTCGTCTTCTTTTCTTATCACTTTTATGTTGAATCGCGCCTCTTTCCCTGCATCGGACAGAGAGCGCTCAGCGTGTCTGATGCGCTTATTATCGACTTCACAACAAAAATTGTAAGCCTGCAAACCTATATCCATCTCCAGAGCCTTCATAATTCGAAGGACACATTTTAGGCCATCATTAAAATTGCACACTGCAATATCAGTGGCAATATCCAGAACTTTCTTGCCACTCGAGTACGATTTCGGAGCCAAGTTCCAAACGGTGGCATTGAAACTTTCGTTGCTGCTCTCAGTATAACCTTTTAAGCAACGGTGCAGCAACTCATCTCGACTTAACTCTGTATAAACAGGCTCAAATGGCTTCGCAAACTTCTTCAGGAAGTAGTGGTTCATGATGAAACGTGTCCAACGAACCATCAGCTTGTGCGATTTTCCAAGCACACCAGGAATCTGAACAATTATCGTGCTGAGGATTGTCGTCGGTCGATATTTTATGATACAGAGTTGCCCCGATTTCATTCCTCATTTTCTCTATGCAATTTGGATTCCTAGGTATTGCCAAACCATAATAAATTGTTAATTTATCAATCAACTTATTTGTTAATTTTTCTTTTCCTCCAAGACCTTTCGTCTTCTTTTTTAGATTTCGAAGACGCGTTCTCATTCTTTTCTATACATGATCGATGTACTCTTTTTCTGTAGTTCAAAATTTATGTACGGTTTCGAATCCAGTATGCCTTTGAAAGTCTTGCTGTCACCATCACCAATATAATTCACATACTTTAGGTCGTGGAAACTGTCGGAACGAGAAAACATTTCAATAACAGCATCTACCTCCATTTTACCAGATGAACCTTCATGATTTGTTTGACATAAATCGGTGTGTGATGCATACCATTTTTCGTATTCAGATGTTTCTGTTTTATTTTTCCAGTGCTCGCAAGACGTACAATATTTAGATTTTAAAGTCGCATCGACGATTTTTCCAGTAAGTCATCCAATCAAAGATACAACTCCAAAAAGCGACGAATACCCTCGTTTCCTCCAAGAACCATCTCCTGAAACGGTAATCCCTTGAGATTGACCATTTTCTTAGCTCTTTCGTCTCTACTCTTGTCCAGCTTGCTTCATACTGTTCTCACGAACTGTTGATGTTGCTATTGAAATGAGATTCACTATTTTATCGTAGAAAGATTGGAAAACAGGACGTGATAATTGCATAAATGCACAAAATTTCATCATTCCATTGAATCCTACTCCTATCAGTCGCATTGCTAACACCATCCGACGATTAATTTCATATGTATTTTTTATAAATTTACTGTTAGGTATAACAATTTATGGACAGTTTGGGCAAACAATCACAATTTTAAAGCCCAATCCCTAAGAACTTCTTTCATGAAACGTTGTATTAGTACCGCACATTTTACAATTCACATGCTCAGATATTGTAGAAAATACTGCCAAAAAGTTAATGATTCAGTATACAAATGTATAATTTACATCGAAATCGTCCTCGGATGTCTTCAGCTTTTTTGTCGATGCACTGACGCCACTGGAATCACCTTCAGCTTCGTATCGATTCATCGGACGTTTCGCTGATTTACGGCTCCGATGCCGTGTTGGATAATTTTTTTTTCGTGCCTTTTCTTCCTGCGTACACTTTTTTTTCTATTTTGCTCAACATAATAATAAATAATTAAAACTTTCACAAAAATATAGATTCTAAAGCGAAAATGAGAGCGTCGTTTTCTTATGATATACAGACGCTATACTAACGTACTTTATTTTGAAACTAGCCTAACTGACTCATAATAACTTAAGATCGACATCTATACGAGCATTAGGGAAGTTTGCGAATGATAGGCAAGCCATAAGGCGGTCCTTCTCATCAGATACATACATCTAGCAGGTAAGCGATCGGCCGTTTCGGAGTGGCCGAAAACGGTCAGTATATGTCCCGAAATTTCGAATAAAATTTTTTTTTCGTGATAGGACCTATTGTAACATATTCTAGAAGGTTCAAAGCATGTTTTGAGCCAATGAAAGAAATATCGATGTTTTTAAATTTCTACAGTGGTGTTACACCTTAATGCCTATATTCATTATTGATCCTCTATTTATGCATACTTATATGTATAGATACATATGTGGTCACATATGTGTGTGTGACTTTTGGCCAAGTCCGTGAAAGTTCTGTTTACTGAACGCATACGCCATCTCTTGATCTAGATATGTACTTGCGTTCGATTGTTGGATCGTGCTGTCGGAATGCGGCCCAGGAGGTGCTGCCACCGCGTTGACTTGATCGAGCGTAGAGCTCGAGCGCTGGATCCTGCTGTCACGATCGATCCACAAGGTGCTGCCACATGCGTTCGTTTGGGTATATTATGCGCGCACATGCTTTTGTCGGCTAGTTACGTAATAGGGAAGGAAGGTCGACTGATGAAGGAAGATAACCTCTTTTTTAGTCATTGCCAATTTCCTTTCAGTGTTTTTTCTTTCTTTGCGCGTGTGCATTTTGTTTTGAGAAAATATCGATCTTAAAACGTGTGAAAAGTCTCACTTCTCTCTTGGTGTCCGTTTTTTTATTATTTGTGAGTTTTGGAGTTAAGAATTTGCCGGTGCACATTACGATAGGCACATTCGTGTTGTTATTGTGCCCCCTGGTGTGTTGTGAAGTGTTTCGGTTTTTTTGTTCGTTGAAATGGCGTGCCCTCGAGAAGGCCTGCATCATGACTTTGTGCAAAGTCAGAAAGGCAGAACGTTGGAGGATGCAGTTTGCTTTATGTACCAAGGGAATAGGCCAAGCAACAGAACATTTTAGCTTGACAAAATTAATATCAGGATCGGACCAATGTCATTATGTCTGGAAATAGTTGCTGATAGTGGGTGCATAGTTTGATACTCCAATTTTCAATTCGTTTTTTTGTAAGTAACGATTATTTATGAAAAAAAAGCCATTTTTCGCGTTTTTTGCATATAACTTCGAAACTATTTATCCAATCGTAATACTGTCTAGAGACGATTTGTAGATAATAAAACGACGAATAAAATGCGACCTCGAACGTCCCGATCGGATAAATAGATTCCGAGAAAAAAAAATCCAAAAAAACTATAAAAAATGAATATTTCAAAAATCCATAACTTGGGGAAACGATATCTATAGATATAGTAGCGCGCCTGGCATGCGCTGCTAATCTTTTCACTCGTTTATCCCTTCCCCCACTACTCGACTACTCGCTCGCGGACAACGGCTTCAGCACAAGTTCGCATCGATTTTTCGACCCTTAGCAATCATCTTTTTAAAAAAAGCGAGATGAGGTGTTCAAGTAATTTATCTATATTTTCCAAATTTTCAAAGAACGGGAGAATCGGATAAATACACGAGCATACAGCCCTCCGAAAAAAAGGGTTAAAAATTTCAAATCGATATAACTCGATTTTCTCGGAATGTATTTATCCGATCGGGACGTTCGAGGTCGCATTTTATTCGTCTTTTTATTATCTACAAATCGTCTGTAGATAGTATTACGATTGGATAAATAGTTTCGAAGTTATATGCAAAAAACGCGAAAAACGGCTTCATAAATAATCGCTAATTACAAAAAAAAAGGAATTGAATATTGGAGTATCAAACTATGCACCCACTATCAGCAACTATTTCCAGAGATAATGACATTGGTCCGATCCTGCTATTAATGTTGTCATGAAACATGTACTTTCTGATCTCTGTTGCTTGGCCTAGAAAGGTGCATGTGCGGCTTACAAGGTCCACATTGTAAGTATCTTGTTTATTTATTATTTGCTATAAATATCCCTACCTTTTATTTCGCTGGACACCGGTCGTTTACAGATATCCATGATGAGGGTGGCTTCTTAGATAGCTCCAATGTATTGCATTGGGGCACCAAGAATGCTTATGAGTTGTGGTTATTCTTGCACCCTTTGGATTCGGATAGGTCTTGCAGGCAGCTCCGTCGGCAAATTAAACAAGTATGAGGGGGGGGGGGGCAAGACGTATCGGCTTGGGATCGTGACTGCGTGGCTCCGCATCACCACAAAAATATATGCGTGACACCGCGCTATCTAGCGAAACGTCGCATACGTCCTGCTGTGTGCCATCAGGTGGTCAATTTTGGAATTTCAGTTTCAGAGGCTGTTAATATCGGAAGTACGGCATGAAACCTGATGGGACACATCTTCGTTAGTTGTCGCTGTGCCGATAATGCTGTAAAGTATGCACGGCCTAACCAGAGAGTTTACGTATTGGACGTCGTGGTCCAATTTCCTCGGGCATTGTTCGAGTCCGACGTTCCCAAATGCCCGTATGTTAGTGCCAATGAATAGCTTTTAAACATGCATGACGATACCGACGGGGCGCGGAATGACATCTGCGCCGTTTACCGCAAGTCATTTTCAAATCCTTCTAATCTTCGGAAGCATGTCCTTAGTATCATTTCGATGGCACTCCAGATCGCCCCACGGCTATCTGTGAATTTTGTGGCAAGCAGTTGCTAGCCCTCAGTATGCCCAAGTATGTGCGGGAGTTTCATACTCCCGGTGGACCCAAGCGTCCCACCAATGTTTGCAGGGTTTGTCACCGGAGTCTGCTAAGCTCTAACATGGCTAAGCATCGGCGAACGTGTCCGAAGCCTACTCCTTAACCCAAGAGTAGTGTAAATATTTGTTGTTATTCTTTTGTCGCTGTTTAGTATTATTTATTTATTTATGGATTTATTATTTCCTTCGTAGTTTAATATTAATTGGACATTTAGTAATCCAACTCTGGGTAGTTAGAGTAGCCAAAATATGTGGTCGTTCACGATATTTGATTGTCCATTGTCTGCTCTATATGAAATATCGAATAGAAGGCTAAGAGAACATATAAAAAAACGCCTATCCGAAGCAACTGCATTAATACACGAACGTCCAAACGACTTAAAAAGGGCAGCCCTTCAAAAGAGCCCTTTACATGGCCGACGAAACGCAGGCATAAGACGAAGTAAGGCAACAAGAAAACGTTGTAACCCCAGAAGAAGGGAACCACACAAGGTGAAGGGGATACGCTAAACACAAGGCTCATAGTAGACGTGAAGAAATTAAATATAGAAGGCAAGTCCAGCTTACAAATAAATATTCAAGAGGCTCACACACCCACCGGTACATCCAAGGAACCGAACAATTCCTCACAAAACCCAGATGTATCCGCATCTAAAAACCTTAGTAACTCTTTCGGAACCATTCCATTTTGGTTTTGGGATAACGATGCTAGAACAGAACTAACACGAAGAGAAGTAGAGTTAGAAGAGTCACTACCCATTTCTGAATCAGAAGGAGAGGACGTTACTAACGAAATCGACCCACTCATCCTCGACGCCTTAGCCGAACCCTTTTCAGTATACGAACAACGAGAAAGCTGTGCCGAACCACACGCTCGTTTAATATATGATACAGATATGTTAGATATAAGCAATGAGCTACATATGCGCCCTCTGACGAGAGCGGCCATATATGGACAGGCACGCTCGAGACAGTCAGTTCTCCGCTGTGCTCAGAGCCGAACGCACACGTTGTAGGTAAGGGGTGCAACAGCGTAATAAAGTTTTTCTGTGATCGCTCAGTCTTGTGTTGTTTTTCTACCTTCCTATAATCTAATAGGTTATAGGCCCTGGTTGCTTCCACTGCGCGATCTGTGTGTAATAAAAAAAAAGGAAGTCGAGGAGAGAGAGAACACTCCTCCTCGCCTTTTCTCTTGATCTCGCGTGCGATGAGAAACGCACTCGAGAACTCGAGAAGAGAAAAGAGCGGAGAGAAACAGCTCAGTGGTATCATTCAGGGTGCGAGGAGAAACGCACTCCTGAATTGACGAAAGGCGCGAGGAGAGCAGAGCTCGACGTGCTCTGGGTACAGGGAGAGGTGCAATTTTCCGCCTTGTGGTGTCCGAGTGGAGGAGAGTGTCCCCGATGGCGACAGGAGGCGAGGGGGCTATTCCAGCCCAGCAGCGAACTCAGGCAGATATAAGTAAGTAACGAACAATTAATTAAAGTGTTAAAAGTTAATAAAAACAGTGAAAGGCTGGTTAAATTCGGAAAATAAAAGGTGTAAAAATTAAGACTTGATAGAGTAGAGTAAAAGCACGGTAAAGTGAAAAACGCGCAAGAAAAAGAAAACGTGTGTTAATGAGTAAAACGAGTAAAAAGTAAGAAAACGCGCGAGAAAGAGAAAACGCGCGGGAGTATAAAAGCGCGCGAAAAGGAAAAAAAAAACCTCAAGATGGCCGCCGAGCGGACCACGAGGTGAACAGAGGGGGAGAAACCGGAAGTCCGCCATTAAACAAACAACGTGCTAGTCAAAGCTGCAAAGTTGGCTAGAGCACACATGCATAGGCGGGACTGTGTGTGTATATATATATATAGAGGCGTCGTTGCCGACGCGAGCCTTAGCATGCCCGAAAGGAGCTGAGTGTGTGCGCGGAGCCGTGTGTAGCCGCTCGCGTGAGTGTGTGTGTCGCGCACCACAGAGAGAGGGCAGCTCGAGTCGGCGGCGCGGCGTGGGGGACTCAGCCAAGTATGGCAAGATCATCAGGGCGCTTCTATATGTAAATTCGTGAGCGCGCATCGGGTGACGTGCCAGTAGTCAGGCGAAATATGCTATAGTCGCACGAATGTGTGTATGAATGCGCATGTGTGTATGAGTCCGCATGTGTGTGTGCTGCAGCAGGCGCGCTCAATCGTGCATACGGTAAGGTTCCGAGAGAGAGAGAGAGAGAGAGAGAAATAAACTATATCACCCTTACACATGTGTGTATATATATATATATATATATATATATATATATGTACATATGTGTGTAGAGAGAAAGATAGATAGATAGATATACTTTTTATTCGTCAGAAGACAAAATCTTACAATTTCATGTACATGTAGTTGTATTTATAATTAAAAAATATCAGTCGGTTTAATATAATTGTTATCTTACTTTCACTTATTGCATATTTCTTATTAAAATAATAATTCACTTTATCAGTTCGTCAGTTTATAAAATCTAAATGCAATGAACTAGTCACAGTCAAATATCACATAAAACGCTTCGTCAAAAAAAAATAATAATACATAGAATAAAAAATAAATACAATAGAGATAACATATAAATATAAGAATACATACACATACTTTGCTAAATCTTTGCGTACACTATCACGTCCAAACTTAAAACACACTCATTCATAACACTTTAACAATCACGCTAATAAATACATTCACACCTAATTAACACTAAACATATTTAATAAATAAATAAATAAATTAATAAATAAATACGTCGAATAAATAAATAAACAAGATAAATAATTAAATTAAATAAATAAATAAATAAATTTAAATAAATAAATAAGTTAAATAAATAAATAAATAAGTTTTAATAAATAAATAAATTAAATAAATAAGTTTTAATAAATAAATAAATTAAATAAATAAATAATTTAAATAAATAAAAAGCCTAAATAAATACTCGACTCATTTTTTATCTCTGAACATACTCTTCACCATGTAATTGCTTAAGGTGCCTGCTAAACGCCGTTTTAAATTTACAAAAAGATGGCAGGCACCTCACACTGCTCGGGAGCGAATTCCAGATGTGCGCACCTTGAACTCTGAATGAAAAAAGGCCCTTATCGGTGCGCGACCCCGGAACCGAGAGCTCTTTCATACCACCCCTACTTGAAGTCCTGACCTGGTTTTTTTCAAAGAGGGCAGTAAGATACGGTGGCTGCCGCATGACAACCGCTTTGTAAAGCAGCAGCCCCATAAAATACTCCCTCCTCACCTTCAAATCTAACCAGTCCAGTTTTTTCCTGTAGGCGGTGATATGCTCATCCCGCCTAACACCACATATGTATCTCACACATGCATTCTGTAGACGTTGTAGTCGTGTCTGGAGCTCCCCTGACACATCAAGAAGAACCACTGAGCAATAATCTAAGTGAGGTAGTACCAGTGCACATGCCAGCTGCTTCCTCAGTATCTCTGTGGTGCTTGAACGGAAAAGTTTTAAGCTATACAGAGCCCTATTTACCTTTCTACTGACCGCATTCAGTTGCGGCTTCCATGTCAACCCTCCGTCCATCACCACGCCGAGGTTGGTGACTGTATCGACAAAGGGAACGTGTACGCCGGTCTGTATCTCAATGCCTTGCAAGTCGAGGCTCTGAACCTGTTTGATGTTGTGATCAGATCCAAAAATGATCGCCTTTGTCTTGCCGACATTGAGGCGCAGGCCAGCTGACGTTGCCCAGTTCGACACTGCTTGTGCTACAGCCGACATGCGACCGATACCATCACGAAGACCTTTCAGGGTCACTTGTGTGTAGGTTTGCAAGTCGTCAGCGTAAAGTATGTGTTCGACACCATCTAAGTCGAGTGCGTCTTGTAAGTCGTTTATGTACAGGCTGAAAAGCAGGGGTCCCAGGACTGAGCCCTGTGGAACGCCAAGATTGGTGGTTAGCCAACCTGAATCCCCGTTTGTGATTGTGACGACTTTCTGTCGTCTCCCCATGATATATGACTTAAGCCACATGAGAACACTCCTGGAGAATCCCATGCGCATCAGCTTACGCAGCAGTTTAGTGTGTGAGATGGTGTCGAATGCTTTGCTAAAATCAAACATTAACAAAATAGTCAATAGTTTTTTGTTGTTGTCAATGCCTGATCTTATGTCCTCCGTCAGTTTCAGTAGTGCTGTCTGTGTACTGTGATTCTGTCGAAAACCAGTCTGCATCGGGTCCAAAGTATTATTTTCTCGTAAGAAGTTAGTTATTTGGTCGTGTACGATTTTTTCAAGGACCTTAGAAGAAGAGAGAGAGAGAGTGATGTAGTAATAAAAATAAAATATTCGAATATAGAGACTAAGAGAGTAAGAGAAAACAAGAGTGATTGCAATCAAAAGAGTATAACAGGGAGTCTGTGAATGACATAGAGTGTCATGAGTATGAAAGTGAATGAGTCCAATGACAAAGAGTGTCATGAGTATAAGTCATGAAGTGACTTGAGTAAAAGAGTAAAATAAAAAAAATAGAGGCTTTCAGGGATCCCACAGAGTGAAAGCAGAGAAATTTTTAAATAGAATTCTAAACATTCATTCAAAAAAAAGAAAGCTTTCAAACCTTTACACAAATATCTCTCATCAAAGTTAGTTTATACAAATAAACAAAACTATATTATAATCTCTCATTACAGGACCTGACTCAGCCCTGCAGAAGATACTGGACAGAGCGTGGCTGGTAATAGCTGACAAGAAGTGCGTCGACACTTCGAAAGTGTATGTTTCCAGAGGAGCCACTGGAAACTTATACTTTTCAGTGCCACCTCTGATATACCTGAGGTTAGACCAGTGCCTGACTCAGGAAGAGAAGGCGACTGCTGCGGCTGAGTGGCCTGAGTCAGAGCCGACTCTGCGTTATCGCCCACCTCCTACACAGCATGCGGTGGCTCTGGCTACAGTTACTACAGAAACAGTGAACAAAATGATCTCTCGAAACAATGAGCACATGTTTCAAACGCTAGAAGAGATGCAGGAAAGATTCCTATTGAAACAGTCCCAGCAAAACACAGACTTCGTGCACCAGCTGGTGCAGGGACTAACAGAAAGCACGGCCTGGTCGCTGGGAAAGAAAGCACTACAGGTCCCAGAAAAAGTACCTGAAATCACCGAGGGGTCAGAAGTGGTGACCCAGGGAGGTTCTAACACCTCAGAACCACCTGCTTCACATGTTGATGAGATAATCGAAAATGAAAAGTATGTGGCAGAGGAGGCACTGCTAAAGGTAGCAGACGAGGCAGAGATCACTGAGGAGAGCCAGGTGCCAAAAACAGGTCCCAAGGTGCTGATGGTCGAAACGCCAAATCCCAAGATAAATCTTGGAGACGTAACAAAGGGCACCTGTGAGACCACGTCCCGAGCGGAGTTTCAGGTACTAATGGAAAAATTGCCTGATATGTCCGGGCCCAGGCAGGGCCAGAGAAATGAGCCGGAGGTGCATGTAAATGCAGGCGCTCGACAGGGGGAGCTGGAATCTCCACGGGGACGGAGACCGTTGAGAGAGGACGGAGAACTCTCAGAGTCGCCCACCTCAAGCAATCATTCAGGGGTAATGCGACAGTCTGGAGTAAGTAAATTAATGTCAAATACTATCCCAAATAACCTTCAAAATAAAGAGTTAGAATTGAATTTAGAAAATTATATTAATGGAAAACTAGAGGAGTTGTTAAAAAGGAAAACAGAATCTCAAATAAACGAAAATAGCATAACTAAAGTAACAGAAAAAATACAAATTGAGATAAATAATGGAAGTTCAGGAGTGAACAGAAATTACAAATTAAATATGTCTACTAAGTTTGAGATTTTTGAAGACTATTTGATGTCTGAGTTAAAAATAAGGAAGTTAAATTATGTGTTTAATCCTGAAAAGAGTAACAATCTAAATTCTGAGAAATTGAAAGATGATAAAGAAAAGGTTAGAGATATAATGATAAATCATATTGATATTATTTACTATACCAAAATAGTAGAGATAAGAGAGCCTATAGAAATACTCGAAAAACTAAAGGAATATAAGAGATTAGAACGAGACGTTTTCTTGCAAGCTGTCGTAGACAAAATCCCAGAAATAAACATAGCGGATTGCGTTGCCAGACAAAATGGCAGCGAAATGACATATGCGCAGCTAAAGGAATTTATTTTACAGGTAGAGTCGACGTGGCCTAAGCGGGAACTGCCCAGGGCTGCCCTGTTTGTTCGAGAAGGAGGAGGAGAAACAGGCGGAGGCAGGAGTGGCCAAGGCTACTCTCGAGCCACTGAGAGGAGGTGCTACTCCTGTGGCGTGAGAGGCCACGTAGCCAGTGATTGCCCGAAACCGGGTCAAATCTTCTGCTTCTCGTGCAAGGAGGTAGCAGGGCATGTCTTGAAGGATTGCCCCAAATGGAGAACCGAATGGCCGGCTAACAGCCAACCTCCGAAGAAGTTTAAAAGGTTTGAACAGCAGAGATCTGGAGAACAGGTATCTGGTGCAAGAGGCCCAACCAGACCTCAGAGAAGCTTCGGGAGTCGAGGCAGAGGAGGAAACCGGACCAGAGGAGGTGGCCGAGGCAGAGGCTCTTACAAAGGGGCCAACTCAAATCGAGCTCGTGGTAGAAGCTATCAGGCTGCAGCCCACTACAGCTCCACTGATGTTCCGGCCTTGGAGACGAGGTCGGACAACTACTTAGGTGAGAACAAAATATTATCTCATAAAATTGAATATAATATAAATTTAAACAGTACAGAGAGTGACATGTGCAACATAGAGAATAAAAACAAGGTAGTTAAATTCATCGCGGATTCAGGAGCAACTGAACATTTAAGTAATGTAAAATTGATATTTAGCAACTTGAATGAGTCAAATAAACAATCGATTAAGTGTGCAAACAATAAAAGCGTGTTAGATACTAAAGGGGCTGGAATCATTAAAATTGAAACCAAAGACGGTAATGAGTTAATTTTAAAGGATGTACTTTATGCTAAAGATTTGTCAGAAAATTTGCTTTCTTTGAGACAATTTGTAGACAAAGGTTTACAAATTTATCTAGATAATAAAGGTATTAACATCTATGATCCAGTAGCTAGGAAAAGTATAATAACGGGAATTTATCAATCACCTTTTTGGATAGTTAAATTAAAAATACGAAACAATGACAAAAATAATGAGAAAATAAACGAGTCCATTAACGAGTTTGAAGGAAAAGCGAGTTATCATTCCTATAACACTAGAAGTTCTAAAACAAATAATGAAGAGAATAGATACAACAATAATGAGAACATAACAGTTAGCAACAAATTAGACAAAAGCAAGGAAGAAATAGAAAATTCTCATATCAAAGAAATTGAATTGGAAAAAGTAAGTGGTTTAGATAAGGAACACCCTAATAAACTCAATGGCTTATTAATCATTTAATAATACATTAGCTAATAGAAAATTACATAAATTAGAAGATGACTCTGAAATAGAGGTAAATTTAGATGTTGAGTATGAAAATAATGTATTCAGTGAACCAATGAGATTCTTCCAAGCAATGCTGTGGCACGTGCGATTGAGCCATGCCTCTAGGGCTTATCTGCTAAACTTAGCAAAAGAATATCCAGAATTATTAAAGCCCGATGAAATTAGTAAAGATTTGAGTATATCAGAGTGTGAGACATGCTTAATATCTAAAAGTAATAAATTGCCTTTTTATCAGATAAGAACTAGAGCAACTAAACCATTACAGATAGTTCATGCTGACACGATGGGACCAATAAGTCCCACAGCGCACCCTAAAGAGTTTAGGTTTGTGCTAGTATTGGTTGATGATTATTCACGAGTAGGTTTAGCTTATCTTTTGCGTAGGAAAAATGAGGCTCCTAAATGCATAGAGGAATTTGTAAAAAGTATGCAAAATTTCATAGGATCCAACGAAAAATTCTGTTATCTGAGATGCGATAGAGAAACAGAATTCACAGGATTTGACACGGTAGAAGTACTGAATAGGTTAGGCGCTGAATTGCAATTAGCCTGCCCAGATACTCCAGAGCACAATGGAGTGGCAGAAAGGTTTATTAGAACATTAGAGATGAGAATAAGAGCCATGATGTTTGATTCAGGACTGCCACCAAGTATGTGGGACTTAGCCGTGAGGGCAGCTACTTATACGTACAACAGAATGCCCCATAAATCAATTGAAATGAGTACTCCTCTGAACAGATTTAACTCCAATTATAGAGTTGATTTAAATCAAATGAAGAGATTTGGGTCGGTAGCCTTTGTAAGAATTTCGAGAAATACAGGTACTAAATTCGCGGCTCAGGGAATCAGAGGATTCATAGTGGGTTATTTGCAAACAGGTTACATAATTTATGCCCCAGAACAAAATAAATTATATGAGAGCAGGCATGTGAGATTTGTTGAGGGCTTGGCTTACAAAGACCTTTATAATAAGAAATCTGAGGTTACGGGCCAACATCTGAGTATACAAACACCCATGGAGAAGTGTGGTGAATCAGCTTTTACTGAGAATAAGTCGTTAGTGTCAGAGGGAGATGTAGTGACTCAAAATTCAAGTGTAACAGAAGGTAAACAGAGTAAAGAAAGTGTAGACCCAATAATTTACTTTGCTATAGGAGAAAAGGCTAACGACATTTTAGTTGATGAGGACAATAGCGACGTAAAATTTCACGCACTATTAGCTAAAATACAAGGGAATCCGCAAACATACAGAGAGGCAGTACATTCCGCAGATGGGGAAGATTGGCAAGTAGCAATAGAAAATGAACTTAACGCCCTCAAAGATAAACAAGTTTACAGAGTAGTAGAAAGACCAAAATTTAATGACAAAAACTCACAGTCTAATATAATTAGCTCTAGGTGGATCTTTAAAAGAAAGGTAGACAGTGTAGGAAATGAAAGGCTTAAAGCTAGATTAGTCATTAGAGGTTTCCAGGATAGAAACGAGTACGAACTACGAAAGACGTATGCACCCGTTTCCAGACTCTCGTTAGTCAGAGCATTTCTAGCAATAGCAAATAAATACGATTTAAAATTGAAACAGCTAGATGTAGAAACTGCCTTTTTATATGGGGACTTAACTGAAGAGATTTACATGGAAATTCCAGAAGGGATAGTCATTGACTTAGAAACAAGGAAAGACTTTGTGTGGAAGTTAGAAAAATCCTTATATGGTTTAAAAATTAGTCCAAAGAAGTGGAATGATAAATTCACACAGAGTATGAATAAATTAGGATTTACTTCACATGACTTTGATCCCTGTTTGTTTGTCAAAAGAAGCAAAGATGAGTGTATCTTAGCTCTATTATACGTAGATGACATCTTAATGGCTGGCAGAGACAGCAAAAATCTAGATACTACAAAAATGTCCTTAAGTAAAGAATTTACAATTAAAGACTTAGGAGAACCAAAGGAGTTCTTAGGCATAAAAATAGACAGAGACAGTCATGCTAGAACTATAAGTCTTAGTCAGGAGAAATTTATAGTCAAAATGCTGGATAAATTTGGATTTGAGAAAACTAGGCCTGTTTCAACCCCAATGCAAACTAGTCAAGTCACTAACCGAGAGAGGAAAAATAGAGAGGAAAATGAGTATACTAAAGAAGTGATTCCGAATCGTCAATATCGCTAGGCAACAGGATCTTTGATATACCTAGCAAATGCTACCCGACCCGATATATCCTACACTACAAATGTACTCAGTAGACACATTATGTTATATTCTGACACACTTCTATGTTTTCAGTCCCTACTTTATTGATATGTCTGTATGGTCATGATAGCGATAATGTACTACTATTTCTGTCATTTATCCTTATATATTCCCATTTAATATCATCTCCCATTTTTATTGTAACGTTATGATGTTTGTTGTCTACCTTAATAATTTCGTAGCGCTCTAGATATTCGTCGTCGAATTTGCCCTTCTGGAGTTCCTTGATTAGATATACTACCTTGCCCTCACGAAAGTGTTTCACGTTTAATTTACGGTCGTAATAGTGCTTCATTCGGTAATTAGTTTGTACTAAATTGATTGCTGCTAATGTTTGCAATCGACTCAAATTTTCGGCTAAGTCCGCTAGGTAGTCGTCGTAGGTAGTTAATTGGTCTCTAAGCGGAAAGTTAGATGGAGAGCGAGAATGTGTTCCATATACAAGCTCATGAGGTGTATATCCCGAACTGTCATGGATTCTTCCCAGGCATCACGACGTTCTTTAGCGTAGTTCTTAATGTATTCCATGAGGGTGTAGTGCATTATTTCGATGCTTCCTTTTGATTGGGGATAGTAAGCAGTAGTGTTATATTTCTTGATTTTAAGCATACGAGCGACTTCTTCTACGGTGTGACTTAAACAATTTGTACCTTGATCCGTTAAGGTGGCAGCGCGTGGGCAATAGTAACATATTAATTTTGTTACTATTGCACATGGTACATCTTTTGCGGTGACTTGGTGTAGCGGAAAAATCCATTGAGATTTTATCGAAGGGCCGTGATGGCGTATCCGTTATAAGCATCGGTAATCTTGTTTTTACACGTAATAGTTATTTGGATTGACAGGTCAAGAATCCATTTACAAACTGTCTGACGTCCGCTTGCATGTGTTTCCAATAATAGTTTTGTGCCAGGCGATCGTAGGTTTTGTTTATGCCCTTGTATCATCCAATAGATGACTCATGATATTCCTTAATTATACGAAATCTGTCTTCTGTTTTGGGTATTGGAAAATTATATAGAAAGCATACTATTACTAGCGACCTTCCTTTAAATAGCCGGTTGCATTGTTGAATAAAATATGTCCAACTAGTAAGTGACAACATGCTTAGGTTACATATAATGTAAAATATGTTAATGCTAAATTTCTTCAGCATGCTTCGTAATGCATTATGCACTTGTTGACGTCTGGTCGTAATGCTCTGGCATCAATGTTTTGTTTTACCACTACTACAAACATTTTGAAATTCTTGCAATCAGTGACTAATATTTTTCCCACTGAACGTTTTTTACTATCCAACTCTTCTAAGTGTATGTATTCACGTTGTAATAGTACATCTATTATTTCTGATTCAAGACACGTATCTATTGATAGCAAATAGAATAGGTTTCCATGATATGCAAAGTGGTATGTATTCATCACCTTCACTGTGTGAAGGGTGGTATCAAATTTTGATCCAATGGTAACCAAGGTGGTTTTCTATAAGACGGTCGAGCGTCGGCTACTAGGTAGCGGTTGAGAGCTTCACCTTGTTCTGCATTGCCTACTTCGGGTACTGTGTCGGTTGCGGAGGCGGGTTCTTCTCTTACAGTAAATATTACGTCCACGGGACGTTGACTGTAGGGCATGTAAGGCGTAAAATGAGTAAATGCAGCCGAAAAGTGAGGTGTGCATATGCAAGATTTCTAGCCGCCTCAAAATGAGCGTAAATTGTTGTTCCATTAGTAAGCGGATAATCCACGTTTGCATATGTTCTTTCTGATGACAGTATTATTTCGGCTTCCTGTGGGTTACCGCAGTCTCTCAAGGTTGGTGACCGCAGAAGGTGCCGCCTTAGTTATTGCACGTGCCCTTCCATACCGCATATTTTCATTACCGAATGAAAAAATCAGTTTCCGGGTGGATCAAATGTAATATCTGTATCATGTATTAAACGAGCGTGTGTATCGGCATAGCTTTCTCGTTGTTCGTATACTGAAAAGGGTTCGGCTAAGGCGTCGAGGATGAGTGGGTCGATTTTGTTAGTAACATCCTCTCCTTCTGGTTCAGAAATGGGTAGTGACTCTTCTACCTCTACTTCTCTTCGTGTTAGTTCTGTTCCAGCATCGTTATGCCAAAACCAAAATGGAATGGTTCCGAAAGAGTTACTAAGGTTTTTAGATGCGGATACATCTGGGTTTTGTGAGGAATTGTTCGGTTCCTTGGATGTACCGGTGGGTGTGTGAGCCTCTTGAATATTTATTTGTAAGCTGGACTTGCCTTCTATATTTAATTTCTTCACGTCTACTATGAGCCTTGTGTTTAGCGTATCCCCTTCACCTTGTGTGGTTCCCTTCTTCTGGGGTTACAACGTTTTCTTCTTGCCTTACTTCGTCTTATGTCTGCGTTTCGTCGGCCAGGTAAAGGGCTCTTTCGAAGGGCTGCCCTTTTTAAGTCGTTTGGAAGTTTGTGTATTAATGCAGTTGCTTCGGATAGGCGTTTTTTATATGTTCTCTTAGCCATCTATTCGATATTTCCGCTTCCTTCGTGTTCGAACTCGCGATCTCCTCTACTGCGGGGATATCTTGATTTCCAGCTTTATCAATGCCGTCGGACTGTTCTGTCGAGTTAGTAGGTGTTCCCTGGTCTGGTTCTTTGGCAAATGTCCCTTTCGTCATAAATATACGTCCAGGTGGATTATTCTCGACATATTTATCCTGCTTTTCGTGTTGCTCCACAAGTTCATATTATTTGATTCGTGGTATTTCTGGATTTTCTTCCCCTTCTTCCAATACAGGGTTGCGTGATAAGGCATCCGCATTAGTGTCACTCTTTCAGGAGCGGTATACAACATCGAATTCATATCCTCTTAACTGGGCCTTAAGACGGTTAAATCGCAGGTCTGCCTTTTTAGTTATGTAAAAATGCTTTAAGAGCTCGTGATCAGTTATGAGTGTCAATCTTTTATCATAGAGAAAGGGTCTAAATTGTTCTTTACGAAAACGACGGCAACAAGCTCTTGGTCAAAAGTGGGGTAGCGTAACTTCGATCTTCTCTTACACCGTGACGCATAGGCGCAGGGCTGGTCCTTCTCTATCTCTCCCTGACTCAAAATGGCCCCAAAGGCGTAATCTGATGCGTCCGTGGTTAATACGAAGGGCTGAGTTATGTCGGGAGCGTGCATCGCCGGTTCTGAGCATAATAACTTGCGCAGAGTCTCAAATGCTTCTTGTTGCTCTTTGCCCCACTTAAATGCGATATGCCACCATAATGTATTGGATAAGGGTCTAGCTATTTTCGCAAACCCTTTTACAAATCATCCGTAGTATGATGCAAGGCCTAGAAATTGTTTAACTTTTTTCGCGGTTGTTGGTATAGGATAGTTCTGCACGGCCTTGATATTCTTATGATCCGGTTTAATATTTCCTCCTCCTGCAATGTGATCCAAGATGGTGACTTCCCTTCGTAGAAATTGGTATTTCGTGGGTTCAATCGTTAGGTTAGCTTCATGGAGTCGTTTTGTAAGGCGTCTGAACCTTTTCCCATGTTCTTCTAAGTTACTAGCGAACACGATTATATCGTCTAGGTACACGTAGAGCTCATAACCTTGAAGTACCGAGAGTACGAGCTACATTAATCTCATTAACGTTGCGGGTCCATTTTTTAAACCCATAGCTAAGCACTTAAATTCGTACACGCGAAATGGACCGGAAAATCCAATTTTAGGTGCTGATTCAGCATCCATAGGGATCTGGTGGTACCCCGCCTTAAGATCGATGGCCGTAATATAGTTGGCTGACGCGGCACTGTTAATTGTATCTCAAGTCAATGGCAGTGGAAAATAGTCAGCCTCTATAATCTCGTTTAATTGTCGGAAGTCGGTAACCAGACGCCATCTCTTATTACCGTTGGCGTCGGGCTTTTTGGGCACCACCCACATTGGAGACCAATATGGCGACGTAGAGAGCTGTGTAAGCCCTGCTTCTAACATTTCAGCTATTTGCCTTTGCATTTCCTCTTTAATCACAGGAGATTGGCGACATTAATTTACGCGAATCGGTGTCGCGGCCGTCGTAATTATCTTGTGTGTAACGCGCGTTGTTGCTTTAAGCTTTCCCCGGGCCGTCCATATAAATGTGAAATTTCACGTATAAATTCACGGACATGGTCCTTTTCTTCCTCTTGAAGGCCGTTCAAATCAATCAATTTTAATACGTGAGTGGCCCTATCTTGGGTGGCTTGATTCTCGTTATATCCGTCACTAAATCGCCTAAATATTTCATCTGTGTCGCTGGGGCTGTCATAGGTGTCGGTGGCGTCGCTATCAAAGCATTCGTCCTTAAGGTTCATCATTTCACATGATTGGAGTTCTACCTCTGGAGTAGTAATTTTGATGGGATTATCACTAGTATTAATGCATATTTCATATGCCTTACCGTTGTGGTTCTCGGCTACAAAATTCCCGAATAATACATCGGATCCCATATCCTGCAAGGACACGAATCCGACTCGTGTGTCATTTATCACACGAGCGTAAATAACCTGCCGCGTTCGCAAAGGAATCGTAAAAACTTCACTTTTTATGAAAGGGGTTGAAAAATCCTAAAATTCGACTCGTTGCCGATCTAGGCTAACAGTGCCCTTGTGTTCTGTAAGGGTTTCCCATCCGATAATAGCATCTTCTTCGATTGGGAAATCGTCTATCACAATGTGCGCCTCGCACAGTAACCCATTAATCAATTGGTTACACCGCGTATTCTTAGCGTATAACCTTTGTCTAACAAGGTGTCCGGGGTGATGAGCCTTGTTCTTAATTATCGTTATTTCCGAGCCAAATCTCTAAAGTTTTCGCTTGTTAACTCGATTATTGGCGATCTCCTCCCTGAGAAGATGAGTCGGAACTAGACTGTATGTATGCGTTCGTAGGGTTCCGAATGGGGAGTCATTCGCTCGGCATCGCTTGTTGAAATCGAGTCTCTTGCAAGTTTAAATTACGGTCATAATAAGTACCACTTTGGTTCCGGTTATTCTCCTGACGTAAATTGTCGCGTCCGTGATCATTTGGTTACTGCGATAATCATAACCTCTTTGGTTGTTATCACGATTTCGATCATCCTTCCGCCGGTAGGTGTTGCAATCGTGATAGCGATTATTTTGGGAACGGATGTTGTTATTATTGTTGTTATTCTTGTATATCCTTTAGGACGATCATTATAGTTTTTATTAGAAGTATTACCTCGCGGATTTTGGAATGTTACATTATTGTTCCTATTACCATTATTTTGGCGATCGGTCGTGTTAATTCTGAGTTTAATTTATATTTCGTTACTTCTCCATTTTGAATACCTTGTGTAAGCGAGTTGCAGTCCCCGCGTGTATGGCCTCGTATCTTGCAGTAGTCGCAGTATCGGGTGTCATACTTTTTCTTCCCACTTTCGGATGTAAGGTGATCCGTCCCGCGGCACTGCTAACATGTTTCCGCGACGGTGGTTCGGAGTACGGGGATAGCGAATGGTTGCACGTTATCCATCGTCAGCACTGGATCATCCGATAGATTGTCGGGAGAATGTACGTCTGGCGTGGTAGAAAAAAGTTACTATTCGACTTATTTTCGAATTTTACAGCCGCGGGTATAGCCTCTCTCAATTTAAGGGATATTCCCGATCGTACTTGATGCTGGAGGTCCCCTAACAATCCCAAAAGAAATCCCAAAAGAAATGGTCAACCACCTACTTACAGAAAGCAACAACGGACCATTGTTGTTGCTTTGGTATTTTTCTTTTGGTTGAACGTGGCGAACGACGGGGTTCTCGTACATTGAGAGCACGCTAATCAGCAAATCAAGCAGTGTTCCACGGGAATAAAGTGTGTTGCATCATCTACAGGAGGGGGACAGACAGTCACCTCCTGGTCAAGGCGATCTGCAGGAAGAGGAGCAGCATCATTATCGTCCGCATCGTCGTCGGTACCGCAATGGACGAGTCCATTGTGCGGCGGAAGGGGGAGAGGCTAATACTCTCGGCCCGTGACGGACGAGTCCATGTTGGACAAAAGACGTGGCGAAGCAATCAACTTCGCAACGGCGGCGCATCTACACGCTAATGTAGAGTGCCAGCAGCGAGCCGTCGGGTTACGTCAGTTTTCTTTTAAACTGCTAAACGCGGGTGCCGTAGGAGAAGACGCGGACCGAGGAAACCCGGGCATACGTGTTGGTGACAGCACATTAATAAGCCGCGAGGGGCGAAGTGCTGGCGAGTGTGCGGGTAGAGAGCGAATATGAGACGCGAATCAAATCGCGCGCCGTTGCAGTATAGAAAGCAGTAAGTGCGTGAGCGCGTATAAGTGTCTCGACGTCGGCGGTGAATCGCGACGCGAGACCAAGCAGGGACAACTGCGAATTGCAGCACGCAAGCCGAAGAAGCGTCCCATCAGCTCAAGCAGTTCGTGCGTGAGCACAAGCTGCAGTTTATTCGTCGGTGTCGGTGAATCGCGGCACGAAGCAGCGACAATAACAGCCACGAATCAAGGCTGCAAGGCGAGGCAGGACAGACGACGGCGCTCTGAACACGGCAGACGACGGCGCGGACTCAAGGCTCCTAACAGTGGCAACAGGCGCGAGGCAGCGCGAGCAACGACTGCGGTTCGAGCAGCGTAGGCATCGACGACTCGTCGGTACGCGTGGACTACACGTAAGAGAGAGGTAGGTGCTGCATGGTGGCATCGCTGCACCAGCACAAGGAGGCAGTGTCAGGATGGCAGCAGCAACATAACCTCCAGCAGCACAACGAGCTTCGGACTGAAAGGAGCAGTGCGCAGCGGCGGGCAGTTGACAGCAGCAGAAGCACTCGAGTCAGCAGCAGTCGAGCAGGCACAATTACAGGTGGCCAAAAGACATAGTTGAGTTGGGGCAGTTGACGTAATGTACTGGAAGGGAGCATTGGCGGACAAGTTCAATTAATAAGGTTCAGTCGTTCCATATATATGCTTCTCTGCTCTGCTTGATAATCATAATACCTCATATTCTTTCTTTTAGTTAGTCGGCGCCCTGTGCGAGACTAAACGCTGCTTAAATTGCTGCATGTAAGGTGAATGGCTGAGTTTATGTTTACCTGGCACCTCTCTTTTGTCTTTTCTACATATGCTATAATCGTATCATTTCGTTTTATTTATTTTTTCTTTCTTTTTTTCTTTTGTTATATAACAAAGAAAAATATGATCTGTGGCTTATTTTTACCTACCCTCTCTACACGCTTCAGCTTTTCATCTATGTATTCTATATGATAATATAATTTGTACGTTTATTTTTTGGTAATGACTCTAGATGCTTCATGCATATTGAGTATATTTACAAATTTTTATCCAAGCAGTTGATCCAGCGCTGTCTTCTGATCCAGTTCTGGAAATTTATATGGTGAAGAGTTGGGGAGAGGAGTAAGTGAGGTTATGTTGGACCTCTTGAATGGCAGTTCAACAAATTTGAAGCTGCGAGAGGCAGGCCAATCCACATACTGCTGTTAGCATAGGTATAGTCGACCACAGGGTTAATTTGAGTATTCCACAAGATGATTAGGAGCAGTGGAGCGTTTCACACCTTATTAATTCTATGATATTAGGTATGATGCTGCGTTATGGCTCCGTCATCATGCTGTGTTGGAAGTTTTCTCTTCAGATACAACGGTAAAGTACGGTTATGATGATCCAGCTGGTTTGTTTATCGTTTCATTAGCTAGCTCAACGAGTTTTATAAGGGCTTATGTTGCTGGGGCTGTATATTAATGCAGAATATCATCGTTATAGCAGAGAAGCGGACATTTTTTAGCTTGTATTTTTCAATCTGTGGCAGGTTTGGCTTCTAGGATTGATATCTACATCCACTTAGTAGTTCAGAGAGCTGGATATTGCTGTGAACGAGGAGCTGAAGTTTATTTCCAGGCTAATCGTCACTGATCCATGGGCGTCTCTGGGCACGTGTATGTAATTTTAGGTCAGTTAGCTAGATGTTAACTGATAGAATTGTTTTTGGTTAGGTAGTTCTCGCAGCGTTCCTCATCTAGCTTGCAGGCTGTATACTGTAGTCCAGGTACAAGAGTCGAGTTTTTGGTTATCATACTGATAACTAGGACGTGAATTGTACGCAAGTTAACATAGCAATGGTATTATCTATTGCCTGAAGGCTTAGGAGCATACTGCCCTATCGCTTTTAGTTTATTTTTCTATTTTGATTTCTTCTTTTTTCTCCACGTTAATAGAAAATAGGAGCAAGTTGAAGCTGTTTTTTTTATCGGATAAAAGTATCCAGTTCTACCTTACTCGGCTTTCAATTTGGCTTGAGTACAGGTAATATTTTTTTTTGCATTACTGTTTAAAGGCAAGTCGTGACTGAAGTGCGACCAATTGGAATGGACGACCAGACTGCAAATTGATGCTAGCAGCCAGCTTACAATAGCGTTATATGGCATTTTTGGTCGAAAGCAGAGTCGCTATTTAAGGTTGCTCAACGAGTCCATGAGAGCAGAATGCAGGCTCTGATCGGTAGGTTTCACTGTCGCGTAGGCACTCCTGCAGTCGCACAATGGTCTTTAATCAGAATTGTGTTATTTTAGAAAACACTTGTAATTTTGATTTTGATGGTCACATTAGTCTTCAGATTTGATATAATTTGGTTTTTTTATTCTGTTCTTTGAAGCTAGCAGACAATCCTAACCTATAATCTTAACAGGTGGGTTATGTTGGTGCTGCATTGTGGCTTTCGATTAAGATTGATAGTTTTGATTGTCTTTAAGCATCATGGCAGCAATTGATAAGCAGATGCGGCTGTTTCACAGGATATTCATGGTATACGAGAACTTTAAGAATTTAGGTAAGGATTTCATGACGGAAGGAGCTTGTACGGCACGCATTGAGTTACTGCAAAAGTTTATGGGATAAATTCGACAATAATCATGAACTTCTGTTGGAAGATGACGAAACAGATGCCGAGGATAACTATTTTAAAACCAAGATCTATAATAACGTAGAGGAAAAGTTTGCGCTTAATTTAGGTTTTTGAAAGAGTCTATGCGATTCAGTTAAAAGCAGCTGCGCTCCCACAACCTGCTGTAAACTCGACGAATGCTCCTAATCGAAATCCTGCTAAGCTTCCTGCTATCGAACTGCCTACTTTCTCAGGGGATATACAAGAGTGGGTTAGATTCAGGGACTCATTCACTGAAATGATCGTTAAGGATGTGACTATTCCAATAGTGTATAAAATGCACTATCTGCGTTCCTCCTTAAAGGGCAATGCTGCTGAACTGATAGAAGAGACTCCGGTGGGAGGAAATAATTTTGCTGAAGCTTGGAAAGGAGTCAAAGATCATTTTGATAATTCAAGGTTAATAACCAAATTACTGGCGAAATTGTTAGTCTTGAAGGCAATGTCCGTTGTAACCGCGCATGAAGTTAGCAGAATTCAGTCAGGGACGAAGCATATTTTGCAAGCATTAAAAGCTTTAGGCAGTCCGGTGCATCACTGGGATCATTTTACTGTATTTTTAACAGTTGGCAGATTATCCCCGCATATTCAAAGGAAGTGGGAGGAAACAAGAGCTCGGTCGGCAAATCCACAGAAGACACGTGCGTTCGATGTATTGGATAATTTCTTAGAAACGGAGAGGCTGGCTTTAGTTCAGTTGGAAAGTGCGAAAGAAGTAGCTTCTTTAGGGGAGACGTCAAAAAGCAAAGAGTCTCGTTATGATCATTCTACAGAAAAGAATAATTCCTCCAAAAATAGGTATGTGAAGTCGGTTCATTTAGCTCAAGAAAGCAAAGTTAAAAGTTCGCTGTGTCCTTTATGTGAAGGTAATCACTACATATTAAATTGTAGTATCTTCCAGTCGAAGTCTCCATATGTGAGAAAGCAGCTGGCTATGAGGAAACATTTATGTTTCAATTGTCTTGCTACCCATACGGTACAGGAGTGCAAAGTAGCAAAACGTTGTCAGCACTGTTCGGTAAAGCACCATACTATGCTTAATTTTTCCGACAGCGGCGCTGTCAAGGTTAATGCCGAGGAGAAACTGCAAACGGTTTCTAATTTGGAGATTGGAGTTGCAGCTGGGTCGTCTAAGACGACGGGTGCTCGCTTAAGCTCATGCAATCTAGTGACCGCAGGTTCATTCCAATTAAGCAATAATTCTGTAGATGCACAGACTTCCGAGGAAATTCTTTTAGCTACAGCTCGAGTGATGTGCAAGCTGAAAATGGCAGGCAATGCCAGGCTCGAGCATTAATTGATCAGGGTGCGCAGTCATCATTTATCACTGAAGAGTTTGTCAAAATCTGAAGCTCCATAGAACGCCTGTTAGAATTTCATTCACAAGCGTAGGAGGAAATAAAATTTATAATTGTAAAGGCAAAGTTGAGTTTACAATTAAGCCGCATTTTATTTCGACATTTTCTTATAGCGTCACTGCTTATGTCTTGTCCCGTAATACTGATTATGAACCATTTTCAGAACGTTCTACTGTTTGGGATCATCTGAAAGGGTTAACATTGGCTGACCCTCAGTTCGACAGATCGAGGCGTATCGACATACTGCTGAGTGCTAAAGTGCACGCTTGTGTCATCGAAGAAGGGCTGCGCAAAGGCGGGAGTGATGAAGCGCCAATCGCTATTAAGACACTCTTAGGCTGGATCGTCTCTGGGCTTACGTCGGCAAACAGTTGTTCACGATGCCGACTCACTACGACGTACTGACAGGGAACAGCGATCTCAATGCCGTTCTTCGCAAGTTCTAGGAGATGGAAGAGCTGCCACAAGGAGAGCAATTTCTCACAGAAGAGGAAAAATTGTGTTAGGAGTTATATGCAGATCTGAGGGCTACTGCAACCAATCTTAAAGTGGGTATTGGTTTATCTGTGGTAGGTATCGCCTGGAATCCCGTGCAGGATTGTTTTTATTTCAATTTGTCTTTGGAGCCACTGATCGGCAAAATCACCAAACGGACGGTGCTTTCGAAAGTGGCAAAAATGTTTGACCCACTAGGTTGGATTTCTCCTACCATCATTTCGTTAAAAATATTTATGCAAGCATTGTGGGTGCCAACTAAAGAATTGGACAAGATACTTTCCGATGATCAGGCAGAGCACTGGAGAACCAGTTACAACTTGTTGTCATCTATTTCTTCGATTACTATTCCACGTCAGTCGGGTGTTCAGTCTTCAGTTCGTTCATACGAACGACACGGCTTTGCTGACGCATCCAAATTGACATATGCAGGTCTCGTTTATTTGCGTGTGTTCAAAACGAGAGTAGCTCTAATTAAAACTTTGACAATCCCTAGACTGGAATTATGTGCCACACTCTTAGTTGCAGAGCTTGTCTGAAAATTCGTAGATACTCTGCACTTGTCTCCACTTGAACTCCATCTATGGTCCGACTCCAAGGATGATTTATATTGGCTAGGAGCTATCCCGGCAAGGTGGCCGACTTTCTTCGCACATAGATGTTCAAAAGTTTCTACTTTAGTCCCTGATGCGTATTGGCACCATACCAACTCTGCCGATAATCCAGCTGATTTAGCTTCGCGTGGCTGTCTCGCTAACGAGCTAGTTAGAAACAATTTATGGTGGAGGGGGCCTAAACGTCTTATTGAGCATGATACGGATTGGAATCGTATTCATGATATTCTTTCGGATAAATCTAAGGTACGTAGCAGTAGTGAAGCTGAGGTGGAAAGCCCTTCTGTGCAATTGATATCAGCAGCAAAGGAGGCTGGTCATTCGAGTTTATGGGTTATTGGGGTTTATGGGTTATTGGGGTTTATGGGTTATTGGGGTTTATGGGTTATTGGGGTTTATGGGTTATTGGGGTTTATGGGTTATTGGGGTTTATGGGTTATTGGGGTTTATGGGTTATTGGGGTTTATGGGTTATTGGGGTTTATGGGTTATTGGGGTTTATGGGTTATTGGGGTTTATGGGTTATTGGGGTTTATGGGTTATTGGGGTTTATGGGTTATTGGGGTTTATGGGTTATTGGGGTTTATGGGTTATTGGGGTTTATGGGTTATTGGGGTTTATGGGTTATTGGGGTTTATGGGTTATTGGGGTTTATGGGTTATTGGGGTTTATGGGTTATTGGGGTTTATGGGTTATTGGGGTTTATGGGTTATTGGGGTTTATGGGTTATTGGGGTTTATGGGTTATTGGGGTTTATGGGTTATTGGGGTTTATGGGTTATTGGGGTTTATGGGTTATTGGGGTTTATGGGTTATTGGGGTTTATGGGTTATTGGGGTTTATGGGTTATTGGGGTTTATGGGTTATTGGGGTTTATGGGTTATTGGGGTTTATGGGTTATTGGGGTTTATGGGTTATTGGGGTTTATGGGTTATTGGGGTTTATGGGTTATTGGGGTTTATGGGTTATTGGGGTTTATGGGTTATTGGGGTTTATGGGTTATTGGGGTTTATGGGTTATTGGGGTTTATGGGTTATTGGGGTTTATGGGTTATTGGGGTTTATGGGTTATTGGGGTTTATGGGTTATTGGGGTTTATGGGTTATTGGGGTTTATGGGTTATTGGGGTTTATGGGTTATTGGGGTTTATGGGTTATTGGGGTTTATGGGTTATTGGGGTTTATGGGTTATTGGGGTTTATGGGTTATTGGGGTTTATGGGTTATTGGGGTTTATGGGTTATTGGGGTTTATGGGTTATTGGGGTTTATGGGTTATTGGGGTTTATGGGTTATTGGGGTTTATGGGTTATTGGGGTTTATGGGTTATTGGGGTTTATGGGTTATTGGGGTTTATGGGTTATTGGGGTTTATGGGTTATTGGGGTTTATGGGTTATTGGGGTTTATGGGTTATTGGGGTTTGCGGGTTATTGGGGTTTATGGGTTATTGGGGTTTGTGGGTTACTGGGGTTTGTGGGTTACTGGGGTTTGTGGGTTATTGGGGTTTAATGGGTTATTGGGGTTTATGGGTTATTGGGGTTTGTGGGTTACTGGGGTTTGTGGGTTATTGGGGTTTAATGGGTTATTGGGGTTTATGGGTTATTGGGGTTTATGGGTTATTGGGGTTTGTGGGTTATTGGGGTTTGTGGGTTATTGGGGTTTATGGGTTATTGGGGTTTATGGGTTATTGGGGTTTGCGGGTTATTGGGGTTTATGGGTTATTGGGGTTTATGGGTTATTGGGGTTTGCGGGTTATTGGGGTTTATGGGTTATTGGGGTTTATGGGTTATTGGGGTTTGCGGGTTATCGGGGTTTATGGGTTATTGGGGTTTATGGGTTATTGGGGTTTATGGGTTATTGGGGTTTATGGGTTATTGGGGTTTATGGGTTATTGGGGTTTGCGGGTTATTGGGTTTTATTTTGGATGATTAATCATACTTAAGAATAAGGATTGTACAAAAAATAAACAAAGTATACAAGAAATTTTCATTAAAATTTTACTCTATGTAATAAATTTTCATGGAACTTACTTATATATTATAGCATAGTTTTATATTGTTGCATAAGGAATTATATCAATCTTTTCTACTGATATTTCTTCAATCACTTCAATATCGGAATTCAAATCGTCATATAGTATCCATTGTGGACTAAAAGAGAAAGTGTATGTTTTGTAATGAACTATATTATTGGAATTTAAGTACTTCTACAATACAAATGACTCCTTTCAATCCAAAAGTTTTATTTCTACTGTTATCTAGATATTATTTTTAAACTAGATGTCCAGGATAATATTTGAGTTTTCACAACAGTACGCAGGATTTGTTCATCATCTTTTGTCATCATATCATTCTTAATGTCTATGTTGATGTTGTTTTCACAGTTTTCTGAAATATAAAAATAAGGTACTTTGTTTTATTTTCAATGTACTGAATTTGTTTGTCCCATTTTAAATTAAAGTCAAAAACTATACCCAAATATTTATAGTATTCGACTCTTGTTATATTTTTCTCGTTAAATTGTACTTTAGTTGGACACTATGACAATAATTTCGACAAGTAATTAAAACAGTCTTGTCGATATTTAATGATAATTTATTTAAAGCTAAGCATTTATTGATTATGTTTAAAGACTTGGTCATCTTATCTTTATCTTCTATCCAATTATCACATATAGCAATTATAGCAGTATCATCCGCGTATTATAATATTTCTTTCAGGGAGATGTGTTTCAGGATATCATTTATATACGGAATGAAAAGCAGAGGACCTAGGATTGTACCTTGAGGAAAACCCGTAGTTATTAACAAATTATCACTTTCATTTCCATCCATAACCACTGCTTGATATCTGTTATTGAGATTACTTGAAAGCAAATCCAGTGTTTGTCCTCTAATACCAATACAGTAGAGTTTGTTTAATAGAATTTTATGATCTACGATGTCAAACGCCTTTGCTAAATCTAGGAATGTTACAATTATTAGTTTACTTTTATGTAAATTATTGTATAAAGTATTATTTATATAATTTAAAACATTTCTAATACCCATTTTCTTCCTAAAACCAAATTGATGTTCCAATATAATATTATGCTTTTCTATAAAATCGTAAATTCTATTGCAGATAATTCTGTCAAAATTGTTGCTACTTTAGAAATTAGAAAACTAGGTCTATAATTAAACATATTATGCTTTTCTCCTGATGTATACAGTGGTACAACCTGAGCCCTTTTTAGAGCATCAGGCCAAATGGCTTTCTCAATGCATGCATTGAAAATATTCGTTAGACGTTCAGCATTATGGTTGCACATCGGTTTCAAGATTTTAGCATGAATTTTGTCAACACCGCCCATTTTCAATTTTAAGTTATGTATTATACCGGTTCCTTCATTTACGTTTATTCGATTGAGAAAAATGGAAATCGCAATCATTTCAGGTAGTTTAATCTGCTCATTTATGGGTTTATCAATTTGTTTACTCAATTTCCGACCCATTTCACAGAAATATTTATTCATATTTTTAGTTATTTCAATTTTGTCAGTAATTTTATTTTTATCTACTATTATATAGCTTATAGCCTACTTAGATTTCGTTTCTTTTTACCTATTTTTGTATTTATAATTTCCCATAAAATTTTTGGGTTATTAGAATTATTTTGGACTAGACTTTTATCATATTTCATTTTAGCATCTATAATTACTTTGTGCAATATTTTAGCATAATTCTTATATTGCAAACGAAGCTCATCATTTTTGAGATCCAATTGCCATAAGTTATATAAAAATTCTTTAGTTTCACTGGACTGTATTATAGCATCTGTAACCCATTCTTTCCTTCCTATCTGTTTATATTTACTATTTTGTTGCCAATTCTATGCATTGTTTTATTTTGAATAACAAAATATCAGTAGCTAAAATATGATCGTGTATAGTCCAATTTTCATTCCAAATTTTGTCCTAGCAATGTTTATTAATTTTTTATAGTCTAATGTTTTTATTGGTTTATTTATTTCAGTTTTGATCGTATCTATAGCAATAAAAATAGAATAATGATCTTTTAAAGAATGTTTGAGTTTGTATGTTACTGTATCTAGTCTACTAGTATTAATGAATATATTGCTGATACAGGATCCTTTACATATAGTAATATGCGGCTTTGTAATGCCAATAAAACCTGGAAAATATCCTTTATCACAGAAATTACATAGGAATTCTTGGATGATGTTAGCACACTGTAATATGTCTATATAAAAATCACCTATTAATAAATGATTTTTAATATTATTCTTTTTGATTAGGTATCTATTTAGCTCCAAAATGAATTCAGCCTTAGGTATACTATGAGATTTGTACAAAGCAGAAATCTCTAGTTTACTATCGTTATTAAGTGTAATTCGTGTATTTATGATTTTAATCCTACCAGATTTAACAATTTCAGTTTTTTGTGCCAAGTCTTTATCAATAAAAACAATATCTCCATCATTTCTATTTATCCTACTATCATTATATAATGTAACTCTTGTATTCATTGTTGGAACCTTTTAATTCGTATAAATTGTAATTGACTTGTTCAAAAGCTTCTGTACATATATTAATATAAGTCTGATTAATTAGACTCTAATAATATCTTAACTTTATAAAAATTCTCATTCATACTCCTAACGTTAATATGCATTATTATATCTTTTTTATTATTAATAACTTTGTTAAAACTAAAAATATTATTACATGTTTTTTCTTTGTGTATTAACTCTTTTTTTATCCTATCTAAAAAATCACAATTATCCATTTTAACCATTATTTTCTTGTTTTTCCATTTACCATTTTCACTGCTTATAATGTAGATATTTGAGCAAATTCAGCGAAAACAATATTTCACAAATAGCATAAGATAACACTTTTAAAACTAAAAGAGCTGATTGAGAGCATCAGCTGACCCAGATGATGCAAACGATATTTTCCATTAATACACTATACTTTTACAGACGGCTCCTTAGTTAACAGTTAATATTCATCAGCTGTTTCGTAGTTTAATTCTATATGTATTATTACATAACCACGGGTTGAAGTATGCAAAAATTTGTATTAAACTAATTAAAGCTTTTTAATTCCATAAATAAACCATAATCAATCCTAGATTTTACATGTAAGTAAATTGGTTAGCTGAAATAAAAAAAAAATATTTTGCATGCTTTCTACTTATTACAATAAAATAATAAAAATAGAATAATACATTTAAATTGAATTTGGGCTGATTATAATAAAATTTTGTGTAATATAGATTCATTATAATATAATAATTTTATATTGTAACACATTTTATATTTATAACAATTTTTCTTCATACCTTCATACTATCGTTTCGGTATAATTCTGTGTAAATTAGTAATACTGTATTGCATTTTATGTTGTCATTTACTCTTAGTACTCCATCTGCAGAATTTAAATCATCATACATACACCATCAACATCCATGTGTGCTTCTTCGAAACTATTAATATTAGTATTCGTTCGGCTATTTTCATTGTGTAAGTATTACATTGTATAGACAGTTTTGAATAGCTTCATAACTCCATTATTATAAACTATATATTACTACAATGTAATATATCTATAAAATCTGGCAGGTAATGAATTGAAAAGAGAATATTTATCTTTATACTTGCATAAAATTCCTGATAGAAAATTATCCGGTTTTATCGATGCCCTCGATCATTTTGCACGGCAAATAATATATCTAGATAACTCTAGATTATTTTTCACCGGAGATTATAGTAAATTAAGCATACATTTATAACTGAAATACCTTAATAATGCTACTCTTCCTCACACATGTATACATAGACTGTGACTTTTGTAGTAAATACTTCTCCCGTAATATAGAAGTACTTTAAGAATTTTATTACAAAGCACTTTTTCTTGTATTAACTGAGAACCAGCAAAGTTGTGTCACAAACAATTCAGTGAAAACAATATTTTATAAATAGCACAAGATACCACTTTTAACACTTAAAGAACTAATTGAGAGCAACTGGCCCAGATGATGCAGACGATATTTTCCATGAATATACTAGACTTTTGTAGACTTCTAGTCTTGATGTTCATCAGCTATTCCATAGCGTAACTCTATATGTATTATTATATAACAATAGGTCTTTGATTTTGATTGACCAATCTGTGATTTTACATGAATGCTTAATTAATAGATTAAAATAATGAAAATAGAGTAATACATTTTTATATAATTTCTTCTGATTGTAATTCATTTTTGTGTAAGCTAGCTAGTTTTATTATAATGTAATATTTTTATATTGCGAGATATAGAATTGCAAACAAACTTTTAACAAACTGGAGAAAAATATACATAACTATCAAAGTGTAATTGAATACATTTTCAACACTTTTCTTCACATACCTTCATACCATCGTTTTAATTTAGTATCGTATTCTATGTAAATCAGTAATGCTATATTGAATTTCTAATCTCAGTTTACTCTTAGGACTTAAGATTTCGAATCATGATATTGATACCAACGTTCTTCCATATCTCTGCAGTAAGCAATATAATGTCTTGTAAGATTTTGACTGAGTATTTCTTCAAATACAACAATCCCTGCCAATACTAGTGTTTCTTAGACTATTTTTATTTTAGGTATTTGATCGCTTAATTTTATTAAATGATCAATATTGCTATTGTTTAAATATAAATTGTAGCTTTTTATAATTTTTCGTTTCCTCGGCTTACCTAATGGTATTTGTTCTAATAAATCGAATTTTTTACATTTTTGAAGATATTTTCCTTTTTGTTTTAGCGCTTCTAGACCATTCTTAATTAGCATGTTTTCTTATGTTTGAGAAATAAATTTACTGTCAAATTTTCCGTTTACATACTATATATATTATCTGCATTAAGGGGTTATATCCCCCAAATTTTTTTGTTTTTTTCCATTTTTTTTTATTGGCTTAAATCTTGCCAAAACAATCCTAGAATCAAAATCTACAACGCCCAAGTACCGATTTAAACTCAACATTTTTTTAAATCAATTTTTTCCAAACAGGTTTGATGCTCCAAAATCACAATTTTCGCTTATTTTAGCGATGCTCGATTTTTTGAATTTCGCGGCTTTGGAAATTAGTAGAAGTTACCTACGATTGATATCGTGTTTTAAATTTGAATTATAGAGGTCGCTACATGACATTACGACGGTTACAGCGTCTTTACAGCACGTGTTTACTCACACTTGCCCTGTGTTTAGACGATCAGCCGTTCTCGTTCTTTACGTTGTTATTTGGAGATTTGCTTTACTTTTTAACTGTGAATTATATTTACAAGTTCTTAATTATGAGTGAAAAGGTGTACAGTGACCGCAAAGGCAGTAAAAGAAGAAGTACAAGTACAAAACGGAGTAAAATTAGTAATCAACGCCCGCCTAACCGCCATTCGTTCGAAGGCGATTCGGAGCACGTTAGTACCTCGGCTAAGAAATTGAAAACTACTGATTTAGACCGTGACCGCGATGTTGATAATAATTTCGGCTACTGTTTCATCAATTTTTTCGCTGTATTTACTGCTCTCTCTGAATTAGTAGTATGCAAAAAATGTAATGGTGACGTGTGGTTTTTAAAGTTGAACAAGCGTGGACTAGGCTTCAGATATTGCGACTGACGTAGCCGTTATTATCTTCAATGACGGCTTCTCGGGTCTGTTTGCCGTTTACAATGCTCTTGGGTTGACTGTTGGACCAAACATGTACGAGTTTTGCGTGGAAACGGACGCCAATCGCGTCAAAACCGCTGAGCATCGTATGTCCGATATCGCGAAAGAGGCCAGGCGCAGCATTACATCAGGCAAAAAAAAAAGAAGAAGAGGAAATGAAGGCCCTGGAAGGACAATTATATGGTACAGGGATAGCAGACTGAAGGTAAAAAAATTATTCTGGACTATATTTTTGCGATTCTTAAGATTTATAGCATTTTGAAACTTCAAACGCGTTTTTTTCGAAACCATGTTTTCAAAATCGGCAAGCAGTAGAACTCAAAAAGTTTACATCCGATTGACTTAAAATATTAATAGTAGCTTCATTGTTTGATTATCTAGTAAAGTACACACGATTTTCGAAATTAATTAACAAAAAGTTATAAACAATTTAAGTCGATTTTTTTCGTCGAAAACACGATTTTTTGTTAAAACAATCGCCATTTCGCTAAAAAAATTCTAAAAATATAATCATGTGTACTTCACGAGCAAAACTCATGTAGATGATAGAAAAAATTATTTTTTGTTATAGGTGGAGTTGGACGAGATTTGTACTGCTCGCCGCGGAAGACCTTTTTGAAAAAGCGGTTCACGGTAATCATTGCACAGCCGCCATTTTGTAAAAAAAATATCAATAAAAATTTTTTTTCTCTTCTTCAAGAGTTGCTTAATCTAATGTTATATTATTTGTATACCTTTAATCTCAAATGTCCTTTAAAAAAATAATTAACAAAGCCTTGTTTTTTAGAGCATAAGGGGGATATAACCCCTTAAGTTTAAAAGAAGATTCAATAAGCATGCTTTCATGTTCGTTAAATGACAGATTTACACTATAATCATGTATTGCATAAGCAGACTTCATGATCATGTCTTCATTGACTTTGTTAAATAACTCAGATAACATACTATCTTTAGGTACATATTATCTTTAGGTGTTATATTTAAAGTGTCAAATCCCATGCCTTTATTTAACTTGAAGCAATGTATCAGAGAATATACCATCACTATGCATTGAATTAAATCATTCAAGACCGCATCTTTGTTCTGCTTGCTTAATGATTCAGATACCATGGTTTTATGTCTATGGTCTTCATTTGGTGATTTAATGGTCATACTTTCATTCTTAAATTCTTCACATACTAAATTTATAATTGTAGTTGTACTTTTGTTTAAAAATTCTAATTCACCACAATCACTAGAGCTATCTTCTGAACTGCTCTTATGACCTGCATCGGAGTGAGTGGACTCTTCACTATAACTACTACATTTCAAATCTTCTTGTTTATTAAGACTTCTCCAGTTTTCTTCGTAATGTATATCAGTATTTTCAGGATTAATTTTTTGTTTTGTTTGAACCTGTTTTTTTCCCATAATTGAATTCCTAGCAAATTCTAATATTTTATCAACATAATTGATGTTTTCCAACAAATATTCATCTACTGTAATCTTTGAATTAAGTTCATTATTGGCAACGTATTGTTCAAATATGTACTTACCAAATTTCGCATTTATCCTTTTATCAAAGTTGCATTTCGTATCAAATTACGTTTTATAATTATCAAAATTAAAGAAGAGAGAAAATTACATATTCTCAAGTGAATGTACATTAATCCTTGGCAGTCCGTCACGATGATAAATTTTATGTTGATCAAAACGTATATTTCAGTTTTTCGATCAGATGCCTGGAAGCATGCTAAAAACCGTCGTAAAGTTCGCGTAAATCGGCCGAGCGCGCGCTCGCAGTCGAGTGGTGGGGGAAGCAGCAGCGGCGGAGGAGAAATGTATATATAGTAATAGGCGCGCGCGGCGCGCACATTATTTATATTTGCAACAACATTTCTCAGCATCTACTGCAGCTATTTGAATGATTTTTTTTTCGATTTTGGGGTAACGGAATCAGAGGAATTGGATTCTTCGGTCTGTTTTCAGAAATACTCATTGGAAAACGCACAGTGTGATGTTTTTACGTTAAAAAATAATTTATTCATTGATATTTAGACTTTCATCTTTTTTGCAGGCGGTTCACAGTCGATTTCATCATCGCTAACATCAACATTGAAATTTATCATTGGCATATTCATAAAATCATCATCATTATCATCCTCGATTGCGCATTCATTCTCAGACTCAGGTGGACTATTAATATAAGACTGTAAATTATAGCATGTATCGTCTTGACAATGTGCGTATAGGTTTGTACAAACTAATCCGTGCTTTTTGCACGTGCATGAAGCATCGATGCACCCTTTCTTACTGCACAAACAGGAAATTTGTTCAAGCAGTTTTCGAGGAATTGGTGGATCTGTGGTTCCGATCGGAATCAAATGATTATGTCTGACTTGCCAGCCCCAATCCGTTGCTTTTAAATTAGTGTGGCCTAGCCATAGCTGCAGCTGATAGTATACTCGAAAAGCGTGCTGTTTCGCTGCTCCTTCCGTCGGTGGCAAACTCTCTAAAGCGAATTTCGTTTTTATTTTTGCTTTGCTGAAATGTAAGTATCGTAAGTCACTTAACGAAAAGGAGCTCGACTTTTTTATCAACTTTTTTTCAGCTTTGTTGCTGTACATGCCTGTCACTAATTGAAAAGCACTAGATGCGATTTTTTCGCAACTGGCACTATTATCATAGAATACTGAAGCTAATTCTATTAAGTCGCTGGGTTCAAATGAATCTATTAATTTATTTTTACCCATCCTATAAAAACTTGACGTTGTGTCGCAGCCGCAAAAGGCGTGCAAGAAACCTACAATATTATTCAATGTTTGGTGTCCGAAACTAGCACTATTGTAAAACTGATGGACTTTTGAGCCTTTGCCCTCTATTCTGAAATAAATGTTATCAATATTTTGGCCCAGTTGCGAAAAAATGACCAGCAAGTCGACATCCTCACCTACTATGATAACAATATTATCATTTTCTACGCGCGCATTCTCAATTGCAGTCACGACGATCATTCTATCGGCGTCTTCGGGTGCAATTTTTGTCCTAAATCCTACGCCATTTAATGCTGTGCAAATCATGTCTATCAATTTGGATTTATTCCTCTCATTACTGAGAAATTGCTTTTGATTAACGACAATGGTAGTATTATTATTAAAAGAAATTTCGCGCCCGATATTTTTTAACTGTCTACGTGAACGCTCAACAGATTTAGTAGACAATGTCTCGTCCTCCGGATAACCATCAAAAATAATCCAGCTGTTCGCAGTATAATGATTCTTTGCATATGATACGTAATTATTAACAATATTTTCAATGGTTATATTACTTGTCCACACAACTTTATATAAGAAAAACCCACCATCAACAACATACGTTATGGTTTTTCCTGATGTCGCTATCTCATGAGAAAAATTAAAATTGGAATAAAATACTGATTTCGTAGTTTTGCGCATGCCGTTTTCATCAAAGAGTGCTAATGGTGTAGGAGACAGTTCGTAAGAGCTACAGTACTCCTTCATGTCTTTTTGGCTTTCGATATTTAGCGATATTTTTTGAAAAATTAGCAACGGCGATATATACACTTCATCATTATTTAAATTTTTAACCGTTGAATTCGCGGCCGCCAAGTGTGTGACTTTACTGCTTCTTTTAAATTTGATGTCAGTAAACTTCTTATTTGAAGTCTCATTCATCAGAGCTTTGCCTATTTCGAATGCCTTGTGGCAATTGACTTTGTTCAAATCACCAACAACTCCAGAATATATACCTATAATCTTATCAGTTTCGGGAAACGGATTGAATGTTTCGAAGTAATTCTGGATTTTTGATAAATCGTCAGAGTCTCTAGAAATACGTGAAGCGCGGTTCTCGACATGCACATGTTGCTCAGACGTTGCAAACGTAGTATTACAAAATAATTCTACAGCATTGCCAACTTCTAAAACCGCTACTCTTGATAAGACCCATCTACTTATAACATTTTCGGTCAATCCACGACCATGAGTTAAGCCTCCACTGCATTTTATTGCCCTCATAAGTACTTGCTCGATGGTCATATCGGACCAGATTCCGCACCAAAAACGATTAGAGCGCCGTATCGTATAGAAACCTCTCTTGCAAAACTTGTCATATTCGACGATATCCATTATATTTTTTAAATTTGCCATTTGTTGTACGTATAAAAGACAAGCTTTGGCGTATAGATGATGACCTGATGCGAAAAAGAAAGGTATCATTGACTTGACTGTTTGCAGATGTAGATTAAAATTACCCGATCTTTCTGCATCGATGAATCTTTGCAATAAACAAATTAGTTTGAAATACTGCACCCATAGTTGGCTAGTTGGGCCGTTCTTTTCCAACGTATCAATAACGGTCAAGAATTTTTGTTTGATGCCTATCATCAAAGGGTTATCAAAAACAGATTCCAAATTTTCTTCACCAACATTTTCAAGGGTTTTATCAAGATATTCTTTTTCGTTGTCCGTAAGTACTATTTTCTTAAACATGATAGTAGCAAGCGCAGCTTGCACTAACAGATGGCCTCTCTCGGATCTAGAAAAGGCATGTCCCGTCAAAGCTTTATCAGCTGACAATTCAGCGTAAATTGTAGTAAACGCTTCCCTTAAACCGCTGCCTGTCATTATATTACCAATCGATCCTAAAAATGACATTGCCAGATGAAAACCACCTAAACGAGGGATGACGGATCGCACATTGTGGGGATCGTTATCAGGATTGATAGATGCTACGATCTCACTAGCTTTCATGTACAGTGGTAGATCAAAAGTTACAAAACAGTGCATTTGATTGTTTTTATCTGCTCTTTGCCTAGCATCAATTAAAGCGGTCAGAATAGTGGTATGGTCACTTGGCGGTGCTTTAATGAAAGGTAACGCGATAACTCGAGATGTACAATAATCCACATTAAAAGTGTGATACTTGTTCATAAAGCCATGCCAATTTGACGTTTTTTTTGGTGCTGTATGCTTGCCGTAAAAATGTAACAAGTCTATAGGTTCAATGTTAATTGTAAAATTTATATCGTCGGCTTCTTTCCAATTATGCACAATGAAATTATCCAACTTAAACGGTTTGTTATTTCTGAAATTAGTGAGCAGAAGAAAACCGAATGCCCCGCTAGTGCTTGCCGGCATTACTCCTTTTAATCGAGGGACAGTGCTCTTGAATGATACCGAGGATGACGGTGTTATGCACATAATACCGCCCATGCAGTGAAAAGTATTTTTACCGTCTATAGTACCTGTATTATGATCAGCGTTATCATATATAAATTGTAAATACGTATCCGAGATGAAACCAAAATTATCTGGATCATTTACGAGAGAATTTTCAAATCGAATAGTTTCTGCGTATGAAGCACAGAGACCGATATTATGCAGACAGTCGATGAGTCCTCTTGCAGAAAATTTAGTATGCATCATGCACGAAAGCCCTAATAAATGCGGCGAAGTAAACGATCGCGGTCTAACCGCAGACATTAAAATATGTGCCGCCGTAAGAACATTATTTTCCCATTTATTCCACGAGCCTCTATTTGGTGTTCGTTTGTGCATTTTAATTAAAATATCAAGTAGTATTTTTAAACTGTGTGGAATGTCTTCATTTACGCCATTCAAAAAATCATTTGGCGAATTGTAATTTTTTGTGTCAAAAGTCATTGAGCGAATATCCTGTAGGATTATATGAGCAGCTAACTCGACGATTCTCAATCTTTCCTCATTCTCGTCAGTTTTTCGATTGGTATACCAGCTATCTTCGAGGCATTTCCCTAAAGCTCGTTTATAAAAAATAAATTTATCGTTACTACTTGAATGAATGACGATTTCATCGTCAAAATGTTCTTTTAAATGACTTTCAATCCTATCGAGTCTGTGTAATTCTGTATCACCGTGTACTTTTTCGTATTCCTTCAATATTGCTTTCAATGAAAATTGACATTCTTCGCTATTTTCTATAATATAATTAATTATGAATATCAGTAAGTCGGACATATTTTCATTAATCGGTCTTCCCTTTACATTATTGGGTAAATATTGATAGAATTGGCTTAAACACTTTGCATGATAAGATACGTTATTGCTAATATAATAATTATCATCTTTATTACGTAAGACACTTAATCGTGCGGATATCAACTTATTCTTTTCCGTCCTTTGGTATACTTGTAATTGTGCGATAATACTATCAATAGTATTTTGCTTTATGACGCGACTACATTTTTGTTTTGAATGACAAATATTAGAACAAAAAAAGCAGCAAGTCGCAAAATCAAATTGACGTCCATCCGCACGCCTCTGACGATTATTCTTCCAATCATTTTGTAACGCTTTTAATGCTGCTTGAATGTTCGATTCTCTTGGGTACATTTTCTGACACGTCTTATGTACATTTACGATGTTCATGTTCCGTAATTTGAAATACTTATTATCTTTGCGCTTAATACTTGCTTGTATTAGATTCTGTATCCCACGCTCTTTAACATAACAAGACTTGGAAGGTTCCATGGGTTCCCCACAGAGTATACAGTCATCATTAGCAACTTCTGCGAGTCGAGCATCTTCTCCACCCGATGCACTTTCATCCTGCCTAAAAAAATATATATTCATTAAATATCGGAAGTTTCGATATGTGAGGTCTGATTTTGATAAATAGAAAGTTCATGTAATTATATTTACCTAGCATCTGCAGATGTAGACGCTTCATTCATATTTGCCTCCTCAGTGCGCTCCGTGACTCAAACAGCATTTATTTCTCAATTGTACACAGTTAATCTGAAAATTTTAAAGTGTTTATAATAACGGCTTTCATACTATTATATACTACACAATTTTAAATTATACAGCACAGTATTGACGGACATCCTGTACTAAATACCGGGCATCACGCGTTCTATCTCTCTCTGCGATTTCAACAGTGAAAAACTACATTTTTTTTCATGCGTATATATACCGGCATCGCGTGCGAAATCGAAAAAATTGAATAACAATTATTTCAGATAAAGAAATCGTTATTGCGCCGATGTTTTAATTATAATACACTGAGTTTAATGTAGTATTCGAAAATTTATTCTGTATAAATGATCCGTGTATATAGCCTGTTTTTATTTTGTATATTATTCGCACGAAAGGATTGATTTTCTGCGCTTGTAAAAATGATATTATATAATACATAATTTTAAATTATACAGCACAGTAACGAATTGAACCTACTCACCTACTAACGTGCAATACGTATGTTGTTTATTATTTCATGCACTGAAAATTGTAGAATCCACTGTGATGATAAACAATCAGAAAATGTTTGTACAATATACTATACTTTTCACTCGTATACAGTTAATCTGTAAATGTCAATAATACAATGTTAAAATTAGCGGATTTCACACTATAAAATTGCATAGCATAGTAACGAATTCACAGTATTACACTCACCTTCTTTCAATAAAATTATCGTTTTTTATGCGATTAGCTTGTAAAAACACACCACACTTTAATAGTCCACTGACTAAATAGTTGCATACAAAAAAAACTCCATAAAATCGTGTAACGAAAGAATAACGCACAGCTCTATTTTATATAGTACAGCAGCAACGGCGTCGGCTTGTACACTGAACAAACTGTCGAAAACGACCGTTGGCGTCTCTTTCTCTACACCCGAATTTTCAAGGCTATTGATCGAACCCAACAGCTGGATTCACACAACACAGCATCATAGAGAGAGAGAGAGAGAGAGAGAGAGAGAGAGGACACGGTAGCGTCGGTTTTACAGATGATCATAGCGTCGGTTTTAAATAGGAGCAGAGAGTTCACCAAAAACACCCCACAGTACGTTTCCCAATGATCATTTCTATAAACAGACCGAAGAATCCAATCCCTCTGGTTCCGTTACCCCAAAATCAAAAAAAAAATTATTCAAATAGCTGCAGTAGATGCTGAGAAATGTTGTTGCAAATATAAATAATGTGCGCGCCGCGCGCGCCTATTACTATATATACATTTCTCCTCCGCCGCTGCTGCTTCCCCCACCACTCGACTGCGAGCGCGCGCTCGGCCGATTTACGCGAACTTTACGACGGTTTTTAGCATGCTTCCAGGCATCTGATCGAAAAACTGAAATATACGTTTTGTAGTGCACGATGTCAACTTTTCAAAAGTTTTTGGATAATTACACAGGCCGACAAGATTTTTATCCCAGAAACCAGACCATACTTTTCCGAAGGTTTTTGGCACGCTGAATCCAAATCCGGCCTCAGAATTGCTCTATCACCTCAGGTTTTCGAGATATCCTAACCTAAAAGTGCAAAAATCACCGTTTTTGGCTGTTTTTGAGGTTATGTTATGCCGCCAACTGATTTTTTAATACAAAACGACCAGCGGCATCTGAAAGTACTAGTCTTGCCCTTCAAAATTCATTTTCGCTTGTGTCGATTCGACTTTTCCTTCTCGAGATATATCGATTTCAATCTGTAATGTATCAGTGTTTCTTATCTACTAGACATCCTATCCCATAGCCCCGTATATACTCGGATAAACAAACTCTTCTTGATATTGCTGTCAAACCGCTTGCAAATGCATACCAGGTAGTTTTTGGGGTCACTGATCACAAATCTGGAGTTAGAATCTCCGAATTCAAAATGGCGGATCCAATATGGCGGCTATGATTACCACGATCCGTAGTAAGTCACAAAAAATCCCGGAAAAGCTCTGGAGATCGGTTACTCGGGGGTTTTCGGGGTCGCTGATTTCAAATCTGGAGTCAGAATTTCCGAATTCAAAATGGCGGATCCAAAATGGCGGTTATGATTACCACGATCCATAGTAAGTCACCAAAAACACTGGAAAAGCTCTGGAGATCGGTTACGCGGGGGTTTTCGGGGTCGCTGATCTCAAATCTGGAGTCAGAATTTCCAAATTCAAAATGGAGGATCAAATATCGCGACTATCGTTGCCAAGGGCCATAGCCATAGTTGACCAAAATCTTGGAAATGGTCTTTTAAGTCGTCACTTGGAAGTTTCCCGATTCTCCGAGCTCGAATCTGCAGTCAAATATTCCAAGTACAGAATACCTACTGACCCACCCAATATGTTACAAAATGACGGATGTAATATAGCAGCTAGTCTTACATAAAGAACCTCACTTTGACTTCTTATGAAAACGTTGTCGCTGCTCCTGAAACGATCGTTTATATGACTTGCGCCTATAGACAGTCGATACGTTATGTCTATGCAGAGACCAGCAATAGTCCGCCATCATCCGCTCATCCCACCTACCTTGAAAATGCCGCTCCTTTTGTTTGAAATCTGAATCAATACGGTATTAGATACATGATCGTCGTAGTGTGCATGTATGAATCTGATGTACAGCCAGTGTAGATCAGCCAGTGCTTTCAAGAAAAACAAGACTTTCCGTGTTAGAGATCGCGTTTGAGCGACAGGCTACCGGATTAGTCATCAACCCATAAATAAATTAATACGGTATTAGATACATTAACGTCGTAGTGTGCATGTATGATACTGATGTACATCCAGTGTAGATCAGCCAGTGCTTTCAAGAAAAACAAGACTTTCCGTGTTAGAGATCGCGTTTGAGCGACAGGCTAACGGAATAGTCATCAACCCATAAATAAATCAATACGGTATTAGATACATTAACGTCGTAGTGTGCATGTATGAATCTGATGTACATCCAGTGTAGATCAGCCAGTGCTTTCAAGAAAAACAAGACTTTCCGTGTTAGAGATCGCGTTTGAGCGACAGGCTAACGGATTAGTCATCAACCCATAAATAAATCAATACGGTATTAGATACATTAACGTCGTATGTGCATGTATGGATCTGATGTACATCCAGTGTAGATCACTCAGTGCTTTCAAGAAACATAAGACTTTCCGTGTTAGAGATCGTGTTTGAGCGACAGGCTAACGGATTAGTCATCTACAATGTCGAGAATCCCGTGCGCAAATAAAGTTAATAAATTTTGCAATGTTTGCGGAAAGTTTGAGGCAGAAACTTACCGTAGAAACATCAGTGATACAATAAGAGCACAGTTCAAAGAATGTTATCAAACGCCTATGAGAAATCTAAATAAACCCTGGGTTCCTAATTCTATTTGTGAAGATTGTCGCCGAACTTTGAAAAACTGGAATAGTATAAAAAAGGATATTGTAATTGAAACAGTAGTGTGGCGTGAACCTAGAAATCATGATGATGACTGCTACTTTTGTGATATAACTGGTAGAAACCATACAAATAAACATTTGCTTGTGTATCCTAAGGTGCTTAGTGCAACACCACCAAAAATTGGAAAAATAGAACGGAATACAAATACTGTTCCTCAGCCACAAGCGGAGCAAGAAAGGCAAACGATTGAAAGTGACGAGGCCGAAAGCAGTGACGATGAATTTTCTTTTGACGACGAAAAACCGCAACTTTTTGATCAAAATGCTCTGGATGATTTTGTGCGGGAATTGAATTTGAGTAAAGATTTGGCAGAGCTATGCGCTTCCAGACTCAAAGAAAGAAATCTTCTATCCCCTGGGACAAAAATTTCCGTCTACAGGAAAAGAGATAATAAGTTCGTGAAGTATTTTACTAAAGAGAATTCCCTTGTATATTGCAACGATATTAAAGGTTTGATTAGTTTATATGAGATAGAAGAAGTTTATAAGCCGGAGAACTGGCGACTCTTTATAGATTCTTCAACAGATAGTCTTAAAGCAGTACTGCTTCATAATGGAAATAAATATGCGGCAATTCCCATTGGCCATTCCACCGTATTGAAAGAATCGTACGAAAGCTTTCAATTTCTTCTTGAAAAAGTCAATTATTATAATGAGCACAAATGGTTGATTTGTGGTGACTTTAAAATGATAAATATTTTAGTAGGTTTGCAGTCGGGAAACACGAGACATCCGTGTTTTCTCTGCCTTTGGAACAGTCGTTCCCGACAGGAGCACTGGGTAAAGAAAAATTGGCCACAAAGAATCCAGATGAAGGTTGGTGAACACAATCTCATTCATGAGAGTCTTGTCGACACCCGTCGAATCCTATTGCCTCCATTGCATCTCAAGCTTGGCTTTATGAAGCAATTTACTAAAGCTTTAGACAAAGAAGGCGAATGTTTCCAGTACATTGCATCCAAGTTTAAGCATTTGTCGGATGCTAAACTTAAAGAAGGCATATTTGTTGGGCCTGATATTAGAAAACTTATGAAAGACAATGATTTTGTAAAAACCATGACACCCGTACAAAAAGATGCTTGGATGAGCTTCAAAAGTGTCACAGACAATTTTTTAGGAAACTATCGAGATCCAAAGTACAAATCTATTGTATCTACGATGCTAACGAATTTCCAAAAATTAGGGTGCCTGATGAGTATGAAATTGCACTTTTTGTTTTCTCATTTAGACTACTTTCCTGAGAATAATGGCGCATTCAGCGAAGAAATGGGTGAACGCTTTCATCAGGATTTCGAACAAAAGGAGCGGCATTTTCAAGGTAGGTGGGATGAGCGGATGATGGCGGACTACTGCTGGTCTCTGCATAGACATAACGTATCGACTGTCTATAGGCGCAAGTCATATAAACGATCGTTTCAGGAGCAACGACAACGTTTTCATAAGAAGTCAAAGTGAGGTTCTTTATGTAAGACTAGCTGCTATATTACATCCGTCATTTTGTAACATATTGGGTGGGTCAGTAGGTATTCTGTACTTGGAATATTTGACTGCAGATTCGAGCTCGGAGAATCGGGAAACTTCCAAGTGACGACTTAAAAGACCATTTCCAAGATTTTGGTCAACTATGGCTATGGCCCTTGGCAACGATAGTCGCGATATTTGATCCTCCATTTTGAATTTGGAAATTCTGACTCCAGATTTGAGATCAGCGACCCCGAAAACCCCCGCGTAACCGATCTCCAGAGCTTTTCCAGTGTTTTTGGTGACTTACTATGGATCGTGGTAATCATAACCGCCATTTTGGATCCGCCATTTTGAATTCGGAAATTCTGACTCCAGATTTGAGATCAGCGACCCCGAAAACCCCCGAGTAACCGACCTCCAGAGCTTTTCCGGGATTTTTTGTGACTTACTACGGATCCTGGTAATCATAGCCGCCATATTGGATCCGCCGTTTTGAATTCGGAGATTCTAACTCCAGATTTGTGATCAGCGACCCTGAAAAGCCCCGAGTAACCGATCTCCAGAGCTTTTCCGGGATTTTTTGTGACTTACTACGGATCGTGGTAATCATAGCCGCCATATTGGATCCGCCATTTTGAATTCGGAGATTCTGACTCCAGATTTGTGATCAGTGACCCCAAAAACTACCAGGTATGCATTTGCAAGCGGTTTGACAGCAATATCAGGAAGAGTTTGTTTATCCGAGTATAAACGGAACTATGGGATAGGATGTCTAGTAGATAAGAAACACTGATACATTACAGATTGAAAGCGATATATCTCGAGAAGGAAAAGTCGAATCGAAACAAGCAAAAATGAATTTTGAAGGGCAAGACTAGTACTTTCAGATGCCGCTGATCGTTTTGTATTAAAAAATCAGTTAGCGGCATAACATAACCTCAAAAACAGCCAAAAACGGTGATTTTTGCACTTTTAGGTTAGGATATCTCGAAAACCTGAAGTGATAGAGCAATTCTGAGGCCGGATTTGGATTCAGCGTGCCAAAAACCTTCGCAAAAGTATGGTCTGGTCTCTGAGTTATTGGTTCAGGAAAATTTTGTCGGCCTGTGTTATAATCGGACTTACGGTGACGCATACAGGCCTGCCGGAAAAAGACGCACTGCAAACTTTGCATCGCGATTTTGAGAAAACTAAGAATCCGACAGCAGCTGCCTTTTGCACATATAAAGTACATTATAATCCCTACTTTCTCTCAAAATTTGAGCGCTCCAGCTCAATAAATGACAGAGTTATGAATTTTCGAAAAAACGCCTAATTTTCCGGTTTTTCCTAAATATCTCAGGACCTAATTATCCGATTGAGACGATCCACGAATCATTTTTGTAGATATTTTTATTATCTACAAATCATCTTATTGGGATATTCCGATTACTCCATTAGTTACAAAGTTATAAACAAAAAACGACAAAAATCGCGTTTTTTTGCAATAAATTGTTAATAACTATTATATGGACCGGAAATGCGAGTGAAAAACACACACCTATTTATCTTCTCATTATCTTTTACATCATCGCACAATCGGTTTGCTACTAGTCTTTATGTCAGGATAACGCAGTTTAAAATCCCTACAGCTTGGCCTAAATAGCCAAAATCTCTAGTTTGGTAGAGTGATAGCTCGACTCGGCTGCACTCGTGGACCTACTCACTGCGTATACTAAGTGGAATTGGTTATCATTTCCACGTTGTAGTAACATACCTGCAAGACCTGCTAAGCTGGTGTCCGTATGGAGTTCTGTCTCTCTCTCTCACGGTTGAAAGTCTGCAATACAGGATTTGACGTTAGTCAGACTTTAGATCCTCGAAAGTTCGTTGAGTTTCGTCACTGCAGTGGTACGGAACGTTTGCCTTCAGCAGCTGATATAATAGCTTGGCTATTGCTGCGCATGAAACGATAAATCGCTGGAAGAAACTTATCATTCTCATGAAGCGACGTAGTTGATGTACATTCTTAGGAGTAAGGAGAAGACGAATTGCGTCCACCTTTTGCGATCCTGGTTCAATGCCTTTGTCTGAAATTTCGAATCCTAAAAAGTTTATGCGTTGCTTACAGAATTGACATTTAGATAATTTGATAGTTAAGTTTACCTCTCTAAGAGCACTTAAAACAAGTCTTACTTTCTGCAATACATCCTGCCACGTTTTACCAGGAATGAAAATATCGTCCAAGTAATATGCAATTGTGTGACTTCGCAAAGGTCCCGGCGTTTGATGCATCACGGAAGAGAAGTAGAAGGAGGCATTGACGAGCCCCGGCATCATTCTGGTACATTCTCCCGTCTCATCAGGGGTGTCAAATGCTGTTTTTGGTCGTGCTGACGACTTGATAGGCACTCGGAGGTGTCCATGCGCTATATCCAAACTAATTATAAGTTTACAGTCACCTATCGTCAGTTTACAGTCATTGATGCTCTGTAGGGGGAAGTGAATCCATTCAGTCTGCTTATTCAGTGCTCGAAAATCTATTACGAGTCTATCCTCGCCAGACTTCTTCTTGACCAAAATGACAGGACTGGCATAGGATGATTCCGTCTCCGTGACGAAGCCAATATCCTTCCATTCCTTAACAATTTTTCGGATCCGCTCTCTCTCTCTCGTTGTTGCTAGCTACATAGGGCCTCTTCATTACCAGGTGACTTGGTGCCTCTCTTATATCCATCTCCAATATATCGGTACATACGATTTCATCGTCCTTCATAGCTATAGTATCACGAAATTCATTAAGTTTACTAAGCAGCGCCGTCAGTGCTTCTTCAGACTGCTTATAAATTTCATGGATGTCCTTAGCTGCAATGGTCGATCTTGTGGATTGCAAAACTGGAGCTTCAGTCAGTTTACTACCATGGAGGACGTTTTCTTCTTTCTTTAACTGCGTAGTATGACTAGTACGATCTAAATTAAAAATTGACAAGACGTACTCATATATGCCATTATGAACTGACAACAAATTCAGAGATCTTGTAGGAACTTCCGTATTTTGGATTACCTTGGAATGAGTATAGCCCGACTCTTCCTCAATTAACACTTCATATTCGCGGACTTTGAAGCTCAGCTTGTTTCCTTCTTTCTAATAGCTTATGTGGGGAAGCTCGGTGTAGGTGCGTCCAATAATAACGTCGACAAGCGTTGTATCTGGTAGTCATCTGGGACGACTCTCACGCACATGTCGTCTGCTATAACACCGTCGACGCTTACTTTAGCCTTTACAACACCAGAAGAATTTACTAGAAATTCGGACGGTCCAAAGCTGCATAGCTTCATAACGTTCCTTGTGATATCGAATCTCTGAAGAAGTGCCGAAGATGCTTTAATGGTGTATTCAGAGCTTCCTGCATCGATGATGGCTTTAAAAGATTTATCATTAATCAGTATTTCTTTAAAATATTTATGCGCCGAGTCATTTGGCACACCGTCGATTTTCTTCATTTCTCCTTGATTTGTAGCAGTCTTAGTAGCTTTTTCATTCCTATCGCTTGGAAATTTCATATTTACATTGTTTCTCTTTTCTGGATAATCACGTGAAAGATGTCCGTAATTGTTGCAGTTGAAGCACTTTGGTTCGCCTTTCTCATTGCGCGCAGGTGCTTTTCGTGCTGTGCTCGATGTGACAGATTTCTTGCAATCAGCGCCCTCCTTTGCTTCAGTACTAGCAAATCGTGGAGCAGATCATCTTCGGTGGCGTGATTTTTCGGGCTTGCCTGCGTCCGCAGCTCCTTCGACCATATACCTATTAACACCTGCTCTCTTGATTCTTTGAAAATCAAGCCAATTTTGTCGCACAGCTTCATCTTTTCGTGAAAATCGCCCTTCGATTACACGCGGTTTGATATTATCTGCCATCTATCGGTCAAACTGTCCGAGCCGATGAACGTGCTTGAAAACGCCTGCTTAATACTTTCTCACGTGGTCAAGTTCTTTTTCCGTGAAAGTCAATTTTTCGCTGCGCCCCTGAGATGTGAACGAGCTATCTCGACTGCAAAAGCTTCTGGCCAACGGTGCAGTTCGCGCCGACTCTTGATGTTTCGTAGCCATTCCTTCGCAACTATGTTGCCTTTTTCTCCGTCGAACGTCTGTATGTCCTTGCTAAGGTCTGATGTTATGTGACATGATGGGATAGAACTGACAACACCACCTTGATCGCTACCGCGCGCTTCTGGATTTTGATTTGCCTGTAGATTCATAAATTGCGTCATCATACGATCGAGCATTTCATCTCGTCGACGATTTTACTCAAGTAGCATCGCGATTAAGGGAAGAATATACAGCACACACTAATATCCCTTAATTTAAGAAAAAATATATTTTTTCTACATAACATGTTATAATATAGAAAAAGAGGACATTTTAGACTGGTTTTGTTCAAATTCACCACCCTTTGAAGTAGTCATTTTGAAAAAACTTGTAATAACAGAGCTATGTTTGATTATCACTGTGCGCAAGGGGTTACAATGGATTAGTATACATTTTTTTATGAACACTTCATACTAAAATTAAGACATTTATAGAGCAATATTTTCCAATATTTTTTAACTATTCTGAGGTTCTATTCTATATGAAAAATTTATTGTTTGCGATATAAGCAGTATTTTAATATTAACTTATATTTAAAAAAATGATATTTTAGGTAATAATAAAAAAAATCTCTTTAAATTTGTTCAAAATATGTTAAAAAGCAAGTACAAAAATGTACAGCGTGATTCACGAAGAACGGTTGCGCAGGCTTACAACATATGTTATGAAAATTAAGTTTTGAGAAAAATTAGTTTAAATCTATTTACTTGCAACTTATGGATGTTAATGTTCACCACTGTCATATTGTCATGCATAAAAAGAGTATGTGTTTACCCTGTAAAATCTTATTTCACTGATTTTGGTACCCAGTAGTCTACGCACACGAGCTAGAAATACAAAGTTAAGTAACAGCGTGTTGAGCTTATAGTCGTTAAAAGAGTCAATTCGTTTGCCAATACATTTGAATTGCTTACCTGCGTTAAATCTATGACTTTTTTTAGTTATTGAAGTAACTATTTTGACATTAAATATATCACTCTACACTCATATAACCTGAAAAGATTTATGCCACTAAAGTAAAATTTATAAATGAGTATACTTGCAAAGTGCACAAGAATTAAAAACATACCTTTAAGAAAAGCGTAATTACTCAGATAATTGGTAGCATGCCTTCACATTCAACATTTACAAAAAACAGGTATTGTTTACTTTTAGTCCGTTGATTGTATGTGCTCGTTTTGCTAAAAACGAAAAGAAGACACAAAGAAATCAACTCTTTCTAACTGTCAAATTACTAATAAAACTATATTACTTTCCTGATATAATCTATTTGTAATACGATAATATAGTTCTTGATTAATTGTTTATACTGTCAAGACAAAATATTTTCCTCATAAAAGTAAATATGCAACTATCGCTCCGTAGGTAAAATAGATATCATCATATACAAGACATGATATACCTGTTATACTGATATTTCAAACTGAACACGCGCGAAACTTTAAAACTGTAGTACTAGTAAAATAATAATTTAAGATCTTTAACTTTTTTATTTTTGTTTATACAATGGTTATTAAAATTTTATTTTTAAGTACAATACACCCTATAAATAAAAATTACGTCATAACATTTATTTATAATTTATAGGTATAATATACAAAAAAATCATTAAAACGATGACAAAAATTTTGGAATTTTGATAAGTGTAAAAAAAATATACAGCTTCAAATAAGTTCAAAAAAAAATAATTTTCACGTAAAACCTTTTACTTTAGAAAGAAAAGGGGTTAACAAAGTGTTATACCACTTAAAAAAAGAATTGATTTTTTTATTAAAAGTCAGTAGCTTCTTCCCTTAACTCGCTCGGATGCTGAATGTTTCTGTGAGCTGCATTTTCCTTCGGTATTCCGTTCATACGTTGTTTTGCATTATTGACACCGTTCGCTTGATCGCCTAATCGATGCCAATTCCACGTAAATCTACGTACCGCTGTCGTAATATCGCTTGTTCGTCAGCGAATGAATCGTGAAATTCCCGAAACTCAATGTCGTCTGAGCTGCTATATCCATCCGCCATTTTTTCTTCAAGACTTACGAAGGTTAATTTGCATGCAACAATAAAGAAAGAGGAACGTAAACAAGGATCGTAATATATAACGACAGAACCCCATATTTTACTTCACTTGGCCATCAGAGCGCGCTGCGCGCCTCATCGAGATGCTTTTTTTCACGTTAATCGATATCTCGATTCAGTACAAGGTTGCAATTCGAGATTAACTATATAGATATACTGTATATGTAAATGTCTAGACATCTTCGGCTTTTATCCGCAAAGGTCGAGTCGGTATCGTTAAATCGAGAATTGCATACATAAATCAGCAGTTACTGTCCAGTTTAAGATAAAAATATTTTAAAATATAAGCAGTTATTACCTATTATTTATTTATTAATTTATTTATTTATTCCAGAGTTACATATAACATTTGCTAAATTCGATACAAAGTAGAAATTATTTACACAATAACACACTATAACGCCGCAAATCCTGCAGAGGGAATTGGTATTCCCTATTCGCAGGTCCGGATTAACAACAAAAATAAAAATAAAAAGTGCTGGTTAGTTTTACTGTATTTATTACAGCAAAAACCTCTAGCCATACTAAACCGTAGAATGCAAGTACCATTCATTCATAAGGATAGAATGTATCCACGTCGGACTTCCAGACATGGATCATTTCATCCATCACCATTCATTCATACATACTTTGGTTAGGTTATGAAGGTCTTCTGACTCTTCGTCCCAACTCTATATAACATTATTAATAATTTATTAAAAATTTAACAGTGATATATAATCTCTCTTTAACATTTCCATATAAATCCTTACTATATTTTTATATAGTTAGTAATAATGTGACGACGACATTATATTAATTCGCGTTAATTAAGATTACATTGCACATGATTAAGATTCTATATTTTTGTACATTTTTCTTCGATATTATAAATATTTTTATTCTTATAATTTAATCATTGTGATCTATCTAGCACTATAATATTTCAAATGCCTCACTAACATGGATCTTGCTGTCGTAAATTTTTCTGTTGTCGCGTGTTTATCTCTTGCATATAATATTCTTTCTATGGTGTTGAGCCTAGCCGGACAAGTAAGTCCGACAGCACAGGTAACTCTGTAATGTGGGAACATCTCTTTATGTTGGTTAGCTGAATCACATTTGCAGTTTGATGTAAAGACTATATCGTCAATAATTACAATATCATTATAAGATGATTGTTGTTTAAGTGGATACATTGAGTTACTGAAAATTTGTTTTTCTCTTATTCCTCTGTCAAAGTAAAAAATCACCTTGTTCGATCCTAGGTAGTTGATATCTCCGTATGTCATTCTGTGTCTTGCTAATTTGTTAATCTTCTGTCTAGGTACAGCCGTTGCTTCCATTTTTCTAGCTTTCTTGTTGTTCTATTCAGCCATTTCATCAATCTTGGTGAAGACCGTTTCTACTGATTTATATTTTTCTATATTTGGATCTTTATTAACATCTAAATCATTATTTGCTCCTTTAACAAATTTTATGTATTTGATATTCGTTTTTCTATTTTCTGTTTTGTGTGACCATATATTTATTATTTCGTTTGTTATATTATATAAACTTTTGCTGATTTTTGGATATGAGTTTATCATTTTAGTGTAATTGTAGTTGGTGGTATGCCGATGTTTGCGATTATTGTATGATTTACATTTGCCCTTAGCACAAATGTATGTTCTAATATCAAGCATTATACTATTAGCCAATACTGAGTCTTCACTGGATCAATACATACTAACGTCAAGTTTGTATTCAATGAGAGCTACTTTTCTCTGCTGCAGTAAAAACTGTAATTTAGAGGATTTTTGGCACTGGTATACACATTCATCTCGTTTGCACAGCAATAAGAGCCATAATTTAAATTGTTGACAATCTATTGTCTTTGGAGTGTTTATTTCATTCATTATTTCCCAACCAATCCTGAATCTTTTTTATATTTGTTTTTCTGTGTATATCTAACATTTTTAGTTCATTTGGCAATTTATTAAATACTGATTGCTTTAATATAACTATTTTTAGTACTAACAGTTTTGTAATATTTTAGTAAAATTAATAGTTTATTTCTTGTTTTACTCGTCGAGTTGATATACTGATCTTTAAAATTTTCATAGTTATACCGAAGACTCTCATTTGCAAATAATTGCTGTAGGTTAAGTGGAATTATTTTTTGAAAAGTATTTTTATTTATAATTTTTAAAATTTTTGTTCGAACTGTTTGCAATAAGTGTAGTTTGTTTTGATACGCACCACCCCACGCAATTATGCCATAAATAACAAGGCTGTGGAAGAAAGCATAGTATATAATTTACTTGAATTTAGAAATTTTACTCAAGATAAAAATCAGGTACCTTGTCTTATTTATAAGATATTCAATATGTTTGGTCCATCTCATATTCTCATCGAAAATTATACCCAAATATTTTGCTTCATTCACTCTCTTTAGTTTTTATTATTGATTTTGATTTACTCAGCTCATACTCTGATTTACTTACTTCACACAATCATTTCTAATAAATCTCCACTTTCTAGTTGTTGAAGTTGTTTCGGAGTCACAAGTTTCGGGTATCTAGTGTATTTAATAGTGTAAAAAAACTCATTTACAGGCAAAATCTAGTTCACTTTATTGGGAAAGAAAGATAGCGTCGAAATCCTGGTTTTAATAGTTTGGTTTGATGGATCTCGGAATGCCAATAGATTTTGACTTCCCATCATTTTGACTCGGTGAATATAATCACCGGGGGGATATTCTGGCTTCGGAATCTTAGCGGCACCTAGTCAAGTCGAACAAATAAGAAAGTAAAATTTTTCTATTCTTCTGAACAATATTGGTTCATATCTCAAATTCCCAATTCAAATTCTCCACCTTTCAAATTCTTTTACATATATCACCTATATTAATACTAATTAAATTAGCGCGCCACACGCGGCCTTCGGCCGCATGTGACTTGCCTGCTCCGGAGATTTAGAGCGAGCGCTCGCTCTTAAGCTCCTCCGCGCCTTGCATCGCTTTGCGTTTTGCATTAGAGGCACGACCGAACTTAGCTCGCGCTTCGCGCTGCACGCTCGTCTTGACTCTCGCGCGAAGCGCTAAACTAAAGCTTACATTTAACGCTGACACTATTATCTGTGTGTATTTAGTAAAAAAATAATACTATCGTGTTTAAGTGGTCGTACTTTGGATATAAAACTTTTATTGAAAAGAGGAAATCTTTAAAAAATTTTAAGATCGATTGGGCGTGCTGCACCGCAATTGTTATTAAATGATGTGTATGCAAAATCGTTTTTTAGGCTGTTACTTGTGTAAAAGCATTTTTTAAATATTTGCTACCATTAAAAGTTGTGTTTTTTTGAGATCTACAACTTTTTCATTAAATTTTTTTTACGTAAAATGCATACCTGCAAAATTTTATAGCAAAAAAACTGCATTTTTCGATGTCAAAAATCGTTTTTGGCCTGTTAACTTGAGTTGAAAATATTTTCATAAATAAATGTCAGTGGGAAAAAGTTGTATTTTTCAAAGATCTACAACTTTTCCATGTAACTTTTTCATGTAAAATTCATAGCTGTAAAGTTATATGGTAAAAAACTGTTTTTTCGATGTTACAATTCGTTTTCGGCCTGTTAACTTGAGTTAAAAGTATTTTCATAAATAGATGTCAATGGGAAAAGTTGTGTTTTTCAAAGATCTACAACTTTTCTATTTAACTTTTTTTCGTAGAATGCTTAGTTTTCAAGTTATAGCCCAAAAACCGTTTTTAGCGATTTTTTATAGTCGCCGCATTCAGCGTATATTTGCAAAATCGATCTCAAAATAGGACCATCAGGTTGTTATACTTAGGAGAGCTCCCAAAAAAATGTTGAGCCTAATTCGCTAAGATTTCACGGTGATAATCGTGTAACATGAATTTAAAAAAAAATACGTAAAAACACGTAAAAATAAGCAAAAAGTGGTCGCAATTTAAAAACTACGTACAGGATCGGGATAAAACAAAATAGAATTTCATATTGTGCTGGAGGAGATCTCTTCTAAAATTGAAGCCCAATTGGTAAAAAATTGCGTGAGATATCCTATCTCACACATTTTTCGCTAACGAAAATATAAGGCACTTCCGTGTCGCGGTAGTGCCTAAAAAGGTAACTTTTATGGGTGTATTTTGCTTTAAATGTTTGTAATTAATTCAATGATGTCAAAAATTTTCATTAAATCAGTTTTATATTAGACGTGATACATTCTCTTTTGTTCTGAATCTACAAAGTCCCATTTCTAATACCCCTCGTTTTATTTAAAAATTAAAGATAAAAAATTTCAGAAAAATAAAAAACTCCTTTATTTTTTTTTTTTTTTATTATTATTTAACGTCGCCATGTTTGTGCTTCCATGTGGTGCTAATCGACGACGGGGGTCTGCGGTGTGTTTGTAAACAAAGCATATGTAATTTTTACAGAGGTGCTTGTATCAATCGGCAGAGACTAGGATTCGAACCCGGGTCACCGGCGTGGGAATCCGACACTCTACCGACTGAGCCGCCGCAGGCCCCAAAAAAAAAAAAAAAAAAAAAAAAACTCCTTTACATCACATCTTATAAAATTTTGATATTTCTTTTATAATCATTATATTTCAAAACTTGACCTGGGCTCATGCTTTGAATCTAAATCCTCAGTATTTACTCTTGTTACTCATATAGATGTAATATCAGATTTGACTCTACACGGCTATTGTAATATCCGAAAGTTTTTATTTTGTTTTGTTTTGCTTATACCTCCTTCGACAATGACGAATCCGCCATGTGCCACGTATATTCTTGTATGCATCATTTCATATATACCATCTTGTTGACAATACTTGCTACATTTTTAATTTTCATGCATTGTGTATAGAACGCATACAGGGCTGTTATCTCTTTCATACGTATTCATGCTAATCTCTCGTATAACTGTCGCTCACATTGTTGATTATCTCAACATCTATTTTAGTTATATCAAATCGGGGTTCAAATTGTTATGTTGCTCGAATTCATTTGGGATTGGCGTACGATGTCTCGTTGAATTTCAACAACACATCCAATCTTACTAATCTCGTTTTCTTATTTCTAATTATCAATATATGAACGATTCCCATAGATTGGGTTATGCATTACATACAATCATCTTATCCTTCAATCTCTTTCGTGGGTAATGGTGAATTTTTTACTTATCGAGAAGCCATTTTGTTGCTCTATGAGAGTTAAAGAACACCTTGCTTTTTATACCCAAATGAAGGAGTTAACTTCATACATTTCATCTACATATAAATATCATTGTCTTCAAATCTAACCTTTTACCGTAAATGACCGATCATTTCGGTCAGACATATGACCCCTTTTACTATTACTCACTTACTCACATTATTATTTTCACACCTAGTCTTCCTAAATCTTACCAAAGAAGACCAGGATGGTAGTGGGGACATAGTAGCGTCAGCTACATACCCGACGGATATACAAAGAAAAATGTCGGACTTTTTCAAGCGTTTTAGACTTTTTCATGTAGGTGCTAAATAAATTGTCAATTAGTGCTTATTTTTATAACAAAAAATCATCTTTTGTTACACTTACTCTATGAGAAAACAAAAATTATTGACTAAATTTAAGTTTGCTAATGAAGGGTTTTATATATATATATATATATATATATATATATATATATATATATATATATATATATATATATATATATATTCAGTGTGACAAGCCTAAAATCATTAACAACGTTGGCATTTATACATTGTAAGGCTCTGATGGTCTAGTGAAGTAAAATGTGGGGTTGTGTCGTTATATATTACGGTCCTCGTTTGCGTTCCTATTTCTTTATCGTTGCATGCTAATTAACTTTCATAAGTCTTGAAGAAAAATAACACATTTCTATGCAGACAAGATACTCTTGTATCTATACTAATTAGAGTAATAATTATCTTCAAATTCATACTTTTCATGAAAATGCCAACCGATGCAGAAGTTCCACATACGTTTCTTAAATTAAAGGTAAAAGAGTGAAATAGGAGAAAATTGGTATGTTTTTAACGAGAATGGTACAGTTAAAGGCCAAAAAGACCCAGTATGGGTATTAAGTGAAACCATTACCAATATTGAGCAGGATTTGAAAATTAGAATACAAACTTTTTCTACTCCTGAAATCTCTCACACGAAGAAAAATAAGAAAGGAAATAGGAAAAGTATTGTTAACAAAAACTGTTGCTGATTATCGCGAAGAGCAATTTGATATGTGAATAAACCATGCACAGTGCACCCTTTCCTTTGCTGATCAACACGAGATGCGCAACCTTCCAGGGAGTGCCATAGACACGCGCCATCAGGCATGTTGTATATGTTCAGCAATAGAGAAGGTGCTCTCACCGGGATGATCTTCAATATCTCAGCTGGTATTCCGTCGGACCCAGGCGCCTTTCCCCTCCGCATCATTTTGGCGACGATCCACAACTCCTCGGTGGAGAATAGGGGAACCTCACCTACTTCCGCGGATTCCTCCTGGTCTTGCCTTTGCGGATATATTGGGAACATAGTGTCCACGATTCGATCCATGGTGTTCTCGTCGACTGGGTGATTTGAGAGCGCGCAGAGTTTCTTGGCCACGATCTTGTAGCCCAAGCCCCAGTGGTCCTGATTGACTTCCTCCGTCAGGTTCTTCGCGATCCCTTGCGCGGCATGGATGCATTGCAGGCTCGGTGAATGAGACCTATAGTTTCCCTCACGAGGGCCTTCGCTCCATCCCTGTCTTCGGCGGCGTTCGTCGCTGGTAAATTTCCCTGTCCTTCGAGCAGTACCTCGACTAGTTTTTCCGTGTTCAGCTTGGCCAGAATCCATTGGGGTGGTTTTGTCGCGACTCTTTGCCATTGGGATTTATGGCGCAGCTGAAGCATGATGTATTGGTGATCGCTTCCGTTGTAATCCTCCATTACCCTCTTCTCTGCGCTCTTCGTCTGAAGCGATTTGCTCCCGCTCTCAGTTGCGCGATTTCTTCGGTCCACCAGTGAGCTTGGCGTTTTCCACGTCGCGATCCCTTGTTTTCTTGATACTATTAATATCAGTCGTTGGGCACTCTGCTGTGACCTTCTCGCGGACATTTGAGAGAACTTCCCTGTAGGTGACTCCATCCATCGGTTGGATAAGGATAGCCTTGGGTCGCTTCCTAGGCATTCTCCTCCTGCTCTTCTTCTTTTGAGCAGTCTCGCTCCTCTTGTTCTCTAATGCCCTGGCTGTTGGAGTCTTCTTTTGTTGCGGCTGCTGCTGCAGTTGTCGTCGCAGCTGCTATCGCTTTCACCGTCTCGCGATCGCACCTTCTTATTTTGAGGCCGCTGGCTTGAGATAGTCGCGGCTCCCAGAGGGTCTGTCCCGCTGCGCCCTTCGGTGCTGGTGAGCAGGCGCTCCCTTCAAGAGTCAAAAAGTTCGATTAGGGTGGGTAAGTTGTGTTTGATATCGGTATTGATACCAGGTTGCGTCTCCAACCCTTTTCCCATCTTTTTGATGAGTTCGTCGACTTGCTTCACGAACTCCTGGACTGTTAGTAGGGCGGTTGGGCTGTTCTTTGCCACCCGGCAATGCGTGTGAAGAAAGCTGCTCCATTACCACCATTAATTCCTGGCAGGTTTAGGATTTACCTACCTCCTGGTTCATCTCTTTATTGCATTGGGACATTTTCTTTCTTGATTGTTTAACCGGCGTACACGGAATACACGGACGGACCAGGGCTCACCCGGAGAAACAGAGTCCAATACGCACTTCCTGATCAGGGTCCAAAGCGGCCGGCTTCTGATCACGCACCGAAACTAACACCGAAACTAAACAACGAGGGCCTATACATACAGATGTACGCGGCTGTGTCAGAAATTACTTAGAAATACTTGGCTCATGTTATCATATTGTAATATCTCTATATTAAAATCACCTATTACTAAATGGTTTTTAATATTTTTCTTTTTGATTAGGTATCTATTTAGCTCCAAAATTAATTCAGCCTTAAGCAGAAATCTCTAGTTTACTATCATTATTAAGTGTAACTCATGTATTTATGATTTTAATCCTACCAGATTTAATAATTTCAGTTTTCTGTACCAAGTCTTTATCAATAAAAACAATAACTCCATCATTTCTATTTATCCTATTATCATTATAGTAACTCTTGTATTCATAGTTGAAACCTTTTGATTTGTATAAATTGTACTTTACTTGTTCAAAAGCTTCTGTACATATAATAATAGAAGGATTATTAATTAGACTCTCAAATAATATCTCAGGTTTATTAAATTTACCATTAGTACTCCTAACGTTAATATGCATTATTATATATTTTTTATTAATAATGACTTTTTAAAATTAAAAATATTATCACATATTTTTTCTTTGTGAAATAACCCTTTTTATTTTATCTAAAAAATCATAATTAACTATTATTTTCTTGTTCTTTTTTATCATTTTCACTGTCTATAATGTAGATATTTGAGCTAATTCAGCGAAAAGAATATTTTACAAATAGCACAAAACACAACTTTTAACACTAAAAGAGCTTATTGAGAGCATCAGTTGGCCCAGATGATGTAAACGATATTTTCTATGAATACACTACACTTTTATAGACTGCTACTTAGTTAACAGTTGATGTTCATCAGCTGTTGCGTAGTTTAACTCTATATGTATTATTACATAATCAGTTGTCATTTACTCTTAGTACTCCATCTGCAGAATTTAAATCATCATATATACACCATCGGCATCCTTTCATATTTTTGCAATAAGCAACGGAACGTCTTGTGAGTTTATCCATGTGTTCTTCTGCGAATCTATTAATATTACTGTTCGTTTCACTATTTTCATTGTGTAAGTATTACATTGTATAGATAGTTTTGAATAGCTTCATAACTCCATTATTATAAACTATATATTACAAGAATGTAATATATCTATAAAATCTAGCAGGTAATGAATTGAACAGAGAATATATATTTTTATACTTACAAAAAATCCCTGATAGAAAATTATCCAGTTTTATTGATGCCCTCGATCATTTTTCACGGCAAACAATATATCTAGATAGCTCTAGATTATTTTTCACCAGGGATTATTGTAAATTAAACATAAATTTATAACTGAAATATTTTATTAATATTCCTCTTCCTCACACATGTATAAATCGACTGTGATTATTATAGTACATACTTCTCCCGTAATATAGAAGCACTTTAAGAATTCTACTACAAAACATTTTTCCTTGGATTAACTGAGAACTATACCAGCAGAGTTTTTTCACAAATAATTCAGTGAAAACAATATTTTATATATAGCACAAGATACCACTTTTAACACTTAAAGATCTAATTGAGAACAGCAGGCCCAGATAATGCTGACGATATTCTCCATGAATATACTAGACTTTTATAGACTTCTTTTAGTCTTGATATGCGTCAGCTGATTTGTAGCGCAACTTGTAAATGTGTGACTTTATGTAAAAGTGCTTAAATTTTACTGTACACTTATTTACTACATAACCAGATAGGTTAAAGTACGAAAACGTTTGAATTAAACAGAGATTTTTTTAATTCCATAAATAAATGAACTAGATCTTTCTAAATCCATAAGATAATTGTTTACTATCTGACTTTGTATTTGCGATTCTTCTGTATTGTTATAAAGCAAATCTTTGCGGAGTGGCAGGTGCATTAAAGAAGTCTGTTGATCTTCAATGCTGGTGGCATCTATGTTACAGCTGTTTCCAGGTGTGCATAAAGGTATAACATTTGTACTTTCCAATTGTTCTAATCTATTGTTAACTATTTTCTTAGAACTGCTAGAAAGTTATAGTTTTTCCAAATCTATATCAAACAAATCTTGTGTTGTATTTTTGTTACGTTGTTAATTATTTTAGGCTTGTCACACTGAAATATATATATGAAATATATAACGTTGGTATTTATACATTGTAAGGCTCTGATGGTCTAGTGAAGTAAAATGTGGGGTTGTGTCGTTATATATTACGGTCCTCGTTTGCGTTCCTCTTTCTTTATCGTTGCATGCTAATTAACTTTCATAAGTCTTGAAGAAAAATAACACATTTCTATGCAGACAAGATACTCTTGTATCTATACTAATTAGAGTAATAATTATCTTCAAATTCATACTTTTCATGAAAATGCCAACCGATGCAGAAGTTCCACATACGTTTCTTAAATTAAAGGTAAAAGAGTGAAATAGGAGAAAATTGGTATGTTTTTAACGAGAATGGTACAGTTAAAGGCCAAAAAGACCCAGTATGGGTATTAAATGAAACCATTACCAATATTGAGCAGGATTTGAAAATTAGAATACAAACTTTTGCTACTCCTGAAATCTCTCACACGAAGAAAAAGAAGAAAGGAAATAGAAAAAGTATTGTTAACAAAAACTGTTGCTGATTATCGCGAAGAACAATTTGATATGTGAATAACAGAGTATATACCTGCTCATTTAAATAAGACTGGTACTTATAGAAAATTAGGACAAGAAGCACAAGATGAGTATAGTGGATACAAGTAATATAAAGGTTTATTTATTGCAAACTCAAAATTTATTAATTATTGTAGCATTAAAAAATTATCATTAAATCCATTTCGTGTGCTTTACTGGACAGATAAACATATAGAATTGTGGAACAAATTATATGATCATAGTTTGCCATTGTCCATCGATGAAACAGGAGGTATGGGAAACAAATATGATTTCGTTGCTGAAGTCAAGAGCAAAATAATATTTTAATATGTATTAGTTATTGGAGTGGCTGAAAAATTTATACTTTTACTGCAGGCTTTATTATCAATTCACCCCGTAAGAATTTTACAAGAACTTTTGACTAACTAGTTAGAAGGTGGAGCAAAAATTCATAAAGATATAGCAGCTGATGGCTTCTTGGTACTTCAAATCTCTATCCATATAACATTTGACAGAATGACTTACGAACAATACAATTTACACTGCTACAGAATATTAAATAATACTTTTGATCATCTACGCAAATGCTATTACAGGTATGATAAAGCCCATTTATAAATGCAGTAAGACATTGGAAATCGTTCAATTCTTACGACGTAAATGTTGGTACTTTTATTTAAGAAGTATCGGCTACTTGACTAAAATAAAAACTCTTCTAGAATGTGAAGACATTGTAACATCTATTATCTAATAATAATTTCTTAGAGTACCATAGCAGAAGATAATTCTGAGTGTTATAGAAAAGAGAAATTACTGAGCGAATTATTTAAAACTTATGAATATAATGTGAATGATTTTGTTATAGATAATCAAATAGATAATATAGAAGTAGAGGAAGATGCTATGAGTTAAACAGATCTGTCAAAAAATTAATTAACATTATTTATTGATAAAATATTCGAAAAAGCTTTACGTTTGAGTTGCATGGATGAACAAATTTCAGATAGAGCCAATTTTATAACATATGTTATACTTTTCCTTGATGGACTAACATTATGGCAGATAAATTCGCATCTCCTAATATTGTTGGTACGTCAACAAGATTTGAAGCTTATTTTAAAAGAAAACAAGAATCTATTACAAATCTTATTTGGCACAAAAGTTTGTGCTTAAAGAAAAAAAGAAAATAGATTCACTCACAAATTTTGGATTTTTACATATTAATGAGAATAAGAAAACCAATGAAAAAAATACAACACAAGATTTGTTTGATATAGATTTGGAAAAACTATAACTTTCTAGCAGTTCTAAGAAAATAGTTAACAATAGATTAGAACAATTGGAAAGTACAAATGTTATACCTTTATGCACACCTGGAAACAGCTGTAACATAGATGCCACCAGCATTGAAGATCAACAGACTTCTTTAATGCACCTGCCACTCCGCAAAGATTTGCTTTATAACAATACAGAAGAATCGCAAATACAAAGTCAGATAGTAAACAATTATCTTATGGATTTAGAAAGATCTAGTTCATTTATTTATGGAATTAAAAAAATCTCTGTTTAATTCAAACGTTTTCGTACTTTAACCTATCTGGTTATGTAGTAAATAAGTGTACAGTAAAATTTAAGCACTTTTACATAAAGTCACACATTTACAAGTTGCGCTACAAATCAGCTGACGCATATCAAGACTAAAAGAAGTCTATAAAAGTCTAGTATATTCATGGAGAATATCGTCAGCATTATCTGGGCCTGCTGTTCTCAATTAGATCTTTAAGTGTTAAAAGTGGTATCTTGTGCTATATATAAAATATTGTTTTCACTGAATTATTTGTGAAAAAACTCTGCTGGTATAGTTCTCAGTTAATCCAAGGAAAAATGTTTTGTAGTAGAATTCTTAAAGTGCTTCTATATTACGGGAGAAGTATGTACTATAATAATCACAGTCGATTTATACATGTGTGAGGAAGAGGAATATTAATAAAATATTTCAGTTATAAATTTATGTTTAATTTACAATAATCCCTGGTGAAAAATAATCTAGAGCTATCTAGATATATTGTTTGCCGTGAAAAATGATCGAGGGCATCAATAAAACTGGATAATTTTCTATCAGGGATTTTTTGTAAGTATAAAAATATATATTCTCTGTTCAATTCATTACCTGCTAGATTTTATAGATATATTACATTCTTGTAATATATAGTTTATAATAATGGAGTTATGAAGCTATTCAAAACTATCTATACAATGTAATACTTACACAATGAAAATAGTGAAACGAACAGTAATATTAATAGATTCGCAGAAGAACACATGGATAAACTCACAAGACGTTCCGTTGCTTATTGCAAAAATATGAAAGGATGCCGATGGTGTATATATGATGATTTAAATTCTGCAGATGGAGTACTAAGAGTAAATGACAACTGATTATGTAATAATACATATAGAGTTAAACTACGCAACAGCTGATGAACATCAACTGTTAACTAAGTAGCAGTCTATAAAAGTGTAGTGTATTCATAGAAAATATCGTTTACATCATCTGGGCCAACTGATGCTCTCAATAAGCTCTTTTAGTGTTAAAAGTTGTGTTTTGTGCTATTTGTAAAATATTCTTTTCGCTGAATTAGCTCAAATATCTACATTATAGACAGTGAAAATGATAAAAAAGAACAAGAAAATAATAGTTAATTATGATTTTTTAGATAAAATAAAAAGGGTTATTTCACAAAGAAAAAATATGTGATAATATTTTTAATTTTAAAAAGTCATTATTAATAAAAAATATATAATAATGCATATTAACGTTAGGAGTACTAATGGTAAATTTAATAAACCTGAGATATTATTTGAGAGTCTAATTAATAATCCTTCTATTATTATATGTACAGAAGCTTTTGAACAAGTAAAGTACAATTTATACAAATCAAAAGGTTTCAACTATGAATACAAGAGTTACTATAATGATAATAGGATAAATAGAAATGATGGAGTTATTGTTTTTATTGATAAAGACTTGGTACAGAAAACTGAAATTATTAAATCTGGTAGGATTAAAATCATAAATACATGAGTTACACTTAATAATGATAGTAAACTAGAGATTTCTGCTTAAGGCTGAATTAATTTTGGAGCTAAATAGATACCTAATCAAAAAGAAAAATATTAAAAACCATTTAGTAATAGGTGATTTTAATATAGAGATATTACAATATGATAACATGAGCCAAGTATTTCTAAGTAATTTCTGACACAGCCGCGTACATCTGTATGTATAGGCCCTCGTTGTTTAGTTTCGGTGTTAGTTTCGGTGCGTGATCAGAAGCCGGCCGCTTTGGACCCTGATCAGGAAGTGCGTATTGGACTGTTTCTCCGGGTGAGCCCTGGTCCGTCCGTGTATTCCGTGTACGCCGGTTAAACAATCAAGAAAGAAAATGTCCCAATGCAATAAAGAGATGAACCAGGAGGTAGGTAAATCCTAAACCTGCCAGGAATTAATGGTGGTAATGGAGCAGCTTTCTTCACACGCATTGCCGGGTGGCAAAGAACAGCCCAACCGCCCTACTAACAGTCCAGGAGTTCGTGAAGCAAGTCGACGAACTCGTCAAAAAGATGGGAAAAGGGTTGGAGACGCAACCTGGTATCAATACCGATATCAAACACAACTTACCCACCCTAATCGAACTTTTTGACTCTTGAAGGGAGCGCCTGCTCACCAGCACCGAAGGGCGCAGCGGGACAGACCCTCTGGGAGCCGCGACTATCTCAAGCCAGCGGCCTCAAAATAAGAAGGTGCGATCGCGAGACGGTGACTCCGATAGTGTTAAATCATCAATTATTGACAAGAAGGCTAAATCCACCGGGCCCTCGGAGATCGCCGGCTTTGAGACGGGCCTTTCAGAGAAAGAGAAAGCTGCAGCTAAGAAGCAGCAGCAACAGCTACAGAAACAACCTGAGCAGCTGACACAAGAACAACAGCTGCAGCAAAATCAGTAAAAGCGATAGCAGCTGCGACGACAACTGCAGCAGCAGCCGCAACAAAAGAAGACTCCAACAGCCAGGGCATTAGAGAACAAGAGGAGCGAGACTGCTCAAAAGAAGAAGAGCAGGAGGAGAATGCCTAGGAAGCGACCCAAGGCTATCCTTATCCAACCGATGGATGGAGTCACCTACAGGGAAGTTCTCTCAAATGTCCGCGAGAAGGTCACAGCAGAGTGCCCAACGACTGATATTAATAGTATCAAGAAAACAAGGGATCGCGACGTGGAAAACGCCAAGCTCACTGGTGGACCGACGAAATCGCGCAACTGAGAGCGGGAGCAAATCGCTTCAGACGAAGAGCGCAGAGAAGAGGGTAATGGAGGATTACAACGGAAGCGATCACCAATACATCATGCTTCAGCTGCGCCATAAATCCCAATGGCAAAGGGTCGCGACAAAGCCACCCCAATGGATTCTGGCCAAGCTGAACACGGAAAAACTAGTCGAGGTACTGCTCGAAGGACAGGGAAATTTACCAGCGACGAACGCCGCCGAAGACAGGGATGGAGCGAAGGCCCTCGTGAGGGAAACTATAGGTCTCATTCACCGAGCCTGCAATGCATCCATGCCGCGCAAGGGATCGCGAAGAACCTGACGGAGGAAGTCAATCAGGACCACTGGGGCTTGGGCTACAAGATCGTGGCCAAGAAACTCTGCGCGCTCTCAAATCACCCAGTCGACGAGAACACCATGGATCGAATCGTGGACACTATGTTCCCAATATATCCGCAAAGGCAAGACCAGGAGGAATCCGCTGAAGTAGGTTAGGTTCCCCTATTCTCCACCGAGGAGTTGTGGATCGTCGCCAAAATGATGCGGAGGGGAAAGGCGCCTGGGTCCGACGGAATACCAGCTGAGATATTGAAGATCATCCCGGTGAGAGCACCTTCTCTATTGCTGAACATATACAACATGCCTGATGGCGCGTGTCTATGGCACTCCCTGGAAGGTTGCGCATCTCGTGTTGATCAGCAAAGGAAAGGGTGCACTGTGCATGGTTGACCACGCAGGGAAGCTCTATGAGAGGTTGCTCAAACCACGGCTACAGGGAGCTGTGCAGGCTGCCGCTGATTTAGCTGACAACCAGTAAGGCTTCAGGAAACGGCGATCCACAGTGGATGCTATACGAGACGTACTTCGGCTGGAAAGGAGTGCATGGACTGGAAATCATTTTTCCAAGAACATTGCGCTTCTCGTTACGCTAGACGTTAAGAACGCCTTCAACTCGGCCAGGTGAACGAGTTCAGAGTCCCAGAGTACCTCATTCGGGTGATACGGGACTACCTAAAGGACCGTAACCTTCGCTATGAAACAGAAGAAGGCCAACACGACAAATATCTCAGCGCCGGTATGGCACAGGGGTCAATCTTTGGCCCTGATTTTTGGAACACCCTGTACGATTCCCTCTTACGATTCGGGCTACCGGAAGGGGTGTGCAGGATAGCCTACGCTGATGATGTCGTTTTAGTCACTTAGGGACTTTGAAAAGCACAACATCTGCTGAACCAGGCGATGCGCAGGATCTCGCATTGGATGGGGGAACACGGTCTCGACTTGGCAGCCGCTAAGACAGAGATCGTACCCTTCACTGGCAAACGGATTGAGACCATCTTCCCCATGTATGTGGGAGATGCGGAGGTTTCGACAAGTAGGGAGGCTATGTCTCTGGGACTCAAACTAGACACTAAGCTTACATTCTTTCGTCACCTAGTATATGCAGCGGATAAAGCGACGAAAAAGACTGCGTAGTTGTGCCGTCTCACGGCGAATACGAGTGAACCGAAAGCAAGCAGGCGTTGATTCTTCATGTCAGTCATTACATCCATCATATTATACGGTTCTGAAATATAGGCCGATGGAATGGAGAAGGACTCATACCGGATTCGACTCACTTCCGTTCAGCGCAGAGGAGCTCTCAGAGTCACCAGCGCCTATCGCACGGTCTCAGGACCCGCAGTGCTCGTCATTGTGAGAATCATCCCGATCGACCTACACGCGACGGAGCGTAACCGAATCTACGAACATAAGAAAACAGGAGATGACAGAACTACTGTCCATAGAGAGGAACGCGAACGCACCATGGAAATGTGGCAACGGTCCTGGACAACCATAACCAAGGGTAAATGGACAGCAAGGCTGATAGACCAGCTAGCCCCTTGGATTAATAGAGATCACGGAGAGGTAATTTACTACCTGATCCAATTTCTGAGTGACCATGGGTACTTCTGCTCCTATCTCAATCGTATGGGGAAGGTTCAGAGCACGGGTTGCATCTTCTGTTCCGCTAATTGCGACGATGAGTTTCACACGTTTTTCGTCTGCGAAAAGTGGAACGAAGAAAGAACAGCTCTTCTCGGCTCGGTCGGACAATTCACGCCTTAGAACATCGTGGGCGAAATGCTGTCCGCCGAGAATAAGTGGGCCGCCACGGCAAAATTCGCCGAGACGGTCCTACGACAATAGAAACGGTACCTAGACTGGGCAACCAACGAAGGTATGAATGAAGCGCTGAGAGATGCTCCGACAACCCAACATAACTCAGGGACGTCGGACGACTCCATGGACATGGATGAGGACGGAGAAAATGGGACCCTTTCTTAACCGAGAGACGCTTACTTTCTCTCATTTTATGAATATCGCGGAGAGGGACAGAGATACTTCTCCTTTCCGCACGGAGATGAATGCGCCGGTTCGAATACGCGTATAAATGAGACAAGTTAGAACTCACGTCCCCTCAGGGGATTTAAAATTATTAATTTTTAAATTTGTTCCAGGTAAAAGCAGCAGCGGTTGTCTAGACGATACTAGAATGGCACCACTGTGAGGTAATGTGATAAACGGTACCAGTGTGGGTTCCACCGGAAGAGGAATGGATGGTAGGTTTTAGTGTGTCAGTTTGCGATGCAACGGCTGTGTAGTTTTTTTTTCGAGTTTTTGTATATTTTATTTTTCGTCCTATATTATACACACGGCGGATGCATCCCCAACCAGCCCCACACTATCCGGCTGTGCGGACTCAATCGGATGTGCCTTAGATGGCATTTCCTACGTACCCTAGAAAAAAAAATAAAACGAAAAAAAAAAACTATATGTATGGGATCCTGTATCGACAATATATTCAGTAAAACTAGTAGACTAAATAGTAACATACAAACTCGAATATTCTTTAACAGATCATTATACTATTTTTATTGCTATAGATAAGATAAAAACTGAAATTAATAAATTAATAGAAACACTAGACTATAAAAAATTAATAAACATTGCTAGGACAAAAAATTTGAATAAATTTATTTTAGCTACTGTTATTTTGTTATTCAAAATAAAACAATGCATTGAATTGGCAAAAAAATAGTAAATGTAAACAGATAGAAAGGAAAGAATGCATTACAGATGCTATAATACAGTCATGTGAAACTAAAGAATTTTCATATAACTTATGGCAATTGGATCTCAAAAATTACGAGCTTCGTTTGCAATATAAGAATTATGCTAAAATATTGCAGAAAGTAATTATAGATGCTAAAATGAAATATGATAAAAGTCTAGTCCAAAATAATTCTAATAACTCAAAAATTTTATGGGAAATTATAAATACAAAAATAGGTAAAAAGTAAAATCTAAGAAGGCTATAAGCTATATAATAGTAGGTAAAAATAAGATTACTGACAAAATTGAAATAACTAAGAATATGAATAATTATTTCTGTGAAAAGGGTCGGATATTGAGTAAAAAATTGATAAACCCATAAATGTGTAGATTAAACTACCTGAAATGATGGCGAATTCCATTTTTCTGAATCCAACAAACGTAAATAAGGAACCGGTATAATCATTAATTTAAAATAGATAAAGGGTGGTGTTGACAAAATTCATTCTAAAATCTTGAAACTGATGCGCAACCATATTGCTGAACATCTAACGAATATTTTTAATGCATTTAAAGGGTTCAGGTTGTATCACTGTATAAATCAGGAGAAAAGCATAATATGTCTAATTATATACCTATTTCTCTAATTTCTAATGTAGCTAAAATTTTTTACAGAATTATCTACAATAGAATTTACGATTTTGTAGAAGAGCATAATATTATATCTGAACATCAATTTGGTTTTAGAATGAAAATGGGTACTAGAAATGCTTAAATTATATAACTAATACTTTATACAATAATTTAGATATAAGTAAAGCACTAATTGTAACATTCTTAGATTTGGCAAAGGTGTTTGACACCGTAGATCAAATAATTCTACTAAACAAACTCTATTTATATTGGTATTAGAGGACAGGTACTGGATTTACTTTTAAGTTATCTCAATAACAGATATCAAACAGTGGTTATGGATGGGAATGAAAGTGATAATTTGTTAATAAATACGGGTGTTCCTCAATGTACAATCCTAGGTCCTGTGCTTTTCATTCTGTATATAAATGATATCCTGAAGGAAATGTCCCTGGAAGAAATATTATCATTCGCGGATGATACTGCTATAATTGCTACTGGTGATAATTGGATAGAAGTGCAAGATAAGATGAACAAGTCTTTAAACATAATCAATAAGTGGTTAGCTTTAATTGAATTATCATTAAATGTTAACAAGACTGTTTTTATTACTTTTGGGAATTATAGTGATAGTGTCCCAAATAAATTAAAAGTAAAAATTAATGATAAAAATATTACAAGAGTCGATTACTATAAATATTTGGGTTTAGTTTTTTACTTTAATTTAAGATGGGACAAACACATTCAGTACATTGTAAATAAAACAAAGTATCTTTTTTATATTTTACAAAATTTTAAAAACAATGTCAACAGATACATTAAGAATGATTTATTATGCTTTTTTTCATAGTCTAATAAGCTATTGACTACTAGCTTGGGGAGGTGTTTATAAGAATAATCGAGTTTTGGTTCAAAACTTACAGTAAAAAAATATAAATATCATTAATAAACAAAATTTTATCGTACAAGATAATCTTTTAAACATAGAACAAATATATACTTTCCAAGCTCTAAAGTATCATTATTCAGATCTCAAAATGCAATATACCAAATCAACTAGTGTAACAAGAAAAAAAATTAATTTTACCGAATAATAAGAAGAAAGTTGGTGACAAATTGTTATAAAAAGGCTATAGTAACTTTTAACAGATTTCCTAATGAATTAAAAATTCTAAATAATAATAAATCATTGTTAGAACACATCGTTATGTTAAAACTAAAAATTTGTATGTAGTTCGTAGTTTAAGTAGTTTTTAAGTTTATATCTAATTTATAGTATGTAATTTAATTATATTTTCTTTTTGTTTTTTGTAATGCCAGGTCTGTGCACAGATAACTTGTTTATCTCTACAGGATTTTTATATGGCATACAATTACTCTGTAAATCTTTTTGGTTTAAATAAATAAATAAACAATTAATAAATGAATTGCTTGTAAAAAGACTTTGTTGGTCTAGTTAAAAAAAGTTATAATGAAATAGTTCATCAAATAGATAGTGCCACTTTCTCAGTGAATCGAAGACAAAGTGTTTTTGTAATTGATTCTTAAAGCACTTCTATAATGCGGAAGAAATATATTCTACAAAAATCACAGTCTATCAGTATACGAGGTCTGTCCCAAAAGTATCCGACCTACGTTCATATCTTCGCGCGGAGAGACTCAGGCGACCTCTGGAGGGTACGAACGTCACCAGCAACTCCTAACCTTCTCGTCAGTAGCCTGAGATACCGATGAAACGCCTTAGTTCCCGCGCAGTGTGTATTTGTTTACAACGACTTTTTTGCGTTCGTCGCAATTTGCTTATTGCTAAAAATGGCAGAACGAACCTAACAGCGAATTTGCATAAAATTTTGCTTTAATCTCGGTAAAAGTTGTGCGGAAACTATTGAAATGTTGCAAAAGGCCTTTAAAGATGAGTGTATGGGCAAAACACAAATAAAAGAGTGGTATAGGCCGTTCAAAAGTGGCCGCACATCTGTTGACAGTGATCCTCGTTCATCAAGTCAATGTTGATTGTTTTTTTCGATTATGAGGGCGTTGTGCACCACGAATATGCCCCTACAGGCCAGACAATCAATAAAGAGTACTACGTTGAAGTTTTGAAAAGATTACGTAATGCAATCAGGAGAAAACGACCGCAATTTTGGGAAACCGGTGACTGGCTTCTTCATCACGACAATGCTCCAGCGCACGCATCAAACCTTGTGCAGCAGTATTTATTAAAACACAGTGTTGCGCAGCTCCGCCAGCCTCCATACAGTCCTGATATAGCTCCCTGCGACTTTTGGCTGTTTCCTCGATTGAAAATGCCGCTTAAAGGACATCGATTCGACAATAAACAGACTGTTGAAACTAATGCGACGAATGCACTAAAGGCGATTCCGAAGTCTGACTTTCAAGAGTGCTTTAATAAGTGGAAACATCGATATGAGCGTCTTGTTCAATCAAATGGGGACTACTTTGAAGGATGCCACCCCCCGGATGACGAAGAATGAATCAAGCGCCGAGAAATCGAGGTAGGTCGGATACTTTTGGGACAGACCTCGTATAATCATTAAAATGCATAAATAAATGGTCTCTACTTCATTTTACATGAAGATTTTATTTAATATAGAGAATGTTTACATTGAGTGAAAGAACTTTGAGACTATACTATACAGATTAGAGACCAATTATTTTACAAAGAAGTCAAGTATACATATTGTTGCCGCATCAGAAAAGAGTTGCTTTCGCCCCGCTTAATATGCCAGAAAAATGCAAAAATCAATACATGCGTTACAAAAAATATGGTGTGCACCAACGGCAAACTGGGCTTCTTGACCTCGTGTAGTTGCAGTACTCGTCTTCGGCTTGCAAACGCAGTCGCCTTCGGCTCGTGCTAGCTCGCCTTCGACTCATACTGCAATCTCCACACTCTGTCTAAAAAAGCCCACTTTGCGCCCTAGGTACATAATATACTATTTCATTTGTATAGTCTTTTGATACTTAGGTCAGTCGAATTTTTTGAAGATAGTCCAAAAAAACGTAAAGAAAATTAATACATGCTCCACAGCCTTTAGTAGCCTACATAAGTTAATAACTTAATAGTTTTGAGTGCTTAAATATTGAAGAAGCATTGGATTGGTTATATAAGAATATCAAGAACGTGGTGTATTATTTTGCTTCTGACTTACATATTTCTATGCTATTCACAAAACTTCTTTAACACATTTATTTATGAATATTAATTTTTTCGGTTCACCATTTTACTAGGATATATAAAAATCATATGCAGTATATGCAGTACATAATCTATTAGCATCTATAAAGGGTTTCTTATTTTCTTCATATTCACTTTTAATAATCAAGCATAAGTACATTAACTACTGATCAAAATAAATTAGCAAATATATGTCAGAACAGCTAATGAACTATTGCAAATAGAAGTGCAGTTGGTCTAATTTACTTGGGAAGCAGTTTTCTATGAGTGTCTTTTTAGTTTCACTGAAAATCGTGGGTTATAGTGATCTCCATTTTGAGGTAGGTGATTTGTATTGTTTCTTATACAATTTATAAACCAAAAGGAAACTTTATAAAATGTATGGCTTTTAGTTATCAATTTGCACGATACCGTTATACGAAAAGATCTTACTTCAATCTAGAATGTAGTAAATGTAATAACAAAAATTGAGTTTCCTGTATTTTGCTTACAAATAATTATGATATTGGGTCAATAAAAAATTTGTCTATTTCTATCCATATTGTTACTTTCTTCTGCATTCCTAACTTTTACATGAATCATGAGTATAATTATATCAAGATGAAGAATTGTAAATTATTAATAAAATGGCCACTGTATAATAAATATATTAAAAAATTTCTTTATTTCTTAGTTGATAACAAAATAAAAATAGTTCTTAAATACATTAAAACAAAAAAATGAAAACAGTAATTTAGATGTTTCAATGTTTTCAATTGATAATAAATAAATAAAGTTTTAAAATCGAGTCGTAATGATTGCTCAGGTCAGATATTTTAACTTGCATCTGTGGTTTATACAGGAGTATTAAAATAGGATAGTGCAATTAATATTTATAAATAAATGTCACATTTCTAAGAGATTTTATCCAATCTAATGATGTCTAATAAGGTAGTAGTAAATAATAAAAAAGTGTTAGGATAGAAAATTAGAATCTTCATTGTTTATTTATGCATCGTTGCTTTTTATACAATTATTATTACAATTTAGAAAGCATAAACAGGAATTCTAGTTGTAAATATCCAGTTGGACGTAGTCCCTTCAATAATCATCATATATTTATAGTTTCAACCTACTGCTATTGTAATTAAATGATGTGCTGAAGCATAAAACCTGAATAATTTCCATAACTTTTCTTGTCAGTCCAGTTGATTGTAAGTAGTAAAGCTAAATACAGCGCTTCAAAAACAACATTTGGAAAAACTATAATAAGAAATGACAATTCATCAATTAATTAATATCTACACTTTCTTAAATAGTTATAAATGAAAATAAGGCAAAGAATACATAGTTACCTAGGAAAAAGCATGTTCACTTGTAAATTACTTATTTTCATCTCTTAAGAAACTGAGCATTCAAAATTGTGTTATCCATCTCGAAGATACCTATTAATAACTTCTGTATTTATATCTTACCGTACTAATCTTTGTTGTGAATTTCAAATTAAATCTCAAAGTCTTTGCTTTATTTTGGTGTATTGTTGTATGCTCTAATTCTAACTGATCTACATCAACTGAAAAGTGAAATAATTGATTAATTATTACTCACAAATTGAGCAATTACCAAAATAAATTATTTGTTGAAATTAAATTATAGTTGGATGTACATACATTTCCGTTTAACATTTCATCTGTCGGTCTACATGGTGTGATGCAATTGTCTATATGATCTGATCTGTTAATATGAACTGTAGTAAGTGAGATAACGTAGCTTTATAAAAATTATAAAGTATTAATACAAAATTAGAAACATACATTTGAGGTAAGGGCAAATGTAAATCATACAATAATCGCAAACATCGGCGTATCACCAACTACAATTACAATAAAATGATAAACTCATATCCAAAAATCAGCAATAGTCTATATAATATAACAAACGAAATAATAAATATATGGACACACAAAACAGAAAACGGAAAACCGAATATCAAATACATAAAATTTGTTAAAGGAGCAAATAATAATTTAGATGTTAATAAAGATCCAAATATAGAAAAATATAAACCAGTAGAAACGGTCTTCACTAAGATTGATGGAATGGCTGAAAAGAACAACAAGAAAGCTAGAAAAATGGAAGCAACGGCTGCACCTGGACAGAAGATTAACAAATCAGCAAGTCACAGAATGACATACGGAGATATCAACTATCTAGGATCGAATAAGGCGATTTTTTACTTTGACAGAGGAAAACAAATTTTTACAAACTCAATGTATCCACTTAAACAACAATCATCTTATAATGATATTGTAGTTATTGATGATATAGTTTTTACATCAAACTGCAAATGTGATTCAGCTAACCAACATAAAGAGATGTTCCCACATTGCAGAGTTGTGGGAACCTGTGCTGTTGGACTTTCTTCCCGGCTAGGCCCAATACCACAGAAAGAATAGTATATGCAAGAGATAAACACGCGACAACAGAAAAATTTACGACGGCAAGATCCATGTTAGTGAGGCATTGGTAATACTATAGTGCTAGTTCACAATGATTAAATTATAAGAATAAAAATATTTATAATATCGAAGAAAAATGTACAAAAATATAGAATCTTAATCATGTGCAATGTAATCTTTATTAACGCGAATTAATATAATGTCGTCGTCACATTATTACTAACTATATAAAAATATAGAATCTTTAACACAATTTATAATAATAATATTAATTAATAAGGATTTATATGGAAATGTTAAAGAGAGATTATATATCACTGTTAAATTTTTAATAAATTATAAATTGTTTATTATTACGTTAAATTGTAGATGGATAATAATGAAGACAACAATCAAATATACTGTGACTAGAATTTATTGTAAGACTATGCCTAGATAGGTGTGCCTCGCTCGCAATCCTCGTGGCGACTGCCGAAAAGGCAATAGAACGGAAGTGACGTATACATGATTTAGTCAAATTGATATTCAAATTTTGATTACAGTAGTCCGAAACGTTACATTATATCATATAGTTAAATGAATTTCAGACATTCTGCCCACCTATCTTCGCAGAAGATACTAATTAACAATAGTACAATGGCACTCATTCGTTTTTTTCTTTTTTTTACTAATTTAAGAGTAGATTCTAGTCTATGAATAATCAACAATTCATGTAACTTTAACAATTTAAAGAATAAAATTAAGCGAAATTAAAACAATTAAAGTATTAAATTCTAATTTTCTTGTCGCAAAATAATTAACTTAGTAACTGGTCTTCTCAATGTTGTACCAGCAGTGCGAACTGTGACGACTCTAGGCAAGCCATCATCACCTGTATATACTTGTAAAATTCTCCCTAATGGCCATTGTGCTGGTGGAGTAGTTTCACTGCGCAGGATGACCAGATCACCAACTTGAATGAACTTTAGGCAATTATGTATAGCCGACTTGACTCGCTGTCTTCCCTTAATCAACCAGTACTGATTCCTAAGTGTACATAATGTGAGTTGTACGCCTCCATGAAGAGTACGCGCATGACAATCTTGAATAACAAGTTACGTAAATTTACCTTCTTAAGGCAAGATAACAGGGTGTTTTTTGTCAAAAGAAATTGATGAATCTGTAATTGTTCTCAAGTAAAGCACGGTCCCATAAGGAGATTTAGAGGCATCTGCAAATCCATGAAGTTGAAGTGATATGAAACTGGGCATGAAGCCTATCCATCGAGGAATTTCTATTTTACTAAGACAAGGCAACAGATAATACCAATCTCTCCATTGGTCGGCTTCACTATCAGGCAAAGAATCATCCCAATCTAGCTTTAAGAGCCATAACTTCTGCAAAAATATCTTAGCTGTAACTATGACAGGAGCTAGCAATCCCAGCGGATCAAATAATCTAGCAACTTTAGAAAGTACAAGTTTCTTTGTCCAATCGACCACATTGCTATCAATATTTATATCGAAATGAAATGAATCTTCTACTGGATGCCATTTAAGCCCTAATATTGCAAATGATAAATCATTTTTTAATAAGATACTTGGTTCTGCAGCAAGAACATTACTAGACAAGCAAGTTAATAACGATGAATCATTTGAGAGCCATTTGCGCTGAGTGAAACCGCCCACCTTGCACAATTCTATCACTTCATTTTGTTTAAACCTAGCATATTCTAGGCAATGACTTCCAGACAAAACATCATTCATATAAATTTCATTTTTCAAAATTTCCGCGCCTAAAGGATACCTCTCCTTATCATCATCAGCTAGCTGTTTCATAGTCCTGTTTGCTAAAAATGGGCTACAACCTACTCCATACGTTACAGTTGATAACCTATAAATTTGAACTGGTTCGGAAGTATCAAAACGCCACAATATTAACTGCCAATGTTGGTCATCATCATGTACAATAATCTGTCTAAACATTTTTTCAACATCAGCAACGAAAGCATATTTGTACTTACGCCAGGATTGAACGAGACAAGCTGAATCAGGTAATAAATTAGTACCGATGTGAAGGCAATCATTCAAACTAGAACCATTTTTAGTTTTCAAGGAACCATTAAATACTATACGCAGTTTTGTAGTTGCGCTGCTCTCTTTCAACACATCATGGTGAGGCAAAAAACAACAACGAGATATATCCAGAGGTTCATCTGGATCCTTATCTGAAACGAGATACATGTGTCCATGCTCTATATACTCAAGCATAAAGGCATGGTAAGCTTCCTTAAATGCTTGATCCCTTTCAAAATATATCTCCATTCGATTCAATAATTTAAGCGCAGCTTGATAAGTATCACCTAAAGAAGGCACATTAACAATTTTAAAAGGTAATCTTAATATATACCTTCCATCAGCTGATCTCGAATGAGTGTATAGAAAGTGTTCCTCACATTCCTGGTCGTCTGGTGAAACAGGTTGTTTGCAAGAAACCTCCTATTGGAGCCAAAATCTCTGCAGCGATTCATTTACATCCAACTCTACAGTACTATGCAAGACTGTTGGGGTTGTCAAACTTAGTGGACCCTGTTTGGTCGTCTCTCCAGAAATTAACCATCCTAAATGGGTTTGAGTAGCGATGGGCTCTTCCCTTTCGCCTTTGATCACTTGACCTTCCACAACTTGGGCGTGTACAGCAGTACCCAACAGGACATCAATAACACCAGTCTTATTGAAGTTCGGATCAGTCAGTGTAAGCCCCTCCAGATGACTCCAGCTGAACTCTTTGCCTTTTGTGATTGGCTTATAGCTGCACACCTTTGGTAAAACATAGGCAACCACTTGGTAGCTAAAAGTAGAATTAAAGTATGGTTTGATTGTAAATTCAGTAACCGCTTTACAAGTTATCTGACGTTTACTGCCGACGCCAGTTATAGTCAAAACAATTGGTTTTTTTATCAATCTAAGTCTTTGACATAATGACTCCGAAATGAATGAAGACTGAGCACACTGATCTACCAGCGTTCGAACGAGAATCTGTTCTCCTGCACCGTTAGAGACATACACCCAGGCAGTAGGTAACAGAACAGTTTCGGGATTTGAGTGTATTACCTTGACAAAGTGATTAGCAGAAGAACTAGTATCAAGCACGTCTGAACTAACAGATTTCAACTTATTTGAAGCATTATTTTGATCAATGTGGATAGGTACTCTATTCGTTTTTAAATTAGTTTTAGGTTCAAAATGCAAAAAGGTATGGTGTTTGTTATTACATTTTTTACAACGACTAGTGGAATTACAATTCTCAATAAGATAATTTCTTAGGCAATTATAGCAAAGTTTCCTGCTCTTTATAAAGGCCTGTCTTTGAGTTACTGTTTGGGCTTTAAATTTCTCACATTGTAAAATGAAATGTGATTTAGAACAAAGGGCACATTTAGTATTATTATTAGAACTTCAATTACATGAAAATTCTTTGAAACAGTCTGAGGCTTATTCGACTGACCTTTAGATGAATTATATGAATTAATTTTCGAGAAAGAGTAAGAAGTGAAGGATTTACTTTTATCGCTCGACTCGATAGTTTCTAACGCCATAATTTTTGTTTCCAAAAACGTTATCAATTCCTGAAATTTAGCAGGTTGAAGAGATGACCCCATAGAAGTTTCCCATTCCTTGCGGGTCTGAGTATCTAACCGACTGGCGGTTAAATATACGATAATATCATCCCATGTATCAGTTGAACGACCGATTGCTTTCAAAGCCATAAGTGGCCCATTGGTACCGCTTAAAATTCTCTTTATTTCTGCTTAAGACTCAGAAGCCATGCCTTTGAGCGAGATCAAAGAGGCAAGACGCAAATTAACTATTCTCCTTTTATTTTCAAAATGTTTTTTCACCTTATCCCAGGCAGTATCAAAATTACCTTCCTCAGTAGGCATCTCTTTAATCAATTCAAATGCTTCTCCCTCAAGGCTCATTTGTAAATAATGTAGCTTAGCAATATCAGATAAATTAGTGCGAGAGGCAATTGAAGTATCAAAATAACTTTTAAATGAAGACCACTTTTTAAAATCACCTGAAAATTTAGGTAGGTCGATCTTCGGTAGCTTTGCTTCCAAAGGATCATTTTGAGTAGTAACGTTGAGAGTTCGCGATGATGAAGCAGGCAATGAAGGCATAATTAAATTATTATAATATTCAAGAAATTCACCTTTTCTTTCTAAATAAACTTCCTCAGCACTATCAATAAAATTTTCTAATACTTATGTTTTAAATCTGTTGTACTTAATTCCATAATACTATCATGAGAATCCAACAATTTTTTCCAATAATTTTCAATACTTCCAATCTGTGCAGTTGTTGCTCCTATGGTCATTTTTGGTTGACCCTTTTTCTTAAAATTCGTAAAGGAACAATCGATTTTACTTAATAATTCCTTTTGCGATTTTTCAAATTTATCCATAATACCTTTTATTTATTTAATGCGTTCAATTATTAATTAAGTTGTAATTAAGAGTACTGGAATAAATTGTAGAGTATGACAATCAATCCAAAGAACGATAATCAATTCAAAAATACGACGATCGATTCAAAATGCCATGATCAATCCAAAGTACGATAATAAATTCAAAGTATGACAATTAATTCAAATGCTAAACAATAATAGCAATCAATTGTCAAATGAAAGTGAGAAGGCAATAGAACGGAAGTGACGTATACACGATTTAGTCAAATTGATATTCAAATTTTGATTACAGTAGTCCGAAACGTTACATTATATCATATAGTTAAATGAATTTCAGACATAAATAATGTCATATAGAGTTGGGACGAAGAGAGTCAGAAGACTTTCATAACCCAACCAAAGTATGTATGAAGGAATGGTGAAGGATGGAATGATCCATGTCTGGAAGTCCGACATGGGTACATTCTATCCTTATGAATGAATGGTACTTGCATTGTACGGTTTAGTATGGCTCTGGTTCTTTGCTGTAAAGAATACAGTAAAACTGACCAGCACTTTTTGTTTTTGTTGTTAATCCGGACCTGCGAACAGGGAATACCAATTCCTTTGCAGGATTTGCGGCGTTATAATGTGTTATTGTGTAAATAATTTCTACTCTGTATCGAATTTACTACAGCAAATGTTATAGGTAACTCTGGAATAAATAAATAAATAATATAAATACATTGTACTCTCAATTATCTCTTTATGGAAAAAGCAATAAAATGATTATATAAAGATTTGCTTGTTTTACGTTTTCTTTACTTGACAAATATTTAACAATTGCAAATCAGAATTACAATTTTATAATACCCCAAATTTTCTTAAATCAATTTTGAAACAGCTTTTCTGGAATAATTTTTAATTCATGTTTAGGACTTCTTCTTAGGGCCAGATGGATGGAAGCTGCTCCGCCGGTATTTTTCAAGTCAACCCTCATGGCACACTTCAGCAGGAGGCTTTTTATTATAGTGACGTTTTGGTCGTGATTGGCGGTGATAACGCTGAAAATTAAATAATAAATAATAATAAAGAAATAAGTAAATAATAATAAAACATTTTTCAGAATGATGATCATTGATTGTTTATAAATCATAGACTTTCATAAAATTTTAATACAATGTATATACATATTGAATAATAAATATTCTGTTAGATAATTTAATGCTTACTACCTTTAGTAATAATGTCAATGATAGGTGCAAATTATTGTGATTGCAAGTATTGTGTTTAGCGGAAGAAAACAACATGAATTATTTCTATAACTGTCCTTTTATGTTCCAGTTAAATCTATGAACTAGATTCATTGCCTCAAAAACCAAACATGTAAAAGCTATAGAAATTGCAGTTAATAAATTAATTACTATATATATCTTTTTGAAATCACTTATTTTCATTTCTTATGAAACTGATCTACTGGTGCTCTTAAATTCAAAATTTCCTGTTTCATCTTGATGGCTTTATCAAAATCTTCTTTCTATAGTCTTATTGCTAATTCATTTATCTTTTTGCTCGATAATTTTAAGTATGGTTTGATTCTAACACTTCGGCATTAATTGTAAAAGTGAAATTATTGATTAATCATAGTGCATAGATTACAAAATAGTAAGCAGTTGTCTAAATGAACTGTTGATATGACCTATTGTTCATGAACATCCAGAGTACCTAATAAACATAGTAAAAAGACTTAACCATTTTCCTAACTTGCATTACTACTTGAAAAATGCTCACTTGTTTCTATTAAAAATGCCAGTGGCATATAGACATGTAGTCTATTTACTGAAACAGTGTCAACATAAATTTAAATATACTTGACTATAAGAATGAATAATAATAAGTTGAAAAGATAAACATGTACTCAAAAGAAAAAGAAAAAATTGAACGGAAGTGATTCTAATCCGGTACGACTCCTTCACCATTGCATCGGGCCATATTTTAGAGCCGTACAATAGGATGGATGTGATGACTAACATGAGCAGCCGTCACTTGCTCGCCTTTGGTCCACTCGTGTTCACCATGAGACGGCTCAGCTGTGCCATCTTTTTCACCGCTTTGTCCACTGCATACGTCAGGCTACGAAAGAAAGTAAGCTTCGTATCTAGTCTCAAAAACATAGCCTCCCTCCTCGTCCATACCTCTGTCTCTCCCACTTTCATGGTAAATAGGGGGTTTATCCGCTTGTCGGTGAAGGGCACGATCTCTATCTTGGCGGCTGCAAAGTCGACTCCGAGTTCCCGCATCCAACGCGAGATCTTTCGCATTGCCTGGTTGAGCAGATATTGTGCTCTTTCAAAGTTGCGCGCGATGATGACTAAAGCGACATCATCGACGTATGCTATTATGTACACCCCTTCCGACAGCCCGAGCCTTAGCAGGCTATCGTACATGATGTTCCAAAAATCTGAGCCAAAGATCGACCCCTGGGCCACGCTGGCGCTGAGATATTTCTCGCGTTGGCCTTCTGTATCGTATCGGAGGATACGATCCTTTAAGTAGTCTCGTATGACCCGAATGGGGTACTCTGGGACTCTGAACTCGTTCAACGCGTTGAAGATGTCTGGCCACCTGGTAGAGTTGAAGGCGTTCTTCACATCCAGCGTGACCAGGAGTGCAATGTTCCTCGCAAAATGATTTCCGATTCATGCCCTCTTGCACCGCTGTACTACCTCCCATATAGCGTCCACCGTGGATCCCTGTTTCCTGAAGCCATACTGGTTGTCAGCTAAATCGCCGGCAGCCCTCACAGCTATCTGTATTCGTGGTTTGAGCAACCTCTCGTAGAGCTTTCCTGCGTGATCCAACATGCACAGAGGCCTGTTGAACGACGGAAGTCGGGAATCACCTCGCTTACCTTTGCTGATCAGCACGAGATGCGGAACCTTACAGGGGGTGCCAAAGACACCCGCTTTCAGGCACGCGTTGTACATGTTCAGCAAGAGAGAGGGTACTCTGGCCGCGATGATCTTCAATATCTCAGCTGCTATCCCATCAGGCCCAGGCGCCTTTCCGCTCCGCATCATTTTGGCGGCGATCTGCAGCTTCCCGCTGGAGAATAGTGAAATCTCTCCCACTTCAGCGGTATCCTCCTGGTCCTGTCTTACCGGATGCGATCGGAACAGAGTGCCCACGATCCAGGGCATAGTGCTCTCGTCAAAAGGGTGATTCGGAATCGCGCAGAGTTTCTTGATCACGATGTTATAGCCCAAGCCTCACACGTCCCGATTTACATCCTCCGTCAAGTTCTTCCAGCACTGTGCCTTGCTCCGGTTGACTTCGCGTCGGAACCGTTTGCGCGCTACTTTGTGCTGCTCCAACCACATTTTTGCCCCCTTTCCGTTCCGCGTTCTCTGCGTTCTTCGTCTGAAGCGATTTTCTTCCGCTCTCAGTTGCGCGATTTCGTCGGTCCACCAGTGAGCTTGGCGTTTTCCACGTCGCGATCCCTTGCGCGGCATGGATGCGTCGCAGGATCGGTGAATGAGATCCATGGTCTCCTTCACTAGAATCTCCGCTTTGACCCTGCTCCCGGTGGCGTTCGCCGTCGCTAGATTTGGCTGTCCTTCAAGCAGTACCTTGTCTAGTACCTCCTGCCTGCGATTGGGATTTATCGCTCAGCCGAATGGTGATGTATTAGTGATCAAAAGACACGTCTGGAATCGTCCCAACATGCCCTACAATTCTGATTGTCAGCGTGTTCCCAACGTTGAGAACTATCAGGCCGAGGCTGGATGCCATCTCCATGATGGAGTTTTCTCTACTGTCCGTCTCTAGCATGCCCCACTCCAAACATCGCACATTGAAGTCGTCGGCGACCACGATTTTGCCTTGCATCTCGCGAATCGCGTCTTCCAGCTCGTCCAGACTCCGCCTGAATTCATCGATGGGAACGTTCGGGGTATAATAGCAGCTCACGTAAGTTACGTCTCTGCTTTTCATCTAAAAAAAGCCACTCCCGTCTCCGTGTTCGTCTACTCTGATGGTTTCTGGATTCGCGTAGACTAATGTATTGCCCAGGTTATCTCTAGCACGTCAGGCTTCTTCTCAATTATGTAATGAATCAGCAGACTGTTGGCTAAGCCGCTTGTGTGTAACCAATTGCAGGGTATGCTCCGACATCCACTTCATTATACGTCTCATAACTTCCGTCAGAAAACTCGGCGTTTTCGCTGTGTCCTTGACTGTAATAATTATTGCTATATCGTCTGCGTATCCTACGAGAATAACGCAGGGTATTTTTATGAGCTCCAGATGTTCATCGTACGTGATGTTCCAGATCTCTGATCCTAGCACTGAGCCCTGTGCGGCTCCAGCTGTCACCTCTTTTGTTCTCATTCCTTTTAAGGTTTCGTATATCAGTATCCTGTCCTTCAAATAGCTTCGCATTATCCGTAACAAGCATTGAGGGACTACGAACCGTCTCTTCATCGCATCTTAGGCATCTATCCACCTCAATGAGTTGAAGGCGTTTTTAACATCGAGTGTCACAAGAGTGCAAATTTTTTCCTCTCTTTCAGCTCTTTCCACTGCCTTCATTACCACATTCAGTGCGTCCACCGTCGATTTTCCTGGCCTGAAGCCGAACTGTCTCTCTGACAGGCCTACATGTGCCCCCACTACTCCTGTCAAACGTACCTTCAGGAGTTTTTCGAGGAACTTCCCCGCCGTATCTAGCATACACAGGGGCCTGTATGAGCTCGGTGAGCTAGGGTCTCCGTTGCCCTTGCTGAGAAGTACCAATCGCTGCATTTTCCACCTCCTGGGGAACAATCCTGCCATCAGGCATTTGTTGTACATGTCCAGGAGCAGCTGTGGACAAACACGAACTGCCACTTTTAGTGCTTCTGTTGGTAGCCCATCCGGGCCTGGTGACTTCTTATTCTAGAGCAGCTTAACGGCATACCTGAGCTCTTCCATACTGAAGAATGGGATATCCCCGATCTCACCAGTGTCATCTTCTCCCCGCAGTGGATGCGTGGGAAAGAGGGTGTCAACAATATTGTCCATCGTCGCCCCATCCTTTATGGCACATGGGCTCGTGGATCCCAGCTTCTGTATGATTACCTTATATGCTACCCAGGGGTTTTGGTTAATCTCCTCTCCCAGTACTTTCCATTTGCGTGCCTTACTACATTTTATTGCATATTTTAACCTTTTATGGCAGCTTTATAGTCTGCTGATTCTCTTGCTACATTCCTTGATCTCCTACCGGCCCTGGTGGTCTTTCTACGACACTGCACGTAGTGCCGCTTAAGTTCCACGATTTCCTCCGACCACCAGTATACTGGATTTTTTCCGTTAAACGGCCTCTTTCTTGGCATCGATGAATCGCATGCCCTGTGAAGAATGCTTATGGTAAAGGCAACAGATTCTTCTGCGTGTTTTTCTCTGTCGGGGTCCTACACTACGTTTCCTGCATTCCTGTTACCAACAACTACTGCGAAGACATCCTCGTTGAGTTTCGAGGTCTTCCATCCTAGCTGCCCCGCGTCCGCGGATCTTGACACTTGTCTCCAACCGTCATTAATTTCGAAGGCAATGTATTGATGGTCACTCGCCGTGTAGTCCTTCAGGACCGTCCAACCTTCGATTCTACTTACCAGTGTCTCTGATGCCAAGCTGATATCAACGATGGACCCTTTGCACCGTGGTCGCAGAAAAGTGGGCGTGTTTCCCTCGTTTAATACTGTTAGTCCAAGTCTGGCAGACATTTTCATTATTTGTCTACCTTTCACCTCCATTTGTGGTATCCCCCATGCAATAGTCTTGGCGTTGAGATCCCCTGCGAGAATGACAGATTCACCATGAATGCTCTGTATCTCATCTTCTATCTGTTCAAGTTTAGCTCGAAAGATCGCCCTGGGTTCGTTGGGGATAAGAAAACAGCTGAAGTAAGTGACTTCTCCACTTCTTACCCAGACGTATCCATCACCTGCCCTTTGGCCCTCTATCGGCACCTTTGCAGGATTTGCCACCCATATCGCTGCTGTCTCCAAGTTATCCGAGAACCAATTCTTATTTTCGGGATTTCTGTACTGCTCGCTTATAATAAGCAGATCGGTTTGTTTCTCCTTCTGTATGTAAGGAAGAAGCTCGTCGGCCAGTCTGCTTCTATGCATGTTTCCTTGTATTATCTTAATTGCCATTTTGTCGCTTTTGTGTTTTATTCTCCATTGCCTTCTGGAACACTTTACATTTATGTGTACCCGGAATGTGCTGTATTTTCTCTCCTTCCTCTCCTATCTCTGTGCATAGCACGCACTTTGCTTGTGCTTTAAATGCTGTTGCTTTGTGATCCGGTCTCCACATTTGTAGCATGATTTGGATCTGTCTAGTCATTTACAGCTACTGCTGACGTGTTCATAATTCAGACAACGGGAACAGCGTGTAATCGTTATATTTATTCTGATACGGGAGATCACCCATCCAATACGTACCTTCTCGGTTTCCAACAGTTTAACAGCTACTTTACTATCAGTTTTGACAATTGCCATACATTGACCTCTGGTGTTGACAGCGGTAATATGAATCTGGTAGTCTGCTTCTGCAATCTTCCTTAAGGCTTCCCTTACCTTTTCTTCTTCCGTCATCTCGTCTAGATCCCTGATTTTCAATGGGGTCGTTGGGCATAACTCCTTTACGGTTACGTCGTTGCCGTCACCAGCACTGATTGCAGTTCTAATAGTGCTACTGAAACCAGTCCTGTTATCGGTTTGTGTTCGACGTATTCTGTGAATTACGGTCCTCCAACTTGACGTTTGTCCTAAGCTTTTTAACGACATCTGCGCTAGTGCTTCCAGTCGGTTTCTGTACCAGTATCGCCTTCTTCTTCGTGTTACCACTTATCGTCTTCCTGTTTTTCTTCTTCTTTTTGTTCTCCTTGGCTGCTCGGTCGGTAGTTTGTGACCTAACAGGGTATGCTTGTTCACCCTTTTTTTTTACAGCCAGCTCCCGCCTTTCTCTTCTGCCTAGTACTTTCCGATACCCATCAGCGTCCTCAATGTTATCTCTCAGCTTGAATTTGCTTTTCTTGTCTTCCCTTGTTCTTTCGGTTTGATCCTCCGGTGTTACGGTACCCCGATCCCTCTTCTGTGATATGGGGGTTACCGCGTCTTTGGCGATTGATGGTTTTCTCTGTTTCTTCATCAATGTCTTTTGTAGTTCTGTTCCTCCATCCGCACCAATGTTTCCAATTTCGTTTGAGAGCTTCCTTTGCTTTCTTTATAAGTTCTCTCAGTTCGCGTTTAAGCTTCGGGTATGCCTTCACAGATGTATTCTCTATGAGCTCGTTCAGGTAATCCCTCACTATATTGAGCTGCTCTTCATCCCTCACTTCGTTCTGGGCCACTTTTTCTTTTAGAGCGTTTGCCGAGAGCACTTTCGTATTTACCGGTGTATCTTGTGAAACTGTGGGAAACGTCCCTGCGGTGTTATGTTTCTCTTTAGTAATCTGCTGGTTGCTCGAGTTACTTATCGCTACGGTTAAGTCAGTTTCAGAACTCGGCAGTGCATCACTCCTCTGTTCTTCTTGGTACCCAGCACTCGTCGCGCCTTCCTCATCTATTTCCATCCCCCCTCCTGTAATGAAAGATCCATATTCTGTTTCGTACTCTAAAGTACGGGGCCGTCTCCACTCGCGGTTGCCTAGGTAAGTTGGGGGGGGGGGGGGTGATCACGCTCGCAGCTACCCCATGACTACGAGCGCTTTCGACTATGGGATGGGAAGAGAACATCCGCCCGAGTCATGCACCTTTTCTCCATCATCGGCATTCCCCACACTCCCTGGGAGCGGCGTGTGAACGCCGGGAGCTACCACACAGGCGTGCACTGCACTGATCATCAATACATCCCTTGCGGGCAGTGTTACAGCACCTGCTACGCCCCATGACCCGTGAGTAAACTGCTTCTTAGTTTGAGTAAGCTCCCTCACCCGCCACAGTCCTATAAGATAAAAGGTACTGCGCGTCGAAAAGGTCTTGCAGTTCAACAACAACAACAACAACAACACCAACAACAATATGAACAAGAACAACAACACCAACAACAACAACAACAACAACAAAGCCCCGTGTGAATGACTCAATCGCCCCAGCCTTTTCGCCTTTCTTGAGGTCGACGAGCCTGGACCGACAATACCCACCAAACTCCCGCCCCCCCCCCCCCCCCCCCACAGGACCGGTCCGGTATCCGCGTTAGCATTACTTCAGGCTGGTCCTTAGTCATTCGCGATCGCGGTCTTCCTTTTTCTACTCGTTATTGACTACGCTCTATTCAAATAAAAATCAAATTCAAAACGCTATTCTGTCGGTACTATTGTTGGCATTAAAAACCCGTAAACCCTAAACCCGTTAACCTTAGACCCATAAACCCTAACCCCATAAAGACCCATAATAAATCATAAATCTATTCACGATAAACCCATAAAAGTCCATAATATACCCTAAACCCATAAACCCTGAGCTTATAGACCCTAAACCTCTAAACCATAAGTCCATAAGCCATAAACCCATGAACCCTAAGCTCGCAAATCCTGAACCTGTAAACCCTAAATCCATGAACCCTAAACCCATGAACCATAAGCTCGCAAACCCTGAACCCGTAAACCCTAAACCCATGAACCCTAATCTTGTGAACCTTAAACCCGTAATCCCTAAACCCGTGAACCCTAAACCCATTACCCCTATATCATGGGTCATCTACGAGACCCTCTCGTTTCTTCAGTCGCAGTATCTTCTCGACGAAAGTAGCTACTTTGTTACATTTCTTCTCGTTTTCTATCATTGTGTTGACAATGTTGCTCGGTGTGATGTCACCTACGTCTCTTTCTAGTACCGATCTGTCTTGTTACCACCTGTCGCATTGGACGAACGTGTGCCAGGGATCATCCCTTATGTGTCTGCAGTGTAAACAGGTCGCATCTCTTACCTTTCCTAGTTTCTCCAAGAACGATCTGAAATAGCCGTGGCCAGTGAGGAACTGCGTCACGTAGAAGTTGACCTCTCCGTGTTCGCGGTTGATCTATGGCTCGACCTTCTTGATGAGTACTCTAGTCCATTCCGCGTCTTTACTGGTCTCGTATATTTCTTGCCAGTCGTTCATTGTTTTCTTTCGTTCTTCGCGTTTCGTTGCCAATCGATCGTTCTCCGCTATTTAAGGTAGTTTCTTCGTCGTTCCTGGGCGAGTAGGTCGATCGGGATCACTCCTGCGACGACCAGCACCGAAGTCTCGGATACCGTGCGATATGCGCACGCTACACGAAGCGCCCCTGCTCGTTGAACGGTGGCAACCCTTTTTCCATACCAATCTTTGTCTAGTATGTTGCCCCATATCTCCGCACCATACAGTAGAATAGAGTGTATGACGGACATTAGTAGACGTCACTTGTTCATTCTTGGACCCCCAATGTTGGCCATCAACCTGGTCAGTGCTAATGTCTGTCTAGTGGCTTTCTCTGCTGCTTGCAACAAATGGGTTGCGAAGTTCATCTTAGAGTCCAGGTGCACTCCTAGGTATTTGATGGAATCTTTCGTCTGGATCTCCAGGTCGCCTATTTTCATTGTTTGTATGTTGTCGAAGGTCATCTTTTGCTTTCTGGTGTGAAAAGAAAGACCATGTCTGTCTTTTCAACGTTTAGGTCAAGACCGTGTTCTCTCATGAGTGGATTTTCGCCATGACTTCGTCTAGCTTTCTCTGGGCTTCTTCCTTGGTCTTTGCGGTTATGACAACTGTAATGTCTTTCCATTTTGCCGAGTTGAAAGTGTTTTTCACATCCAGAGTTGCCACGAATATGAGCCCTTTTGAATATTGTGTATTCTTTTGTTCGGCGTCAAAAGTCTTCATTACCTCTTGTACCGCATCAGCAGTTGAGTGGCCCTGTCGGAAACCGAATTGCCGAGGGGAAAGATCTCCGGCAGCTCGTATTGCTTGCTGTAAGCGTGTCTTTAAGAGCTTCTCTAGAAGCTTTCCTTCCGTATCTAGCATGCACAAAGGTCTGTCACCAGACCCTCTGTCAGGGTCACCTTTGCCTTTTGAAGTCAGCACAAGTCTTTGGATCTTCCACTGATTGTAGAAGGTACCCGTGCAGAGGGACTTGTTGTACATGTCGAGTAGGAGCTTTGGGCGCTCTTCCGTTACTAGTTTCAGAACCTCGGCGGGATTGCTATCCGGTCCTGGTGCTTTTTTGTTCTTCATAGACTTAGCCGCCACTTTGAGTTCTGCCTCTGTGAAGAGAGGTATGTCCTCAGATCTTATAGTCTCAGTGTCTATAATTCTTTTCTCATGGTCCGGGAAGAGATCGTCCACTATCCGGTCTATCACTTCTGGCTCCCTTGGTTCGAGAGCTGAGAAACCGTTCAGCTTTCCTGCCGCAATTTTGTAGCCGAGGCCCCATGGGTCAGAATCAATCTCTCGACAAAGTTCTTTTGAGAATCTTATTTTGGTATCCCGGATGAGCTGTCCAAGTAGCTTTTTAGCTGCTTTGTGACCGACGTTTTGAGTTGCAAACTCGATCGCATGATTCTTCTTTAGAGCTCGTTGAGCCAGTCTCCTAAGCTTAAAGCACTCTTTCCTCTGAGGTGCAATGTCCAGTGTCCACCAGTATACCGGCTGTTTGTTATTCCGCATATGCCGCTTCCGTGGCATCGATGCCTCGCAGACATTTTGCAGGAGCCGCATCGTGGCTTCTGCGTACTCCTGGGCATTCGATGTTTCGTCGTCTGGTCTTTGACCTGTTCTAATGGCTTTTAATAGTTTCTCCTTGTCGACCTTAAAGAGATTCCACCGTGGTAAGTGTCGTACTCTCGTTACATATTCTTTTCGGCGGTCAGTTATGCTGAACTGTATGTACAAGTGATCACTGTAGGTATACATTTCACTGTCGTCGGCATCGTCGATTACTTTCCAATCTTTAAGTCTTCCTGCGATATCTTGCATGATGAAGGTGATATCCGGCGTCGTTTCTTTTTGGTTCGCTCTTCTATATGTCGTGGTTCCGTCATTGAGGCACACAAGGCCCAGTCGCGCGGTCATGTCCATGATATGATCTCCTCTCGAGTCAGCTTCGGTGGATCCCCACTCCGGTGATTTGGAGTTGAAATCCCCACCCACTACAGTGGCGCCGTTTATCTCTCTAGGGGCATCCTTTAGTTCCTGTAGCTTTTGACAGAAATCGCCAATATTGTCACGGGGGGTGAAGTAGCAGCTTGCGTACGTGATACCGCCAGTTTCCATCCATACAAAGGCACTGCCAGATCCGTGTCTGGAGACTGGTGTGCGCGCGGAGTTGGGTATCCTCACCGCTGCCCCTTTACCGTAGTTAGAAAACCAGGTGCCTTTTCGTTTCCGAAAGTTACCTTGCTCGCTGATGAGCAGGATATCGATATCTCTTTTGCGGATGTCGTGTACAAGTAGACTACTCACCGCTGGGCTTAAATGTATATTGCACTGCAGTACTTTTATCATCGTTCCGGTCTTTTGGGTTTTCGCGCTTCTGTGATTATGATTTAATTTTCCTATATCTACTTTTATGTCCTGACATGCCATGCATTTTAATATAGTGGCCTTACAGTATTTCAAGGTGTGGCCAGCTTGATAACATTTAAAGCATTGCCCTGTCCAGTATGGCCCTTGGCAAGTATTTGCTCGGTGGCCGAAGCATAAACATCTTAAGCAACGCTTAGTCATTTCACAATTTTTGAGGCAACACCGGAAGGGCCCTACCTCCAAGTGTCCGGTGCTGAGGAGTGTTGCAGCGTCTTAAGCCGTCACATTGACAAAGGCCTGTTCTTTGGAGTTTGGGTTCGATATGATGATCTTAGTACCCGCTTCAGGACGAGGAAGCACCTTCCTGACTGCCTCTTGTACCAGGCTCTCATCGATACCGCTGTTAAGGTCCATGATTTTGACCGTTATGTGCGGTTTCAGCGTTCTGACATCTCCAATGTTCTTTACTTGTTCCCGAAAAAAAAATCCAAAGCGAGCGATACCATACATAATTTAAAAATAGATAATGCTAAGATTAAGGATAAAATTGATATGGCTAAAGTTATGAATAACTAGTTTTGCGAAATAGGTCAGAAACTAAGTAAATAGATCATTAAATCGAATGAATCTGAGTTAACCATGCCAAATATGAATGAGAATTCCATTTTTATAAATCCAACGAGTTCTCGTGAGGTAACAAATGTAATAAATATGCTGAAATTGAAAAATCGAGGTACTGACAAAATTAATGCCAAAAAATTGAAAATAATTTGTTACCATATTACTGAACCACTAGTACATTTAATAAATTCATGTGTTGAGCAAGCTACTTGGCCGGATGCTCTAAAAAAACGGAAATTGTACCTATATACAAATCTGGAGAAACATCTAATGTTTCAAATTATAGGCCGACTTCATTAATATCAAATGTTGTTAAAATTTTCGTGAGAGTACTATATAACAGAATATAGGACTTTGTCAAAAAGAAATAGGCAGGTGCTGGATTTACTTTCAAGTTATCTAATAATAGGTAACAAAAAGTTAAAATAAATGACAGTGAGATTGATTATTTAAAAATATCCAACTCTCGTACCCCGCCGTCCATGAATACCTATTAGTATTCATGGACTTCTTCACGTGCTCTGTCCACGTTCCAGCGTATCCTCATTCCCAAGGCAAATTCGAAAAAGATTAAAAAGGAGGGAAGATCTTCGTATGCTTCGGAATGCCGCAGACATTCTACTCTGATAATGGAACGGGATTTAAAAACAAGATAGTGGACCGATTCCTAGAAGCATATGGAATCGTGTATACGACGATACCATTGTATGATGTGCAAGCAAATCCCGTAGAGCAAGTAAGCTGCACTTTCAAGACAATGATCAGGTCGAACATAGAGAAGAACCATAGTACTTGGGATTTACATATCCCCGAACTAGTGCAAGAATCTATAGAATTGTCATTAGCTTTTCCAAATTTCGGACGCAACCCCGTACCTCCAAGTACGTTGCGGCGGCAAGAAGAAGTCGCCGAAGCGCAAGAGGCAGAAATAACTGCTTTGGAGAATTGGAATGAGCGCATGAATAAACTGCGTGAAGTGCGAGATTTAGCAGCGGAAATGCAGAAAAAGCGCAAGAACCCTAAGCTAAGTATTATAATAGCAAGCTGCGAGACGCGCAATTTCCTGTTGGCGAGAAAGTATTGCAATGTAATATCATTCTTTGATGTGTGCCACAAGTAATTACTGCTCAATAGGCCCCTAAATATACTGGGCCATACATGATTTCCGAAAAATAAGGTTACATCACCTACCAGTTGACTGAAAAATTTGGAAACAAGATGAAACCAATATTTGCAAAAGATTTGTGACCGTACTTTGATGACGATGCATTGTCTTCCGAATCTGAAGATGATTCTGTAACAGAAACTTCGAAGGACCACGAGGAACCATTTAACTTCGAGCCTCAACCAGTCGAGTCGCGACCGAACAATTTGCCTTTAGTAGTAGGTAAAAATAATGGTATCCAGCGTCAAATACCTGTGGCATTCAAACATAAGACTAAGATCGTGTAGAATATAGTATTTCTTTTGCGGTAAATCTTGTGTCATACTTGACTAGATCTATCTCCATGTAATGTATGCTCCTTCAGTATAGTAATCTATCGAGAGTTTTTAGTGGTAAAAACCCCGTTATACAATATTTCTTTTAATAATTTATAAACTTTATATAAATTTTATTTTCCTCTTATTACTAATTCTCCAGTATCAATACACATTACAAATAATTTTTTACTCTCAGAATTGACATCAATTTCATTTTTGCTTAAATGTTCATTCCAAACTAATTTTTATTTCTGATTAACTTATCAGTATGTTCACTAACAGATTTTCTTTGTACTGCAATTAAATTCGTAACATTAATTTTTTGAATCTGAATACATTTATTTGAAAAACTGTTTAATGATTTATGTACCTCTGACTTTCTCTAAATTTCTAGACATCATTTATAGACTTCACTTTAGATTTTCTTTACTTTTAGATGCATACGCTCATCATTTAACTTTTGAATTTTGATGTCATTTGTTGGTATTGTTTTTAGAATATTTGTGAAACCTAATTCTTTAGCTTTTTCAGCTGTAGTAATTACAGTTATCTGTATATACGCTATCAGGTTTCTTGATAACATGTCTGTATTTGTATGTTGCTTACAAGGTTTCTATATTATGTCATTGTCATAATCTCATAATTTTAATCGCCACTTTTGAACTCTGCCATTATTATCGGCTGACTTTAATGACAGTAATTGTTTATGGTGTGATACTATTGTGAATAAGTATGATAATTTTTCTCTGCAGCTTTCGAAACTCTGGAAGCACATATAATTGGGTTATCTTGCTGTGATAAAATGGCGCCACAGTTACCTAACTCGCATCTGAGGTGTCATCCTTGACTACACCTTTTCCCATGTAATTGATGCTCATTTAGTATAATGATACATCGAGAGCATTTAGTGGTAAAAACCCCGTTATACCATATTGAATGTCGGTTTCACTCAAAATTTGGCGGGAGGCGATTGTTTCACACCTAGAAATTAACTAATTTGAAGCATTGGATATCTATTGCATACGAAATCCGCAAAAACTATTTTTATCGTTCACTTTTAAGCTTATGGCATAAGATGAGGCATACTTGATTATGTGTGACATTATAAATTATTTACAAACATTTAAACATTCTTGAATATGTTTAAAGTGAGTACAATAATCAATATTAATAATTATTAATACGAGGGTAGTTCAATAAGTCTTTAGAATAATGTATAAAAACAATTTTTTTTGGGTAAATTTTTTTTTATTTTTCAACATAATCTCCTTGGAGCTCTATACACTTGGTCAATCGCTTTTTAAGTTTTTTTAATCCTTCAGAAAAGTGCGTTTTCGGAAGTTCCTCAAAATAAGCACTTACAGAGGCAATGACGTCTTCGTTGTCCGTAAATCTCTGTCCACCGAGCCATTTTTTCAAGTTTGGAAATAAGAAAAAGTCACTGGGGGCTAAATCTGGTGAATACGGTGGGTGTTCGACCAATTCGAATTTTAGTTCTTCAATTTTAGCCATTGAAACGAAGCATGTGTGAACTCGGGCGTTGTCGTGATGAAAGAGAATTTTTTTTCTCGCCAAATGTGGTCGTTTTTTTTAATTTCTTCTTTCAGCTGCTCTAATAATGATGCATAATACTCACCAGTAATTGTTTTACCCTTTTCCAAGTAGTCAATAAGTATAATTCCACGTGCATCCCAAAAAACTGTAGCCATAACCTTACCAGCTGACTTTACGGTCTTTGCCTTCTTTGGAGCTGGTTCGCCTGTGGAAATCCACTGTTTGGATTGTTCCTTTGTCTCAGGAGTGTAGTGGTGTATCCATGTTTCATCCACAGTCACAAATCGACGAAAAAATTCCTCAGGATTCCGACTTATGCGCGCCAAAAGAGCCTCAGAGGCGACCACTCTATTGCGTTTATTCTCAGCTGAGAGCAAACGCGGCACCCATCTTGCCGATAGCTTTTTCATGCCTAATTTTTCATGTAGAATTGACACAACTGCACCTATAGATATCCTTGTGGCCTCAGCTAACTCACGCACTTTTAATCTTCTATCCTTCAACACCATATCGTGGATTTTATTGATGATTTCGGGAGTAGTTGCTTCTACGGGCCTTCCTGAACGTGGTTCGTCACTTATTGATGTACGACCACGCTTAAATTCATTTACCCAGTTATAAACCGTTGCTAAGGCAGGGACAGATGTGCCATGAACTGAGTCCAATTCATTTTTTATCTCATATGGAGTTAAACCCTTTAAATGAAAATGTTTAATTACCGCTCTGAACTCGTTTTTTTCCATTTTTCTTAACAAGCAATTTTTTTTTTCAATTGGTTATAAAAACACGTAAACTCAGAAGATGTGGACTGTGACTGCACCATATATCTAGTCGGGAGTGGTGCTGACTGAAAACAGATGATTTGGAGCGATTCGCGCGACATCTGTTGGTCATTCTAAAGACTTATTGAACTACCCTCGTATTATAAAAATCCACATTGAATGTCGATTTCACTAAAAATTTGGCGGGAATCTATTTTTATCGTTCCTTTTTTAGCTTACAGCATAATATGGGGAGAATTGATCATATGTGACAATAATGGACCAAAAATTATGGGAGTATGAACCGGAAGTATCTGAAAAATTAACCGGAAGCGATTTTTTACAGGTTGAAATTAGCTAACTTGAATTATTCGAAATCGGTTTTACTCAAAATCCACGGGAACCGTTTTTTATCGTTCATTATTAAGCTTGCAGCATAAGATGGAAGGTATTTGATGATGTCTGAAATAATAACGTATTGAAAGCTATACGGGTGTGAATGATACGTATTGTGGTAGTTTGCAGGATTGGGCTGGTGATGGGTGTCACAAAATGAGGCACTTGCTGCATGGTGCAATAACAATATATTTATAACCAAACAAACAAGCAACTACAGTATCAAATAAGCAATAACAGGTGTTGGTGTGGCAAGGCGATTTGTAAGGTGGTCGCAACATCTCTGCTGTAAGCAACGAGCGAGAGACGCGCCGATTCCCGCAGCGCGGAAATCAGTGTAATGCGAATATGTAGTGCACGTGTAAGTATTAGTGCGTGTGCGTATGATTAGCAATTATAAGCGAAGAGCATAGCGGAGCACGAATTCTATTTATAAAATAGGAGAGTGGAAAGGTAGTAAGATTTGGTATTGGTCTTTACAGGTGTCAATCAATTAGTCAGAGCGGCTGTAAAGTGTACGAATATATGCGTGTATACAAGTATGCGTTAATAGTACCGTGAATCTCAAAAAGTGAACCTGAAGGTCATCAAACATAAGCCGAAAGCGATTTTTTCACATGCAGAAATTAACCAATTTGAAACATGGCATATCAATCTCACTCCGCGTGAACTGTTTTTATCCGAAATCCGCGGGAACTGTTTTTATCGTTCATTTTTAAGCGTATAGCATAAGATAGGGCATAATTGATCATGTATGATATTATATATTGTTTTCAAATAGTTAAACATTCTTGAATTTTTTTAAGATACTTACAAGTAATAATAATAAGAATTATTAATATTACAAAAATCCACATTGGATGTGGGTTTCACACAAAATTTGGAGGAAACCGTTTTTTGTAGTTTATTTTTAAGCTTAGAACATAAGATTAATATTATAAAAGACCATCTTGAAAATATCCGCATACAACTTACTCAGACCATTTTTTATCTTTTATTTTTTTAGCTGATAACATGGGGGTAGAAATCTGTCACTATGTGTAGTGTAGGAGTAGACTAAAAGCTATGTGTATATTACCGGAACTGCTTCCGGAATAAATCGGAAGTATTTATATTTTCAATTTTAAAAGTTAAAAGAATAAAATTGTGGGCATTTTTTTCATTGATAATCGACTTTAATAATTTTGTATCATTGATTGTTGGGTGTATATCATTGCGTAGGTGTTTGGAGGAAAAGTATTACTTTCGGTGCAGGTGTGGGGAAAAAGTATTTTTGTCCCACCTGCACCTGTGAAAGTACGCTTTTTCGTGCATGTATTGCGGGCGGAAAGTGGCTCTTTTCCGTTCTAGGGTCGGAAAGTGAGCCCTAGGGCGGAAATGGAAACACTTTCCCGCCCTAGTGCTTTTAATACTACTGTCCCGCCCTTGGGCTTCTTTCTCGCCCTTGAGCAGAAAATATAGCTACTTTCCGCCGTTTATTACATGCACTCTGAAGCGAACTTCCGGTGCAGGTATAGGATAAAAAATATTGTGTGTATCATGGGCGGATTGAAGGCGATCCTGACGAGTGTGATTACCACCCTCGCTTTGTTCGGGTGGTAACTTTCACACTCGTCAGCTATTGCCTTCTTTTCGCCCTTGATACACAATATACTATAGTACTTACTATATAAAAGTTTATTACGGAATAGCGAGTTGTATATAGAAATTGTTAATTAAAAACAGCACAAGATTCGGTTTTCTGTTAATGTTAAGGTCGATTTTTGATTTAAAAATAGTACATTGTGTACCAAGGGCAGTAAGTGGGCTTTTATAGACCGAGTACTGCAATCACACCAGGTCAAAAAGCCCACTTAGCTATTGGTGCACACCGTATTTTATGTAACCCATTTATGGATTTTTTTAGGGATATATTTCTAGATACTTTACAGAATGCTTCTAGAGATACATTGTGTACTACTTTGTAGCACTGTAATAAAAATTCGTGCGGAATCGAACCGAGTGACGAAATTGGCAAAGAAAACATACACCGCATCTACAGGGAAGCTGCTGTTGTATATTTTACTAAAGAATAAATTTTCCACACATAATTTCAAAATAATCATTGTTGAATGTTAAGCGAAAGCGCTTGGACCCGTTATCAATCACGTACGAGTTCTCGATCATAACGATAAATAATATGTTTTTACTACTTTCTTGAGTATGAGGTATAAATTTTTTTTTAATACATGGTGTAGATGTCTGTATTACTGCGGATGCCCTATAATAATTTCTCAAATTACTTTAACATTTATAATGCATGAGTATTGGATAATAATTGATAGCAATCTTATTTTTAATTATTTATCGAAATTTGAAATTGATAGTTTCATGAAAGCATAAGTTATCTGACATGGTGCTCGAAAATACCTTCTCGAAAAACGTTTATATTTTTATTATCAATTTATTAAACTAGACTTTATTTTATTGGAAAGAAGAGTAAACAGTTGCTTCCTTCCCGTTTTTAAATTTTATTAGTCAAAGCCGTATTTGGCACAGCAGTTTCTACTATGTAAGTATATTACTGCGGATTTTTATTGAACATAACCCCTCTATTTAAGAATTGTTAATTATGTGTATACAATTAAGGTATGCTCTGTATTGTTGAAAATATAATTAAGAATGGCGTCAAAAAAGTATTAGTACGTACTATATAAAAGTTTATTACGGAAAAGCGAGTTGTATATAGAGATTATTAATTAAAAAATGCAACAAGTTTCAAACTGTTTAGCGATGTATACTTTCAAAACCATGATTTTTAAAAAGTAAAAGTAGTTCTCCGCATATAATATTGATGTAACTTATTAAAAGTGAATTTAAAAATTCATCCTAAAATTATAAAAAATTAAAGTAGTTTTTAATTGATTATACATTTTACAAAGCATTTCACATGGTACAAGTTCCACAAAGTTCTCCGCATACAATATTGATGAAACTTATTAAAAGTAAACTCGAAGATTCATTCTTATTAAAGAATATAAATTTTGTTTTAAGATGAACCTTTGAACCCGGTTCTAATAAGATTCTTCAAAATTGTATGCAAACAACTACATTAACTAAACATGAAGGTTTTAAAATGATCCATCAATTAATAGTTTGGGATTTGTATTATATTAGATACTTTTCAAGGTCTGTACTTATAAAATTTAATGCATTTAAAATTCAAATCCGAAAAGCAAACACAAGTTAAAACAAACAGTAACCCTTTAATGCCGAGACAGTCGTCCACGATCGCCCACCTTCAAGCTCCATAAAAAATCAATAATAGATAAAGTAACATCTCTAGCAGTTTAATCTCATACTTTGTGATATACTTGAGCAATTGTTACCCGTAAAGCAGAAAAAAATGTTTTTTTTTATACCCAAAAAACTGTATTGAATTGAAGTCTTACAGAAAAATTACCAAAAAAGCCCTGGGGCGTCCTAAGTGACCGTTTAATTAACAATTTCTATTGCTACGTCGTGCGTAAGCAATAAATGGCGCGAAGTTAATATGAAATTAAACCGCGTTCGCCTCTGGTTTTGGTCAATACTTTCGTAATTTACCTGGGAGTTGAGGCTTTAGCAAAAGCAGGATAGCGAAGATGATATTCAATATGATTGTAGTGAAAATAGGAAGTGCGAGTTTACAATAGGATTACAAAGGCTTAGCAAGGTAATTTGGGGCTTACGGTGTGTGAGTGTGTAGGCCTTGGTTCCTTGTAGGCGGGCCGGTTGACCTATGCTGCGCTGCGGGCGGTGTCGTACTCGAGATGATGGCGGGAGATATGAATAGGACCGCAGATCCAGTGAATAAATAAGCGCGAGCAAATAAGTTTAAGAACAGATTTATTATGTTAGAAGTACAAAGTTAAGTATAAGAGCGTATCCCTTTTACAAGTGAGAAGTCAAATAACAACAAATAACAAAGGTGCGTACGTGCTTACGGCTCAAAGTTCGAATGCAGAAGGCTGACGCGCCCTGGAGGGCCCGTGTCTTATATACCCATGCGGGGATCGCATGCTTAGCCTAAATAAGGAATTAATTATGCGTCATAGAAGGGGAGCGACTGAGGTGAGTGGTCGCGGAGGGGAGTTAGGTAAACTTGGGGTGGATGAGTGTGATATTCTGGGGTACGAGGTTGGTAAGGTAGGATACTAGTTGTATAGCGTACGTCGATAAGTAGGATACAATATGGTAAGATACGTATAGCTTGACGACGAGATGGTGAGCGTGAGTCGATATGCTGGACGTAACAGGCCCGCCCCTGCAGACTCGCGTCGCCAGTGCGATGCAATTTGAGGTATAGTTTGCTTGCCCCTGCAAGAGGTCCTGAGTTCGAATTTCTGCTTTTTACTAGGATCGTCTTGCTGATGATTGGTTGGCGTGTTTGTTTTCTGCGCTGCAATGTTGAGGAGCCCGTCTTCCTTGTGTAGGGCAAGGTTTTAAAACATTTGGCCGAAAATATAGTTCGTAATTGTTACATATATGAGGTAATATGGCCTTCTTTGTTTATTTGCCATTACAAGTGAGTTGCTTTTATGCAGATTCTTATATGTTTTCTTATGGATGTTGTAACGGTCCAGAGATTTTGATTTTGAATTGGTATAAAAACGCGGTTCGCGTTCTAGACCCGACAGATGATAGTTTCATTATCCGGATATTTTAGCTTTGGACCTTCAGAACTCAGGCGAATTATGGCACCCGATTTCGAGATCCGTTCCCTAAGTCCCCTTCTCGATTCTCCACGATTCTCATCCTGCAAATCGTGGGAAGAAAAAGGGAATATTTTTCGGCCGCGCTCGATCGTCTAGGTGAGTTAGGGCACCAAAGACTCTCATACGTCTGACCGGGATTAGTAAATACGCTCGACGTACGCATCGGCGTAATGCGATGCGTACGGAGCGTTGTTAGTAGATATTTCTTTGTTATTGTGTCCAAAGGAAAGCGATGAGGCCATGTGATTGCGTTAAGCAATTTCTTTTATTTTGAAAAAGAAAACAAAATCACATAATTAAATTTAATTTTATTTAAGTGTTAATAGCTCATTTTGTGCTGTACATATCAGAGTATCAGGTGTACCGACCATGAGAGAGGTAGCTGAATCTTGTTTTCCCCTTTTTTAGCTCACCGTGAAGCGGGAGCTTGGCTTGCTCAACTCGCGGTAGACAGAGCGGATTGTCCTGTCAGCCTTACAAGGAGCAGAGTCCCCTGAGCCTCAGCGCACCCGACCTTTTATAGGCCGAGCGGTGCTATCTATCTCCCTCATGCTTTGCACTCAGTACATGCGCGTGCGCACAGCGCCGCAGCGTTCGATCGCCGTTCGATCCACGCGCCACTGATCGCCCGCCTGCGCTCCGCGCTGATGAGAATATGCCGCGCGTCGGTACATTACCATCGGTTGCGCGCTGATGCCCGCTTACCGATTGACTTTATTTATGGATCAATTGATACGCGAAACGCGTCTATTCAAAATTTTAAATAGACGTACGTCTTGGGCGTTACAAGGTGTATAAGCTGCAACACGGTTCGTATGTAGTGGAGATGTAGTCGTTGCTTGATGGGAGGTTTTTTTTTTTTGTTTCGAGGAAGGTTAAGGAGTGGTTTGAAGGTCATGTGAAGTTATAGGTTAAACATGCTCTTGTTAAATTCAGGGTCATACTGGTTACAACCGTTGTAACGCGTGTAATGCGTGTAAACCCAGTTTGTTAATTCACACGACGGGTTTGTAGCTGTTGGTACATTGATAGCCTTATTTGCTCTAAGGGAGTGATTATTTAACTTGAAATAACCATTCTTTTATGTTCGATTCAACTCCGTTAGTGCATTATACATAGATTGGCTATAATTTCGAAATTGAAGTCTAATTGGGTACGTCAGACAGAGAGAGAAAGAAAAATTATTTTGAATTGTGATGCCTGTGAAGTAGAAGTAGAGATGAGTGTAAGTAAATTTTAATAAGCTTAAATATGTTTGTTAATAAAGAAAACTCGAGGTTCGATGACAATTTTAATAATCTTGGCTTTATATATATGAGTAAACTCTATGTTAGTGTGTATTTATAATTTTTGTTTACTAGGTTACTCGCAATGTTGCTTGTGAAGTTAGGACAATCCCACTTGTTTTTATATGTGTACCTTATGTGCCGTTATGTATAATTATTTAGTGCGTAATTTTTGAGGACATAAGTGCTTAGACATCGTTGTTGGAATGTGTGTAAAAGAGGTTAGCTAAGTTACAAGTAATTTCCAAATTTCCGATGTTTTAGACAGGTCTTAATATATATATTTTAAGAAACTTGGTGTCACCTCTTCATTAGGGCTAGTTTCTTGGTCGTAGTTCTGTCTGTTTTCTTCGTCCTTGAATCTGCTTAGGGTGAAAACTTCGGGAGTGTTTCTTGCGTGGCTTGTGCTCCTCCTCTTTTTACGTTTAGGGAAAGCATTCGTAGAGCTCGTGGTTTAATGGCTTCCTTCGTCTTCCTGTGCCCCTGCTACTATTTTGGGCCGCATGAACGTGGGGCGAGACGGCCCCGTGAGAGATCCAAAGGGTAGATATGCTCTTTGCTTCTGATTTTTTTTTGTTTGTTGATTTTCTTTTTGTTTTGGTGTTAGTTTATTAGTGTGTGACTCTTTTTGTTTCGAGATTAAGTGTTCGTGTGTGTGCTGATATTTATTTATTTATTATTTATTCATAGATACATATAGTGCGTCGCTAAATATTCGATGAAAATGTAGTGCGATGCTGCATAGTGGCATTGTGTGCTAGAATTTAAAAAAACATCACCCTAGCTTCCGCTGGGCCATCGCATAATGGACATAAATTTATTTGCAATTCTCGTTGGTGTTGAGCATTGGTGCATTCCATAGCTGTAGTGAAGATGTCACGACTCCTGTACCTAAAAAATTTCATCGCGCACTCTGAACATCCTCTCCAGACGGGAAGTTCTTCTCTACATATTTCGCATACGCCGTATGTGGCTTTGTTGGCGAAGCCCTCGCCTCCGAATTGCTGTGATTGCAAGAGGTGACCGTAGGTGACTCCTCTGCTCTCGTTCTCGGCTTCTCTGAGTTCTGCTGCATATATGGCATTGCGTACTCTTCTACCTTGCTCTCGTAGTTGAGCCAGGCGGTACTGGCGCAAGATTTCCTCCGGAATGTCGTCTTCAAAAGGTTCCTCGTAGATGTGGTCGTCTTCTTCGTCTGAATCGTAGGTCGTCTCGCTGAAGTCTGGATGCTGGTTGAGGTCATTTGCGCTTCTAAGTATCCTGCAGCTAAGCTGGATTGCTTCGAGAGCCGATGCCGCTGCCTCCCTGATAAAAACGCTGAAGTAATAAGCGATATACGCTATGAAACTGATTTGTCCTTGCCGGGACAATTCCCGGCCTTCCCGTTTTGCGGCAAATATGGCCATCGCTTCCCTGACAAACTTATTTAACGGCATTGTAGCTTAACTTCCAATAGTATGTCGTCGAGGAGTGGTTGCTGCCGATGTTGAGGCTGTGAGGGTCTGCGGTCGAATGCTCTGCCGTGTACCTCTGCTGCGTCGCTGGAAAATTTTTCGGTTTTCTTTGAGGCGAGGAGAAGTGGAAGGTAAGGGAAGGTAGTAGCTTAAGTGTTTTTTTTGTTTTCTCTCCGCTCATCTCGTGGCGCCTTGGTGGTTCCGCTGGTCAAACTTCTTATTATTTTAGCGTTCTTGTTTCATATGTGAATAAATGTTTATCGATAATAACAATGTTTGGTCTTTTAGCTTGTAACATTATTTATTAAAAGGCGAAAGAGTAATAACGATTATATGATTAAGGTAATTTATAACAATTGCTAATAGTACATACTATTAGTGAGGTAGAAGGTTTATTTATAACAATTACTCGTTCGCTTTGCACATTTGCTTCACAAGGTTTGCGTATTATTTTCTGGTATATCTACATAATCGTGTACTCTTTTCGGCGGGAAGTGCTTCGGAGACGCGTATAAAGGAAAACCGGTGAAGCTTAATCTTATATTTTTATCTAAAGGCGTCATTGGTATGTATGTATTGCTAGTATCAATTGTTTGTACCTGTCGCTTGGTACAGTACAGTAATGTTGTAGTGGAAAGTATTAATATTATGATTATTATCGTAATCATGGAACCTACGTATAATGTGATTTGCACATAGTTTTCTGAATGCTCGCCGAAGTAAATCGAATTATGTGGTACGTTATGTGTTATATGTGTCTGACTAGAGCCGTTATTCTGATGGTTTTTCTCGGCTTGCAATATCGTATCAATTTTGTGTATAGATAATTGTAATGATGGGATTATTGGTGAGAGTTTCTTTACGAACCCTTTGGCTCCTAGATAATATTCATTTTGAACGTTAATTGTACATGTGGGTATTAATTCAATTATTCCTGATCCATTAAACGGTGCATAAACTATTGAGTTTTCATATTTGCCGAAAATCGTGTTATTGTTGTTTATTGAGAAAAGCCAAGTGGATGGGTTATTTGTTTTTATGATATAATTTTGTTTTTCTAGTCTTAACCCGATATCGCAGCCTTGTAACGCTTTGTATGTAGGTGTTTTCAATAAAGTGTATTCGCACGTCGCTTGTGTGATGAACTCTATATCATTCGTGCATAAATATTTATCGTTTAATTCTTTGCAATTTTGAAGTTTCGATTCGCTCATATAAAAATGCGTGTTATTGTTACCGGATGTCGCAATATAATCGCTTCGCGTATTAATATATGCAGCTACGTGTGGGTGCGTAGCTGACTTCTGAAATGCTGGAAAACGTATGAGCTTGTATGCGGAGTAAGTTTCGGAGTCGATTAGCGGGAGAATAATTTCGATTACAATTACGCCGTTCATTGATACAATGTAAAAATCGGATACTTCGGCTAAAGTAGCTGAATTTAATTTTTGTATATCCAAAGGTAATCTCAAACCAGATTTTTCGACGATATCGTTAAGGGGTTATATCCCCCTTATGCTCTAAAAAACAAGGCTTTGTTAATTATTTTTTTTAAAGGACATTTGAGATTAAAGGTATACAAATAATATAACATTAAATTAAGCAACTCTTGAAGAAGAGAAAAAATTTTTTTATTGATATTTTTTTTACAAAATGGCGGCTGTGCAGTGATTACCGTGAACCGCTTTTTCAAAAAGGTCTTCCGCGGCGAGCAGTACAAATCTCGTCCAACTCCACCTATAACAAAAAATAATTTTTTCTATCATCTACATGAGTTTTGCTAGTGAAGTACACATGATTATATTTTTAGAATTTTTTTCGCAAAATGGCGATTGTTTTAACAAAAAATCGTGTTTTCGACGAAAAAAATCGACTTAAATTGTTTATAACTTTTTGTCTTGTTAATTAGTCGCGAAAATCGTGGGTACTTCACTAGATAATCAAACAGTGAAGCTACTGTTAAAATTTTAAGTCAATCGGATGTAAATTTGTTGAGTTCTACTGCTTGCCGATTTTGAAAACATGGTTTCGAGAAAAACGCGTTTGAAGTTTCAAAATGCTATAAATCTTAAGAATCGCAAAAATATAGTCCATAATAATTTTTTTACCTTCAGTCTGCTATCCCTGCACCATATAATTGTCCTTCCAGGGCCTTCATTTCCTCTTCTTCTTTTTTTTTGCCTGATGTAATGCTGCGCCTGGCCTCTTTCGGGATATCGGACATACGATGCTCAGCGGTTTTGACGCGATTGGCGTCCGTTTCCACGCAAAACTCGTGCATGTTTGGTCCAATAGTCAACCCAAGAGCATCGTAAACGGCAAACAGACCCGAGAAGCCGTCATTGAAGATAATAACGGCTACGTCAGTCGCAATATCAACTATAGTCTTACCGCTTGACACCGTCTTTGGAGCAATTGACCACACTACAGCATTAAACGACTCGTTATTGTTCTGAGTATACGCACCCAAGCAGCGTGACAGAAGGTTGTCGGAGCTGACTTCATTATAAATGGATTTTATTGCGTTAAAAACATCCTCATGCATTGGACTCTTGTGCTCATACGTTGCAAGTGTACCAAGCGCTGTACTGCGCTGCCAAGAACACCAAGAGTCTACTCTGACGGGACACTTCTCGTGCTGTGTATTCTCCTTCGTCGACATTTTATGAAGTAACGTTGCCCAAATTTCATTCCGCATTTTTTCGACTGAATCGTAGTTTCTCCTAATAGCAAGTCCGTAATAAATAGAAAGTTCATCAATTAACTTTCCGGTCAACTTTCCTCGGCCGCCAAGACCTTTCGTTGTTTTTTTCAAATTGCGCAGACGCGTTCCCATGCGCTTCTGAACGTGTCCGACACATTCTTTTTTTTCGACGATGAAATCTTTATAAGGTTTTGAGTCGACTATACCTTTATATGTTTTTGAATCGCCGTCGCCGATATATTTCAAATATTTGATATTATGAAGTTTTTTTGAGCGTTTGAACATTTCTATAAATACGTCGATCTCTATTTTCCCGGCACTACCTTCATGGTTGGCATCACAGTTCTGTTTGTGTAAAGGGTATACCTCTTCGTATTGAGCAGTACCTTCTTTTTTTTGCCAATATTCACACACTTTACAGTACTTAGATTTTACACACACATCCAATACCTTGCCAGTGTACCAACCAATCAAAGTCACCAATCCGAACAAAGACGTAAACCCTCTCGTTAGCCAAGATCCATCGCCTGACACCGTGAGACCTTCTTTTTCACCTCGTTCGATAGAAATTTCTTTTTCTTTAATCACTGATTTTTTCATAGATATAATTCGAACAGATGAAGTAGCAGTGGCGATATTAGATATGCTCTTACTGTAAGTTGTTTGAAAAACAGGCTTTGCAAGATCCATCATAGAGCAGAACTTTTTTATACCGTTGATGCCTATGTCTATGATGCGCATAGCTAAAATAATACGGCAGTTGATCTCATAAGCACGACCATTTATTACAGGACAGCTGTTAATATCAGCATCACCACAGCTCGAACAAGACACAATAATTTTGAAGCCTAGTCCACGCTTGTTCGACTCTAAAAACCGCACGTCACCATTACATTTTTTGCATACTACTAATTCAGAAAGAGCAGTAAATACAGCGAAAAAATTGATGAAACAGTAGCCGAAATTATTATCAATTTCTTAGCCGAGGTACTAACGTGCTCCGAATCGCCTTCGAACGAATGGCGGTTAGACGGGCGTCGATTACTAATTTTACTCCGTTTTGTACTTGTACTTCTTGTTTTACTGCCTTTGCGGCCACTGTACACCTTTTCACTCATAATTAAGTACTTGTAAATATAATTCACAGTTAAAAAGTAAAGCAAAACTCAAAATAACAACGTAAACAACGAGAACGGCTGTTCGACTAAACACAGGGCAAGTGTCAGTAAACACGTGCTGTAAAGACGCTGTAACTGTCGTAATGTCATGTAGCGACCTCTATAATTCAAATTTAAAACACGATATCGATCGTAGGTAACTTCTACTAATTTCCAAAGCAGCGAAATTCAAAAAAGCTAGCATCGCTAAAATAAGCGAAAATTGTAATTTTGGAGGAACAAAGCTGTTTGGAAAAAATTGATTTAAAAAAATGTTGAGTTTAAATCGGTACTTGGGCGTTGTAGATTTTGATTCTAGGATTGTTTTGGCAAGATTTAAGCCAATAAAAAAAATGGAAAAAAACAAAAAAATTTGGGGGATATAACCCCTTAAGCACTCAGTTTATCACACTGGTTCGCAATATATATTTTTTGTGATTCAAGATTTCATTTATCTGTTTGTAAATATTGGTTAATTGCATGGAAATTAGCTTAATAAGGCTTAAGGCTATTTTTGTAGCTGAGATTTTATCTTCTCTTTGAGAATGATCTTTATTTGAAATTGATAATAAAGTTTTCTCTAAATTAAATTGTTCTACGGATAATTGTGTAAGAGATGTGAAAATATCGTTACGAATAAAACAAGCGTTTGATTCTTGGCATTTAATTTCGTCAAAGTTTTGTTGTCGTAAAGTGTCCAAGGCTTGAAAAACTTTACTATAATCTGCGTGTATGAGACTTTGTTTGCCGTTGAATTCGTATTGCGAATTTTGAGAGTTATGCCATTCGTATTTGGCAGCGAGAGAATCTGACAGTTCTGCTAAAATGCTAGCTTTCTGCATGTTTTCGATGATGAGGTAAGATGTGCTCACTGTGTGTATATCGAAGTTCCTCATGTCGTGCATAACGAACGTGACGTTGCCCGATGCTTCATATACCATTTCTCTTTTTCGGTGGATTTCCTCCACGTCGATGGAAGTTATGATATGCCAATTTTCTCTTGTTATACTAATGTCTTTGACTGTGGCGTATGCAATTCCTGGATTTCCGCGGATGCTTCAAAATTTTGCTTCTTTGCCTGTTGTAGACGCTAATTGCAGCAATGCAAGTATTACTGACATAAGTAGCGCGCCCATGATACCTTAAAATTAAACGATACAATGAGATATTATGTTAAGTTATATAATTTAGTTACACTAGAAGTGCTGTTACTACGTTTGACAAAATACGGTATATACTGAAATGTTTATAACTAGACTACGTGCTGTTGTTATATGTTAATTCTAGTAGCATTTTTTGTAATTATTCCTGTCCCTTTTCTAATGTTTTCAAGTAATTATGGATTACTTTGTCCATAGAATTCAGTTGTTCATAGTGCATTTCTTTTGTGATGGTCTGTATTAATTCATTAACTTCTTGTGACGAGCTAAGAGAAAAGTCCACGCTGTTTTCCGAATTATTTTCCGAATCGCCCGTATTCTTTTTCGGGGATGTTTGGTTACTTAAGTTTTTTAATAGTGAATTTCGGCTCGCCGCAAGAAGTTGATTATTTATTCTTTCTACAATTGAACTTTCTGCTAAGTTAATAAAAGTGGGTAGTGCTACGCGGGTCACCATTGCTGAGTTTTCCAACATTATTTTAGTGCCACCGGTGCTAGTCCCAATTCGCGTAATATTTCTAACTTTGTAAACAATTTCGTTTTTGCAAACGCTACAACACAATTTTGAAGCGATTCCTATTATGGGATTACTAGTTCTGGTTATTACTACCGAATAAAAATTGCGATTACATGGACTAAGATGTTGGCGATAACATACTTCGCAAATGTCGTATAGAGCGCATTGGTAATGCAATCTTTCAACGTTACGAATAATCTCCATTTCGCTCGATTTTGGTTTTAATTTGCTCTAGAATATCGCAATGTTATATAAAAAAGAATGTCGATTATTGGTAATGCTGAAGGTTTTGCTTAACAGTTTGATAGATTAAGTTAATTATTTCGGAGTGACAATAAGTTAAATGTAGTCGATGTGTGCTAAGGGTGCCTTTAAAATGACCGGGCCAAATTCAGCATAAGCTTTTATGCAGATTTCACAATTTTTACTCGCCGCTGGGAACAAAAGTCGTTTTTTACAGGTTTTACAATTAGTCGGAAATACGCATTGATGTTGGATAAGTATGTGAAAGTTGTAATAAAATTCTAATAAACTAAATGGATTGTGAACATAAGTGTCGAAGCATTTTTTGCAAAATATCGAAGTGTTCTTTTCGTCAACGTAAACGAGACTATATTTAGGAAAGCGGCCCTTAGCCCGTCAGCGACTGCCATGGACGCTAAAAAATGATTTAATGCGTGTTAAAAAAATTACATTAAAATATAACGGAATTTTCAAAATTTTCTTTTGTTGCGGAGTGGGATTCATTCTACGGGAAGTGATTTTTATGGACGCGTGTGATGTCTTGAATTACGGAGCGGCGTGTAAGATTCTGCAAGTCCAATAGATGAACATGAATTTGCTCGGCATGAGTGCGCGCGTGATGTAGGTCGTGATAAACTTCAGGTTTGCAAACGTATCTCTTAATTTCGGGGTGCCATCCGCGTAAATAGGTGTAAATTGCGAGTTTTTCTCTTTGACCGGCGTCCATATTTATTTCAGTGATTTCTATTTGAGCTAATTTCCCAATATTGTTAAATTCGTGTAACAATCTAGTTACTCTATCACTATATTCGTACACCTTTTCCTCCTTTTTCTGAGCAACCTACGATAATCTCTGTCTGACCTTTAGCAAATCATTTAGTAAAATGCGTTTTTGTTGATTATTCATATTTCTGGCCGGCGCCCAAGGTAAGCGAGTTTCTGCAAAGGGTGGAGCGTGCTAATCTCAATCTAATTATCGTCCCTAAATCTCTTCTTTCTAGACGGAAGCGACGGTATGCGAGGTTTCTCTAAAACAGGATAAAGGCGGTTCTCGACTAACTGTAGATTTACCGCTCCGTTTCCTTCGTTTACGTAGTGACATTCGACGTCGAACGTCTTTCGCCCTTGGCTCTTGTTGGGGCCGTCCGAGCTCGGCGCTGTCGGTACCTGTTGTTTAGGTCGTTGCGGCGGTGACGGCGGCACGGGGAGCGCGGGCGAAGTACCTCGCGTTTGATTCCGCTCAACGTCATTATTGTTTTCGCTTTTTGGCGATCTAGCTAAAAGTAAAAGTAAATGTGTAAGTGAACTCCATAACGCTCCAAACAGCATAATAGAAAACCCATACAGCGAATGTAATGCATACCCGTGTATGATGGTATCAAGGACGAATTTAATTAATCTAAAAATCATTAATATCGTAATAAGAGCTGCGCTTGCTGACCCGAAGGTTATGAACTTTCCCCAAATTTTATTCCAAGCGGAATCGGCGATTTGCGATAATGCGTTCTCGTCGAGTAAACGCGCAATCGATACGTCCTCCGAGGTTTTTCCTTTTCCGGCGAAACCTAGTGCTGATTGATTCAAGAGTTCGCTCGTTAGAAAATGTTAAGAAAGTTTTTAATTTTTCCATGTCTCCGTACGTGTAAATGCCACTATTAGCTAAATCTAAAGGGCTTTTATATTTCCAAGATTGTTTTGTTTGTGGTCTCAATATTTGCGGCGCGTCTTGAGTCGTGATTTTGGGTAGTGCTTTGTACCATTGACTTCCAAAAACATACATAACTGGAATAACTGTATCGCAGATCGTACGCGTTCCGTACTCGCGCAAAATATGCGTGCGAGGGGATAGAAATAGAGCTTGATTATCTCGAAAAATGGGTAATTCTTGGAAGCATTCTTTGGTTTCGCGCGTCCGCACTTCAACTTGTACACATTTCAATATATGCACGACCTCCCCGGCTAACAAGCTAATATAACCCGGTCCGTACATTAACTGATACGCGAGTAAATCGGGAGCTATAGTTGCTAGACTTAACGCATTAGCAATAATGTTTCGCTTCAATTGACATTGTTGTATAAGCACATTTTGATAAAGTTTGGTCATTTGGCCTTTTATGTGTTTTTCGGTATAAACGAATTTAGAATTCACATACGCAAAAATGTCAATGTTGTTTACATCTTTACTTTGAGAGACTTCGAATCTTTCTTGATCGGGATTTTCTAATATGAATAATTTCGGATGCTCGGTCCTAATTAATTGGAAAGAACACACGGGCACGCTTCCCATGTCTTTAAAAGCGAATGAGAGTCCCTCAGCTTCTAACACATAAAGCGGCCGCCTCTCGCTATCTGTCTCTGTGATCTTAGCCACAGGCCCGGTATAGAGGTTCGTATACCTGTTAGATTGACACGCGTGCAAAGGCATTACGTCCGAAAACGCATATCCGAAATCTGCGTCAATGCAGTTGTCTTCCGAGAAAGTGCACGTGGTGCCACTCTCTAATTTGATTTTATTATTATTCAAATTTATTGAATTATACCTTTCGTCTAGATGTATTGTTATGTATCCGGATACTATTACGTCATAGAATTCACCGTAAGGGTCCGCGTAGTAACCGGCGTTTTGGCAAGTCCCGTCACCTTTGAGTGTACCCGCGAAGGTCATAGGGTGCGTTGTAGTATCATTAATTCTCAAATTCTGAATGATATCAGTTGAAATTGATATTGAACGATGCAAATGCATTTTATAACATTCCTCTCGTGAAATTTCCCTTAAGTAACGGACTTCGCCGTTTCTTACGGCTGCCGTATGGGACCACATCCCACAATATTGCACGGTTCTTTTAATTTCGATTTTACAGTATCGAACTTGAGTACTCGCGAACTCGTTGATTTGTAACAACGACACATGAGCTCGAGTGTTATTAATTATAGGATCAGGGATGTCACATTCTCCGATGTCTACAAGCGAGAAGGTAGTAAAATTAGTGAATTGTTGCGCGCAATCGTATCCAATCAGAGCTCCGACGAACGCGAAGTCGATTGCTGCCAATAAGAGTGGTAGCATGAGCTTCATCTGGAAACAGTAAGGTTATATTATTTTGCACAACATTTACACAACAAAGCTTGGAATTTATTAAAAAAGGCTGACATTGAGGAAGCGTAATCATTATTTCAAATAACATCGACTTGTACATCAATAGACAAAGAAAGCGATTAGAAATGATTCGAATTATTGTTTATTTATTTACTTGCTATTAATAATGTTGATAGACAGAATCGAGCTCGAATATCCATAAGTGAAATGAGCAGATACAAACGATTCGGATTATCCTTCATTTGTTCATATTTGCTACTAATAATCAAGTTTTTCGTATATCTATATATGTTTTATCATTGCGGTTTAATATGCGAGAAGCGTAAGCGGTTCATGTGCACTACTTTCGTTTGATTTTCTCTTAATTGTATCTTTATGTTTCCATTTTCCCAAATGTGTAATACTAAATAAGGGCCAGTATATGGGTCGTCGAATTTATGCGGCTTGGGTCCCTTTTGCAACCAAACGTAATCACCTACTTTGATTTCTACGTGATTAGCCTTTAAATCGTAATATCGTTTCTCTCTCTCCTTAGCTAGGGAGATTCTTTCGGCAGCTACTTCACTTAAGGCGCTTAGGCGGGAGATAAGATCTTGCATGTAGTCGGCGTACGCAGATAAAAAACGCTTGACGGTAGTCGTGCTAGACGCCCAAACACGAGCTCGTAAGGTGTGAAAATGGTCGATTCATTTCGCCCGGAATTATGCTTAAGCATTGCTAGTTCGACCCATTCTTCCCATTCGGCTTCTTCAGAAATAAACATCTTGAGAAATTCACTTAACGGCGCGTGCGCTCTCTCTCGAGAGCCGCTCGACTACGGGTGAAATGCGGTAGTTTTTATTTGCTTGATTTTGAATCTCTTGGCTACGCGCGTCATTAATTTACTTAGAAAATTTGTCTCTTGATCCGTTAATATAGCTTGAGGAGCTCCGAAAATACAAATTAACCTTTTAATAAATCAGCTACTGAGATGGCAGTCTGGTCGGGAAGGGGAACAAAAATTATGAATTTCGAAAATTGATCTTGCATGCTAAGTATGTATTACTCATTCATTACCCATTTTAGTTTTAGGCAATGGTCCGACTATATCAAGAGCTACTTTAGCAAACGGTATTGCTGGATAATCAGTAATAATTAACTTTTGCTTGGTTTTGACTCTAACTAATTTTTTTTAATTGACATTGCTTGCATTTTTTAATGAATTGTTGTACTTCCTGCTTAAGATTTTCCCAATTATATTTGTGTCTAATCCTATTGTAGGTTTTATTGACGCCTTTATGTCCACCAATCGTAGAACTATGCATTTCTTCGATAATTTTTGCACGTGCAGACAAGGGAGGGTGTTGTATATGGCCAAGACATATAATGATTTTGATGTTTGTTGAATATAATTCTCTTTTAATACTGTTTAATATTAAATTGAATTCAACGTTTTCAATATTTTTACTTTTTGCTATGCTAAAAGTATTAATATCCTTTTCAATTAAGATGAAACTCAATTTATTAAGTAAAATTTGCAAAATATTCATGATATTTACTAAACTTTCTCGTTGCTCGCTTCTAAGTGGCAATGCTATATGGAATCTAGTATTGACTTTGATTAATTTAGGTTCACCAACGATTAAATTATCAAGACGTGGTAGCTTATTGGTTTCATATAATTGCTTTGCTCCTTCATCAAGTGGTTGGCCTATGGAATTGACGAAATATAAGTAGTTGTCTTTTCGCATAAATAATTTTTCTCTGCAATGAATGATATTTCTACTAGGGAGTTCGTTTGTGTGTGAGTCACTATGTGTGAGCTCCGAATTGAGTATTTCATTAGACTCGCTTGAATTTTCATTTAGGAGAGTAGTTACATTAAGATCTATATCAAATTCCGCAGTGTTATCGGCAGCTGTAGTGACCGGGCTGCGTGCGCGACTTTCCTGCCTTTCTTCAGGGTGCGTGCTTTCACCGTCCCCCCCTTGAAAATTTCCGCGCGACGCGGCTGCGGGTGAGGCCGTTTCTACTATCTCTATAGCTTCAGTGGCCGTGTCATGTGTCACCGGCCTCTCTTCGTCAAACATTTTACGACCTCCGGCTGTTCTCTTGCGTGGTGCGAGGGTTTGGATGGCTGCCGCGTACCGTGTGCTTGGCTGTTTGCCTGCACGTAAACGGGTCATCATGCCGGATGGATCGGCGGCGTTTGGTCTTGCCTGCCTTTCCGATGCTTGATTATTCATTTCTGTGTCTAGCTCACTGTGGTTATTAGCTCGCTCATGCTCACTTGCTAACAAATTGCTATTCGTGGTATCGTTAATGATTAATATTTGTGATTCTACTGGATTTCGTGAAAGTGCATCGGCATTAGTATTTATTATGCCAGGTTTATATTTAATTTCGAAGTTGTAATCTGCCAATTTTAATCTCCATCTAGCTACTATAGAGCTTGGATCTTTGTGCGAATTTAGCCAGACTAATGGTCTATGGTCTGTAATAAGAGTGAATTTTCTGCCATATAAGTATGGTCTGAATTGAGTTATACAAAATACTATAGCTAAAGCTTCTTTCGAAAAAGTGCAATAATTTACTTCAGCTGGGGTGAGGCCTCGTGACACAAAAGCTATGGGAAGTTCTTGTTGCGAAATCACTCCACCGATAGCGTACTCGCTGGCATCGGTCATAACAGTAAATTCTTTATCAAAATTAGGATGTATTAAGATTGGCGGTTCACATAATCGATCTCTCAAATTTTCGAAAGCTTCTTGAGAATTTTTCTCCCAGATAAATGGTTGATTTTTCTTTAGTAGAAGATTCAAGGGTCTGGCTATTTTTGCAAAACCAGGTATAAAACGTCTATAGTAATTGGCGAGTCCCAGGAATTGTTTCATATTTTTTGCTGTTTTGGGCACTGGAAATTTTATTACTGCTTCTATTTTTTTTGGATCGGCCTTTAAGCCATTACTGCTTATGATATGCCCAAGATAATTAATTTCTTCCTTTAAAAATTCGCATTTTTCAGGTTGCAATGTCAGGTTAGCTTTTATTAATCTTTTTAATAGCTCAGCTACGATTTCCCAATGTTCTTCGATGGTTTCAGAAAAAATACAAATATCATCAACAAATGCTACTACACCTTTCATGCCTGCGATTAGCGCCGTGATAAGAGCGAGAAAAACTGATGCACTTGTTTTTAGTCCAAACGGGCTCCTGCGGAAATGAAAAGCGCCTAAATTAGAATGAAAGGCTGTTTTGTGTCTATCTTCTTTTTTTATAAAAATTTGATGGTAACCGGAAGCTAAATCGAATACCGAAAAATATTTTGCGCGCCCCAATTTGTCTAAAATATCGGTTATATAAGGTACCGGATGATTGTACTCAGGTATAATTGCATTGAGCTTTCTGAAATCTACCACCATTCTATAACTTTTATTGCCTTTTGAATCGGGCTTTTTATCAACGCAAAATACTGGTGCTGAGTAAGAGCTGATCGAAGGCTCGATTATATCGTTGTCTAATAATTCTTGAACTTGTTTATTTATTTCCTCATTTAATACAAGAGGGTGGCGGAATTGTTTGATACGAATGGGTACATTACTATTAAGGGGGATTTCGTGCTCAAGCACAGTTGTTGCCGGCAACTTATCTCCAGTTAGATAAAATCTATCTGCATATTGGTCTATTAACCGTTCTACCGAAGCTCTCTGTTTGCCGGTCAGATGGTCGAGGCGCAAGAGTGCTTTTACCTTGTGTGCTCTGCTGTCGTTACCCTTCGCATTCTTATCGGAAATGGTCATTATCTTACTTTTCTTAATTTCATTTGCATTTTTTATGATTTTCTTTCCTTTTATGTGACTTTTGGCTGCGTTAATTGTATTGCTTAAAAGCAAAAATGAGTAATCGCAGCTGTTATTTTTAGACCTTGCGTGTACTGTATACATAACTATTTTTTTCAGCTGCATAATTAATTTGTGGATTTCATTAACTTTCTCACATTTTAGCATATTTAGTATCACTAGTATATGTTTACAAATGATTTGAATATTCTCGAATTGTTCTGGTAAGAATTTGTTTATTTGTTGACTTTCTTCAATAACTTTCAATAAGTAATTCAATTTTTCTAAAAGTTCGTTTTCAAGCTCACTTTTATCGCAATTTTTAATTTCATCATACGCAGTTTTATTTTCTTCCAAAAATACGTTGTCATTAATTTCTGAATTCGGTTTTTTGTTTGCTTCTAATAGTGATGTTGTATCAGCTGTTTGAAGCGATTTTTCATTGGTTTCTAATAGCGCTGTTTTTTGTTTTTCTGAAACAAGAGCTAAAAATAATATTTTTAGCTCTTTTGTTTTCTACTTTCGGAGTGCGAATTTTGGTAGATTTTTGCGGTAGTTTGCTAGGAATGATCAGTTCCAGCTTCTGCCACGATTTCGATTTTCGAATTTCGGAGTTCGATTGGTTTTCTAATTTCGAATTATTATGATTTCGATTTTGTGCGCTTAATTTACTATTTTCGAATTTTGTATCTCGATTTTCGGGACTTCGAATCTCGGTTTTAGAAGTAAAATTTTCGTTTTCGGATGTCGGATTTCGGATTTCGTATTGGAAGTGTTTTGCGTACATGATATTTGATTTTCCGAATTTCGATGTTCTAAGCTTGAATTTGGCAAATGTTCGGATTTTGATTACACGCGCTGTTCTGCGTTTTTGGTAACAGTAGCGGTTAAAAACTTATGTACTTTTTTATTTTTAATTGACGGTAATTTTAGAGGCAATTTATAATTATCAATTATAAAATATTGTTCTCTATAATTAATGTTTGCATCATAATTAATAAATATTTCACTGCCGAGCAGACCGTCTTCCTGAATAGGAAAATCATCTGGTACTAAGTGAAAATAAAATGTTAAATCATGAAATTGCATTGGAATTTTGCCATAAGTATTTATGCTACTTTTTGTTATGCCGGTTAGTTCTAAAATTTCGTTAGCATCGACTCGAACATTACGCGGTTTTTTTGAAATTTTTAAAAGTGCTGGCCCAGCGCCGGTGTCTAGCATTAGTGACAACGATTGTGGGCAGCAATTTGTTTTTAGCATAACAGTTGGTGAACAATTATTAATGCTTAGTAGAACAATCTTTTTTATTAATTGTATTGTTGATTGTTTCTCGTATAATTTTGACGCTGGGGTTGTGGGATTTCCCTGGTTGCGTCGTTCTCCGGGAACCCGTTTTCGTTTCCCTGATGCGTTTCTCGCATTTTGTTATTATATGCAAGTTTTCTACATTCGCTCTTCCAATGACCGGCCTTTTTTCAATAATTACATGCTTTAGTGATATCATTTTGGGCTTGGTTTGTCTGATGTAAATTGGTCGCGGGGACATAGTTGGAGTATTGATTTTTATTTTCATGTGTTTTCCATGATTGCGTGACACGTTGCGGCCACCCCTGCGAGTTGGAAGGTATTGATTTTTGACGATCGGGCGTGGCCCAGGTGCTTTTTTGCGGAGTGGCCGGCGCCTTCGGAGCGTCGGCGCCATTGGTACGGTACCGGCAATTAGGCGCTGCGTGGCCCGATTTGTGACATTTTTGACACGCTTCTACCCTTTTGCTATCGACTAAATAACTATGTGCCGATTCTTTTTCGTTAATTTTTGGTTGTGCAGGAGGCTGTGGTATTTTGATTTGTTCATCCGTGTTTTGGCATGCATAATCGCGCTCTATGTCGATTGCTTGGTCGATCGTGGCGTCTAGAGATTCGTGTTTGCTCATTCGCCCTTTTATGACCCATTGCAAACCGCGAATGAAATATGCTACACTATCATTTTCTAATTCTGATTTAAGATCTGGTCTGTGCCTCTTTTCACGCAACGCGGCCTCGTATGCTTCTTGTGCGGCAGATTTTAATCTATTCGAAAACGAAATGACGTTTTCGTCGTATCTTTGTTTCATTACTGCTAATGCGCCCAGTAATTCGTGAAATGTTTTGCGGACCCGTATGTGCGATCAAAATACATTATAATCTCCTCCATATTAAGAAAAATTCTTTGTTGTGCACTTTTTAATGCTTGTCCGGACAAGCGCATTTTTATCAATTTTGCTAAATCAGGCTCGTTACACGGTGGTATCATACTTCGCGCTTCTCTACATCCGTCCAAAAAAATTCTAAGTGGGATATTATAACCATTAAATTTTGGAATCATTTCGACTGCGTCTTTAATTGATAGATTGCGAACCTGGGTGAGAGTGTTGTTTTGAAAAGTTTGTAAAGTGTTGTACGGTTGTCTACGATAATTATTTGTTTGGTTTGTATGATACGGTGTGCTGTGTATATTTGGAGTAGCAAAAAGTGGAGATGTTTTTGTAACGTCAATTTTTTGGGTGTGGTCATTATTTTGTAGTGGAAATTTAGGATCTGTTTTGGGTGTGTTTGTCGTATTTGTTGAGTTAATAATAGATTGATAGGCAGTTACTTCCGTCATTTCGGCGGTTTTGTTTAAAAGTGTGTGTATTTCGTGGTCAAATTTCTTAATTGACTTACTATCTTTAATAGTTTCTATAATTTCTTTGCAACTAATATTGTTGTGAATTGAGTCTAGAAGTATGTCTATCATTTATTCTTCCTGATACGCGTCGTGCACGTTTGATATGTCAATGCTATCTTGTAAAAATTCGCAAATTTTACTTACGTCGTCCGCGCGTTCCGGAATCTGTTCGCTCGCGATTTGATATCGTTGTTGTAAAAATGCTAATAATTCTCCTAAATTTGTTTCGCGATTGCCCGCTGCAAAATCTGGGTCAGTTGCCGTTACATATTTTTTTTATAATGTCGGTGGCCTCTTCATTCATTAATTTCTTTTCCGATTCTACGTTGGCCATGTTTGAATTTCGAAAAAAAAATTGCTATCCGCGCTAATTACTATTAGAATATCCCGGAGAGTGGGCCTCCAATTGTTACGTCGTGCGTAAGCAATAAATGGCGCGAAGTTAATATGAAATTAAATCGCGTTCGCCTCTGGTTTTGGTCAATACTTTTGTAATTTACTTCGGAGTCGAGGCTTTAGCAAAAGCAGGATAGCGAAGATGATATTCAATATGATAGTAGTGAAAATAGGAAGTGCGAGTTTACAATAGGATTACAAAGGCTTAGCAAGGTATTTTGGGGCTTACGTTGTGTGAGTGTGTAGGCCTTGGTTCCTTGTAGGCGGGCCGGTTGACCTGCGCTGCTCTGCGGGCGGTGTCGTACTCGAGATGATGGCGGGAGATATGAATAGGACCGCAGGTTCAGTGAATAAATAAGCGCGAGCAAATAAGTTTAAGAGCAGATTTATTATGTTAGAAGTACAAAGTTAAATATAAGGGCATGTCCTTTTTACAAGTGAGAAGTCAAATAACAAACTGGTGCGTACGTGCTTACGGCTCAAAGTTCGAATGCAGAAGGCTGACGCGCCCTGGAGGGCCCGTGTCTTATATACCCATGCGGGGGTCGCATGCTTAGCCTAAATAAGGAATTAATTATGCGTCATAGAAGGGGAGCGACTGAGGTGAGTGGTCGCAGAGGGGAGTTAGGTAAAATTGGGGTGGATGAGTGTGATATTCTGGGGTACGAGGTTGGTAAGGTAGGATACTAGTTGTACAGCGTACGTCGATAAGTAGGATACAGTATGGTAAGATACGTATAGCTTGACGACGAGATGGTGAGCGTGAGTCGATATGCTGGACGTAACACTATATACAACTCGCTTTTCCGTAAAAACTTTTACATAGTAAATGCTATAGTATATTGTGTATCAAGGGTGATAAGAAGGCGATTACTGACCAGTGAGAAAGTTACCACCCGAGCAAAGCTTGGGACGAAAGTAGCTATATTTTCCGCTCAAGGGCGGGAAAGTAGCATTAAAAGCACTAGGGCGGGAAAGTGTTTACTTTTCCACCCTAGGGCTCAGTTTCCCGCCCTAGAGGGAAAAAGAGCCATTCTCCGCCCGCAATACATGAACGAAAAAGCGTACTTTCAGTGCAGGTAGGACAAAAATACTTCTTTCCCATATCTGCACCGAAAGTAACACTTTTCCTCCCAGGCACCTGGAGGGAAATGTGTATTTTCTGTGCTGGTGTGAGGAAAAATAGTATATGCACCATGGGAGGTAAAGCGGCGACCCCATAAACTGCGTTTGCCACCCTCGCTTTTGGGCCAAGCGCTTTCTAAAGTCTAAAGTTCTAAATAACAAGATAACTTCCGAATCCCAAATGGTATAAAACTATAAATTAATATTTAATGTCATTAATTATGTTATTGTTTGGCCAATACTGCACTTTATTACTCAAAAATTTCCCTCTGGTTGACTCCTCGTATCTCGAGAGGAGGTTTGCTAAGCGGACGCCTGGATAAACGGCGCAACCCACGGAGATCCAACTTCGAGTTATTTAAATAATTAATTATAAACAAATTAATTATTACTGTACATGCAGGTTCTATCTACGTAAATGATATATATATATATGTATATATATAGATATAGATATATATATATATATATATATATATATATATATATATATATATATATATATATATATATATATATATATATATATATATATATATATATATATATATATATATATATATATATATATAAGTGCAATTTGATGTATATCTGTTAATATCGAGAAGTAAACGTTAGGAAAGAAGAGAGCAACACACATATATATATATATATATATATATATGTGTGTGTGTATAAATCTTTCCTAACGTTTATTTCTCGATATTAACGGATATACATCAAATTGCACTTATAAATAGTAACTGTATGAAATTCTATGCTGGTTCGTTAATAGTTAATATGCCGCCGTCACTTTATTCAATTCAACAGTTGTAGCATTAATTTTTGTTAAATATATTAAATAAAACCCAGAAATTTAATTAAGTAAATTCTAAATAACCACCACGACTCTACTTATCGCTCAATTCTACCGACTTAGCTCCTGATTTACGGTAGCACGCTGGCGGTCCAATGGCCGCTCCCTGCCTATACTCGTACGCACCATGTGCCGACCGCGTTGCCGGTAATACCTATAACCTGTAATATAATTACTCGAACTCTGGAACCCTCGACCTAAAACACAAAAATATTCGACGGCGAACACACACACTGCATCTCCGACTCTCCACCAAGCCTCGAACCCCGACTGCATTGAAACAAATAAATATGACTGGAATGTTCTCACCAAGTAATTTTTAAGTAAAAATTACAAACTCTTTTGAATCCTAGGTCAGGCGCTTTGTGGGCAAATACTCGCCGACCGATAGTTAATCACGTTGCAATGAATAATAGGCAATAACTATCCCTCTCTCTGCTACTCGACGACTACTCTTGTCTTTCTTTTTCTCCACGCGGACAGTTAACCTCTCACAGCAAATGATTACTACACGACTGTGTGCGGCGAAGGCTACGGACGGAATGGGCAGGGCGGAAGGACTCCAGTCCTCTCCTCGTGGCATCCCTGCACCCTAGCTCCCTCTATTTTGCCTTACTCGATCTTCTCTCCTTTTCTAACACCTGTTGGCATAGGCCCTCAACTCGATTTTCACTAGAGTAGTAAGCGAAGGTTAGTTACTGCTCTAGTTTTACCCGTCATGCATTTCGCCCCTGTGATGCGCGTAATTTAAAATATTAACAACGCTCTCTATACTGCACGCTTCTCCGATAGACTTATACCCCATTACTCGATACATAATGCATGCGAATTGCCGGAGCGCCACGCGTTCGTTGCAAACGCGCCTTGCTCCCTTCTCCTTCCGCGCGCCTCTCTTCCCATCTTTTTAGATGCCTATCTGGTCATCTTTTGTTGGCCGACAGTCTTCCGTCTCTCTTGCCGCTTGGCTCTCCCTCTACTCTCCCTATCTGTTACAGCCGCATGGCACGCGCCCGCTTGGTCATCAGCTGTTCTCATCGTCGTCCTTAAGGATGGCGCCGATGAAACTCCTCGCGCTCCGATCGCTCTCTCGGGTGTAGTCCGCGTACGCGAGTGTGTATGTGTGTGAGTGTGTTTTCATCTGTTGCTGCTGTGCTGCTGCTGCTGCTCCGGTCCTGCGGCTCCCGGCCGCTCTTGTCGTCTCTAGCTTTTCTCTCTTTCAGGCCGCTGCTACCTGAAACAAATGTAGGACTCGACCTCTTCTCTGTCGTTGCCACTTCCTCGTGCTGCTTAGCTTTCCTGGTTATGTCTGCTGAGTCGGCTGCTGCTTCTGTCGTGTATTTGTGCTGGTGGTGTGTGTATGTTGTCGCGCCGTCGCTCTCCCCCGTGAAACATATATAACAATAGTCGCGATTAATACGCTTAAAACATAATGCAATGTTCAATAGCGTGCGTTCGGTGGTTTGATGTGTGCGTGATTCCGTCCGGAGTTTGTTTATCCCTCCTAATTAATAATAATAATCTCCCTGATATCTAACCCTACCTACCTACTGTAACCTAACCTTAATTCTCTCTTTATCTCCTTCCTTGTGGCATTTTACATATCACAAATGCTATAAACAAATATCGAAAGTCGCTCTGTTAGATTTTAACATAGCGAATACAGCCCCGCTTGTCATATAATAGCAGGTCGAGTATAGTACGTCCAACAATACTTTATTCGTGAATACGCCTTCGATTCTATGCCAAGCCGTGAAATAAGTCTAATAATACTTATGCCACCATATCAATGTAAAAACCGCAATAGTTCTTTGATGAATGGATTAGTCCTGTTGAAAATACTTACGTATATCATGTAGGTAAATAATGTACGTAAATGAATTACATAAATGATTACGTGCAAAATTAGGAACTTTTTTTACGCAAATTATTTGCATAAAAGATTCACGTACATGATTAACGTGAATTTAATCAATAATATGTATAATTTTTCGTAATGCACAAGTATTTTTATTTAACTATTTTTAATGCAACTTATTTTTTATAAAAACTGTTTGACAATTTTAATAGTTCTAATTATCATATACCACAATCTTCTATTAATTGTAATATTATATTTAAATATTCACTTGTAAAGAAGCTTCTTCGCATATTTATTTAACTTTATAAATTACCAAATTGATTAAATAATTAATTAATTATTATTAATTAATTAATCGAGATTGACTTGCACAGTTTTACAATAATAATATTTCTACGATAATGACTAAAATTACAATAGCTTGTGCTTCTCAACGTATTGCTTGCCATGATGAATAATTGTCACAATTATACCAGACACCATTGTTGCCCATAAGTGCACGTAAAGTAGAATTTCTGTAGTATATGTTGAAGGCATGATCATATGAGCAACCAACATTGTTGATGCCAACAAAATAACTAATAGGAACGTAGCATATTGCCAATTTATTTCAGACTCTAGTCGACATGAAACCGTTAAGCAAACACCATCGTGAACCATATATAACGTCCCAAAAGTAGATATATAGAATCCTAAAATTAATTTTTGATATTCAATCGATTGAAAGTATTTAAAATATTGTTTAATTATTAATATTCTTGTTTACCCATCGAAAATTATCAGCGAAATTATTTTTATAATATCTTGTTAAGAAACTATCATTATCTGTCATAGCTCCTATTTTAATTCGTTAACCTGTTGTAGTAAAATCTGTTTTCAATGCACTAGTTCCAGAGTATTAGTACTTACTACATCAGCATTATCAGTCCAAACCTTTCAAAAATAAATATATTTATGTATACATCTTATATAAAATTGTTTTATAATTAATACGATTCATTATCCAAAAAACGTTCTTTTAAAATACCTGTTTACAACGTTTGTTCTGCTTAAACAATCAATGCAATTTGTTCTGAAGCCATCTGTTCTTGATTGAGATAAGTCATCAGAATATCTAATCTGTAATAACACTGCATTTTGTGACATAAAGCATGAAAGACAAAAGCTTCATATCTTATATTCTAGTTCTTTAACTCTTGTACTATGTCCTTATATGCATTTTCTAAAGTTACTTCTACTTCCTTCTGATCAATCTATTAAGTACAAAATGATTAATTTTTATTGTAAATAAAGAATATTTTATTTTTCATACAAATATCAACAAAAATTTTACCAAATGATTTTCATGTAGACCTAGCTGTGATTTTGGTTTGTATTTTAAATTTGGAGTTTGTTGCCAAAATAATGGAATGGAGCCACGAATTTGAACTAATGAACTTTTACTTCCATTAACTTCAATGATTTGTTCTGATTCAACAATGTTTGGGACATTACAATTCGCACCTATGCCACGATGATATTCGAGTTGTGCTGCGAGGCCTTGAAGAAAATATGAATTCCATATAAACCTTGAATCTGTCAAACATGTAGAGGCATATGCATTGAAATGTATTAAATAGTTACATTATGCATTAAAAATTATAAACAAAATTCTTTAACATCTAAAGACTAATATATCTACCTGGAGGAATTCTGGAGGTTATATTATGAAGACTTTGCTTACTATGACTAACATCATATGTATAACAAAAATAGAAGTGAGGTGTACTCAACACAGATTTTATCATGTCCCAAGTAACTTGTGTTATTACGAATATGTTTTTCATTCAGATCCTTGGATATGGAATTAACATGCTACATTTAAAAACATCTTGATTAGCTATATTGCATACCTACGTGAATCGTATCCTTGAACATGGACGGGTGCAGTATGCAGGCAATTTAGAAAGAGGTTCCTGGACAGAAGGGTTCTGGATGTTGCTGCTGTCGACAGCGCCGCAGGACGACTTGTACGGCTCGAAGGCCGAGGAGCAGTAGAAACTGTTAATGCCCTTGTAAATCCCAGAGCTGTGCACACGTTTATATTTCCCGCCGCGAGACTGACAGTAACCACTAACCTTCATTATACTTATCAACACAACTACACCAGTCCAGCTATACCATTAGACCTGGTCCTATTCCGCGAGGGGAACACGACCACTTTTTTAGTTTTAGATTGTTGGGTTTATTGAAACCTTAGAAATAATATCATCGATCTAGCAAAAAGGCGTTTGAAGAAGCATAAAATAAACTAACTTTTCTGACCTAAAATTTTGGATAAGGTTGTTGTTACCTTATTTTGTTATACACGAAAACGTAATTTTTTGTCTAAACGGTTATAACTCGGAAACATATGACGAAAAAGTTTTGAAAAACGTCAAGATAATTAGGTATATGAATAAGAATGTTTAGTTATATTTTTTAGGTTTGACATTTTTCTTTTGTCGAGAAAAAAAAATTTGTGAAACAAATCGATTTTCTGTCACCGACGATAACTGAAGTAAATCGGCAGCATTCTATGTGAAACTTTACAAAACGGTAGCTTTTTACTATCTCATGACATGTATATTTTTTCAGATCATCAGATAATTTATTTTATAAAATATTGAGGTTATGTGCATTTTTAAAATTTTTTTGATCGTTTATATGTCGAGAACGGAGTGGTAATTTTTTTACCAATCAGGCCTTACTTTTTATTCGTTTTAAAGTGAAGATTCAAAACTCAGAAGAAATTTCATAATTCATCGACTTGTTGTTTTATAACAATTTTTCGATTTTTCAATTCTTGAGTTATAGATTTTCTGTTTTTTTTTGCGGTATATTAAAAATATTATGATAATTCTCTTGTAAATTAATTTAAAAAAGCATAAAATTACCTATCTTTTACAACCGTCAATTTTGGATTATTTTCTTTCTTCTAAATAATTTTTAGAATAAAAAAACATGACTACATGGAATGAAATCGTCTAGTAAGAGTTACTATATCGTATGGTAATATGGGCGGGGTAGTGGGCGGGACTAAGTTGCACAATCGCAATAATTACTGTTATTTTATTAGTAAATGCTATATTAATAATACTTATTGCTATTGATCTATCAATATATACTAGCGAGTGTACGATAATCGGCAAAATAAGTGTAGTAAATATAGTGTATAATGTATAGAGTATCCCACACGGCACGTAAAGTTATCGAAAAGAATGCGCTCATTGGTAATGTTTCAGTTATGTTTCAGGTATCGTTGAATCGAATTGTTTCAAATGATATCTTTCAGAAACCTTTCAAAAAGATTTCATATGAATTTCATCCATAGAAACATTCCAGTAACGTTACAGAAATATACTAATTGTTATGTATCAAGCATGTTACACGCAAAATGTTAGCGCAACATTTCCTATGTAATGTTGGAGGTGTTATATGTCAGAAATGTTTCAGAAAGGTTTCACGAGTAATAGAAAAATGAGCTTTCATCCATACCATTTCTGTAATATCCCACATGAGATCATACGTTTGCATCGTTTCAGAAATATTTCCATGACGTACCAGTTATAACATTTCACTTCCATTGCACGTAATATGTTTTCAAAACATTCCCTACGTAATGTTGCAAGTTTTATATGTCAGAAATATTTCAGAAAGGTTTCATAAATAATATAAAAATGAGTTTTCACCCCTAACATTTCTGTGATGTGCCACATGAGATGTTATGATAACAAGGTATCAGAAATATTTTCCTGACGTATCAGTTATAACATTTCAATTCCATTGCACGTAATATGTTTCCGAAACATACCCTACGTAATGTTGCAAGTGTTATATGTCATAAATATTTCAGAAAGGTTTCATAAATAAAAGAAAAATGAGCTTTCATCCCTAACATTTCTGTAATATCTCACATGAGATCATACGTTTGCAACGTTCCAGAAATATTTCCCTGACGTACCAGTTATAATATTTCAATTCCATTGCACGTAATATGTTTTCAAAACATTCCCTACGTAATGTTGCAAGTTTTATATGTCAGAAATATTTCAGAAAGGTTTCATAAATGATAGAAAAATGAGTTTTCACCCCTAACATTTCTGTGATGTACCACATGAGATGTTACGATAGCAAGGTTTGAGAAATATTTCCCTGACGTACCAGTTATAACATTTCAATTCCATTGCACGTAATATGATTCCGAAACATACCCTACGGAATGTTGCAAGTGTTATATGTCAGAAATATTTCAGAAAGTTTTCATAAATAATAGAAAAAAGAACTTTCATCCCTAACATTTCTGTAATATCTCACATGAGATCATACGTTTGCAACGTTTCAGAAATAATTCGCTGATGTACCAGTTATAACATTTCAATTCCATTGCACGTAATATGTTTCCGAAACATTCCCTATGTAATGTAGCAAGTGTTATATGTCAGAAATATTTCAGAAAGGTTTCATAAATAATAGAAAAATGAACTTTCATCCATAACATTTCTGTGATATCCCAGATGGGATGTTACGATAGCAAGGTTTCAGATATAATTCCCTGACGTACCAGGTATAACATTTCAATTCCATTGCACGTAATATGTTTCCGAAACATTCCCTACGTAATGTTGCAAGTGTTATATGTCAGAAATATTTCAGACAGATTTCACAAATAGTAGAAAAATGAGTTTTCACCCCTAACATTTCTGTGATGTCCCACATGGGATGTTACGATAGCAAGGTTTCAGAAATATTTCCCTGCCGTACCAGTTATAACATTTCAATTCCATTGCAAGTAATATGTTTCCGAAACATTCTCTACCTAATGTTGCAAGTACTATATGTTAGAAATATTTCATAAACCTTTCATAAATAATAGAAAAATGATCTTTCATCCATACCATTTCTGTAATATCTCGCATGAGATGATACGTTTGCAACGAATCAGAAATATTTCCCCGACGTATCAGTTATAACATTTCAATTCCATTGCATGTAATATGTTTCCGAAACATTCCCTACGTAATGTTGCAAGTGTTATATGTCAGAAATATTTCAGACAGATTTCATAAATGATAGAAAAATGAGTTTTCACCCCTAACATTTCTGTGATGTACCACATGAGATGTTACGATAGCAAGGTTTGAGAAATATTTCCCTGACGTACCAGTTATAACATTTCAATTCCATTGCACGTAATATGATTCCGAAACATACCCTACGGAATGTTGCAAGTGTTATATGTCAGAAATATTTCAGAAAGTTTTCATAAATAATAGAAAAAAGAACTTTCATCCCTAACATTTCTGTAATATCTCACATGAGATCATACGTTTGCAACGTTTCAGAAATAATTCGCTGATGTACCAGTTATAACATTTCAATTCCATTGCACGTAATATGTTTCCAAAACATTCCCTACGTAATGTAGCAAGTGTTATATGTCAGAAATATTTCAGAAAGGTTTCATAAATAATAGAAAATTGAACTTTCATCCATAACATTTCTGTGATATCCCAGATGGGATGTTACGATAGCAAGGTTTCAGATATAATTCCCTGACGTACCAGGTATAGCATTTCAATTCCATTGCACGTAATATGTTTCCGAAACATTCCCTACGTAATGTTGCAAGTGTTATATGTCAGAAATATTTCAGACAGATTTCACAAATAGTAGAAAAATGAGTTTTCACCCCTAACATTTCTGTGATGTCCCACATGGGATGTTACGATAGCAAGGTTTCAGAAATATTTCCCTGCCGTACCAGTTATAACATTTCAATTCCATTGCAAGTAATATGTTTCCGAAACATTCCCTACCTAATCTTGCAAGTACTATATGTTAGAAATATTTCATAAACCTTTCAAAAATAATAGAAAAATGATCTTTCATCCATACCATTTCTGTAATATCTCGCATGAGATGATACGTTTGCAACGAATCAGAAATATTTCCCCGACGTATCAGTTATAACATTTCAATTCCATTGCATGTAATATGTTTTCGAAACATTCCCTACGTAATGTTGCAAGTGTTATATGTCAGAAATATTTCAGACAGATTTCATAAATGATAGAAAAATGAGTTTTCACCCCTAACATTTCTGTGATGTACCACATGAGATGTTACGATAGCAAGGTTTGAGAAATATTTCCCTGACGTACCAGTTATAACATTTCAATTCCATTGCACGTAATATGATTCCGAAACATACCCTACGGAATGTTGCAAGTGTTATATGTCAGAAATATTTCAGAAAGTTTTCATAAATAATAGAAAAAAGAACTTTCATCCCTAACATTTCTGTAATATCTCACATGAGATCATACGTTTGCAACGTTTCAGAAATAATTCGCTGATGTACCAGTTATAACATTTCAATTCCATTGCACGTAATATGTTTCCAAAACATTCCCTACGTAATGTAGCAAGTGTTATATGTCAGAAACATTTCAGAAAGGTTTCATAAATAATAGAAAAATGAACTTTCATCCATAACATTTCTGTGATATCCCAGATGGGATGTTACGATAGCAAGGTTTCAGATATAATTCCCTGACGTACCAGGTATAACATTTCAATTCCATTGCACGTAATATGTTTCCGAAACATTCCCTACGTAATGTTGCAAGTGTTATATGTCAGAAATATTTCAGACAGATTTCACAAATAGTAGAAAAAAGAGTTTTCACCCCTAACATTTCTGTGATGTCCCACATGGGATGTTACGATAGCAAGGTTTCAGAAATATTTCCCTGCCGTACCAGTTATAACATTTCAATTCCATTGCAAGTAATATGTTTCCGAAACATTCCCTACCTAATGTTGCAAGTACTATATGTTAGAAATATTTCATAAACCTTTCAAAAATAATAGAAAAATGATCTTTCATCCATACCATTTCTGTAATATCTCGCATGAGATGATACGTTTGCAACGAATCAGAAATATTTCCCCGACGTATCAGTTATAACATTTCAATTCCATTGCATTTAATATGTTTTCGAAACATTCCCTACGTAATGTTGCAAGTGTTATATGTCAGAAATATTTTAGACAGATTTCATAAATGATAGAAAAATGAGTTTTCACCCCTAACATTTCTGTGATGTCCCACATGAGATGTTACGATAGCAAGGTTTGAGAAATATTTCCCTGACTTACCAGTTATAACATTTCAATTCCATTGCACGTAATATGATTCCGAAACATACCCTACGGAATGTTGCAAGTGTTATATGTCAGAAATATTTCAGAAAGTTTTCATAAATAATAGAAAAAAGAACTTTCATCCCTAACATTTCTGTAATATCTCACATGAGATCATACGTTTGCAACGTTTCAGAAATATTTCAGACAGATTTCATAAATGATAGAAAAATGAGTTTTTACCCCTAACATTTCTGTGATGTCCCACATGAGATGTTACGATAGCAAGGTTTGCGAAATATTTCCCTGACGTACCAGTTATAACATTTCAATTCCATTGCACGTAATATGATTCCGAAACATACCCTACGGATTGTTGCAAGTGTTATATGTCAGAAATATTTCAGAAAGTTTTCATAAATAATAGAAAAAAGAACTTTCATCCCTAACATTTCTGTAATATCTCACATGAGATCATACGTTTGCAACGTTTCAGAAATAATTCGCTGATGTACCAGTTATAACATTTCAATTCCATAGCACGTAATATGTTTCCGAAACATTCCCTACCTAATGTTGCAAGTACTATATGTTAGAAATATTTCATAAACCTTTAATAAATAATAGAAAAATGATCTTTCATCCATACCATTTCTGTAATATCTCGCATGAGATGATACGTTTGCAACGAATCAGAAATATTTCCCCGACGTATCAGTTATAACATTTCAATTCCATTGCATGGAATATGTTTCCGAAACATTCCCTACGTAATGTTGCAAGTGTTATATGTCAGAAATATTTCAGACAGATTTCATAAATGATAGAAAAATGAGTTTTCACCCCTAACATTTCTGTGATGTCCCACATGAGATGTTCCGATAGCAAGGTTTGAGAAATATTTCCCTGACGTACCAGTTATAACATTTCAATTCCATTGCACGTAATATGATTCCGAAACATACCCTACGGAATGTTGCAAGTGTTATATGTCAGAAATATTTCAGAAAGGTTTCATAAATAATAGAAAAATGAACTTTCATCCATAACATTTCTGTGATATCTCACATGAGATCATACGTTTGCAACGTTTCAGAAATATTTCGCGGACGTACCAGTTATGACATTTCAATTCCATTGCACGTAATATGTTTCCGAAACATTCCCTACGTAATGTTGCAAGTGTTATATGTCAGAAATATTTCATAAAGGTTTCATAAATAATAAAAAAAAGAATTTTCACCCCTAACATTTCTGTGATGTCCCACATGGGATGTTACGATAGCAAGGTTTCAGAAATATTTCCCTGACGTACCAGTTATAACATTTCAATTCCATTGCAAGTAATATGTTTCCGAAACATTCGCTACGTAATGTTGCATGTGTTATATGTCAGAAATATTTTAGAAAGGTTCCATAAATAATAGAAAAAAGAATTTTCACACCGAACATTTCTGTGATATCCCACATGGGATGTTACGATAGCAAGGTTTCAGATATAATTCCCTGACGTACCAGGTATAACATTTCAATTCCATTGCACGTAATATGTTTCCGAAACATTCCCTACCTAATGTTGCAAGTGTTATATGTCAGAAATATTTCAGAAAGGTTTCGTAAATAATAGAAAAATGAGCTTTCATCCCTAACATTTCTGTAATATCTCACATGAGATCATACGTTTGCAACGTTTCAGAAATATTTCCCTTACGTTCCAGTTATGACGTTGCAAGTGTTATATGTCAGAAATATTTCAGACAGATTTCACAAATAGTAGAAAAATGAGTTTTCACCCCTAACATTTCTGTGATGTCCCACATGGGATGTTACGTTTGCAACGTTTCAGAAATATTTCCCTGACGTACCAGTTATGACATTTCCATTCCATTGCACGTAATATGTTCCCGAAACATTCCCTACGTAATGTTGCAAGTGTTATATATCATATATATTTCAAAAAGGTTTCCTAAATAATAGAAAAATGAGATTTTATCCATACCATTTCTGTAATATCTCGCATGAGATAATACGTTAGCAATGTTGCAGAAATATTTTCCCGACGTACCAGTTATAACATTTCAATTCCAATGCACGTAATATGTTTCCGAAACAATCGCTACGTAATGTAGCAAGTGTTATATGTCAGAAATATTTCAGACAGATTTCATAAATGATAGAAAAATGAGTTTTCACCCCTAACATTTCTGTGATGTCCCACATGAGATGTTCCGATAGCAAGGTTTGAGAAATATTTCCCTGACGTACCAGTTATAACATTTCAATTCCATTGCACGTAATATGATTCCGAAACATACCCTACGGAATGTTGCAAGTGTTATATGTCAGAAATATTTCAGAAAGGTTTCATAAATAATAGAAAAATGAACTTTCATCCATAACATTTCTGTGATATCTCACATGAGATCATACGTTTGCAACGTTTCAGAAATATTTCGCGGACGTACCAGTTATGACATTTCAATTCCATTGCACGTAATATGTTTCCGAAACATTCCCTACGTAATGTTGCAAGTGTTATATGTCAGAAATATTTCATAAAGGTTTCATAAATAATAAAAAAAAGAATTTTCACCCCTAACATTTCTGTGATGTCCCACATGGGATGTTACGATAGCAAGGTTTCAGAAATATTTCCCTGACGTACCAGTTATAACATTTCAATTCCATTGCAAGTAATATGTTTCCGAAACATTCGCTACGTAATGTTGCATGTGTTATATGTCAGAAATATTTTAGAAAGGTTCCATAAATAATAGAAAAAAGAATTTTCACACCGAACATTTCTGTGATATCCCACATGGGATGTTACGATAGCAAGGTTTCAGATATAATTCCCTGACGTACCAGGTATAACATTTCAATTCCATTGCACGTAATATGTTTCCGAAACATTCCCTACCTAATGTTGCAAGTGTTATATGTCAGAAATATTTCAGAAAGGTTTCGTAAATAATAGAAAAATGAGCTTTCATCCCTAACATTTCTGTAATATCTCACATGAGATCATACGTTTGCAACGTTTCAGAAATATTTCCCTTACGTTCCAGTTATGACGTTGCAAGTGTTATATGTCAGAAATATTTCAGACAGATTTCACAAATAGTAGAAAAATGAGTTTTCACCCCTAACATTTCTGTGATGTCCCACATGGGATGTTACGTTTGCAACGTTTCAGAAATATTTCCCTGACGTACCAGTTATGACATTTCCATTCCATTGCACGTAATATGTTCCCGAAACATTCCCTACGTAATGTTGCAAGTGTTATATATCATATATATTTCAAAAAGGTTTCCTAAATAATAGAAAAATGAGATTTTATCCATACCATTTCTGTAATATCTCGCATGAGATAATACGTTAGCAATGTTGCAGAAATATTTTCCCGACGTACCAGTTATAACATTTCAATTCCAATGCACGTAATATGTTTCCGAAACAATCGCTACGTAATGTAGCAAGTGTTATATGTCAGAAATATTTCAGAAAGGTTTAATAAATAATAGAAAAATGAGCTTTCATCCATACCATTTCTGTAATATCCCACATGAGATCATTCGTTTGCATCGTTTCAGAAATATTTATATGACGTACCAGTTATAACATTTCACTTCCATTGCACGTAATATGTTTTCAAAACATTCCCTACGTAATGTTGCAAGTTTTATATGTCAGAAATATTTCAGAAAGGTTTCATAAATAATATAAAAATGAGTTTTCACCCCTAACATTTCTGTGATGTGCCACATGGGATGTTATGATAACAAGGTATCAGAAATATTTTCCTTACGTATCAGTTATAACATTTCAATTCCATTGCACGTAATATGTTTCCGAAACATACCCTACGTAATGTTGCAAGTGTTATATGTCAGAAATATTTCAGAAAGGTTTCATAAATAAAAGAAAAATGAGCTTTCATCCCTAACATTTCTGTAATATCTCACATGAGATCATACGTTTGCAACGTTCCAGAAATATTTCCCTGACGTACCAGTTATAATATTTCAATTCCATTGCACGTACTATGATTCCGAAACATTCCCTACGTAATGTTGCAAGTGTTATATATCATAAATATTTCAAAAAGGTTCCCTAAATAATAGAAAAATGAGCTTTCATCCATAGCATTTCTGTAATATCTCACATGAGATCATACGCTTGCAACGTTTAAGAAATATTTCTCTCACGTACCAGTTATAACATTTCAATTCTATTGCACGTAATATGTTTCCGAAACATACCCTACGTAATGTTGCAAGTGTTATATGTCAGAAATATTTCAGAAAGGTTTAATAAATAATAGAAAAATGAGCTTTCATCCATACAATTTCTGTAATATCCCACATGAGATCATACGTTTGCATCGTTTCAGAAATATTTCCATGACGTACCAGTTATAACATTTCACTTCCATTGCACGTAATATGTTTTCAAAACATTCCCTACGTAATGTTGCAAGTTTTATATGTCAGAAATATTTCAGAAAGGTTTCATAAATAATAGAAAAATGAACTTTCATCCATAACATTTCTGTGATATCTCACATGAGACCATACGTTTGCAACGTTTCAGAAATATTTCGCTGACGTACCAGTTATGACATTTCAATTCCACTGCACGTAATATGTTTCCGAAACATTCCCGACATAATGTTGCAAGTGTTATATGTCAGAAATATTTCATAAAGGTTTCATAAATAATAAAAAAAAGAATTTTCACCCCTAACACTTCTGTGATATCCCACATGGGATGTTACGATAGCTAGGTTTCAGAAATATTTCCCTGATGTACCAGTTATAACATTTCAATTCCATTGCGCGCAATATGTTTCCGAAACATTCCCTACGGAATGTTGCAAGTGCAATATGTCAGAAATATTTCAGAAAGGTGTCATAAATAATAGAAAAATGAGCTTTCATCCCTAACATTTTTGTAATATCTCACATGAGATCATACGGTTGCAACGTTTCAGAAATATTTCGCTGACGTACCAGTTATGACATTTCAATTCCATTGCACGTAATATGTTTCCGAAACATTCCCTACGTAATGTTGCAAGTGTTATATATCATAAATATTTCAAAAAGGTTTCCTAAATAATAGAAAAATGAGCTTTCATCCATACCATTTCTGTAATATCTCACATGAGATCATACGTTTGCAACGTTTCAGAAATATTTCGTTGACGTACCAGTTATGACATTTCAATTCCATTGCACGTAATATGTTTCCGAAACATTCCCTACGTAATGTTGCAAGTGTTATATGTCAGAAATATTTCAGACAGATTTCACAAATAGTAGAAAAATGAGTTTTCACCCCTAACATTTCTGTGATGTCCCACATGGGATGTTACGATAGCAAGGTTTCAGAAATATTTCCCTGACGTACCAGTTATAACATTTCAATTCCATTGAAGTAATATGTTTCCGAAACATTCGCTACGTAATGTTGCATGTGTTATATGTCAGAAATATTTTAGAAAGGTTTCATAAATAATAGAAAAGAGAATTTTCACACCGAACATTTCTGTGATATCCCACATGGGATGTTACGATAGCTAGGTTTCAGAAATATTTCCCTGATGTACCAGTTATAACATTTCAATTCCATTGCGCGTAATATGTTTTCAAAACATTCCCTACGTAATGTTGCAAGTTTTATATGTCAGAAATATTTCAGAAAGGTTTCATAAATAATATAAAAATGAGTTTTCACCCCTAACATTTCTGTGATGTGCCACATGGGATGTTATGATAACAAGGTATCAGAAATATTTTCCTGACGTATCAGTTATAACATTTCAATTCCATTGCACGTAATATGTTTCCGAAACATACCCTACGTAATGTTGCAAGTGTTATATATCATAAATATTTCAAAAAGGTTCCCTAAATAATAGAAAAATGAGCTTTCATCCATAGCATTTCTGTAATATCTCACATGAGATCATACGTTTGCAACGTTTCAGAAATATTTCGCTGACGTACCAGTTATGACATTTCAATTCCATTGCACGTAATATGTTTCCGAAACATTCCCGACGTAATGTTGCAAGTGTTATATGTCAGAAATATTTCAGACAGATTTCACAAATAGTAGAAAAATGAGTTTTCACCCCTAACATTTCTGTGATGTCCCACATGGGATGTTACGATAGCAAGGTTTCAGAAATATTTCCCTGACGTACCAGTTATAACATTTCAATTCCATTGCAAGTAATATGTTTCCGAAACATTCCCTACGTAATGTTGCATGTGTTATATGTCAGAAATATTTTAGAAAGGTTTCATAAATAATAGAAAAAAGAATTTTCACACCGAACATTTCTGTGATATCCCACATGGGATGTTACGATAGCAAGGTTTCAGATATAATTCCCTGACGTACCAGGTATAGCATTTCAATTCCATTGCACGTAATATGTTTCCGAAACATTCCCTACCTAATGTTGCAAGTGTTATATGTCAGAAATATTTCAGAAAGGTTTCGTAAATAATAGAAAAATGAGCTTTCATCCCTAACATTTCTGTAATATCTCACATGAGATCATACGTTTGCAACGTTTCAGAAATATTTCCCTTACGTTCCAGTTATGACATTTCAATTCCATTGCACGTAATATGTTTCCGAAACATTCCCTACGTAATGTTGCAAGTGTTATATGTCAGAAATATTTCAGACAGATTTCACAAATAGTAGAAAAATGAGTTTTCACCCCTAACATTTCTGTGATGTCCCACATGGGATGTTACGATAGCAAGGTTTCAGAAATATTTCCCTTACGTTCCAGTTATAACATTTCAATTCCAATGCACGTAATATGTTTCCGAAACAATCGCTACGTAATGTATCAAGTGTTATATGTCAGAAATATTTCAGAAAGGTTTAATAAATAATAGAAAAATTAACTTTCATCCCTAACATTTCTGTGATATCTCACATGAGATCATACGTTTGCAACGTTTCAGAAATATTTCGCTGACGTACCAGTTATGACATTTCAATTCCATTGCACGTAATATGTTTCCGAAACATTCCCTACGTAATGTTGCAAGTGTTATATATCATAAATATTTCAAAAAGGTTTCCTAAATAATAGAAAAATGAGCTTTCATCCATACCATTTCTGTAATATCTCACATGAGATCATACGTTTGCAACGTTTCAGAAATATTTCGCTGATGTACCAGTTATAACATTTCAATTCCATTGGGCGTAATATGTTTCCGTAACAGTCCCTACGTAATGTTGCAAGTACTATATGTCAGAAATGTTCCAGAAAGGTTTCACGAGTAGTAGAAAAATGATCAGCTAAATACAGTAATGAACTCTTTTTTACCGTCACTCTACTTTGAATTCTAATGTAAAAATATGTCATCGATTTTAGGATAATGCAATTTTCAGCCATCTTTGTGGGTGTTTATTTTTACAAAATGTAAAAGTATTTTCATGTCCAGTAATTGTAGATTATAAGTCAGATTTTTTTATCGATTTCAAAGTTCTTCTGTAGCGGAACGGTTAGAGCGTTGGAGTTTCACGCAGAGGTCTTCGGATCGATTCTCAGCCCCGTCAAAATGTTGTAATTGATTTATGTGTTCAGACACGTCTATTAAATAATTTTTAGCAAAATGTTTGTTTCAGATTATTAAATACCTAGGTATATAAATAATATATAAAAAATTTAAATTCTAATATTATCGTAGAAATTCAGAAATAAATGTCAATAAATGAGTAGATTGGATTAAAACCGATTAAATTTCTAATAAGTAGAACGATAATCAAGATTAAAGATTAAGATTAGCACAAAAAAATGCATTTTTTTATCGATTTAAATATCATATTTTTAACAGGATTGTAAAGCAATATTACTGAGGTTTTATTGAAACCTGTCAGTAATGTTACAGTAACATTACTTAAGACCTTTCAGTAATATTACAGTAACATTACTTAAAACCTTTCAGTAATGTAAATGATAAAATATAAATTAACAATAAAATATAAAAATAATAATATAAATTAAAAATAAACGGAGCGATAATCTCATCTTTACTTTTATGAGGAAAATATTTTGTATGGACAGTATAACTAGTGGATCAAGATGTATATTTTCGTTTATTTCTTTGTGTGTTCTTTTCGTTTTCCGGAAAATTTCTTTCTGGAAATTTTTTAAATTCCAAAACTTCTTTTTTTGTTTATTTTCAAATTTAAGGATTTTTTTTGAGCTTAGATAAATTTTTGAAAATTCTTTTTTTGAATTTTACGAGTTTAAATTTTTTTTTGTGATTTTAAGCACTTTTTGGATGGGACTTTCGAAATTTTTTTTTGTTTCCAAACCAAAATCTAAATGTTATGGTGAAAAATTTTCGGAAAATTTGTGGGAAAATTTTTGGGAAAATTTTTTTTAACTCCACAGGGACTATTTCTGTGTTCAATAAATTTTGGTTAGGACTTTTTACATTTTCTTGTTTCCCCCTGGCGAGAATCGGACAAATTGTCCTAGAAAAAAGTTTTTTAACCTACAAGGAACATTTTAATCAAAAGGAAAAGTTACGCGCAGAAGGAAAAGAACCGTTTGCTAGTGTGAAAGATAGATTTATCGTGCTTGTAAAAAGAGGTGTGCCTGGATGTAATTAAAGTCACGCGGCAGCCATAGTGTGATATTGGAATTGACATTGAAATCCGAAAATCACACTACGATATTCTCATTTGTTTTTTTTAGTGTGTGTGTATCAAAAATTTCGAAAAGCGCGCACGTTCAGTCGAAACAAAAATGTCACGCCAAACCATAGAGAATTTGGAGAACTGGTGCTTCTCACTCGAGGCACAGGAGCTCGATGAGACCCTGAACGAGTTACAACTAAAGCGGTTACGGGTTACAACTAAAGCGGTAACTTATGGTTGCAGCAAGCCGCTCAACTACAGAAATGGCTTCTGGATGAATATTCGGAAGGTGACTTCCAACAAAGCCTAGAACCAGAAGCTGCATTCGAATCGCGCATACAGTTGCGCAACGAATACATCAACAGAGTGCGCAATGAGAGAACTGGGTCTACTATTCCTGACGATAATATCGACCCGGACAGCCAGCACCCAGTTACAAGACTATTTGAGGACCAGATGATACGAGTAAGAAACCTCACTGGAAACCGCACATGACAACGCAGCAACAGAGCAGGCGGCAGCAACTCGTCCAACAGCGCCGCAAATTGAACAAGCTGCGCAACAACAGCTGAATCAACAGCAGATATGAGCTCGAACAGAGGCTGCTGCCAATTCGACAAGAACTACTGCTACAGCAAAAAGATGGCGAACTGCAGCAGCAACCACGACGCTCTCAGCTCGCACCGATAAACGGAGTGGAAACGATGAGCGTGGCGAACCACAGGTACGCACCTAGCACACCAGCTGCGGCCTCACAGATGCAACATCAAGGTGCATTAAGGAGAAATGCGCACGAGATGCTAACATCGCCGTCTGGAGAACAGTTCAGAGTACCTACCGACTTCATGATGTTCATCCATGAAATCAAGAAAAGGCAGGACAATATAGATAACCAAATTGCAGAGCTAACACGGTTAATCGGCTGTTCGACAGGAGTGAGAGCTCCATCGGACGCAATCGCATCTAGCACACGCCTCGATAATGCGCAGAACCGTATACCTAGCAATGTACACAGACAAAGCAATCCAAGATTACAATTTGAAGATACCTTCACGATTGCCGTCACCGCTCGCGGATGCTTGGGGGGGACGGGGGCAGCGAGACCCTTTAGGCCTCCCGAGCAACAACACATATGTAGACTCGATCGGAAGCATCGACGGAGCACCGACAAGCAACCACAGGCGCGACGTGGGTAATATTGTATGCAAGTGGAACGTGCAATATAGCGGCGAGCGCACGCAAAGCATTGACAACTTTCTCACGAGAGTTGACGAATGCCGTGCGCTCGGAGATCTGTCAAATGCAGAACTACTCTCGGCTCTAACAGAGCTGCTTAAAGGAGTAGCTGCGACTTGGTATTGCAATAACAATGATCAATGGATCACTTGGCAGCAGTTCTGTGAATATGCGCGATTCTGGTATGGCCAAGGAAGAGGCCACCAGCAAGAACTAATTGCAGAAGCATACGCACGCTCACAAGGGGACTTCGAGCCTCATCGTGATTTTATCACGAAGCTCGTGGGCATCATGCGCAAGCAGGACCCTATCCCCGGCCTGCATGAGCAGCTAGATCTGCTGCATCACAAGATGCTACCAACGCTGAAAGCTGCAGTACGTCGAACGGACGTCAACTCCATTCAGGAGCTGCTGCTATTGGCTACGGACGTCGAACTGAGCAAAACTGGAGAAAATCATGGAGACCTCCTTCGCCCCTAGAAGCTAGTCTACTGCCCGAGATGGCTCACCAAGCGCCACAGGCAGCAGGGGATCTCGGCTGCCAATATCGGCGGTGACACCTCGAGAAGGTACAGATAATTCGCTCAATATCGCCGCCATGGTAGAGCGCTTAGTAGAGCAGAAACTAGCGGCCAAACTAGTGCGGCAAGCGGCAGCGAGCACGGGAACTGCGACAGCTACTACGGGGGCAGGGCCGCAAAAACCACGAAGGTTTGTAAAGAAAGAGGCTGAGAAAAACCCTCCAACGAATACATCAACAGAGTGAGCAAAAGCCCCTGAACCCGAGATGGGATATGAATTGCTTCGTGTGTGGCGATACGACACACCGGGTTTGGCAGTGCCACAAACGAGTGAGAAACGACAAGAGGGACCAGTAGCCGAGGCCACTGTCCTCCCTAATGTCAAGAAAAAATCCTCTAACAACGCGCCCGCAGACGGTGGTCCTCGGCATAATTCAACCGAAACGTGTTTGCACTTTGGATTTTCCTTTTGCATATGATTTGAGGCCCTTTCAATAGAAACTAAAATCGAGGAATAAGCACTTTTTTAATTCAATTTTGAAAATTTTTTATAAGTAGTCAATGACGAAAATTTTTTTTCATGGGTAATCTAGAAAATTTATTTTTATTATGGTGTTTAACAATTGAATTATACATTAATTACATATTTAAAGTACACTTTCTCGCAAATATGTACAGAAGTGTATGTTACATTATAAATATAAATTTAAAATAATTTTTTTTTTCTGATGAAAATATTATCGTGGTAAAAGTTAATATAAATCATATACTTTCAAAGTATTTTAAAAAATTAATTGAAACTGAATACTAGTGGGCACTAATATATTCTATAAGTAACTTGTAAAGATGAAAATGTGTATAGCAATATACCTTCAGTCAAGATGAAAACCATTTGTAAACAAAGCGTATATATGTGTCGCGTATATTCGTGAGTGTGTTGTCGAGTATATGTTTGTATATCTGAAAATTCCAACGATGTTAGTGTACAATAATTCAGTCAGTCCTTTTGTAGCAGTCTATTTAACACCATGCCGCCGATTATTATAAAAAATCACGCGCGTACTCATGAGGAAAATCGCTCTGTTATTTGCTTACTTTGTTGGGATAAAAGTTAACGGATTATTGACATAACATCAGCTTTGAGAGATAAAATATGTAAACTGTTTAAAAGTTATGACGAAAAAAATTAGTGCCTTCCAAAAGTAGTGTGTGCATCTTGCAAGTCCAATTTATACCGTAAAAATCTCGACGAAAAAAAGATTTCGCCAATAGATTTTTCGCAATATAGGTTGAAGAAAGATACAAGATCAAATGCAAGTGCAAAGTGTAATTGTTTTTTTTTTTGTGAACGAGCAAGAAAGAATGGCAAGGACAAAGTTATTCCCAATAATGTTTTTGGAACTCAACGTAAGTCTCAGCTGAATGAAGAAAAAAAAAGAAAACCTCCAGTTATGAAATGCTGCTCAAAATGTTTTTCTAAAATATATGCAGGTAAAAGTCATATTTGTAGAAAAGCTACTGCAGTACGCAAAATTTCAAGCTGTGTTACTTCGCTAGATTTGAAATCTAAAGAACAGATAGCTTCCAATTTGTTAAAAAAGGTTCTTGCGATCCAACCGTAACCTGGGTTGTTTGAAATATGTGGATGTATTTGAAAAGTTCAAAACCGTTGTTGACTCTTGTTTTACTATTTCTTTAAATCAGAAATTTGTTGAATATATAGATGCGTTCAAAGATGCGTATCAATCTTTAGGTATATTTGTAACACCGAAAGTTCACGCAGTTTTTTTTCATGTAAAAGAATTTTGTGTTGAACATAATCTCGGTCTCGGCTTTTATAGTGAGCAAGCTATGGAAGCAGTGCATTATAATTTTTCCAAAACGTGGGCTAAGTATAAAGTATCAAAAAAACATCCAGATTATGCAAATAAATTATTAAGAGCAGTCTGCGAATATTTGAAACATGCAAACACATTTGAAATGTTCTTATATTTATTAATCTTATTATGCTTTCATTGCAGCATAAATTGTGATTATTTCTGTATATATTTGCGAGGAAGTGTACTGTACATATGTAATTAATGTATAATTCAATTGTTAAACACTATAATAAAAATAAATTTTCTAAATTACCTATGAAAAAAAATTTTCGTCATTGACTACCCATAAAAAATTTTCAAAATTGAATTAAAAAAAGTGATTATTCCTCGATTTTAGTTTCTATTGAAATGTGGTCCTAAAAGGGCCTCAAATCATATGCAAAAGGAAAATCCAAAGTGCAAACACGTTTCGGTTGAATTTTGCCGAAAACCACCGTGCGCAGGGAAAGGTAACCCTACGGCGTTCCATGAGACTACATAACCATGCGAGAAAACAAGTGTAAGAGACACTACCATGGGAACCTCGTCAAGAGTGGCGAAGCCGCTTGACGCACAGCCAGCGAGGTCACTACCCACGCCGACCTGCGCGGCGGGGTGCGGTATGAACGTTGAGAGCAGCAAAAGAGAAGCTGCCGACGCCACGTCCCCAACGCCTCCCATACTCCACAGGGAACGTGAAGCGGAAGAAAGCTCAGCTGCGGCACACGCAATGATGTGCGGGTCCAGCTTAGAGTAGGCCGAGGCAGCTCACTTACGGCTAACAGAGCCGAGCCTGGCAACCATAAAAATCGAAAGCATGTCACCAATGCAGTCAGCAGTCTACGTACAGCCGAGAGAGGTGAGGGAAGATTTCAGCAGTGTAGTCACAGGGCCCAGGAAGCTGGGCGACGACGCAGACACCCCAAACATCCACCCCAACGATGATGAACGCCGTTGGTGGATGCAGGTGCATTTTGGAGTGTACAGAGTGCGCGCCCTATATGATTCGGTTGGCGTGCACTCTGTACACTCGCTCGAATGGCGGATGGGACCTTAACCCCAATAGCCGGGTACGTCTGCTTACCTTTTACGCTAGGGGGTGTGACGAAGGAAGTCCGGGTAGCTATTCTACCTAAATTGGATCATGCCTGCTATGTGGGTCGGAACTTCATGCAGTTGTTCCGAGTGGTCCATGACCCCGAGGATGATACATTATTCTTAAAGGATACGGAAAGTTTAGTCCCACTGGAAGTAGCCGGGGTCGGCTCGAGCAGCGAGCTAGCGATCTTTTCGGTGGGACTCGCTCATGTAAGTGAAGAAGAACGAGCGCAAGTAAACGCACTCGTAAGTAGAATCCTGCCGTAAGTAGGTGACGCAATAGGGTGCACTACCCGCATGGAACACATGATTAATGTGGGGAGGGCGCGCCCCATAAAGCAAAAATATTTTCCGGTGTCACAGAAAATCGAGGAAGAAATGCACAAGCAGGTGCAAGATATGCTTGACTCCGGGATTATAGAGCCCGCGCCCACAGGCGATTGGTCCACCCCAGTGGTAATGGTGCGCAAGCCAGACGGTAAATACCGGTTCTGCGTGGATTATCGGAAATTGAATGCGGTATAGGAACCAGACGCGTATCCGTTACCGAGCATGGCAGTGCCACACTAACTAACCAAAATTCGAACTATTTTTTTTTATATATATTTCAATTTTTACAAGATTAAGTATTAATTTGACAAAAATAATCACATCTCGTTTAAACTTTTGTAAAACAAAATTATATTTTGTTTCATAATTTTTGATTTTTAAATTTTATTTTAATTCCATAAACAGGCGGGAAATTCAAATTCTCTTTATGGCTAAAGTTATTTATCTACTGGTTGCTACAAACTTATTTACTTGGAACTTAATAACTTTTAATAATATACATTAATCATATAATTTATTAATTAATATCATTCACTTTATTTAAACTTACTATAACTTAGTAAAATTTTCTAAATAATATTTTTTTTTGTTTTTGTCTTTCTTAGTAAAGTAAATAGTTATAATTAATTTTCCCTTGTTTATAATATTATATTATAATATTGTATTACCTTATCATTATAATAATTATCGGATATTATTGCCAACGGTATTATTTTATTGTTCTTATTTTTGGTCATTCATTGAATAATATTTTTTATTTTCCTACATAACTAATATATATATATTTATACCCGTACGCATATTTTCTGTTATGCATGGCTGACATAAGCAGCTTATACAGAGTCAATATAAAAGCGGGAAAATGGATTACGGAACTAGAAGACGGTTTTGCTTTTGAAGATTTTTCAGAGAGGCTCCGAGGAATCATTCAAAGATTCAACCCAATACTTTTTGAATTTTTAGAATTTTAGGAAAATCGTACTACTTTTCTTTCTTTTCAGCCAAAGGAAAATATATAAGAAAAGCACATATTTTCCAAATTTATCCAAGTCACACCTAACCAGAAGCAAGTCCTAATTACCAAGGAATTTAGAACCAGTGTACCTAATTGGGATACAATCACACGGTGAAGAAATAGTGCAAAAGGCTTTTAACCAAGCACGATTTTAAAGAGATGGTTGACCCCAGAGACGGCTCAGGTAATGGCGCTGTGGCTGCCGCAAATGCCACTGGCTCGGCGGAGTTAGTGACCACTATTGTCAATAGTTTCGCTTTTCTCAATTCCACGGAAGGGGATTCCGATATTTGATGGAAGTAACATACCGGTCAAAGATTACATTGAAGATCTCAGACATGCAGCATCAAATATACCTGTAACAGTGAAAGAACAATTCTTAAAGAATGTCATTCAAAGATTAACAGGCGCTGCAAAAAGAAGTCTGAGAAATAAAACCATAACTACAATAGATGATCTGATAAAACACTTGAAATACAGATTTGAACCAGGAAAGAATTTCAGCTACTACGATAGTAAAATACACAATGTTTGCATGAAACAAAGAGATACCGTCGGAGATTTTTATGACAAAATAAATATGCTGTTAAGCAGTGCCAAGAGCGCCTTGAAAGAAGAAAGAGGAAATAATTACGATAATCAGATGATGATACCGTTAAATTCCATGGCAGTGGATATTTTCATAAGAGATTTACCAGGAAACCTATGTAAAAGAGTGGATTTGACTCACCCGAGGAATCTAGAGGAGGCATACATGAATACTATCAGATTAGAAACAAGAATTGAAGCCAGAATTATCTCAGACGTGAGATATAATAGTAACCAACGAACCTACAGAACTCAGGGATATCCGGAACACAGGAGAAATTACAATCATGACAATCAACCCAGGTTCAGGGATAACTACAACAACTATGGAAAATTTAGAGACCTAATGTACATTAGATACATGGATCATGAACCCCGTGCGATCGAGGAGCCTCATGAACAATGTGGACCACAGTATGACAATTACATAGACAACGACACTCAAGAACCACTCTATGTAGTATACATGGACAGGGGACCAGATCGAACACACTATGATCCCAGAAAATCCTACGAATTACGAGATCAGAATGAAAATAGAGGTTATTATGGATACAACAGGGCTCAATACGAGCATCGACCCCAATATGGACCAGGAATCCGATTTGATCCAGGACATTTTCAAAGGAATGATGATCACACGCCTAGGTTCAATGATCAGTGGCCTAGAAATGACTACCAACCAAGGCTATTCAATCACTATACGGGAAGGTATCAAAATCATCAACCCAAGCAACAGGACAAGCGTGATTTCACAAACAATTATTATAAAAGCAACGAGGCTTACAACGGCCAGGAGCGCTACAACTCCCTCCCCCCCCCCCAGTAATGAGGGAAATTTAAACTCCAATGGGGCTCGCCACGAGCAGGAAACAGCGGGCCAGAACACAAATCTACACCAAAATCAAGATATGTCCAGGATGATCCTACAATATCAAGGACAAGGCCAAAATTACAATCAGATCAATCAGTACAACCAAAAGGAAAATCAAATCCCGAGGCCCAGACAGGATCAGTATCAGGAACAGAACAGGACAAAACAACCTGCATGGCAGAATAAGAAGTCGCAATATCAAAACCGTAGCGCGGAGTAAGTGAACAAAGTAATAACGACATCGAAGAGCCAGAAATGGTTCACAGGATTGCGCCTTGCACGAGACATAGAGCTGGAAATGAAGATGAAGAAAATGATGAACCAACAAGAAGTGGAGGCAACAAACGCGGAAAAACAAGCAGATCTAAATTCAGACTCGTCCATGATAAACGACGTATTACCCTCGAGGCGATCGATAATGTCCTCCACAGGAATAGAGGACAGCGATGCCAAGTCAGAGAAACCACCGATACCAGATCCCAGATACAGTGGTTTGAGGCAAGAAGCACTTCAAGTAACACTTCAAGTTACGCTTATTCTCATAATAACAACAATAATCATATGCATTAAAAATAATACGGGGATTTTATGTTTCAAAAGGAGGCAGCACGAATATTCATACACACCCCGAACCATAACAATAGAACCCAACACAAGTAAAGATACTCATGACGCACCGAGCAATTCCAAAACACCAAAACGAACATTATCATCCCTAGCATCTAGACGGATAAAATCAAATGAAGAAGAAATCGAACCATAATATACGGTTTCAAATCCATTTTTACCGCATTAACTAACCATACAACGTAACAATCAACACATTACAATCATTTCTAGGACAGACCAAGGTAAAATCATGAGCCCAAGACCCATTGCTGTCACTGTGTTTTTTAACAAAAACGTCCCATTATCGGACATCATTGCTACCTTTGAAAAAGTAGGAACGCCAACTACAGTGGAAATCAAACACAACAGCATGGACCTAGCCACCAACAAAATTACAATCAGGTTCAAAACTGAATAAGAAGCTATAAAAGCAACCAAACTCAATGGTTTACCTACAACATCACTAACAAAAAGAGTACAACGACCCAAATATAACCAAAGAACCTTAGAACGTCCAAGGACTCAAAATCATCATAATCTAACCATGAACCCACGATACTCTCACGGAACCATAAAATCACAAGTTTATCTGAATAAGTCAGATAGTTTAAAGAATGACAAAACACGGCTACTCTGTACTCTACCATGGACCGGTACTGACAGGGAAAAAGATGAAATTTTCTTTAGGCACTTCGTAGAATTCGGACCAATGATGTATTACGAGACTGTAAGGGACAAAAAACAGAGATTGTCCTTTGGATATGTACAATATTTCAATATCCAAGATGCGGGAAAAGCAATTCATGGATGCAACCCGGACTACAAGGCGACCTGTGCGGAACCAAGGAAATGTTCCAAATATAGCATACAGGGACCTAGCACCAAATTCCATGAATTCTGCGAAGAAACAATACCAATAGAACTTTACCACCTACATGAGCAAACTTGCAGAAATCAAGCCGCATGGGATCATAACATCACAAAAATAACGAAGGACTCGAAAATAACGCAACATGATCAGAAAGAAAGAAAAACAGACCCAGACCTATACGACTATTAGATGAAAACATCAAGAGAACCAAAATAGAACATATAAGTTCCGAGGTAATCATAGACCAAGATACAAGATACGTTAGATGAACCTAATATGAATGTAGATTGAACCCAAATCAATAAAACAAGTACACCACATACACGTACAATATAAACCATGACCTAAACCCAATAGGATAGCATGCGACCCGTAAAATCGAAAATACCAACCTACAGTTTTTTTAACATACTCCATACCAAGTGGACCAAACTAACACAACATAACCTATTTTCTTTCAGAATGGACCGTCAACATTACCAAATCACTTCGGTGACCCTACTAGAGAACCAACTGAGTACTAAACTACTGGAGTACCAACCGCCTAACGCCATAGAATATGTAACAGCTTATGAAAAAGCTTTGGCGCCAGCAAGAATATAAAATTAAGTGTCCGACAAGAAGGACCAAATCTTAAAATAGGACGCCTAACTATCCAATACGTGGACCAGGAAGCTACCAGAAAGATTCTTGAAAAACGCACCCCCACCGCAAAGACCGGACAAAATCAAGACAACGATTCAACAACCGATGACACAGACAGTTCTTTCTCGGAAGAACAAGGACTAGTATATCTGCTCCCACCAATCGCAGACCCTCTGAGTCAAATAACTTTGCACCACATGAATAGGCCAGACTCAAACCAAATCCAGGTATATTTCCAAGGGAATGTGAATGCAGCGAAACAACTGTTTAAAATCATTGGACCATACACAAATACCATGGATAACACAGGACCAAATTAGCACATGCTAAAAATAGAATACCAGATTCATATTCATGCAGAAAAAGCCATGAATTTCCAAGAACACGTACAAAACAAAAACAACGAAATGACCAGCCAAGAAACAACACAAGCAGGACCAGATGCTGAAAAGGTACGACCTAGCGCAGGACCGGTATTGATGCCAGATTTAATAACTGGACATTTAGATGACACGGAGAAGAAGAGACTATGTGTCCTGATATCCATAGGAAAACCACGAGAAGTATTTGAAGAGGACTTCATGGATTTCGCAAGGTTGGACCACATCACCCGTGTTCTAATGAAAGGACAGGAAAACAAGCGTTTTCTAAGATATATGGGATATGTCCAGTATTTTAATGAAGAACATGCGACAATGCTATGGACGACTGCCCAGAAGAATATCGTCCAAGATAGGCAACAGTAAGACAAAACAATAAGAACATGCTTAAGCACAGGAAATACCATGAACCTTGTGGTATGGACATAGACCTAAGGCATGAACAGGACCATGTTAGTATATGTAGGAAGCAAATGCATAGGATGTACAAAAAACACCACTTCTGTGGAAGTTGGATAAAGCATGAAAATTGGGACCAGCACATAACGGAATACCATTACAACATGCACTTTTCCGCGGAAGGTACATACGAAGTAAAGATTGGAGCCAACACTTAGAAAACTGTAGTTACAAAAATTTTGACCACAATACCATAAAACACAAATAAAGCAAAATGAATCACGATGAGCAAAGAAACAAGGATCACTCTAATCCACCAACACCAAGCACCACGGAACACGAATCTCTACTACGGCCGTACGAAGAACAACCAGAAAAAGTACGAGACTTAATCAACCTCTATGACATACACCTATCACGAGCAGAGGTCGTGAGAGAACCATCGCCAATCATACTAGATATGGACCGGATAGATTTTGAAAACCTCGACAATATTAGTTTTTAAGTAACATTTAAGAATATTGGCTCAATACATTTTTATGCCTTTATAAATTTTCTTTTTAATATACTATATATACACTAAAATTCTTAGACCAGATTTATTGTTATGAACATAGACCACTTTAATTTTAGAACAATAGAAATCAATATTATAAATGATAAGAGATTGTGCATAAAACCTAAACGTGACAAACTTTCTAAATCAAGTCCATAAAAAAAAATCAGTGATTTGATTCGAGGTTTTACAAAAGGACAGAAAGACAATCTCAACCAAATTCGGACCCAAACAGAGGAAGACATAAGGGAGAGAGAAAGTTACAGCAAGGGCACCAAGTGTCTAATCATGTAGCAATGAAAAACAGAAAGACAAGATCAAAATCTCACTTTTCGATGTACGAGTAAAGATAGCAAATTCGAGTTCCGGCGGTCCGAATCTTTCGGAGATATTCCAAAACAAATATCGACCGAACCATTTGGCGACGGCAAACGAATCGGCTGAGATCTAAACACGAGTTCGAACCACGTCAGTCTAAATGTTTCGGAGGCATCTACAGAATGTTTACCGGATTATTTGGTGACGGAGGACGAACCCATGCTCAAAAGATTAAATGAGAAAATTAACCTCTTAAAAATAAATCTCTTAAAAATCCCTCAGAAATTCCTTAATAACATCCACCAACAAATAATATTCACAAAAAGTTATTTTCTTTTCTTTCATACCAAACTTCAGATCAAATTAAAAATAATAATAAAAATTTGCTCGCATAAACTTACGTAATACCAAAAAGACGAACCCGGACCATAGGCCCGAACACACTGACACATATTGATATGTTACTCTATAGCGATACGCGAAGTTCGTCGAGGACGACGAAAGTTTTTAAGTAAGGGGGGATGTTAAGTGATGGAAGTAGTATTATATTAATTAAATTAATTCATTGAATACACATACACAACTTCCATTATTTAGTTTTCCCTATGTATTGGTCGAGGTTACAAACGGCTCCGGTTGCTTGATTATCGCTGTTTCGGGACTCTCCTTCCCTATCGCGCGATCGATGAATGCACGCTGCAAAGTGCCAATCCTGCTGTCGCTAAGCTCATTTAAGAACTATGAGCGTGACACGAGGCGACAATCACCGTGACGTCACGGAGGAGAGGGACGATCTTGAGCGGGGATAGACACTATAGCGCGTCTGCTGCAGCTAAGCCACGTTTTTGGTCAATCGTGATTAAGCCAAGTTAGAGTAGCCACATGCGTCACCAATACAAATTTTTGTAACACAAAAAGTAACCAAGATTATAAGCATAAATAAAATATATTAAGAAAAACAAAAAAACAAGTAAGATAAGAAACCTTTTCTTTATCATTTAATTCCCCGAAAAAATTAGACAATAATAATATTAAGGAGTTAAACAAAAAGTTTAATCGCCCCACGTGCGCGAAAGTCCCGGGCCTGTACAAAACGGCTGGATCAGACGTTCCCCCGGCTTTAATAAAATTATTCCGTTAAGAAACGATACGTTTCTTAACACTGAAGTAGTATATAAACCTGGTTTCAACAATATTTAGTCACTTCTGATAAGATGAGCAATTCCGCACGCAGAATTTAAAATTTTATATTAAACATTTAACTAATTTTTATCCGACTTCGAAAAAGGAGGAGGAGGTGAAATTTTTTACATGAAAGGTAATTATTCTTCGTTGATCCCATTCAAATTTTGTGATTATTGGTCCAGTATCTCGCTAGTAATTTAGTTTTTTATGAATATATTTTCTGTACATTTCGGCCTCTGTCGACTCTGTCCGCCGATTATTCGGAAACTATTGAACCGATTTGAATAATATTTTTTTTTAATGAAAGAGAATGATCTCATGTTTGTCCCATTGTATTACTGGGTCAGTATTGAGCCAGTACTACGTCAATACTGGTAGGTTATTATGTTTTCCCGTCGATTATGCGGAAACTACTGAACCGATTTTCATAATATTTTTTGAATGATAGAGAATGATCCCATTATAGTCCCATTATATTACTGGTCCTGTATGGAGCCAGTACTACGTAAGTACTGGTAATTTTTTATGTTCTTCCGTCGCTTATTCGGAAACTACTGAACCGATTTTGACAATATTTTTTTAATATAAGAGAATGATCTCATGTTGGTCCCACTATATTACTGGACCAGTATGGAGCCAGTACTATGTCAGTACTGGAGATTTGTTATGTTCTTCTGTCGATTATTCGGAAACTACTGAACCAATTTAGATAAACTATTTTTTGAATAAAAGAGAATTATCCCATGGTGGTTCCATTATATAACTAGACCAGTATGGAGCCTGTACTACGTCAGTACTGGCATTTTTATTTTATGTTTGTCCTGCGATTATTCTAAAAAATACTTGACTGATTCGGTTGAAAATAATTATTTCAAACTTGCAGCTTTTTGCTTATTTCATTTTCTTTATCATTAATTATAATGCATATAATTATATTGATAATATAATTATATTGAATATAATTATATTGATAATATAATTATATTGAATATAATTATATTGATAATATAATTATATTGAATATAATTATATTGAAAATAAAATAACCCAGAATTCACCACGTGGAGGTGGCTGCAATTCGAGTTCCACCCAGCTCCTACCCAACCACTCAGCCAAACGTAGGAACAGGAGTGACGATATGACAATAATATAAAATGTCGTTTTTATATTTTATGCAGAGGATCTAGGAAAAATGTATGCCATCTCCGCGTGGAAGATTTCTGAATGTTTGCATTTCTTTCAGCGCTTTTACGTCGTGGGGATTTTTCAATAATTTATTCATATCTAGATCAGATATCGCTATACCACCTAAAGTTTTCATTCTACTGAGGGCTACGTAAGCTTGGCCTTTGGCAAATAATTTTTTGCCAAGGTCGATGACAGCCTTATTCAGTATGACGCCTTCCAATTTGTGGACTGTCACAGTCCAACTCAGGATTATCGGGAGCATTCTGCGCTCAACATCTCCGTATCCTTTGGTTGCTTGGAATGTTGTAGTTATAGGTGCGACTGCGACTAAACTATTACAATTTTTCGTTCGAGATCCTATTCGGTTGTCGTCGAATTTAATCAACACTGCTTCTGGTAATTCCCCAGCTTCTAATTGGTCTTTTCGCAGAGCTGGCCATTTGAACTGCTCTACTACTCCCATTGCTCCATTGACTAATCTATCTGAAATTGAAATATTGCGTCTCAGCATCACACGGGACCCTTTGGCTAATTTTATCGTATGCGGAAGCCCTCCGCAGTTGTTCACGTCCGCAGGAATTACGTTGCTTGGTGGCTTTCTTCCATACATTGCAGGCTCACGAGATTCATCGACTGCATTCATGACATAAATATGAGACGATTCGGCAATGATGTTGGTCATTTTCAATTTGTATTCATCGACCAAAATTGAAATAAACAAAAACCCCTACGTACTTCCAAAGTTAACGTTATATAGATTAAGAATTTCTTTGGTTTTTTGTTCCAGGTCTCATACTTTCCGAGAAAAGTGTTCTCCCGTTTGGACGTTTGGGAAAAGGCTTCTCACGAGATTCGCTGTATAGCCGTCATTTTGTATTTAAATGTAAAAAAAAATATATTTTTGTACCTCAATATATGTATAGTAAACCCTCAAAAAAGAAATTAGATCCCTTCTATCCTGCTCTTGTAAAAAATCGTACAAATTAGGCATTTTTTCGGGCGTTAGAGTAGTGTTACCCCTTAATGGTCAGTTCGCAAAAAGAGAACTGATACCAGAACAGTAATATATTCACCCCACCAAATAACTGTTCATTGTGTTTGAATTCTTGCAGTCTCAGATGTATCATACGTTGAGTCTCATAAGAACCATGGATATCTCATCTATTATCAGCCATTTAATGTAGCGCCATTTTCTTCTTTCTTGATCAAGTCGTTGGCCAGTCATTTTTCGATACGTCATGGTCTTACCCTTTTCAATTGGCGGAGAAAAGACTGAGAGTAAAGTTTTCCCAAATATCTGGCGAGCAGCGACACCAGTTAAAGCAGCAACTTCGATAAACTGTGGTTTTGCCAACACATCAACTGTAGGGTCATAACAACGTTTCACGTGTTCAACCAACAGTTTCAAAGTAAACGATTGGACACTGCCCTCACCGCCCGTTATGAACTGCAACATCTGGATTTCATCACCTCTTATATCTTTTTCGATAACTATAGTAACTTCGCCGAAAAGCTCTTTTTGTTTCACGTTTAGACTTCTTACACTAGCAACAAATACATCATTAGGTAGTCCTGCAATTTCATCCTCGGCTAAACAAAAATCATCCGGATCATATATTATTTGTTCATCCGCATGAATCACAGGTTCGTCATTGTTTACTTCATTTGCAGCTTCAAGTACAACGTTAAAGGCTACGGCTTGGGCCAAAGCCTGATGAATGACCTGTTCTACTTGAGAAAACTCTTCTGTATTTAAATTTCCAAGTAAAGGTTTCAGTTCATGTTGGCGTCTAATGAAGCAGGCTTCCGCAGACTCGTTCTCCAGTAGAAGTTCGTTTTCATTTCGAAACGGTATATGACAGACAATTAAACTGTAGTAATTAATAACCCTCTTTGTCACTGTTCAGCGTATAATATCATGTGTTCGATATCTCCATCATCTTCTGTCCAAACTTTATTCGACACCGATTCGTATCTGACAGCAAATTCAGCCAAGCTTAAACCTTCAAATTCATCTGGTCTCTCGATGTAGCGATCGAAAATATTGTTAAACGTTGAAGCTTCATCACCTTCCAATCGTAAAATTCGAAATCTTTCATCGGGCTTGCAGGTATTTACAAACACATCCTTGCGTGAAAACATTTTCAGTGGAAGGTGACACAGTCTATAAGCGCATTCTGGAGCAATGACTAACCGCAAAGAAAGAATGGCTATTAATACGGAATATAACTGATTCCATGCAGTTCCACCTTGTCTTTTAGCCTTTTGTATCGCTTCTTTAACGACATCGCCAGTGTCAATCGGCTCACACTTGCTGGCATACTTCGCCACGTAATATGCAACGGCAGTGACAGAACCGCATGGTTGTATGTCCATATTTCCTTCCCAGAGAGTCAGAAGATCAGGAGTATAATTATTTACCAGGACTTCATCCGCAGTTCTGCGTAAGATGCAAAATCGCCCGTTATTTGCAAGAGTTTTATCAGGACCCAGACACACTGTTTGATCACTGACTGGTCTGCGAAATCCGAATCGGCAAGTACAGTTGTTGCGGTCTTTCTAATAAGTAGCAGTGTGTTTATGCATTTGTACGCTTTCCACTATATGTCGTATTACTGCGTCGTCAGAATCCAATGAGCAAGACACAACTTTGTCAAGCACATCCATGCCCTGTCTTGTAGCAAAATCAGGAACATTTTCACACCTGACCAACATATGCAAGTGAGGGTTTCCTCTGTTCTGAAACTCTATTCTGTACCAGAAATCTTTTACAGCACCACCCAAACAGTCAGGGTTATCTTTAAAATATCGAATTAGTGCATTCACTCGTACCATAAATTGCCTTGCAACAGTTACTGGGTAACGTTGAACCAAAGACAGTCTTTCAGAGAATGTCAGGCTTTTGGCTTCGTTCGGATTACGACTAGCAGCAATAAGAAATGCTTCCAGCATATCCAACCAATTCAAGTCATTGCAAGAGAAGGTTAGAAATCATATAGAAGCTCCCAGGCTCCTGACCATTGCAATTAATTCCGAGCAAACCCGCCTCAAATACGATGCAGATCCTCTTATGTTTCGCATAATGAGATGCATGTTATCTATCAAACCCTGAGGTGTGTGATCTCCTTGTTGCATTCTACATGATACGAATACACTGGCTTTAGCACGAAAGTATTCGACAATAGACAAAGCAAAGAAAAGGTAGTCTGTCCGCTGGAATCATCTGTCACTACCCATAACGCGTGCTTGGAAATAATCTAAAGGGGTTATGGTGCTTTCTCTCTGCTCTCCGAACCCATTTTTACCATCAGGAAAAAGAAAATACCAACCCAACTCTTCCATGCGTCGTTCTCTCTCGATATTTAAAGGCAGTGCTGTTTTTGTTCGAACATCGACTAATCTCACTTGGTCATCGTCTAAATTACCATTATCGATAATAATAAGACTTTCGACGTTAGGTATTTCATCGTCTATCGAGTGAAGCATATTTGTAGCGAAAACAACTTGGATTTCTCCGTTGTCACCAATACAATCTGCTGCTCTAATATCTACTTCATTAGCACCCTTTTCGATTAAGGGATGATTTCCATCTTCCGTTGACCGGGTTTCAAATGAGGTATCTTCTTCACGTTGTTGAATCTGTATATTTTCTGGTGTTATCTTTAACGGAGTTATGGTATATATAAAGTATGTACATTACCAGTTTTCATGGACAAGTTTCGACGTAAGGTTTCAAACAAACTCCGAATATTTGTAAAACGCATACAATAAGAGACTCCTTTTGTTGATGCTTTGTAGCCTTTGGGTCCTCTCGATTGAGAATCAAACATCCAGAAATAAGTAACATCAGCTTGATTATTACGATATAAAGCAATTGATGTTAAGTTAGCTGTAAGTATTCCATAAGTATGTTCAGAGAAAGAAATGGTTAGAGCATTTTCCAAGTTTCTGAATCCAGCATCAGTATCATCATTAATTAGATGGCCGTCCGAAGCAAGTTCATCACAAACATGGATATCAACATTGCGATTGTTATACGTAGTATGAGATTGCAGTTCTGTCACCCTCAAATATTCTGTATTTGCTTGCAGTGAATTAGGAGCGATTCGGTTCGCTACACATTCTCGATAGAACCTATCGCCCAACAGGAGTATATAGTCGATATCACTTGAAACCAGTTATTCGGGTCGAATAGATAGAATGCAATGCAAGCAATTGGTGCCGTTGCTGTACACTGATTTCCACGAGAACTGATATCAAATCTGTGGCTGGCTTGATGGAATATACCACGTAAAATTGACACATTCTCCGACAAAATTACGTATCTACTATTCGAATCGGGTGGTACCCCTTGAAAATCATTTTCTGGATTCCTAATTATAGGAATATCAACAACTTGTGCTAGTTGAGCTACGTCAATATTATCGGGAAAGAATGGAATCACATTATGATACAGAGGATTGTTCTTCATTAACCACTGCAAGGCTACTTTTAATTTATCAATATCGACTTTCAGTTGTCTTATGCGCTGTAGATTTTCCAGACTCTCCGCGACTATAACAATTCAAGCTTGACTTAATTGTAGAAGAAGCTGCTTAGCCAATTCAACGACGTCTTGCGCAAATAGAATAACTTACCCTCTGCACGAATCTTGACTGAATCGATTGTGAACTTTGATGATTTTCAGATGAGGCACAATTCGGCTGAGAAGTCTTTTCTCAATATCCGATAAATTGACCAATTCCTCAGGCACAGATGATGTTTCCATTTCATTCCAAAAGGCTTGAGGTGGAATTTTTCGTTTCTTAATATTATTTGTACATCGAGAGCAGGCTAAAATTTCCCAATTCCACTAGATCTGAAGGTATGATAGATGACAATTGAGTTGTATTCAGATTGCACGGTTGTTGTGGATATAGAGTCTTTTTACATATTACACAGGGCACGTTGCAAAATATGTTGGTGGCCTTCTTAAAATCCGACGTATCAAATGAACTTCTTTTCTTGCTCTTTGTGTACGGATTATTTGTAAGCGATGTTCTCTTTCTTCGGAACTCTCGTTCGCAAGCCGATTGTGAATCAAGGAGAGACGTTGTTCTCGTTCTTCGAGAATCTCGTTTGCAAGCCGATTGTCAATCAAGGAGAGACGATATTCTCGTTCTTTGAGAGTCTCGTTTGCAAGCCGATTGTCAATCAAAAAGAGACGATGATCTCGTTCTTCGACAGTCTCGTTTGCAAGTCGATTATGAATCAATGACATACGATGTTCCCGTTCTTTGGGAGTTTCGTTTGAAAGGCGTTTTTTGATGAAGGATATACGATGTGTTCGCTCTTCTGTTGTTTCAATTAATAGTTTTCGGTGTACTCAGCTAAGTCGGTGTTCTCTTTCGGATTCTGTCTCTTTCGACAAATGTCTGACATTTTCTTCTTTGCTCGAGAAAGGCGTTCAGATTTAGCCTGTTGCGTTTCGTGCAAACGGTCTTTTCTCTTACGTGCAGCATCCTTTGATGGTCGACTCATATTACAATATAAATTGAATGAAACTCAGCCATTTCAACTAAAAAGTCTGAAATAAAAATTTTTTTTGAAAAAAAAGAACCGACTTTGGAAAATGCACTATAAAGTGTGAAATAATTCACAAAAATGTTCTCGAAGTCGGCGCCGAAATACAAATTGACATATACCGTCACAGACCCTATTGAGGATCAGTACCTCTATTGTGAATCATTTACTTCTAAATAGACATTATAAAAGTTTTCCATTACTTCTTTAATTATTTTAGCACACAAGAATAAGTGCTTTCAAAATAATAATAACAGTAACGGAAAACTTTCACAATATAGTTTTAACATAAACTGATTCACAATAGAGGCACTGATCCACAATAAGGTCCGTGACGGTAGTATCTTGCTAAAGAATATAATTTATAAATATTATTGAAATGGGTCCAATTTCGTTAAACCTGGAACGAAGTATGTGTCCCACAAACGTATATCCCACTTAAAGTTAATAACTCGTAATCGAAAGTACTGGTTTGAGAGAAAATGCTTTTAAAAAGAACTTCCAATGCAACAATCTTCTTCAAATGATAGTCATCGGCTAAACTATCACATATAATTCAAATAATACTGTTATAATTGTAACTGCTGGCGCGAGCTTTTACGTATTATCCCCGGGATAATCTTAATGTGCCTAGGCCATCGAGACGGAGACAAGTGCTTAAATCATCACACGAGCTAGAAATTGCCATCCGCCTTGTTACACACCGTACTTTTTTGACAACTTTACTATTACTTTATAATAATATTATACTATATTATTCTAAATATCAGACTTAAAATTTTACGTAACTTAGACACACATTATAGTTCTTCCAAATTTTTATAGCAATCTACGTACGGTGCATTTAACAATTTATTATATTTTTGCTGAAGTATGGAACATGACATAACTTTTACTTACTGATAAAAATAGATAAGATGAATAACTGAACTATAAGCTATTAAGTAATGCTTAGATATATCTTTTTGTATCCTCTTTTGCCAATTTAAGTAAATACTTTTTCTTAATAACAACTAAATTACATATATTCAGCATTCCATTGTATGTATTCTATTGAAAATATACAGACTTGTTGAATTTAATAGTATATTCTGCAAATAGGGGGTAAGAGGGTCATTTCTAGCGAGGGTGAGATCATCACACGACCTAGAAATTTCCCTCCACCTTATTACACACCGTACTTTTTTTGACAAGTGCATGTAATGCCCTTTTCCATGCATCTAAAGTAAATAGCAAGTTGAGCATTTCGAGTGTTTTCACCAGAGCGGGAGGTTATGACCATTACCGCTCCGGCGAAAACGCTTGAAATGCTCAACTCGACATTCCTTCAGCTGCATGAAAAAGGGCCTATTACATACCCGTGTTAAGGAAAACCACATATATATGGTTTGTATAAAGAAAATATATCACAAAAATATGTAACTATTGATTTAATTACACAGGCCGACAAAATTTTCCTGAACCAATAACCCAGAGACCAGACCATACTTTTCCGAAGGTTTTTGGCACGCTGAATCCAAATCCGGCCTCAGAATTGCTCTATCACCTCAGGTTTTCGAGATATCCTAACCTAAAAGTGCAAAAATCACCGTTTTTGGCTGTTTTTGAGGTTATGTTATGCCGCTAACTGATTTTTTAATACAAAACGATCAGCGGCATCTGAAAGTACTAGTCTTTCCCTTCAAAATTCATTTTTGCTTGTTTCGATTCGACTTTTCCTTCTCGAGATATATCGCTTTCAATCTGTAATGTATCAGTGTTTCTTATCTACTAGACATCCTATCCCATAGTTCCGTTTATACTCGGATAAACAAACTCTTCCTGATATTGCTGTCAAACCGCTTGCAAATGCATACCTGGTAGTTTTTGGGGTCACTGATCACAAATCTGGAGTCAGAATTTCCGAATTCAAAATGCCGAATCCAAAATGGCGGTTATGATTACCACGATCCATAGTAAGTCACCAAAAACACTGGAAAAACTCTGGAGATCGGTTACGCGGGGGTATACGGGGTCGCTGATCTCAAATCTGGAGTCAGAATTTCCGAATTCAAAATGGCGGATCTAAAATGGCGGTTATGATTACCACGATCCATAGTAAGTCACCAAAAACACTGGAAAAGCTCTGGAGATCGGTTGCGCGCGGGTTTTCGGGGTCGCTGATCTCAAATCTGGAGTCAGAATTTCCAAATTCAAAATGGAGGATCAAATATCGCGACTATCGTTGCCAAGGGCCATAGCCATAGTTGACCAAAATCTTGGAAATGGTCTTTTAAGTCGTCACTTGGAAGTTTCCCGATTCTCCGAGCTCGAATCTGCAGTCAAATATTCCAAGTACAGAATACCTACTGACCCACCCAATATGTTACAAAATGACGGATGTAATATAGCAGCTAGTCTTACATAAAGAACCTCACTTTGACTTCTTATGAAAACGTTGTCGCTGCTCCTGAAACGATCGTTTATATGACTTGCGCCTATAGACAGTCGATACGTTATGTCTATGCAGAGACCAGCAGTAGTCCGCCATCATCCGCTCATCCCACCTACCTTGAAAATGCCGCTCCTTTTGTTTGAAATCCTGATGAAAGCGTTCACCCATTTCTTCGCTGAATGCGCCATTATTCTCAGGAAAGTAGTCTAAATGAGAAAACAAAAAGTGCAATTTCATACTCATCAGGCACCCTAATTTTTGGAAATTCGTTAGCATCGTAGATACAATAGATTTGTACTTTGGATCTCGATAGTTTCCTAAAAAATTGTCTGTGACACTTTTGAAGCTCATCCAAGCATCTTTTTGTACGGTTGTCATGGTTTTTACAAAATCATCGTCTTTCATAAGTTTTCTAATATCAGGCCCAACAAATATGCCTTCTTTAAGTTTAGCATCCGACAAATGCTTAAACTTGGATGCAATGTACTGGAAACATTCGCCTTCTTTGTCTAAAGCTTTAGTAAATTGCTTCATAAAGCCAAGCTTGAGATGCAATGGATGCAATAGGATTCGACGGGTGTCGACAAGACTCTCATGAATGACATTGTGTTCACCAACCTTCATCTGGATTCTTTGAGCCAATTTTTCTTTACCCAGTGCTCCTGTCGGGAACGACTGTTCCAAAGGCAGAGAAAACACGGATGTCTCGTGAAACCTACTAAAATATTTATCATTTTGAAGTCACCACAAATCAACCATTTGTGCTCATTATAATAATTGACTTTTTCAAGAAGAAATTGAAAGCTTTCGTACGATTCTTTCAATACGGTGGAATGGCCAATGGGAATTGCCGCATATTTATTTCCATTATGAAGCAGTACTGCTTTAAGACTATCTGTTGAAGAATCTATAAAGAGTCGCCAGTTCTCCGGCTTATAAACTTCTTCTATCTCATATAAACTAATCAAACCTTTAATATCGTTGCAATATACAAGGGAATTCTCTTTAGTAAAATACTTCACGAACTTATTATCTCTTTTCCTGTAGACGGAAATTTTTGTCCCAGGGGATAGAAGATTTCTTTCTTTGAGTCTGGAAGCGCATAGCTCTGCCAAATCTTTACTCAAATTCAATTCCCGCACAAAATCATCCAGAGCATTTTGATCAAAAAGTTGCGGTTTTCCGTCGTCAAAAGAAAATTCATCGTCACTGCTTTCGGCCTCGTCACTTTCAATCGTTTGCCTTTCTTGCTCCGCTTGTGGCTGAGGAACAGTATTTGTATTCCGTTCTATTTTTCCAATTTTTGGTGGTGTTACACTAAGCACCTTAGGATACACAAGCAAATGTTTATTTGTATGGTTTCTACCAGTTATATCACATCCACAAAAGTAGCAGTCATCATCATGATTTCTAGGTTCACGCCACACTACTGTTTCAATTACAACATCCTTTTTTATACTATTCCAGTTTTTCAAAGTTCGGCGACAATCTTCACAAATAGAATTAGGAACCCAGGGTTTATTTAGATTTCTCATAGGCGTTTGATAACATTCTTCGAACTGTGCTCTTATTGTATCACTGATGTTTCTACGGTAAGTTTCTGCCTCAAACTTTCCGCAAACATTGCAAAATTTATTAACTTTATTTGCGCACGGGATTCTCGACATTGTAGATGACTAATCCGTTAGCCTGTCGCTCAAACACGATCTCTAACACGGAAAGTCTTATGTTTCTTGAAAGCACTGAGTGATCTACACTGGATGTACATCAGATCCATACATGCACACTACGACGTTAATGTATCTAATACCGTATTGATTTATTTATGGGTTGATGACTAATCCGTTAGCCTGTCGCTCAAACGCGATCTCTAACACGGAAAGTCTTGTTTTTCTTGAAAGCACTGGCTGATCTACACTGGATGTACATCAGATTCATACATGCACACTACGACGTTAATGTATCTAATACCGTATTGATTTATTTATGGGTTGATGACTAATCCGTTAGCCTGTCGCTCAAACGCGATCTCTAACACGGAAAGTCTTGTTTTTCTTGAAAGCACTGGCTGATCTACACTGGATGTACATCAGATTCATACATGCACACTACGACGTTAATGTATCTAATACCGTATTGATTTATTTATGGGTTGATGACTAATCCGTTAGCCTGTCGCTCAAACGCGATCTCTAACACGGAAAATCTTGTTTTTCTTGAAAGCACTAGCTGATCTACACTGGATGTACATCAGATTCATACATGCACACTACGACGTTAATGTATCTAATACCGTATTAATTTATTTATGGGTTGATGACTAATCCGGTAGCCTGTCGCTCAAACGCGATCTCTAACACGGAAAGTCTTGTTTTTCTTGAAAGCACTGGCTGATCTACACTGGCTGTACATCAGATTCATACATGCACACTACGACGATCATGTATCTAATACCGTATTGATTCAGATTTCAAACAAAAGGAGCGGCATTTTCAAGGTAGGTGGGATGAGCGGATGATGGCGGACTATTGCTGGTCTCTGCATAGACATAACGTATCGACTGTCTATAGGCGCAAGTCATATAAACGATCTTTTCAGAAGCAGCGACAACGTTTTCATAAGAAGTCAAAGTGAGGTTCTTTATGTAAGACTAGCTGCTATATTACATCCGTCATTTTGTAACATATTGGGTGGGTCAGTAGGTATTCTGTACTTGGAATATTTGACTGCAGATTCGAGCTCGGAGAATCGGGAAACTTCCAAGTGACGACTTAAAAGACCATTTCCAAGATTTTGGTCAACTATGGCTATGGCCCTTGGCAACGATAGTCGCGATATTTGATCCTCCATTTTGAATTTGGAAATTCTGGCTCCAGATTTGAGATCAGCGACCCCGAAAACCCCCGCGTAACCGATCTCCAGAGCTTTTCCAGTGTTTTTGGTGACTTACTATGGATCGTGGTAATCATAACCGCCATTTTAGATCCGCCATTTTGAATTCGGAAATTCTGACTCCAGATTTGAGATCAGCGACCCCGAAAACCCCCGAGTAACCGATCTCCAGAGCTTTTCCGGGATTTTTTGTGACTTACTACGGATCGTGGTAATCATAGCCGCCATATTGGATCCGCCATTTTGAATTCGGAGATTTTGAAGGGCAAGACTAGTACTTTCAGATGCCGCTGGTCGTTTTGTATTAAAAAATCAGTTGGCGGCATAACATAACCTCAAAAACAGCCAAAAACGGTGATTTTTGCACTTTTAGGTTAGGATATCTCGAAAACCTGAGGTGATAGAGCAATTCTGAGGCCGGATTTGGATTCAGCGTGCCAAAAACCTTCGGAAAAGTATGGTCTGGTCTCTGGGTTAAAAGTCTTGTCGGCCTGTGTTATCTACGTTTAAATCGAAATGAGGTATTAAAGCAAGATTTATTTAGATCATATTCGTGCATCACCAAATTTGATGATTTTGATTGGTCCAAATTTCCAATCCAAATGTCGAAGCTATTTTGTTAAAAGAAATTTCAATAATAGTCTTAGATGTATATTTTAAGATAATAGAAGATTTTGAATGGTACTATAACTCAGTTACAGAAAAAAATTAGAGAAATTGGTTATTTTATCAGAAACAGATTTACATGTTCAATCCCGTAAGAGCCTTAATTTTGTAAAATAAGCCAATTTCTTTAATTTTTTTTCTCGTAACTGAGTTATAGTACCATTCTAAATCTTCTTATATCTTACAATATACATATCAAACTATCATTGAAATTTTTTGTAACAAAATTGTTTGTGGCGCTCAACTTAAAATTTCATCGGTGTCTGGGCAGAAATTTGGACCAATCAAAATCATCAAATGTGGTCATGCAAAAAATACTAGAATATTCTGCATCAAATTCTCTTACCAATACACACTGACTAAAGTACTTTATCTTTTATAGGTCTTGAGATAAAAATACATACATTTTGAGAAATATTAAATAGATGCAGATAATCAACTTTATCAATTTTTACTTGCTCACTTGACGTGGAATCAACCCCATATATATATATATGTATGTGTGTGTGTGTGTATTTGTGTGTAACATTTTTGTGTTCAATTCTGCGAATCATTTATAAACAAATACTTTCATTTGACACCTATGAATTAATTGATATTATCTAAGTGACCAGTTTTTACATAATACCTCGTTACGCATAAATAAATTCATCATCCATACCTATTAAAATAAAGTAGAAAATAAAGTAAAAATTTATATATTATTAATCTAGCATATAAATCTAGCAATACAAACTATAAATAAGTTTTTGAAGATAATAAGACGAACCCATGTTAATGGTAAACTTATTTACGCGTAACAACTTATTATGTTTGCTCTGCGCTAACGGATTGATTAATTAAAATTGATTCATATAAATTTAATGAAAATAATAGTTTATAAATGAATAACAAATTTTAATAAAAAATTTGGTATACATTAAAAATGTTGTTAATTTCACAGAATTAAATTATAACTTTTTATGAAACAAATTACTCAGTGTAATTATAAATCACATATTGTATGATGATTTATTTTTTATACAAGTCATATAATTATCAAACTCTCATTTTTTCGTTTAAAAATGCTTTTTCTGAATTACCTTACCTATAAATGATAGTAGTTTTGATAATTATTAGAAACACTTACACGTTAAACTTTTTTAAACATTAATTACAATAAAAATTCTATATAACTTCAACATTTGTACATGCAAATAATACGTTTTTAAATGCACAATACGCAGATTATCATGAAAATTTGTGAGGACTAGTATATGTTGCTTAGTTAAGTAAAATTCGAAGTTAGATATTAAGGGGGTGTCAAAATCAAATTTTATCCTCCCTACCTTACCGACCCGAGAATTCTATAATGTTGGCTATATTTAAGAGAATAATCTGAATTATGAAAAACTATGAGGTCATTGTCCTACATGTTGTAATTATCTATAACTGTGCAAAGCTTCCAGTAAAAATTTTGCGATTTACTGCGATTTATTAATGATATTATTACATGAAACTTAACAGAGTGGTAAAATGCTAAAAAAGGAGGGGCAATGATGTCTTGGTTTTTCATAATTCGGTTTATTTATTAATTATAATCAATTGTTCATACCTCGGTCAAAGATTTGAGGTTAGGAATTTCGGCGGAAAATTTGAATGGTTTGACACCCTCTTAAGAATAACATAGCATAATATTATTATGAAAATATAATAAAAGTATAAAAGAATTTCAAAAATTACAACTAACCAAATTGTTTTACAAATTAGAAACATAATTATATTCAATGTAATGCGAATGCTTGATTGGGACTTGATACGGACCTATTCAGGCAACCCTAAATCCGTGTACCTAATCTGAACCTGACCGCACCTCGAGTTTCACACCGTATTAGGGCCCTGATCAGGTGTACGTGTATGTGTGCGTGGGTGTTGGTCGTCTGCTGGATAGCTGCTGGCCGCCGTGTGCTCGGCTGTCTGTATATCTTCTCACTTCGTGTCTCTCTCTCTCTTTCGTACTACTGCTGAAACGTAAGAAAGAGGAAAAGAAACCAGCTCGCGCCCCTTTAGCATCGCTGTCTACAAGATCTCCTGGTGCTGTCCAGCTTTGACTGAACGTGATCGTTGGTTGAGTCGGCTGCTGGACTGCTGCAAATTTGTGTGTGTGGTGTGCCTGCTGTATGTGTGTATGTGTGTGTGTTTGTGTGTCGCGTCAATCCTCCCCATGAAAATGTAAATTGTATGTGCGCGATTAGTATTAATACTACTTATCAATAATAATGAGTAGCGTGCGTTCGATGTCGCAGTGCGTGCGTGATTCTGCTTCGGCTCCTCTATCATCTCCTTTATTTATTTAATTAACAATAGCTTCCCCATCCTAACCCAACCTCACCTAGCCTAACCTTTCCTACTTCTACTTTACCTATCTCTATCTTTATTTCAGCGCATGTTTCTTTCAGCCTATGTTTTATTTACAAGTACTACCAAACATATACTTGTGGCATTTTACATGTCACAAATTATTAAGAAAAAAATATCTTTTATAAAATTATGCAATAAAACTTTCCAATATAAAGAATTCAAGTTAGAATAATTCAATTAGGATGTTGATCATTGCATGATCCATTATTTCATTATGGATAGAAGAGTATTTTTCAGAATTTCTTCAACGTGAATTTATTGAAAAAAATCATTTATATTTGCAATTTTTTATTTTGCTCGAATTTTTGCGAAACGATTCCGATTCTCCAGTCGATGTGTGACCCTAATAAGTACATTTTCAAAAAAATAGAATTCTTTATGATCTCACGAATGTCCGAATATATGAATACTTGAACTAATCAAAAAGTATCAATAAAGTATTCTTTGTAACACTAAATTGATGAAGGATCTTGATATGTATTAATAAAAAGAATTCCAGAACTATTCTTTAAATATTCATAAAGAGTTAAAAGAGTCACCTTTTAAATAATTTTTGTTTAATCCTAATGAACATGATGAATTCACGAATGTCCTCTCTAAAGAACACTTATAGTACTAAAAGACGCTGCCATCTGCTTTGGCACTATGCTTTCTCAAAGACAATTTAATTAAAATTATTATATAAATAAGAAAGAACTACGCAGTACCGCTGATCATGGTTATTTACCTGTGTAACTATTTTCATTTCATGATTTGTGCCCTACTGAAAAATTAATATTTTTCAATAAGCATATTATTATGTGACATTGATTCTATTTTTCTATCTATTACACATCTATATTTACCTATAAAATCAAATGAAATTTATACTTAAAAGATTAAATTATTGTTTTTTTTCTTTCATTGCAAAAAAATGCATGAGACACAAAAAAGCATAATTCTTTTAAATCGATCATTTAAAATTTGATTACTATTTAACATATACTAGTTTACAAATTCCACCATCAAAATAGTATAAAAGTTATAATTTTTCTATGCTTAGTTATAGATATGTACAGATTCAATATTGCAAAAATAAATTATGTCATTATTAAATCATTTTTAAAAAAATCACAAAATACTAATATTTTTAATATAACATTATCTGTGTACTTTTTCGTGCAATATAATGTGTAGAATTGGCTAGAAGTGTGGAATAGTAAATCTCATATATAATAATATTTATTATCTACAAGAAAAAGCACAACGATAATGCTTAGAGATGTCGTCATATCCAGGACGAAAAAGTATTGTTTAAATTCAATACTCTATAATATCTCAGAAGATTATGAACAAAATCGGCTCCAAAATATTCAGCTAATAACCTGACAGCTAACAAATATACTCTGAAATTTTCAAGGCAATACATCAAGTATTACTCAAGTTATCATTGTCCAAAAAAAGTAATTTTTTGACATTTTATTTCTTTGTTCAGAAAATAAACCATTTTATTACCTAAAAATTTACAGGAATATATCTGTATATGAAACAAGTATTCAGTAAATATTTCACTGACTTTTAATGTATAGTTTTCGAGTAATAAATGTTGAAAAAGAAAATGTTGTCACACAGTATATCAACTGAAAAACGACTCATATAAAATCGTTTACCATCCTAAAATAAAGAATTTTATGAGTACTTTATTGTATAAAAAATTCGCTTCCCAAAAACCATTTCCGTATTGAAAAAATTCCAAAGACCGCAATTTGAAAATTCTTAAATTTTGAAAAATGTCAAAAAAAAAACTCATTTAATTAAATTGATAGCAAATATCAGTGCAAAGTTTGGGAAGATTATACCGCACACTGAGCGAATGGTGATATGCCACATACTAACACATACACACGCTCACGCACACACACACACATACACACACACACATACATACAGACATTTTTTAAGATCAGTCTAATCGGACTCTCCAAGGCATAAAACATGTTTCTACGTTAATAAAACATACAACAAATTTTCACCATCAGACAGCTTCCTCTTTGAGAAATCAAAAGTAATAATAAAGTATTCTATATACATTAAGGTCCCCATTAGCCAGATGTATTGCAAATTGTTAGCAGTTCGACATACCCGTTTTGCTATCGATTTCCGTAAGTTGTATGAGGGCAAAGTGAAGATAAAATTACAGCAACTATTGCTCGTGATGTGCAGGCGTATCATAGGCATACATTGACATCATATTGTCGTCGCATTTCTCGATTTTTGTGTTACACAAATTTCCATCAATATGCTGTTATTAATTTCTTCCCTTTCTCTCTTGCACTGTCGCATATATGAGTAATTTTATTGAATATTACGTGAATAATATTGAAAATAAAATAATATAATATATTAATAATATTGACAACAAGTTGAAAGCAAATTGATGTACAAAACTTGCAGCAACAGTTACACATCAAATGTAAGTAAATCTGCGTCCGTATATGGCAGCAATTTGGTGGCTAGCATGTGCAGTCAATTTTAGGGCATATTGACATCAATCCTTGATATTCGTCATTTCTTGAGCGTAAGTTGGAAGCAAATTGCTAACAATCATTGCACAGCAACTATTGCCGCGATTTTGCCGCGGCAAGCCTGGTTAATGTGGGTGGTTCAAAATTCCCAAAAGTTTTCAAATATCAAAAGTAAGCCTTTAAAAAGTTGATATTTGTCAAAAAAATAAGTTTTCTGCAAGCTGGGTGCTTAACGTTAACATTTAAAGGTGGCTACCTCCGTAAAATCGGGAATAAAAAAACTAAAAATTAATTATTCATGATAAAAACAGTTTTGGCAATTGGTTATACTACTAGAATTAAAAATCAGTTGCTTCAAAATCGGCAAAAAAATTTGTTTTTTGGAGATAACAGTCGTATATAGGCAAATCCGTACTGAGAAAAAGGATTAATTGTATTAAATCATATTCATTAACTATTAATAATCATAGATTTAAATACGGCGAATTGAACATTCACTAACAGTTAATACCTGGATATTTGGAGCTGCGTCCTAGCTGCTGGACACCATCTTGTTTGTTATTGCCGCGCCACATACAGGTTAACATTACATGCTTGTCGCTTTTATATGTTATACACCGATAATAGTTTTTTGTTGCTATCATTCAGCAATTATAAAAGATTCTGCTTTTATTTTAGTTCTTAGGAAGAATTTCTGTAGGCTATGGCAAATTAACTCTTATTCTCTTTTTGCAGCTATCGCTCATACGAGATTTCGCTTGCTTTCTTGACAGCAACCGCCCGTGCGAGTTCTTAACTGTTAATCAATCTTTCATTCGATGCGAATCAAAAGTGTTTTGTTAATTTCAGTGAATGATTCAATTATTGAAAGAAATCCTCTTTCTCAGTGCCGAATTTTTAACTTTTAGTGTCTGAGCTGTACACCTTTTAATCATTTTAATATTATTTATTAATGTATCCCAAGTAATCATTTCTGTATCTCTATATATTATTAGCAATATGTTAGTACAACATAAACCTAATATTTGACTTTTATCCAATGATTCAAGTCTCTTCTTACTAATACAATTTAAACGCCGCTTAACCTATCGTTCTGATTCTAATTGGTTAAGTAAATTGAGCATAAACTACAGCTTAGAGTTAAACCTTATTTGTGTGCCTCGTTCTGAAAAATAGTTATGGCACTTTGAATATGTGTCCCGGAAAAAAGTTACTTTTTTTCCCGTATAGTCTTTTAACAGTCCATTAGTCCCTATTTTCAAGTTAAAAAGTGGGCCACAAGTCAAAGCCACAGTTGAGATGGGCATATGTAACTCGAGAGAAAAGTTGATTTTGCCCTCGGGCAGTAAACGCACTCAAATAATATTCGACTTTTTGTCCTTGTTACATAATGTACTATTAGCCCTTAAGGTCTCTTGTACGGCCTACGAGAGTATTTTAAACTTTCAAAAATAACCAAAAACGGCATTTAAAAAAAATGTACAGAGCTCCTTTTATTTTAATTAGGACTTACTAACAAAGGATTTCTTTGTCTTTTTGGACTCAGCCTTCCCAAAAAAAGAAGATATGGTGGTCAACTTGATAACTATTATATTTTTTGAGGTTAGGGAGGACTAGTGACTACTTGGGTTTAAACGGATGTCGAAACTCGATTCAGCGACCCCGAAAACATAAAGGTACGTTGGTTAGACTTCATTTTTAAACGTAGAAAGATGTAATCTTAGCAATTTGGGGTAGTTTTTAAGGTTAGAAAACAAGAAGTTGTGGTGGTTAAACTGTATTGCTCATCGTAGAAAAGTATTATTTCAATGATTTGAAGTATTTTTAAGGTTAGGGACGAATAGTAACCAGATGGGTTTTAACGAACATTGAATTCGAATTCAGCAACGCCAAATACGTATAGATACGGTGATTCAGTCTGCAAAACAGTATTTTCATTGTCTATGATTACGGCCTCCATATTGTAACCGCATGATGTTTTTTTTAAATCACCAGACGGTTTTCGATAGAGTTAATTTAAATATGAAGATTTTGACACGTCGAACATTAATATTGATGACTTTTTATTCAAGGCAGCCCACGGTGTCCGTTGATATATATATATATGGGTAATTCCAGCCGAGTTTTACAAAACGCTGCGCGGGGGGGGGGGGGGGGTCGGCCATTGTTACCGCCGATTTTTTCTATGAAAGTACATTAGAAAACAAGGTTGTTCATAAATTTTCATCCCTCTAGGTGCCATCTGTGGCCCTGTAGAATTTTTTAAATTTTCAAAAATCACTAAAAAGTGGCTAATTTAAAAAAATTTTTACAACTTTGCATGAAAAAAAAAAAAAAAATACTTCGGAAATTTGTCGGTAATTATGTTAAATTTGAGTAAAAAATACTCCCATGACATATATATTTAAATAGCGGAAATGGCTCGAACAGCAGTAGACACCAAAATCAATGGCTTTTTGGTGATTTTCAATCGGTCTCCATTCCATCAGCTTTCAGGCGATTTAAGCTAAAAACCTGTCAAAAATTTCGTTTTGGATAGATCTTCAATTCTACATGTCGATTTTTAAAATCCATCGATTAGAACTAGAGTTATAGGTCTTGGAAGGTAGCCTATTTTTAAAAAATCGCGAAGTTGGCACCTCTGTAGCACATTTCTACATGTACCAATCTTAACCTAACCAGGCCTAAAAGTTAGCTCAAACATAGTAGAAAACCACCCTAAAGTTTCGTTCTGCCCCTAGGCTTTGTTTCGAGCATAATTACACGCAATATGCTTCCCTTCCCGACGCACGTGCGTATACCCGCGCTAGCCGCTGCACCGACGACCTGTGCACGGTCCACTTTGTTTCGCACATTGCCAAAAACGAGACAGAAGTCTCGATTACATATCGAGGAGTCATCTAAGCCGCATTGCACGCGACTGACGTTCGCGCGGCTGCAACGAATAAGACGCCACCGTTATATTTTATTATTTTATTTAATTTATTTATTTATTTATTTAATTAATTAATTTATTTATTTATTTATTTACTTAATTTATTTATTTAATTATGTAATTTATTTATTTATTTATTTAATTTATTTATTTATTTAATTTATTTATTTATTTATTTAATTTATTTATTTATTTATTTAATTTATTTATTTAATTTATTTATTTATTTATTTATTTATTTATTTATTTATTTTATTTATTTATTTATTTATTTATTTATTTATTTATTTATTTATTTATTTATTTATTTATTTATTTATTTATTTATTTATTTATTTATTTATTTATTTATTTATTTAATTTATTTATTTATTTATTTATTTATTTAATTTATTTATTTATTTATTTAATTCATTTATTTATTTATTTAATTTATTCATTTATTTATTTATTTAATTTAATTATTTATCTGGCTTATTTATTTATTCAACTTAGTTATTTATTAATTTATTTATTTATTAAATATGTTTAGTGTTAGGTGTGAATGTATTTATTAGCGTGATTGTTAAAGTGTCATGAATGAGTGTGTTTTAAATTTTGACGTGATAGTATACGTAAAAATTTAGCAAAGTATGTGTATGTATTCTTTTTATTTTTAATATGTTATCTCTATTGTATTTATTTTATTCTATGTATTATTTTTTGACGAAGCGTGTTTCTGTGATATCTGACTATGACTAGTTCATTATATTTAAATTTTATAAACTGACGAACTGATACAGCGAATAATATTATTTAATAAGAAATGCAATAAGTGAACGTTAATGTAAGATAACAAATACATAAAATTGACTGATATTTTAATTATTATAACTACATGTACATGCAATTGTAAGATTTTCGTCTCTTGATGAATAAAAAGTATATCTATCTATCTATCTATCTATCTCTCTCTCTCTCTCGCTCTCACTCCGTTAATGGCGAAAGACCCTTTTCTGTTATTTGGTTGCATCTGCAGTGCACTGATTAGCATACCCGTGCCGATCGCAGGAAAAACGTCGAAGATCAAGATGTACCGTTACTTTTACTTAGACGACTACAACCTACGTACGGGCGTAGTATAATGCGTTTGCTATAGTTTATTTTCAATTTAAATTATTCACTACTAGAATCAAAATATTTTCTGATGATATAGTAGAAAAGGAAATTTACATTTATTTGTATATATTTAAATATATTACTTCTATCGATAAATTAAATTAAACAGAGAATTTATTTGGAAACTAAAAAAATACGAATAATTAATACGCAAAACTTATACGAGTGATTTCCAGGAAAATGTTAAATTTCGTACCTACGCTTATAATTTACACGGGAGATAGAACTTAAATAAAAGGAGTGTCGGACAGGCTTAGTGTGAGCAACGACAGGAGTTGATGCTAATTATTTATAAGTTACGTTGACGCGAAAAATGAGTTTGGATGACAATGTTTTCCCGGGGCTGGTCCAACGCTGAGCCAAGCTTCGGACAAGCCATTTATTGAGTAGTTTTCGCTAATTTGCTAAATGAAATAGATATAAAAATTATTATAATAGGAGAAGAATTTTTTCCAGGGCTTGCTCAGCGCTGTGTCGAGCATGGTATGGGCTATTTATCAAGCATTTATCGCCCTTTTGCTAATTTCAAAAAATATAAACATTATTATTAAAGGAGTCTTTGGACAGGCTTGGTGCAAGAAATGATAGGAGTTGATGCCAGTTATGTAAAAGATGTAGTAATGCAAAAAGTGAGTTAACACAGCGAAATTGTTTCGGATCTGGTCTAGCGCTGAGCCGAGTATCGTGCGGGCCATTTATCGAGCATTTTTCGGTATAATACATATTCAAGGATACGTAAAGTTTCTTAAAAAAGTAGATTTTGCTCAGGCTTGTGGCGAGCATCGGCACGCTCTGCTGCCGATTATTTGTAATGTATATTGCTGCGGGAAATGCATAAGCATAACGTGCATCTGCCAAGCCTTGCCCGACGCTGTTGACAGCATCGGCACGATCTTCTGCCGATTATTTGAAATGTATGTCGCTAGAAGAAGTGTGCTAACCAGACGATTGGCCGTCAAGGCTGGCCCATCATCCCTGCGAACTTCGGTATGACCGTATTGCAAGCATTTTTCGATATAGTGTCGATTTAAAAAAAAATATAAAAATTTTTAAATAAGCAGACTTGGACAAAGCTTGACGCAAGCATCGGCGGAAGTTGCTACCGATAGTTTATAAGTTATTAATTTGAGAATTTGAAATTTATTTACCGACGTCAAAGTAAGCCTGTCCATGTCCCATTGATCTGGCACTAAAACGTCTTATACCAGGCTTGGTCTAGGCTCCTATCAGATGTTAGGCCGCTATTTCCTCGATGTCGGCTTTCGGTCGGCATTCAAGCAAAGGTAGTTCAAACTGGATCCTTTTATTAAACATTTCCTTGTTAGCCTTTCAATTTGTACTACTATCATGTTACCTTTTAATTTATATTTTATTCCAAAGTAACTTCTTCTTTATTAAGCCTCCTGTACAGTAGGACGAATATATTCGTCCAAATACATGACTATCCCATATATGAGCCAATCGTCAGAATCGGCGTTCCACAAACATACAGAATTTTGATAATGTTTGAATCTATCGTACTCGATCACTTGTCAAGGCACACATTTGTCCTTTATAGAAGGTCTTATTACGTCGCGCGTAAGCAATATAATGCGCGAAGTTAATATGAAAGTAAATCGCGTTCGCCTCTAGTTTTAGTCAATACTCACGTACCTTATCTGGGATGCGAGGCATAAGCACAAGCAGGATATCAAAAATGACATTTAATATGATAGTGACAAAAATAGGAAAGAGAAAATTTATGGAAGTATAGGACAAGATTGATAACGTGTTTAGAGACTTAAGTTGTATGTGTGAGTAGGCCTCGGTTCCCTGTAGTCGGTTGGTTTGGCTGCACTGCGGGCGGTCTCTTGCTCGAGATGGTGGCGAGAGATATGAGTAGGAGATCAGGCACAGTAAATAAATAAGCGCGAGCAAATAAGTGTAAGTTCAAGTTTATTGTTTAACAATCACAAAGTCGAATATAAAAGCGTGTCTTTTTTACAAATAGAATGTCAAATAAGAAACTGGTGCGTACGTGCTTACGGTAAGTAGTTCGAATGCAGAAGGCTACCGCGCCCTTGGGGCCATGGCTCATATAACCCTGCGAGGGTCACATGCTTAGCCTATATTAGAAATTAATTATGTGTCAAAAAAGATGAGCGACGGAGTGTGTGGTCGCGGAGCTGAATTTGGGAAAAATTGGGGTTGATGAGTGTCCTATGCAGGAGTGCGAGGTAGGTAAGGTAGGATATTGGTTGTATAGCGTAGGTCGATAAGTAGGATTCAGTATGGTAAGATACATATAGCTTGATGAAGAGAAGATGAATGTGAGATGATGTTCTGGACGTAACAGTCTATTCTATACCAGTATCTAATAGAATCTACAAAAAATATGAGCCAAACAGGATGTGCGTACATGTGTAAAATGCCGGTCCGGACCTTATTATTAAAAAATAATTGTTTTTTTGATATCTTATAAATATTCAAATCTATCGCACTCAAGTACCTTAAGTGGCACGCGTTTATCCTTTGGTTTATCCTTTGGAGAAATTCTATACAATACCAAGATCGCACGAGCGCGATAGAAAATAAGAGCCAATCTGGAGTACGATAGGTTCAAAACATTATCAAAATTTTGTATGTTTGAGGAACGCCGATTCTGAGGATTTGCTCATGTATTATATCAAAACCATTAACCCTAGCGACTTAAAATATAGATGGTATATTGATTGTATATTGTAGATAACGTATGAAGAGATTTTATGAATTGCTAACTCTAAGGGTGTACATTTTCAAATTTTAATTTTTAAGGGGTTAAAAGCTGTAAAATGTATTTTCACAGAGTCATTTAAAATCTCCAAGGCCCGATGAGATATTGGCTATTTTATTGTTTTAAAGATTTTTCAATTCTAATTTCTACAAAGTAATTTCTGGGGTTTTCCTTAATCGACCGCGATGGGTAAATTTATCAAATTTCAAATCCTAAATTGGTAAAAAATGACAAAACATGATTTTACGGAATTTGAATTTTTTTAAAAATCTCCAAGGCTTGATTAGATATTGGCTTCATTCTTCAAGTGGCTAAATGTACCAAATTTCGAACCCTAAATTGACAAAATATGCCAATTATAGCAAAATTTGATTTTACGGAATCATTCCAAATCTCCAAGGCCCAATGAGATATCGGCTTTATTATCATTTAGATGGTTATTTCACTCAAATTTCTAGAAAGTAATTTCTGGGTTTTTCCCTAATCGATCACTTAGTGAGTAAATTATCAAATATATTTATCATATCGAGTTAGTTATCGTTTAAAACGCGTATTAATTCTAATATGGGACCCTTCCGAAAGTATTGGTCTGTTCCGTGTTGTTTTTTGTTTCGGAACGAAACTTTCGTTCCAATTCGTTACGGGGTTTGAATAAAGAACGGAACTTTCGTTTCATCTTCGTTCTGATTTTTTAAATCGGAACAAAACTTTCGTTCCACTTTATTGCAGTTTTTGAAAAATCAAAACTTTGTTCCACTTTCGTTACGTTTTTTGAAAAGAATGAAACTTTCATTTCAGCCCAGCCGTTTCAGAGACATATATATATATACATAAAAAAATTAAATAATAAATATTCGTCAATATATGTCAATATATGTATCAACGGAATTATGAACGAAAATATTTATGTGGAAATACCAGAAGAAACTTACTACTCAGACAGAATGTAACGAACAAATTTGTGTAAAATAATTGCAGTGTTATATGGTTTGAGCATAGATCCAACTCGATGGAATGAACGATTTGGAGCTTTGAGAATTTGCTCAAACTCAAATAACGATGAAACTTTCTTATCTTCTAGGAGAGAGAAGGAGATATTTTTAATAATCTTACTTCTTTATGTTCATGAGATGCCTATAACGCGTAACGATTAGAAAATATTAAGTGTAGTAAAGACAATACTACAAGAAGAGATTGAAGTGATTGACTTAGATAAATTAAGCAAATTCTTAGGAATTACAATACGACCAGATGGTTAATATAAATTACTATTTTAAATAAAAAGGTTATTTTAATGAAATCTTATACCTATTATAACAATTCAAGTAGCAAATTATAAAGGATAATTATAGAAGAGCATAACGACTGAGAAACTTTATATACGATAATAACGGTAGAAAATGAACCATAAATAAAAGCTATAGGTAGTTTATTATATCTTATAAAAGTTACACGATCAGTCGATTAATCAAGATCTCTCTTTGGGAAAGCATTCTGCTAAAGCAGTTAGCAGCGGTTTTTTATATGCGCTAAATGCGCTAAACAGATATTAATCCAACTACAAACGATTAGAATAATTGTGAAGCGAGTCTTAAATATGTCAAATAAACGAAAAATCAAACATTGTGATTTTTGCTTTTTCAAAATGAACCGATTTATAAGCTTATTTAGATCCAAATATTGTAGATTGAAATGAATTGCTAACGACATGTGAGTTTGTATTTGTAAAGATGAATTTGTTGTTCCAAGGGAAATTCTTAGATGAATAAAAAATCGAGTGATCTCTAGGAACTAACCCACTAATTTATTTTCATTAGCGACGTTTCGGGAGTTTTATTACTCCCCTCTTCAGGCTACAAAAAGAAAATACAAAATACAATAATTGATTTTTTTCCACACTAACAATTAATTGTCATATAATCTAACAACATACCTAATATAACAACGAATCTCTTATAACAAACAAGCAAACCCAATAAAAAAGCACAGCCTTAAAACACAAAAAACTAAACAAACTATGAAACTTTTAATCCTAATATTATTAAATTAATTAAGAGAATATAACACCAACTAATATTTTTATTCACATAAAACACAATACACTATAAACTTGCACCCTGAGGGGCTCACAAAAGGAGACAAAAACGTCTCTACATATTAGCCGGCGCATGATGTTATCGCGCGACACTTGGAGAAGGGTATAAAGGCTCCCAGATCGCAGGTCGGGCCGACAAAACCCAGAGTACTATGAGGCATGAAGAGGTGGCACGGCGACAGAGAGGCTCGGCGCGCGCGAGTTAAGCGAGCGCGCCGGCCAGCCATGTGCGCCGCGCCACCTCCACCGCTCACATGCTCCCTGGATCCCGCCCTGCCATCTCAAAGCCTCTCGCGAGAGGCCGTGCGTCCGTACGATGGAAGGAGAGAAAAACTCAAACAACCTTCTCTCTTATTATAGTGAACTAATACATTTCTCTGTGTCAACGTTCAATTTTATAATATAAGAACGAGCAACAAAATGAAAAAAGGTCATGGAGCAACCAAAACAAGCTAGTTGTAATACAAAATAGTTATATAAATAATAATCAATAATAAAAAATTAATAAAATACGGAAAACAAAAGTTTTAAGTAAGGGTATTATTTAAAATGTTTTCTTACTAAGTTTAGAGAGCTCTTATAAATATTTTTTAAGAACTGAGTATCCTCAATTTTATTGATAGTGTCCTTATGGTAGTTTATGTTTAACATTTCCGAAAATGAGAGTTTATTATTGTTACTTTCCTGATCAAGAATTTTAATGTTGTCAAAATTTATAGTATGAGATAAAGAACTAGCATAATTGACAAGCGCCGAAGAACTCTTTTCATTTTTTACATCATTTTTATGCTCGTTTTTTCTTTTATGTAACCGTCTAGTAGTCTTCCCAATGTAAGTGTCAGGACACTGTTGGCAATCTATTTTGTAAATAACATTACTATTATCAAATTTGTCAAGCTTATCTTTCCCTAACTTAATCATATAGTTGAATTTGTGAATAGTTTTGTTAATCGGAATAACATTATACTTTCTTAATTTTTATTAATTTTAAATGTAGCGTTTTTTACAAAGGGAAGGACCATTTTCGGATACTTAAATATAGCACACTTTTTGGCATTATTATTAGTAAAATTGTCATAATTTTTAATGTGATGAAGTCTTTTATTAATATGTTTATCGATAAATTTTTGCGGATAGCCATTATTAACTAGGAAAAACCTTATAATGTTCAGATTTTCTTCATGAAAAATCGGGTCTCTATTTAAAAATATTCGTCGTCCCTGATGAATGTCACGTATCGCTCTAGAGTAATATATCAATGTCTGTCAGTGGGCGCGGGTCCATGGTCCGGGTATCGTAAGTTTATGTCAGAAAATTTTGTGTCATATGTTTGATTTGATTTGACTTGGCTTTGGCATAGAAAAGAAAAGAATTTTTTTTGCGTATGTTGGTTTTTGGTGGATATTTGGTCAAGAATTCTCGAGATGTCAAACAACTACTGCAATATATAAAAAAAATTATTGAACATAGGTTCGCCCTTCATCACCAAATGGTCCGGTCGACATTTTGTAGATGCCGCCGCAAGATTCGGACTGACGTGGTTCGAACTCCTGTTTTTGGTTTAGTCAATTCGTTTTTCGCTGCCGAATGGTCCGGTGGACATTTTGTAGATGCCGTCGAAAGATTCGGACCGTCGAAATCCGAAATTGTAGCCTTTATTTGTGTGTAGGCTTATGAGATTGAGCCGTTATTGCTTGTTCTTCAGTACCGGGTGTAAGATACTGTGTACCTTTATTGTGATTTTTTTTGTAGGATTTTGGGTTGGGATGTGTTGCATTTCCTTCCTTTTGTGAAGCTTTACCAAGTCATTAAATCTTTGTACTGCTCAGAATGGATACTACGAGTGTTTTGAGAGATTAAGATGAAAGCTTACTTACGTGGACCGTGTTTTGGTTCTTGGTTACAATATTGTTTTGGCATTATCTGTTATTGCTTTTGGGTTCCATGCACACTGCATTGTCATTTATGATAATGATTTGTATGGTTCTAAAATTAAGGTGGTCCAGGTCCATAACAATAAATGTGGTCTAACAATTTAGTGTATGTATATTATATTAAAAAAAGAATAAATTTTAAGATATAAAAAGGTATTGGTCCAATATTTTTAAAAATCACTTAAAAACTAATATTATCGAGGTTCTCCAAGTCTATGTGGTCCATGTCTAATATGCTTGGCGATGGTTTTCTCGCGATTTCTTCTTCTGCTACACGTATGCTACCGAGGCTGATTAAATCTTGTGCTTCTTCCGTTTGATCTTCTTGTGATTTGTGGTCTGTGGTTTTCGGTGTGGGTGGATTTGATTGGTCTTTGTTTCCTTGTTCATTTTGTTTTTTCTTTTCTCGGTTGCTCTTGATTGAGTTGTGCTCAAAAACCCTGTAGTTACAGCTTTCCAAGTGTTGGTCCCATTTGGTCCTTTGAATGTATCTCCCGCAGAAAAAATGTAGGTTGTAGTTGCACTCTGTTATGTGTTGGTCCCATTCTTCATGTCGCAACCAACTCCCACATAGGTAGTGTACTTTGTATATCTTGTCCATTTGTTACTTGCATATCCTATGGTGATCCAGTTTATTCCTTGTATCTACAGCCATGCTACATGGTTCATGGTTTTCTCTGTGTTTACTCATGGTCTTGCTAAATTGTCTCACTGTTGCCCATCTTGGACGGTATTCTCTTGGACAGGTCCATGGCATCGGCAGCATCTTTTTCGTTAAAATACTGCACATAGCCCATGTACCTTAGAAATCGATGGTTGTCTTCCTGGCCATTCATAACTACCCGTACGATGTGGTCCAAGGGTCCGAACTCCATGAAGTCTTCTTCATATACTTCTTGCGGCTTTCCTATGGGTATTAGGACACATAATCTCTTCCTCTCCGTGTCAACTAAACGTCTGGTTATTAAAGCTGGCATCATTACTGGTTCGGCGCTGGGTCTTCCTTTATTCGTGAGTGGTCCTTTTTGTGTGGTATTCTATTTTTAGTATGTGGTCATTTGGTCCTTGGCTTTCCGTGGTAATTGAGCATGGTCCAATGACTTTAAATAATTGTCTTGCTGCCTCCATACTCCCTTGGAAATGTACATGGACTCAGTTTGGCTCTGGTCTATTTAGTTAGTCTAGTGTTATTTCGATCAAAGGGTCTGCAATTGGCGGATGCAGAGAAATAGGTCCTTGTTCTTCCGTAGAAGTGTCCGTATCATCGGTTGAGGTATCGTCGCTCACTAATGAGCTGTCTGATTGTTGGTCCTGGCTTTCTTGATAATTATGTTGTAGTATAATTCCGTTGGCACTATCTTGGTCCATGTACTCTATAGTTAATACTCCTATTTCTTTGTTTGGTCCTTCTGGTCGAACGTTTAAATGAATCTTGTTACTGGTCCCAAATGTTTTGACGTATGCCGTAATGTGTTCCACGGCGTTGGGTGGTTGGTATTCAACGATCACTACTTTTACTTGGTCCATCGATGATTTGTTTGTTAGTTGGGTCCATTATGGTATGGAGCATGTTAAATAAAGTAGGCATAGAATTGAATGAAATGGAAAAGAGTAGAAAGTAGAAAAGAAAATTAGGTCCTTTTGGTACACGAGCTTGTTGTACATTGGTATTTTCGATTTCACGGGTCGCATGTTATTGTGTTTGATTTGGGTCATGTTTTATATTGCACGTGTAAGTGGTGTGATTGTTTTATTAATCCTATATGGGTTCAATCTACATTCATGTTAGGTTAATTTTTTCATCATGTTTTTTTTTTATAGTGTCGCATATTTGGCTGCGGAGTGTTGGTTATCTTGGTCCATGTCTTCTTCGGAAGTTGTATGTCCTATTTTGGTTATCTTGGTGATTTCATCTAATGGTTCTTTTGGGTCTGGGTCCGTTTTCCTTTCTTTTTGGTCATGTTGTGTTATTTTGGGTTCCTCTCTTATTTTTCTGGTGTTATGGTCCCATGCGATTTGCTTTTTGCAAGTTTGCTCATGTAGGTGATAAAGCTCTATTGGTACTGTTTGTTCGAAGAATTCATGGAATTTGGTAGTGGGTCCTTGTACGTTATATTTGGAATTTTTCCTTGATTCCGCATAGGTCGCCTGGTAGTCCGGGTTGCATCCATGAATTGCTTTTTCCGCGTCTTGGATATTGAAATATTGGACATATCCAAAAGACAATCTCTGTTTCTTGTCCCTTACAGTCTCATAATATATCATTGGTCCGAATTCCGCGAATTGCCTAAAAAAAGTTTCGTCCTTTTCTCTGTCAGTGCCGGTCCATGGTAGAGTACAGAATAACCGTGTTTTGTCATTCTTTAAACTGTCTGACTTTTTCAGATAAACTTGTGATCTTATACTTCCGTTATGGTGACGTGGGTTCATGGTTATTAGGTTATTGTGATTTCTTGGTTACTTTTGAGTCGTTGCACTCTTTTTGTTATTGATGTCGTAGGTAAACCATTGAGTTTGGTTGCTTTTCTGGCTTCTTCTTCAGTTTTGAACCTGATTGATATTTTGTTGGTGGTTGGGTCCATGCTGTTGTGCTTGACTTCCACCGTTATTGGCGTTCCTACTTTTTCAAAGGTAGCAATGATGTCCGATAGTAGGATGCTTTTGTCAAAAAACACGGTGACAGCAATGGGTCTTGGGTTCATGATTTTGCTTTGGTCCGTCCTAAAAATGATTTTGATGTGTTGATTGTTACGTATTGTGGTATTTTGGTTAAATGTGTTGTTTCTATATACATGGTGTATAATTAGTTAATACGGTGAAAGGGGATTTGAAACCGTGTATTATAGTTCGGATTCTTGTTCATCTGATTTCATCCTTCTAGATGCTAGGAATAATATTGTTCGTTTCGGTGCTTTGGGTTTGGTAGGTGCGTTATTGATTACATTACTTGTGTTAGGTTCTATTATTATGGCTCCGGGGTGTGGTTGAGGTTGTATGGTAGTGTGTAATGGTAATGAGTATTCGTGCTGTCTCTTTTTGAAACATAAGACCACCGCGTTGTTTTTGATGCATATGATAATTGTTGTTATTATGAGGATAAATGCGACTTGAAGTGTTAGTCCCCCGTACATGAGGGTGTTAGTACAATTAGTCTCTCTTTTGTGTTCTGCTATTTTGTCCATTTGGTCCATTATTTGGTGTAATGATTGCCCTTCGTCCTTCCAGAATGTTACTTCTTCTGATTTGGTATTCATGGAAAAATTCAAAATTTCTTCTTTTTCTTTTAGTTTTGGGTAGATTTGTTTATATCTAAGTTTATTTCAGGTTTGTAAATGTACTGTTGCTTTGTTCTCTTGTTTTCCTCATTGATTAATGCTACTTCTTTGGTTCTTCCTACACAGCCTGTAGCCAGTCTTACAATTCCCACGCCGTTTACTTTTACTGTTTGGTCCGCTTCGCCTGAACATGTTATTCTTAGAAGTTCTTCTTTTACCGTCGAGTACAGCCATGATCCATTTACACTTAAACAGTTCCATTGGGCTGCAGGGTCGTATTTGTACCGTACATCACATGTTTTCAGGCCTTCAATGCTTGAGTTTAACAGCATGGTGACTTCACAATCTTCTTGCGTTGATACCTCTCTGAGAGGTCCTCCTGATGGACATATACACGCGTAGTTGGTTCTAATGCATGCATTCAGAGTATCGTGGTCAAGTTTCAAAAATTGCTTTTCATCGGCACTTAATGCTAAATATTCTTTTGATGGTTGTATATATGCCAGGCCGGCTGATTTGTTATTGTGTCTTTGTAGTGCAGCAGGCGGGTGCAATTTGTATAAGTGATACGGTATCCTTTCTACTAAAGGTAGATGTAATATCGCAATGGTCCTTCCGTCATGGTGTATTGCGTCAACTTTTTAACTCGTATGTGCTCTGAGGGAATTGGGAAGTCTAGGTCTGCTGTCAATCTTCTTATATCCGAGGTTATTTGATGGATAATATCCGTTTTCAGTAATTCTGGGGGTATCTTGCCTTCTTTCAACAATCTTAGAATAGCCAAAAGCTTTTCGTTGCCGCTGATCACGTGGTTTAGATTCGATTCTACGCTCCTGAGGTAGCTAGCTATTCTAAAATGTATCTTAATTCTTCACCTTCTTTTAATAGAGTAGTCATTTTCTCTGTAAATACTTTTTCTATGTTTTTTAGCACGCGTTGATGCGCTCTAGTAATGTTGTAGAGCTCTTCAAAACCGGCTGATATGATGTGAGTTTTTTGGTCCATTAATTGAATCATCATGTTCTGGTTCTGGTAGAGGTTATCTATGTTGTGATTGATGTTGTCTACGTCATCTTGTGTTACAAGTCTAAATAGACTTTTGCTAATGCTACCTATTGCTCCTAGGGGTGTCACTCTTTTGGCCCTGATGCTACGCGGAATTTTTGTTCCTGCATATTCACTGTGTCCGAGATTTTGTATGGTATCATTTATTTGTGTCTGTAAGTGGGTCAATGTTTGGTGTTTCAACTCAATGAAATCCATCCCCAATGCTAGTTTGCACTTGTGTTCAGGCAACTTTACAATGCATTTGGAGTACGTTTGGTTGAATGATTCAAGGGGTCCATGGGCTTGTAGAAATTCATTAACATTTATGTAAATGGCAATTTGCCAATCAGTTCTTTTTATTCTAATTGTTTGCATTCGCTCATAGTAGATGCCAGGGTTTGACTCTACTTTTTCTAAATCATAGTTACTGCGGCAAAATGCTACAGTGGCGAGGGTTAAGATCATGAATCTTAAGTCCATTGTGATGATTCCTGTAATTTAAATAAAGTTGTGAATCCGTCAAGTTATTTATTCTCATCCGGAGGTACCGCTTCTTTTAGTTTGTTTTATATGTTTTCTTATTCGCTTGCCATTAGGCAATTCTAGGATTACATTGTTCCTGCCTAGAACTTCTACTATTTTTAAAGGTCTGTTGTAAAAGCTATCTCCCTTTGAGGTCCTGATTTCTTTTAAAATTCGCGCATAGTCTCCCACCCTTGCCTTGAATCTCCTGATTTTTTTATCATATTGTTGTTTGGATTTCTATTTGGTTTTTATCTGATTTTGATCAGCCATGATTTTCATTTCATTTAAACGTAGGATTAGGTCGCGTAAGTAAATGTTGTAGGTTCGTAAACTTTCTTTGGAGGGTATGCGTATTGGAAAGCGGGCTATGCGGCCGTACACTAGTTCAAACGGGGTAAAATTGGTCAAGCTGTGTACACTTGTGTTATATGAAAATGTGGCAAAAGGGGCCAAGTTATCCCAATCATCAAATTTTTCTGAGTAGGTTCTGATGAAATCTATTAAGGGGTTATGATTCCGCTCAAGGGAGCAATTGGTTTGGGGTCTGTATCCTGAAGTTGTTAGATGATCAAGTTTAAATAGCCTTAGCATGGTACCTACGATTTCTGACAAGAAACTAGTTCCTCGGTCGGAAAGTATTGCTCTCGGTGCACTAAATTTGCAGATTAGGTGTTTCGCTAGTGCATCTGCTATTGTGGTGGCTTTGAGGTTTTTAATAGGTATTGCGATTAGATATTTGGTCAGATTACATTGTATGGTGAGTAGATGGCAATTTCCGCTTGGTGTCATTCTTAGTTTTTCTACTGTATCTATTGATACCTTGTCAAAGGCTTCTATGGGCGTATTTGTTATGATCATTGGCTCTCGAGTCTTGAAACGGTCTATCTTTCTTTCTTGACAGCTGGGACATCTCCATATGTAGTCCAGTACATCGTTTCTCATCTTTGGCCAGTAGTATCTCTCTCTGATCTTTTGATAAGTTTGATTCACTCCTTTATGGCCGCCTGTCAGACTATCATGCAGTGCCGCGATAATGGCTGTTCGGTCTTTTTTGTCTGGTAATTGCACTTTTCCGTAGCAGATTGTTACTTTTATTCGAGCGTTTTCAAAATACTTTGTGACTAATTCTGTTAACAATCCTGGCTCAAACTGGTCTGTCATCTCTCCTCTCCGAGATATTCTGAAACTGGTTATGTTTTGTTTTAAAAGGCTTTCTTTCAGGTTTGATAATGCAATGTTTAGATTGCCTATATTTGTGGGTTCAAAGTATCTGTCCTTCATTACTAAAGAAAAAATACTATGACTTTTGTACGGGGTCATTAGGATTTGTCCCACTTTTGGTTTTTTGTTTTTCATATTTTGTAGGTTGATGGCTCCTATCTCCACTAAAAGTCTTGTTATTGAGCTAGTGTTATCACAGTCTTTGGATATGAAATGCACCAAATTATCTATTTTGTATGTGAGGCATTGGCGCACGGTTGTGACATTATTCCGTAACCCTAGCGAACCGGTGGTGCTTGTACTCGTTGTGTCATCACTCAAAGTAGCTTTGTTCTTTTCCTTAGGATCTTGATACTGGTTCATAGGTCCATTTGGTGGTGTTGCGGGCAAGAATATTGGCACTGTTATATCCGGTGGTTTTGAATAATCGATAACTATTGGCGTATTTTCTTCTTCACCTATACTTTGGAATTCTTATTTCTTTTCGGGTTTCTCTGTTGATTCCTGGCGTGCTTCTGCGAATGGGTTCCCTTTGCGTTACTGTTGGTGTTTCAGACATTGCCCTTGAGGTTGAGTGATTATCTTGCTCATCTCAAGTTCTTCATTCTCACTTCTTTTTAAGCTTTCATCATCTGCTGAATCCCCGCTAGTGCCATGTATCTCTCTCCGCTGCGACGCGAGGGATGTGTGTGTTTGGTTTAATAATTTCGCGACTCTCTGGGCTAGTATCTCATCCATGTTGTCAGTCCCATAATTTGGGTCTAGTGTATGTAGGTGATACCGCATTTCGTCCTCTACTTCATCTCCAACAGAGAAATGGGATGGAATGAGTATTGGTTCTGATGTCACTTTCTGAGTTTTTTCTATGAATTCTTAGGCTTTCTTCTAGTTTGCTCTTTGATTCCTCTAACTCTTGTCTACTCAGAGTGGTTTTTATTGACAGATTTTTTACGGATTCATCTTCCGAGCTTGATTCTGTGTCTGTAGTTTGCATTGGTGTTACTCTGATTTCAATATTGGTTTTATTAGTTGAGTTACTGGCTAATGATTCAATGTCACTGATCGTTTCGTCACTCGTTGATTCGCCCTGGTACTGCTCCGTCTCGTCTTGCCTTAAACCACTGTATCTGGGATCTGGTATCGGCGGTTTTTCTGACTTGGTTTCGCTGTCGTCTATTCTTGTGGAGGACATCATCGATCGCCTCGAGGGTGAAAAGTGAGGTATCATGGACGAGTCTCAGTCTCGATCTCCTTGCTTTTCTGCGATTGTTGACTGCACTTCTTTTTGGCTTAGATGTTTTTGGCACTTCTTTTTGGCTTAGATCTTTTTGGCACTTCTTTTTGGCTTAGATTACCCGGCGCCTCCACCAATTTTTGTTAAGTAACGTTAAACAAATCTTTTGTTCCTACTTATTATTCTTATGGTTAAATTAAATCAAATGAAGACTCTTACCTTATTCTTTATACTTTTTATTCTCTTGATAAAGTACAGCGATAAAAGGGCTTAAAAATTACAATATGGACGCCTGTTAAATTCCGTGTCTATTATCTATCAGGCGTGTGGATACTCCAAGTTTGGCCTAAACATGACTGGCCGTGAAAACATGGCTTAGCTGCAGCGTCCACCCCCGCTCAACACCTCCCCTCTCCTCCGTGACGTCACGACGATTGTCGCCTCGTGTCGCTCCTGCAGTTTCTTATGGCTTAGTAACTGCAGGAGATCTACGGAGCAGCGCACGTGTGCCGATCGCGCGTTAAGGGGAGGTAGAGCTTGAAATGCTGAGTCTGGTGACACAAGATATTCTTGTGACCTCGACTCATGCATTGAAATTAAGTGCCGAAAACTTGTGTGTGTAGGAATTGTTTGATTGTGTACTCTTGGTCTAAGAAATTAAACACACCATTTTCGTCACTTAACATCAAGTACCCTTAAAGACTTTTTAATATAATATTAAGTGTGTGTAAATGTAAATGTAAATTAATTTGTAATATTAACATAGAAATTAAAGATTATATAATGTTGTCGGGAGGGAGTGTTAGAATACGCATGCGCCCACATATACATACATATGATGCGTTAGGTGCAAAAACAACTTAATCTGGGTTAAGTTTTATAAAAAAAACTTTTAAAGTTTATATATCGTCGTATCTTAATATATAACTAAAACTAATCGACTTTTCTTATTTAGTTTATTAGTCCTACCATTGAAGCATATATTTACACGTGTTAGACCATTTGCTTGTCAATATAAATTATTTAAATAACTAAAAGAAGCTTATCCAAGTTAAGTTGATTTTGCATAGAACAAGTATATTTTGCATAGAATGGGTATTCTTCGCTTCAATCTAGCTTATTTTCATCAAATAAATCTCAGAATATATCTTTCATTCATTAAAATAATGTGCATACATGACTTGTTGCATCTAAATTTAATTATAAATACATTTTTGAATTTATAAGTATATTTTTATTTAATTTTTAACTTAAGCTTATATATCCTTTTCATCTGTTATTTCACGAATGTCGGAACTGTCATTTTCAATACTTCAAATAGTATTTTCAAACGGCTATCGGCTATACTCCGTTTTCGGATGGTATCTACCGCAACAGTACAGGAAACGTCTACGGTCTCCGGCGTGTAGGTAGATATGGCAGGAAGTCCGGGGTGGCGCGAGATATTTCGATATATTCTACTCAATACGTTCGAAAAACTTGTTTGATGCACTATATTTATAAGTAAAGGGTCGTAGAATACGAATATGTATTTCTCATTAAAGACAACTTAACCTGAATTAAGTTGTTTTTGTACCGAATGCTTTATATATCGTTTCCCCATCCCCTACTCTCTGTACATGGCGTTAGCCAGCAGCGCCGATCGCGCACTTGATGCTAGGATGCCTAGCTGGGTAGACGCAAGAGTGTACACCGACGCGCTTCCGCGCGACTTGTTCATATACAAGGAGTGATATTTAAATAGATCTAGTTTACTTAAATGTGTCTTAGTTCTTTTCACCACCGCTCGCCCCTCCTGATCTTTGAAAATAAAAATTTTGGGTTTTTAATTTTTATCCGCCATATCGGATTTGCCATTTTGAATTTTACAAATATAACTTCGGATTCGTAATCAGCGACCCCAAACCTCCATGAAATCAGTTTATCTGGATTTACACCGTCTTAAAATTTTATGATATAGCTACTTATGAACTTGATAAGGTAACATACACCATAATTTTTTATCAGTAATAAACACCTTCCTGAGAAAAATGACCTAAGTTTCATAGTAAATTTTTAATTAAAGCAAATATATGAATTTTTTCTATATGAAGTGTTACGTACATGTAGGTATCAGAGGCGTTTAAGGGTAAACATCAATTGTTTTTTTTTATTTATTAACAGGACCAATCATGTTCTTTATATGCTTTCTGAGTACAACGGATGCTATAGCAGGCGTCGATGAATGCCAGGTTACCCCAGTTATACACGTTCTACAATATGCTGGCTGTATTCCAAAACCAATACCAAGTTTTGCTTGTAAAGGACGATGCAGCAGCTACTTACAAGTAAGATAATTATCTAAATACTCTTACTATAATATTTTATATATAATTTTTATATAATTTTTATAATATGTTTTCAATATTATAGTAAAATTTCTTTGATGCGTTTAAAAACTAAAAGGGCTTCTTAGTCCCGCAAAAAACTCTTAATTTATATCGGTCACAGCCCCAGGGAACTGCAATCGGCTAGGAAGCTTGCTACAGAAATATGTTGCTCGACTTCACTCAGAATGGTTGGATATTACCTTTATATTACCTTTATACGCTATGATTTTCTTATGTGCGGAAGAAATAAGCAGAAACTTTATGCTGTTCGTTTCTGCTTTGAAACGTGCAGCTCACTTCTGTTAATGCTTATTTAATATATTTATATTTTACTGTATAGTGGGTTCGCATAATGACAATTCAAAAGTAATATTTGTACTTTTTCATTCTATTTCGCAATATACGCATCGCACTTATGCATACTATACGATTCATACTATACAATACACAAGTACAATACACGAGCGAATGTAGAGAGTCAAAATAAATTTCCGCGCGTTGCTTCACGCATCTAATTTTCCAAAAAAAAAAAATAAACCGACTTAATATTAAGGTAATTGGCTAATTTTGCCATGCATATTTGCTTAGAACCTTTCGTGCTTTACTAATCTCGATTAGACACATAGAGAGAGAGAGAGAGAGAGAGAGAGAGAGAGAGAGAGAGAGAGAGAGAGAGAGATTTTAGATTTTTTAGATTTTTTAGATTTTATAATTTATTTCCGCCCTGGGAATAATTAATCCCATGGGGCATATGGATCAAAATACATAATTATACAAAAATAAAATACATAAATAAGTGCAAGTAGAATAACATTCCATATATATCTATAATCGCTTGTAACGAATTATATAAACATTTATACGTATATAAATATATATATATATATATATATATATATATATATATATATATATATATATATATATAATATACAGTATGTCGCAGATAAAGCGGACACATTTTTTTGATAAATTTTTCCCCGAAAATTGCGCATGGTAAAGAAAAAGTTGTGGGTGGGATCGAAAGAGTAAATTAAGCCCTTGTTAATGGTCTATTACATTATTTCATAGGGCTTAACAGTGTTGAATGGTAAATGGTCGAAAATAATAAAATTACAAAAAAAGTGTGGCAATTTGATTTTGACAATTTTATCAAATAGCCCGTACCCCATTTAGCTTAGAGCAGCAATAAAGTTAATTTATTATTGTCAAATTTATTTTTAAATGATTTTTGAAGATTGTTAAAATCGTCAGAATGTGGTGTGCAATGGACGTTGGCCGCGTTCGCCTCACGGAATAGGACCGGGTCTAATGGTATAGCTGGACTGGTGTAGTTGTGTTTATAAGTATAGCGGAGGTTAGTGGTTACTATCAGTCTCGTGGCGGGAAATATAAACGTGTGCACAGCCCCGCGATCTACAAGGGTATCAACAGTTTTAACTGCTCCTGTCCAGAAACCTCTTCCTAAATCGCCTGCATGCTGCCCCCGTCCAAGTCCAAGGATATGTTTCACGTAGGTAAGCAAAATAGCTAATCAAGATGTTTTAAAATTTTGTCTACGTTTATAATTCCATATACAAAGATCTGAATGAAAAACATATTTCTGGATACCGTACATGATACTTTTAGAGATATACTTGTGGATATTTTACAGGTTACTTTTAAGTATACATTTTTTGATACTTTTAGGGATACATTTCTGGATACTTTACAGGATGTTCTAGGGATATATTTTGTAATACTTTCTAGTACTGTAATTAAAATTCAATTGCAACATAAAGCCTGAAAGATAAAAGCTTCATATCTTATATTCTAGTTCTTTAACTCTTGCACTATGTCCTTATATGCATATTCTAATTTTACTTCTACTTCCTTCTGGTCCATCTATTAAGTACAAAATGATTCATTTTTATTGTAAACAAAGAATATTTTATTTTTCATACTAATATCAACTAAAATTATACCAAATGATTTTCATGTGGACCTAGCTGTGATTTTGGTTTGTATTTAAATTTTGGAGCTTGTTGCCAAAATAATGGAATAGAGCCACGAATTTGAACAAATGAACTTTTACTTGCATTAACTTCAATGATTTGTTCTGTTTCAACAATATTAGGGACAATATCACGATGATGTTCGAGTTGTGCTGCAAGGTCTTGACGAAAATATGAATTCCATATGAACCTTGAATCCGCTCAATCATGTAGAGGCATCTGTATTGAAATTTATTAAATAGTTACATTATACATTAAAAATTATAAACAAAATTCTTTAACATCTAAGAACTAATATATCTACTTGGTGAAATTCTGGAGGTTATATTTTGCAGATATTGCTTACTATGACTAACATCATATGTATAACAAAAATTGAAGTGAGGTGTGCTCAACACAGATTTTATCATGCCCCAAGTAACTTGTGTTATTACGAATATGTTTTTCATTCATATCTTTGTATATGGAATTATAAACGTAGACAAAATTTTAAAACATCTTGATTAGCTATTTTGCTTACCTACGTGAAACGTATCCTTGGACTTGGACGGGGGCAGCATGCAGGCGATTTAGGAAGAGGTTTCTGGACAGGAGCAGTTAAAACTGTTGATACCCTTGTAGATCGCGGGGCTGTGCACACGTTTATATTTCCCGCCACGAGACTGATAGTAACCACTAACCTCCGCTATACTTATAAACACAACTACACCAGTCCAGCTATACCATTAGACCCGGTCCTATTCCGTGAGGCGAACGCGGCCAACGTCCATTGCACACCACATTCTGACGATTTTAACAATCTTCAAAAATCATTTAAAAATAAAATTGACAATAATAAATTAACTTTATTGCTGCTCTAAGCTAAATGGGGTACGGGCTATTTGATAAAATTGTCAAAATCAAATTGCCACACTTTTTTTGTAATTTTATTATTTTCGACCATTTACCATTCAACACTGTTAAGCCCTATGAAATAATGTAATAGACCATTAACAAGGGCTTAATTTACTCTTTCGATCCCACCCACAACTTTTTCTTTACCATGCGCAATTTTCGGGGAAAAATTTATCAAAAAAATGTGTCCGCTTTATCTGCGACATACTGTATATATATTTATATATATGTGTGTGTCTCTTTGGCTAATAATTAATATAGTGCAGAAATAACAATCAAAAGAGTAACAAAGATAACAAAAGTAATACAAAGAGTAACTTAAACTAAGGTATAATATAAGAAATAGGTCGATTTGTGCTGTGACAATTTATACGGAATAATAATAATAACAATGGCTTATCACAAATTTTGCGAAGGGTCAGACTCGACATCACGGTTTGTGAGGTGATTGTGTAGGAGGGACTTTACGGTTTGAAGGGATGTGTTGGCATAATGAAGGGAGGTAATATTGTTAGGTAAACTGTTCCAGAAATAAGAGGCAGCTATTGCGAAGGAGTTGGCATACAGGGTGGTTGAGTATGGACGGATGAGAAGAGGTTCAGTACGTAGCCGAGCTGACCTGCGGACTTCGCAATCAGCAGTAAGAATTAAATTGTTCTTGAAGTAGCTAGGACAAGCCGTTTTGAGTATCGAAAATGTCAAGGTACCCATGAAGTACTCACGACGGGCCTTTACCGTGAGCCACCCTAATCGTTTACGATAGTGGGTAACATGAGCCATCCAGGGAATATTACCAAAGACAAAGCGAGTGCACGCATTCTGCGCACGCTGAAGTCTCAGATCCTGTTCACCTATCAGGCAATGGTAAACAAGGCAGGTACAGTCAAAGTGGGGGAGAATGAGCGAATGGACTAATGATTTGCGGATGCTAAATGATAGGGCACGCTTGTGGGGTGTAAGCTGCTTAAAGTGCGGAATACTTGCTGGCAGATATGGGATACTTGCCTGCCCCAGTTAAGATCAGGAGTCAACCAAACGCCTAAGTTTTTTACTTCTTTTACGAAAGGAATTGTCATGCCATTGACGGAGATTGTTGGCAGGAGATCAAGGTTCACCAAAGAAAGATTCAGAGTGCTACCAACAAGCATGGCTTTAGTTTTTGCTAAATTTAATGTAAGCCCATTCCTAGCCGCCCAATCTGCGATGGCCGCACAGTCAATCGTAATTTTATTAATCGCATCAGCTAGTTCGTGACGAGTGCAGCTTCTATATATTTGAGTATCATCCGCGTAGATCATATGTTTGGTGAACCTGGTCGTTGATGAAAATGGCAAACAGCAGCGGACCGAGAACAGAGCCTTGAGGTACTTCAGCCCACGTGGCAATCCAGTCAGAGATGCTGCCACCCTCATCAACAACAGCCTGGCATCTATCAGCAAGATATGAGATGAACCACTATAATGAATGATCACTAATTCTAAATGAGCGCAACTTATGGATTAATATGTGGTGAGGAACCCTATCAAACGCCTTGGAGAAGTCAAAAAGAATTAATATGGTAAATCGAGAGTTATTCATCGCCAATCTGACGTCATCAAGAACCCCGCGCAATGCTGTCTGAGTGCTGTGACCTGTTCTAAAGCCTGCTTAACGCGGAATGAAAAGATTATACTTTTCGATGTGAGATATTAGCTGTTTTGACAAAATCTTTTCTAGGAGCTTGGAGCACTCCGACAGCCTCGCAATGGGTCGGAGGTCTGACACATCAGAAGGGGATGGAACTTTGGGGATTGGAGTGATTAGTGTCTGATGCCAAAGCGTTGGATAGGATGCCCTAGATACGGATGAGTTGAAAATGGTAGTTAATGGTTCAAAGATGGATGGACAAGAAGTTAAGAGATGCTTAACCCTTAGCGGCTACACGGGGTAACTACGAGGGTAGTTCAATAAGTCTTTAGAATGACCAACAGATGGCGCGCGAATCGCTCCAAATCATCTGTTTTCAGTCAGCACCACTCCCGACTAGATATATGGTGCAGTCACAGTCCACATCTTCTGAGTTTACGTGTTTTTATAACCAATTGAAAAAAAAAAAAATTGCTTGTTAAGAAAAATGGAAAAAAACGAGTTCAGAGCGGTAATTAAACATTTTCATTTAAAGGGTTTAACTCCATATGAGATAAAAAATGAATTGGACTCAGTTCATGGCACATCTGCCCCTGCCTTAGCAACGGTTTATAACTGGGTAAATGAATTTAAGCGTGGTCGTACATCAATAAGTGACGAACCACGTTCAGGAAGGCCCGTAGAAGCAACTACTCCCGAAATCATCAATAAAATCCACGATATGGTGTTGAAGGATAGAAGATTAAAAGTGCGTGAGTTAGCTGAGGCCACAAGGATATCTATAGGTGCAGTTGTTTCAATTCTACATGAAAAATTAGGCATGAAAAAGCTATCGGCAAGATGGGTGCCGCGTTTGCTCTCAGCTGAGAATAAACGCAATAGAGTGGTCGCCTCTGAGGCTCTTTTGGCGCGCATAAGTCGGAATCCTGAGGAATTTTTTCGTCGATTTGTGACTGTGGATGAAACATGGATACACCACTACACTCCTGAGACAAAGGAACAATCCAAACAGTGGATTTCCACAGGCGAACCAGCTCCAAAGAAGGCAAAGACCGTAAAGTCTGGTAAGGTTATGGCTACAGTTTTTTGGGATGCACGTGGAATTATACTTATTGACTACTTGGAAAAGGGTAAAACAATTACTGGTGAGTATTATGCATCATTATTAGAGCAGCTGAAAGAAGAAATTAAAAAAAAACGACCACATTTGGCGAGAAAAAAAATTCTCTTTCATCACGACAACGCCCGAGTTCACACATGCTTCGTTTCAATGGCTAAAATTGAAGAACTAAAATTCGAATTGGTCGAACACCCACCGTATTCACCAGATTTAGCCCCCAGTGACTTTTTCTTATTTCCAAACTTGAAAAAATGGCTCGGTGGACAGAGATTTACGGACAACGAAGACGTCATTGCCTCTGTAAGTGCTTATTTTGAGGAACTTCCGAAAACGCACTTTTCTGAAGGATTACAAAAACTTAAAAAGCGATTGACCAAGTGTATAGAGCTCCAAGGAGATTATGTTGAAAAATAAAAAAAAATTTACCCAAAAAAAATTGTTTTTATACTTTATTCTAAAGACTTATTGAACTACCCTCGTAGTTACCCCAGGCTCAGAAAAAGTGAAATTAGAGGTCTAAAACATTTGAAATTGATACAAGTAACGACATCTGCCATCTATAAATTGACCGATAAAAATCATTAGAAATATTGAAGAACATTTCAACAAACATGAAACAATCGGTTACAAGTGTTAAAAATGTAATGAGTTACCCCATGTGGCCGCTATGTGGCCTGGCTGAGGTGTGGCCGCTAAGGGTTAATGGTGATGCCGTCAAGTCCAAAAGTCTTGGATTTAGCTGATGATAGTGCTTCCTTGACATCACTGGAGGTGATATAAGTAATGGAATGTCAGGTGAGGCCAGAGGAATGGTTGGCAAAGGTAGTTGAGGGGTTGAATTGGATGCATTCGATATAGATGCGAAGTGTGCGTTGATGCTGGCATAAGAAAAGAGCGAAAAGGGTGAGATAGAACGAGAAGAGACTCTTCCAAGCCTGTTGAGAGAGCTCCATAGGCGATTTGACCGTTGTGCCTTTGTTATTTCTCTCGCATAGTATTCGTTTTTTGAGTTTCGCAACATAGTTAGTACTCTGGCACGTAGAGCTCGATACTCAGTCAGTGGAAAACCATTATCACGTGCTCTCTTATATATTCTGTCGCGCTCTTTTATGGTTGATATTGTCCTACATAGTCTTAGCATAATTACATTTGCAATATACTCGTATAATAAATTAAAACATTTAATCGCAGGCGGGATTACCGCAAAAGCACGCAACGACGACATGTATCATACTTAAAATTAATAAAATAAATAAATAAATAAATAATACATCGTGAAGACTTAGATAACTAATAAAAAAAATAATAATAATAAAAAATGTACAATAAAAATAATGATAAAAAAAACAATGGTTGACGCAGAGAGAAAAAAAACAAAAATATAATAAAATGCTTCTAAAATATCTTAAAAAATTTACAATAAAAGAGAAAAAAAAAATATTAATTAAAACTTTACGCATACAAAATACTTCACAAAGGAGGCTCCCCGAAGGTACGGCGGAGCATATGGTCAAAAAGTCGCTTCTTAAAACTAGGTTGCATGATGCATCGTCTCAAATCGTGCGGTAGCGAGTTCCAAAGACGCGCGGCTCCAACGATAAACGAAAACTTAAAATAGTCAGTCCGTGCCCATAGTAGTTTGAGATCATACTCAGAGCATCTTAAAGACCCTACGCTGTCCACTGGACGAAACTTTAGTCTATTCACGATATTGGAAGGCTGATCGGAGCGAAGAATATTGGCAAGGAGTGACAGACAATAATAATTCTGACGTTCAGTATAAGGCAAAATATCATTGGCTTTATAAGCCGGAGTAATGTGCTCAAATTTCTTTACGCCGGTAGCGAAACGCACGGCCGCATTTTTGCAACGCGAGAGCTTAGTGACAAGCTCAGATGAAATATCAATAAACAGACCCGCGCAGTAGTCAAAATAGGGAAAAACGAGTGATTTGACCAGCAGCATCTTTGTGTTATCGGGAATTAGATCGTTGCATTTTCTTAGACGTGATAAAGCAGCAAAGCTTTTACGAGCAGTCGCGGTGCACTGAGGGGTCCAGGAAAGAGTGCTGTCAAGTGTAACACCTAAAATTTTCACAGACTCACAAACCTGAATGGCCACTCCATTTATAGATGGAGCAGGGACGTTCATATACTGCAGCCTGCTTTAAGCCACGAGAGCCAAACCAGATGGCGTTGGTTTTACGTGAATTTATCAAAAGACCATTTGCAGCCGCCCAAGAAGTTAGTCTTTCAAGATCGTTGTTGACTGCTTGTAAGATGAGCGGGATGTCCTTAATAGAGCCATGATAGTAGATTTTGAAATCGTCAGCATAAATATGGTACTTACATACACGTAAGGCAGTGGGCGCGTCGTTAATAAAAAGCGAAAAGAACGGAGGACCATGCTACGTCAGAAAAGCCAAAAGTTTTAAGCTTATCCATCAGAAGAGCGACGTTAACTAGATCAAAAGCGCGAGTATAGTCAATGGCCACAAGCAGGGTGAGCATCTCCTTGTCAATAGCCTCACGAACATCATCGACGACTTTCAACAGAGCAGTGTGAGTACTATGATGCTTGCGAAAGCCAGATTGTAATGGGTCAAGCAGTTTCTTTCGAAAAACGAAATTAGCCATCTACTTATGTGCTGCCGCTTCAAGGATTTTTGAGGCCGCGCAAAGAATACTTATAGGTCGAAATTGACCGATTTCAACTGGAGATTTACACTTGGGAATAGGACGAACAATAACATGCTTCCAACTAGTTGGAAAACAACCGGATTGTAATGAGCAGTCAAAAATGTTCAGTAGCGCAGGCAAGATAACTGTCAGACAATCTTTAAGGTGGCTTACTGGAATATCATCCGGGCCACGTGCATTAGAGCGAGCAGTGACAATGGCTATAATAACATCAACAGCATCAACGTGTTGGAAATAAAAGCGGTTGTCTGGAGAAATTCTAGCTGTGGGGCGGTTGTCCTTAAGAGGTAAAGGGTTGGAAACCCCTACAAAAAATTGATTAAAATCGTCAATGGAAGCGGGTAAAGGAGCTGTCTCATGAGACTTCGAGCCTATACCTAATTCATCGACGCACTTCCACATATCGGTAGCCGTAGAACAATTAGACAATTTATTCTTATAGTACGAAGATCTGGTATTTCTAATTACAGTTTTGACCTTGTTTCTGAGCTGCTTGTACAAATCGCGATCATTCGCTCGGCCAGAGCGCTTAAAGTTGCGCCAGGCCCTATTACGAGATTTAATGAGCTCTTTCAGATCATGGTTGAACCAGGGAGAATGACTTTTCCGCGGAGTAATTGTCCGATAGGACGCGTGTTTGTCATATAGACTGATAAGTGAGGACGTGAAGAAGTCTACTTTATCGTCGATCCCTTTAATATTGCATATACGATGCCAATCGATTGCCTGGAGATCTTGATTAAACAATTCTTTATTAAAACTGCGAAACGAGCGACGCGTGATAAGGGTTGCAGGACGGAACGAGAACGTAAATGCAAGGGTGACAGATAAGACATCGTGATCGGAAATGCTAGGAAAGTGCTCTTGTGTAAATGCAACAACTTTACTTAGGTCACTAACACACACATAATCAATAGTTGTATGCGTGTCGCCGGTATGATGTGTGGGTAAAAAGGGAATTGGTTCAAGAAGATATGAGACTAGAGAGTTGAACAAAATATTGCGGGGAGTGGATACAGCTGCCCAATTAATGTTTAAGTCGCCAAGTATAGCAGTAAAATCACAGGGAGAATTGTGATTTAAGAGGACTTCTTCAACGTCGCTCCAGTAGCCACACTTAGGAGGGCTATAGACCACGCCGCAGAGAATTTTAAAATTGCCAACGTAAAGTTCTGCGAATAGGTACTCAGGTCTTTTCCTATATACTTTCGGCTGTGCCGACTGTGACACGATTTTGAATTTAATTCATTCATGAATATACAGTGCTACTCCTCCGCCAACTTTACCTAATCTATCCACTCGAAGAAAATTGTAGCGCGGTATAGAAAAAAGTTTCGAACGTCTGGCTGGCTTGAGCCAGGATTCACATATAGCCATGACATGTACCTGCTCCTTAATGATAATAGATTTAACATCAAGAAAATGAGGCTCAAGCGACTGCGCGTTTACGTGCGCTATTTTTAAAGAGTGACATTGCTCAACTATTTCCATAATTCGTGGATAATATTTTCTGCTCAATTCTTTTACGCAAGATCGGACATTTAGATTTATCTGAGGCAGAGTGCGCGGTACTCGAATATTTAGCAGACGTACAATTTACGCAGCGCAGCAAGCTACTTTTTACCTTACAAACCGTAGCTAGATGCTCACCCGCACATCTTCCACAACATACATTATTTTTACACTCGCTCGCTGGATGGCCGAATCTAAAGCATTTAAAGCATTGTAAAATCGGTACATGGTCATCTACTCATATATATATATATCGTGGTGAGCGGCTGCTGGAGAGAGATAGAGAGAGAGGTAGAGAGACCTATCATAGCTATTTGGCGATGTTTGTTCTCTATATTATATATATATATATATATATATATATATATATATAGATATTTGTATAAATACTGGGTGCAGTCTTTCATAAGAAATCAATCTAGTCTTATAAAATGCTTTTCGTGCAGTGTTCTGAATACAGAATATTATCACAAGTCATATCAAAATAAATAATAAATAATTTTTCTTTGAAACGTCTTCTTACCCTATTATCTTTCTTTTTTCTCTCTGAATATATTTGTATAGTTATTTCTGTTTTTTTTTTACATAAACGTAAACGCATTCACTATTGTCTATATTTCATCGCTCTCGTAAGTTCATCTCAACGCTACCTACGTAAGGTAACATCTGTCTGATTTGCGGTGAAGACTAGCACTATTGAACTTTTCAACGAAAAGTAACACGACTTGGATTTTGCCAACGAAAAGTAACACCAATTACATTTTCCCAACGAAGAGTAACACGACTCAGCTTTTTTCAACAAAAAGCGTTGAATGAATATGTTGTAAAAATTAGCATTTTTAATAAACTTGCAAAGTTGTGAAGTTGTAAAGTAGCAAAAATAGTAATTCGGATTATTATAAGACAAAGAAGGTGTTCGTAAAATCAATCTGTTCTTCTCTCCATTCTCTTCTCCTTACACTTTAGCTAGCGCACCTACTCCCTTACCGTAGGCCTATTCTCCAGTTGCAGTGCATTTCAGGGAAAGGCTCAGAGCAGCCAGCTGGATATCCGGTCACCCTGATCTTCAAGCTACTCCAGCTAACAGCAGTCAGGGCTCTACGGCGGCCAACCATCCTTGACCCACAGCAAAGCGACTTTGTTGAAGATAAAAAATCGTCTCGACACTCACACAACAAAATATCATTTATTACAAAAAATATCATAGAAATGAAAAACACGATATAAAACAAAAACAAATAGATCAATAATAATTTTTTTTCTATTTCAAATCTTCATCAAAAAATAAAAATACAGCTTTGAATGGCCAAAAATTACTGCATAATACTGAAGAAAATGCTATTAAAAATGTATTCAAGAAAAAATGAATGTCATCAAAATTAATAAGAAAAGGTTATAAAAAGAATGAATAGATAAATCTTAAAAATTCTTCTTCATTTTAAATCTTCATCAAAAAACGTAAACAATGAGCTTAGAATAGTCAAAAATTACACCATAATAAGTAATAAATTACAGCAAGAAAAAAGCTATTAAAATTTTTTTTTAAAAAATGAATATCATAAAAATATAAGTTATAAAACAAATACGAATCTATAAATATTAAAACAATTTTTTGATTTAAAATCTTCATAAAAAAGTATAAAATGAGCTTTGTTTGGTCAAAGATTACTGCGTAATACGCAAGAAATATACAATCAAATAATTTTTGAAAAAGTAAATATCATAGAAAAAGGAGAAGCGTTATAAAACAAAAACGGTTTGATGAATCTTGAAAATTCTTTTTCATTTAAATTCTTGATCAAAAGGCGAAAAAAAGCGTTCAATCATCAAAAATTACCGTGTAATACTCAAGAAATCAGCAATCTAAAAAAAAATTTTAAAAAATATAACCTCGAATATCTGGAGAAATAAAAGTCCTCATGATCTGAGCAAAGAACTTAGCCGAGAGATAATAAAAAGTTACCTGTTTGAAAATTTTCAGAAGGAACTGATGATGTTAGGTTTAATAAATAAATAAATTATAGTCAGTGAATTTAGAAATATTTAAGTTTATTATAATATGAGAAAGGCTTATATATCAACTTGACCGGAGAACTGCTCTCTAGCAACTGAGAGCACGCAGGCTTTACATATAGAGCCGAGCTCTCTCCTATGCATACGCACTCTATACTCCGTAGCACACATGTACACTCTATTCTATAGTAACTGAGAACGGTAGGAAAGGAACCTCAAAAAAGGAACCTGACGAAAGGAACCTGAAAGGGAACTTGACGAAAGTAGTATAGTATAGAAGTATTATACTCAACACGCTTCCTTACTTTTATACTATATCTTTAACTTTCGATTTACTAAAATTTCACATACAATCTTATTTTAAATTTAACAATGTTCTAAATTTTTCCAAATTTATCTCTACACAATGCTTTTGTGGAGATATCCGCTACATTATTTTCTGAATCCACTTTAACTACATCAATTAATTTTTGTTCTACGTTCTCATGTACATAGTGATAATGAATTTCAATGTGTTTCCAATTTTTCGTAAAATTACCATACTTTGCAATATTAATTGCGCCTGAATTATCTTCGTATATTTTGATCGGTTTTTCTAATTCAATTTCAAATATCTTTAATAATTCTTTTATATATTGCACTTCAGTTACTAATTCAGATAATGCTACATATTCAGCATATGTTGACGCTTTGGTAATACATTTTTGTTTTCGGGATTTCCAATAAATCAGATTTCCATACAATCTTATAACATACCCTGTCGTTGATTTTCTATCTATTTTATCGCCTACCCAATCAGCATCTACATAACAATCAATGATTTCGCAATTTTCATTTTTATTGTAACATAATTTCAAATCTTTTGTAGCATACAAATATTTCAAGATTCTTAATGCATATTTAATATATTTAATATATCTGGCCTTGTGCCCGAACTAATATACAACAAAGGACCTAACAAATTTTTGTACATAATATTTTCATCACAACAATCAGATTTTTCGATATTTAATCCAGTTTCTATTGGTGTATTGTAAAGTTTACTATTTATTATTTCATATTTGTCAACTAGCTTTTCTATATATTTACTTTGACTTAATTTCATTTCATTCTTTTCAATATTATAAATTACCTCGATACCCAAATATTCTTTAAATTCTCCTATATCTTTAATTTTAAATCTTTTAGCTAGTAATCTTTTGATAATTTTAATTTTTTCTTTATTTTTACAACATAGAATTATATTATCAACATAATTCATTAGATAAATTTTATCGTCTCCTGTACTATGTACATATAAACATAATTCTACATTACTTCTTTTAAATCCTAAACTTTCCACATATTCATTAAAACATTTATACCAGTCTCGTGGGCTTTCACTGAGACCATACATTGACCTTTCCAATTTCAAGACTCTATCTGTTCCGTCACCAAATCCCTTAGGTTGCTAAATATAAACTTCTGAAAGTACATCTCCATATAAAAAAGCTGAATCTACATCTACTATTTCAATCCTTAAGCCATTTTGACAACAGAAAGATAATAAAAACTTTATGGCCTGATTGCTCGCAACAGGTGCATACACATCATCAATTATATTTTTCTGCTTAAACCCTCCAGCCACTAGCCTAGCTTTAAATCTACCATTTAACTTCTTAGTATATACCCATTTAGTATCAATAATATCTTTACCTTTTTTTCTATTTACTAGAATCCATGTTTTATGTTCGTTTAGCTTTCTAATCTCATCATTCATTGCATTTTTCTATTTTTCATTCTCTTCGCAGTTTAACGCTTCCTTAAATGATTGTGGTACATTTACATCAATATAATTTACTGAGATACAATGCGTTACTGGGTTTCCATATCTATTTACAGGGCTTTTCTTTCTTTACGAAAATCTTTTTACATTTAAATTTTGTTCATTTTCTCTTTCTGGAATTTTATTTCTTTCATTTTCAAACTCAATTTTTTCATTATAATTTTCTAATTCAACATTTTCATTTTCATTTTTATTACTACCCCTACGTTCCCCGAAGGTGTGCGTAGACGTAGAATTAATTATCATTTTCTAGATTTACAAAATTAAATCTTTCACATTCATCATTTTCTTTCATAACATTAATTTCATTTTCACCAGAAATCAGATCATTTTCATTTTCAATTACTTCAACGTGCCTTACATCCATAACTTTATTATTTACAAGAACTCTGTAACCATCATTATTATAACCAACTAAAATTCCTAGATTAGCTTTATTATCCCATTTACCTTTTCTTAAGACTTCTGGCACTCTTACAAAAACTTTAGTTCCATATATTTTTAAATTTTTAACATTAGGTTTTTTGCCAAAGAAAATTTCATACGGAGTTTTATTTTCATATGTATTAGCTATTGTACGGTTCTTCAAATAAGCTACAGTTTTCATTATTTCTGGCCAATACTTATTATCAATTTTAGCTTCCCTTGCTAAGCATCTACCCATGTCCATTGCCGACCTATTATACCTTTCAGCTACTCCATTAAGTTCATGTCATATGGAGGACAATTTAATATTTCAATACCTTTACTTTTAACAAAATCATAAATTCTTTTATTTAAGTACTCTTTACCATTATCACACCTTAATTTTTTAATGCATTTACCAAACTGGTTCTCTACCAAGTTTACAAATTCAATCAAACAATCAGCTGTCTCATCTTTACTTTTAATACAATATATTTTAGTACATTTGCTATAATCATCAATAAAACTTACAAAATATTTTTCTCCTTTATAACGAGGAGTTCTATGCGGCCCATTCAAATCTGTATGGATTAACTCTAATATTTCTTTTGCCCTTGTACGCTTATTTTCGAACGGTACATTAGCCATTTTACTTTGTTTACAATTTGCACATTGCATAAAATCTTTTTCCAATTTATCTGGTTTCCCTTCAATTAATTTGTCTTTAATCAATTTATTTAAATACCTAAAATTTATATGGCCAAGTGCTCTGTGCCATTTTTCTTTATCAGTTATTTTAACAGCATTGGTATAAATTTCATTATTATTCTCATTCTCACATACAAGGCTTTTCATATAATACAAACCGTCAATTTTTTCTGCAACTGCCGTTAATTCTCTATTTCGATTATAAATTTTAACAAAATTACCATACGCTACTATTTTATTATTTTCAGTTATCTTTGATATACTTATTAAATTTCGTGTCATACCTTCTACTAAGAAAACATTTTTTAATTCAACATTAGTATCATGATAATAATTTTTAAATACAGTGTTTACGCTTCCTATCTTAGTCGCTTTTAACATTTTGCCGTTAGGGAGAATAACATCGATTGGGTTTCTTAATTCTCTAATATTACAAAGGTATCTTTCGTTGTTTACAATATGATCCGTGCAACCACTATCAAGTAACCACTCAATGACATTTTTATTTTTGTTCTCTCGATGACTCTCTTTGTCTTTGTTGATTCTGCCAACAATCTTTTATGTGATGCCCAATTTTTCCACACTTGAAGCACTGTCCTTTCGATTACACATTAAACGTACTAGCATTCGGTTTATTTTCTCTATCATATGTATTTATACTTTTCTCTTGAATTTTAGCTTTTATTAATTCTACTGTTCTTTGTGTTTCTGGCACTAAATCTGTGAAATCACCATTATGAGCGTAACTAACTGGTAACGCTTTTAACATATGTCTCATTTTCTCTTCTTCTATTTCCCACCAGCTTTTTTAAACTCATTGCATGCTTTTTCGAATTCAATAAAAAAATTTTCTACTTTATTATAATTATTTAATTTAATTTGCTCTAACTTATTTCTATTAATTATCTGCAGTGTCGTTAGTTTATTTGAATACAAACTTTCAAATTTATTCATCATTTCCAGTGCGGTTTCACACTCATTAATATATTCTAATTGTTTATCTGACACCGAACGTATTAACACTGTTCTTGCTTTCAAATCTAATTCTTTTCAATCTTCTTCCTTTTCTGTTTTTAGCCTTTCTCTTACTACAGGTTTCTCACACTTTTTATACTCTAATAATGTCAAAAGTCTAAATATCCATGCACTATAATTAATTCCATCAAATATTGGAATTCTAACTTCATCAAGTTTATTATTATAAGCCATTTTCTCCTCTTTTCTTTCTATACTAGCTTTCAAAATTAATACCTTTTTTAATATCACGAGAAAAACTTTCCTTATATAATTTCTCGTTTCAATATCAATTTCTTTATCTTCGAAATTTTCCAAATTTTCTCTATTTTCATTTAAATTTTCATTATTTTCTTCTTCTTTGGTTAAGCTATTTAACCATTTATTTATCGCGAACATTTAATCGTTAGTATTCAATCAAAACTTTTTCAAACTTTTCATTCACCATGTGCTTTTTTTTTTAATCTTCTTCCATCGGCTCAATTTTCTATTATTTCTTTCAAATCTTTCTTTAATTATTTATTCAACACTGTTTTGTAAATTATTTGCACTATATTTTTCATTTATTTATATTTTTACTCTTCATATTACTTATGTATAACTTTAATCAATTCTCTCACCACAATTTTCGGAGCACATGTTTTCACTTTCACTTTTTCACTCACTATAACATTTAACTACTCCCCAAAGGTTGCAATTAAATGCCAATTTTTAATAAACCACGCTCTGCTACCATGTTGATGTTAGGTTTAATAAATAAATAAATTATAGTGAGTGAATTTAGAAATATTTAAGTTTATTATAATATGAGAAAGACTTATATATCAACTTGACCGGCGGACTGCTCTCTAGCAACTGAGAGCACGCAGGCTTTACATATAGAGCCGAGCTCTCTCCTATGCATACGCACTGTATACTATGTAGCACACATGTACACTCTATTCTATAGTAACTGAGAACGGTAGGAAAGGAACCTCAAAAAAGGAACCTGACGAAAGGAACCTGAAAGGGAACTTGACGAAAGTAGTATAGTATAGAAGTATTATACTCAACAGGAACAATGCCGTTTTAGTCAAGTTATCGTTTGCAATGGAAATTTTTCCTTACAAAATAATATTTCTCTCAATCACAGAAAAATAAAATGACTCAAAAATTTCACAGAATAATCTTCTGTATTTTCCTAATTCTCCCAATTTTTGTTTTAAATGTGCCACGTCTAATAATATGTACTTTAAGAAAAACTTTGTTTTTTGTTCTAGGGTTTATCATGTACGAGAAAACTGTCTTCCCATTTGAGCGTCAACAGAAACGTAACGGCCTACTACTGGCTCCCGTGGCCGCCATTTTGAAAAAAAATTTCTTTTACACTTCATTAATGTACAATAAAATTCTTTAAATGAATTTTTCATTTCGCTTATTATTTACCCACAAAAAATCGTCAAAAATAGGTGTACCTAGAGAGTGGTGTTACCCCTTAAGTCTCAAAACATGCTTCTAACATGTTTTTAGCAAACCTTTTTTTTACTATAACCCAAGCTTCTTCTTTAAGGAAGCAAAAAACCGCTGCCAATTCATTGTCACTTAGTTTTCTCAAACTAAATTAATTGTTCCAATATGAAATTCTTTGTTTTAATAAATTAATTTTAAATTGTTATATTATCTATTTCTGAATAATACCCCAAAAGGGTATGCTTTTTTATCGTTGATGGTTAGGCAAACTATAATTATTTACTAAAATTGCAGAACGATGGGTAATAATCCTTAACATAGCAATTTTTATTCTGTACGTACTTTATTAAAATTATTTAAATATTTAAATTAAACGTAATCAGATATTAGTACATAGATTCACTGACTTCCTAACCAACTAAAATTTTGTGAACGATTTGCCATCATGGATTTCCGAGATATAACCGTTTAAACTAAATATGACTTTATTCGTGTATAAATAATGGAGGGAAAGAGCCTATCGAAAATTTGCGGCTGTTAAAGATAGGTAATGTTATGCTCTTTTTAAGGGGCAACACCGCTCTAGGTACGTCTATTTTTGACGATTTTTTGTGGGTAAATAATAATTGAAATGAGAAATTCGTTTAACGAACTTTATTGTACAATTAATAAAGTGTAAAAAAAATGACGGCCATGGAAGCCCGTAGTAGGCCGTTACTTTTCTGCTGACGCTCAAACGGGAGGACAGTTTTCTCGTACATGATGAACCCTAGAACAAAAGAACAAAGTTTTTCTTAAAGTACATATTATCAGGCGTGGTAGTACGAAGGGATATTTTTTTAAATCAAATTTATAAATATGGTGCACATGTAATACTCGATAGAGGAATAAATAAAATGGATCATTATTATTGTAATGATATTCATACTCTCTATTTACTTAATAAATATAAATTATTCAATATTATTAAATACGAGGGTAGTTCAATAAGTCTTTAGAATGACCAACAGATGGCGCGCGAATCGCTCCAAATCATCTGTTTTCAGTCAGCACCACTCCCGACTAGATATATGGTGCAGTCACAGTCCACATCTTCTGAGTTTACGTGTTTTTATAACCAATTGAAAAAAAAAAATTGCTTGTTAAGAAAAATGGAAAAAAACGAGTTCAGAGCGGTAATTAAACATTTTCATTTAAAGGGTTTAACTCCATATGAGATAAAAAATGAATTGGACTCAGTTCATGGCACATCTGCCCCTGCCTTAGCAACGGTTTATAACTGGGTAAATGAATTTAAGCGTGGTCGTACATCAATAAGTGACGAACCACGTTCAGGAAGGCCCGTAGAAGCAACTACTCCCGAAATCATCAATAAAATCCACGATATGGTGTTGAAGGATAGAAGATTAAAAGTGCGTGAGTTAGCTGAGGCCACAAGGATATCTATAGGTGCAGTTATTTCAATTCTACATGAAAATTTAGGCATGAAAAAGCTATCGGCAAGATGGGTGCCGCGTTTGCTCTCAGCTGAGAATAAACGCAATAGAGTGGTCGCCTCTGAGGCTCTTTTGGCGCGCATAAGTCGGAATCCTGAGGAATTTTTTCGTCGATTTGTGACTGTGGATGAAACATGGATACACCACTACACTCCTGAGACAAAGGAACAATCCAAACAGTGGATTTCCACAGGCGAACCAGCTCCAAAGAAGGCAAAGACCGTAAAGTCAGCTGGTAAGGTTATGGCTACAGTTTTTTGGGATGCACGTGGAATTATACTTATTGACTACTTGGAAAAGGGTAAAACAATTACTGGTGAGTATTATGCATCATTATTAGAGCAGCTGAAAGAAGAAATTAAAAAAAAACGACCACATTTGGCGAGAAAAAAAATTCTCTTTCATCACGACAACGCCCGAGTTCACACATACTTCGTTTCAATGGCTAAAATTGAAGAACTAAAATTCGAATTGGTCGAACACCCACCGTATTCACCAGATTTAGCCCCCAGTGACTTTTTCTTATTTCCAAACTTGAAAAAATGGCTCGGTGGACAGAGATTTACGGACAACGAAGACGTCATTGCCTCTGTAAGTGCTTATTTTGAGGAACTTCCGAAAACACACTTTTCTGAAGGATTAAAAAAACTTAAAAAGTGATTGACCAAGTGTATAGAGCTCCAAGGAGATTATGTTGAAAAATAAAAAAAAATTTACCCAAAAAAAATTGTTTTTATACTTTATTCTAAAGACTTATTGAACTACCCTCGTACTAACAGTGACAATCAATATCAAATCTTGTTAAAAATTATAATGTAATAAAAATTTGTATTTCTGATACGACAGTCATTACATAATTAAGTTTTACGTTCTCCTGAAATGAGAATTTATTACAATGAATTCTGACCTCTATGTAGACCTTAGAAAATAAGAAATAAAATGTATACAATATATATTATATATATATATATGGGTGGTTCTCTGACAAATCGTGCGCGAAAAAAAATGGATTTTCCAAAAATATTTTTTTATGTTCCTATAGTATGTATGAGTATCCCTGAATTATTTTCCGAGTTACAGAGGGTCAAACTTGGCCATCTAAGCATTTTTTACATTTTTTGGCCATACAAATTAATTTATAACTCCTCAGGGAAGCATTTTTCACAAAAAACGTATACATACTTTTTTTTGTAAAATTTTCTGTAGTTTGCATTAAAAATACTTGCAAAGTCATATATATATGTTATAACTATCTTATATGCCAATTAAACCTTAAAATGCTGATTCTGAGAGTTCGATCAAAGCCTCGACCACCAAAAAATTCATGGAGATACCTTTTTATAGTGCAAAAGTCCCAGTATAGGTCCCAGAATGGAGGGGAGCCTGTATCTTAGTCTAAAAATTAAGATAATCATCAATTCATGCTAAAAATGATTAAAATCATAGTTATAACTTTTCGGAAAATCCATTTTTTTTCGCGCACGATTTGTAGGAGAACCACCCACATATATATATATATATATATATATATATATATATATATATATATATATATTAAGATAATCATCAATTCATGCTAAAAATGATTAAAATCATAGTTAAAACTTTTTGGAAAATCCATTTTTTTTCGCGCACGATTTGTCAGAGAACCACCCATATATATATATGGAATCTTTATATAAATTTTTAGAATATAACTTCAGGATTTATAATAAGTGATTTAATATTTGTAAATTAAGTTTTAAATGTATCTTTATTTATTTGCACAAAATTTAATGCATGCTAATTGTTATTGAGATTATTATATTTTTAATCATCGTAGAAGAAAACCCGCTCAACAGAATTGTATGCAAATAAAGTAAGTAGAGGTAAGAAAACAATTACAATGGCGATCCTGCCAGGATGCTGTTTCTTCTCTTAAATAATATATGATACGCACCATATCAGGCGGTTATAAAATTTTAAAATTAGATCTGAATTAAATTTACGCAATCTAAGAGCAGTAAACTTTGAAAATTCTCTTATTTGTTTATTGTATATGACATGCACCATTGTACACTGTCATAAAATTTAATATTAACTTTAGATACAAATATAGATTAATTTTATTTAAGCGTAAAACACGTGCAAATTGGTACGTATAATTCCGCGATTTAACACTGCGGAATATATCGCCGCGACTGTGAAAAGGCAGCGCGACACTTCAATAAATGAAAAAGTCTGAATTAATAAAATATCTGGCGTGATAGAAACTTTGTTTCTCAGGTCAAATGCTCAGGATCAGCGAATAAAAGATTTGGAATTTCAAGTCGCTATGCTACATAATAAATGCAATGACCTATCCAACTAGAATATGACATTGACAAACAAAGTCAGGGAACTCGAGGAATACGCAGTAGAAAGCCTTGATATTACCGAAAACAATATGGGATTTTTGAAAGAGAATGCAGAATTACATATGAATTTTACCAATAAACGAAATGAGGCAAATGTAACTTACGATAAGGTTTTCTTGATCATCGCAGATGATTTAAAATTAATTAAAGAAAAATCAATTTATAAATTAAGATTCCTATATGAATAAACATTCACATAAGCAGCAAGCATTATTAAATTCGTATAGATAAATATGCCTACAAGGTGTGTATTGTATAAATAAACAAAATAAAACCTTTAGTGAACTACAGAGTAAAATTGTATTACATACAAAAACAATTGTTTGAATTTCATCAAGATAAATTAAAATATTTTCAAAATTAATTCAAGGCTCTCTACAGTATCAAAATGTCTCTGCGTACGCGAAGAAATGCATATGTTCGACCAAACTGTGAGTCATCAGTTTTCGAAGAACAACTACATAAAATACTCCACGGTGTTTTATTAGGCGATGATGAGAACTAATCGATAGTCGACGATCCCTCAAAGAATGCGCGATGGACACAGGAGGTACACGATTCGATTCAATACGTATTTGAATAATCCGACGAGTATGAAAAACGTATCGAGGCGCTTGAATCAAAAATAGAGGATTTTGATGGAAGAATTTTGCAAAATTCTCAAACATTTTCCGTTCTAAATAAGGACTACGGTAGTATAAAACAAAAATCAAACGAGATAGTGACAACGCAAGGTCAAAAAACAAGTGAAGAATCTTTGAAACTTCTAGAAGAAAAGATTTAAAAAATGATTGATGAAAAAATCTTCGCGCGCTCGCCGGTTGTTCAAATTGCGATTGCTACGGAAAACGCAGAAGAAATTCGGGACGGTTATGGTAATTTAATTACACAATTATAAACGTTGGCTAGAGACCAAGTAAATTTGAATTTTTCTAATGAATTAGAGAGTCGAGTCAATACAAGTTTCGATAAAAAATATGAAACATATAAAACAGCGTGGAACGAAAAGTTTGATAGAATACTAACGGTAATTGAAAACTTATTAGAACACGTGATGAAAGTCGAGCCTAAAGTTAAAGGTTTAGAAGTAGAGGCCTCAAAAGCCAGAGACGCTCTCTTGCTAAGCAATAATGATCTCGAAAAAATTAAATCACAACTTGAACAGAATAGGAACTTATATTTAGATTAATTTGAGGAATATAATACTAAAATAAACCGTACAAGATCTTCGACACTAGAGCGTTCGGTAATTCCGGGAGTAGACGAAAGCACTTTAAACACGTCGGATGTAAAAGGTCCCAAGTTGACACCATCTACGTTTAAAGCCGAGTCGAAGGAAAAAGCAATGCGATGTTTAAAAGAAATAAGCCGATAGATATATGGATGTCATGAATCTCGAGTTTCACGAAACGCTATATACGATTGGACAAACGTTGCGCGGTTCGGCTTCTGCTTGGTATGATATCGTTGAAGATTCAATTAAAACATTTAAAGATTTCAAAATTAAATTTAAACAAAGATTTTGGAACGATAACATCCAAGATGAATGGGCGCGTAACGTAGAATATAATAAGTATAAACCTTCGGCAACATTAAATAGGTTAGAATACGCAACGAATATTTGGGGTTTTATGCAAGAACTCGATAAAAATTATTCAGAACAGGACCTCGTGCGCAAAATCGCAAATCATTTCGACTGGGACATTCGCTATGCGGTACGATCTCAGAGTATCATTACCCAAAACAAACTCTTTGAACTTTTATCATTTAAAGATGATTATCAAGAGCAGAGAAAACAAAAATAACCAAATGAAGAACAAAGATTCGGTGGGAATACGGGAAATTTTGCGGATAACGCGGCTAATTATCAAAATGGGCATAAGCAACCGTACAAACCATAGAACAAACAAGCTAATTACAAAAAAACGCAGGCGAAAACGGTGCAAAACCTAAATGCGATCCAAGCCGACATAACCAACAAACCGATTACTCCGAAAAATATAAAAGGAGCGAAACCTAAAGAAATGGTCTCGTTCGATGACGACTTAAATGATTGTTTGGTCGGCATATAGGAATTTCAAAAAAGCCCATAGAACTTGCATCTTGTGCCTCGGATAAACAATTACACAGGCCGACAAAATTTTCCTGAACCAATAACCCAGAGACCAGACCATACTTTTCCGAAGGTTTTTGGCACGCTGAATCCAAATCCGGCCTCAGAATTGCTCTATCACCTCAGGTTTTCGAGATATCCTAACCTAAAAGTGCAAAAATCACCGTTTTTGACTGTTTTTGAGGTTATGTTATGCCGCTAACTGATTTTTTAATACAAAACGATCAGCGGCATCTGAAAGTACTAGTCTTGCCCTTCAAAATTCATTTTTGCTTGTTTCGATTCGACTTTTCCTTCTCGAGATATATCGCTTTCAATCTGTAATGTATCAGTGTTTCTTATCTACTAGACATCCTATCCCATAGTTCCGTTTATACTCGGATAAACAAACTCTTCCTGATATTGCTGTCAAACCGCTTGCAAATGCATACCTGGTAGTTTTTGGGGTCACTGATCACAAATCTGGAGTCAGAATCTCCGAATTCAAAATGGCGGATCCAATATGGCGGCTATGATTACCACGATCCGTAGTAAGTCACAAAAAATCCCGGAAAAGCTCTGGAGATCGGTTACTCGGGGGTTTTCAGGGTCGCTGATCTCAAATCTGGAGTCAGAATTTCCGAATTCAAAATGCCGGATCCAAAATGGCGGTTATGATTACCACGATCCATAGTAAGTCACCAAAAACACTGGAAAAGCTCTGGAGATCGGTTACGCGGGGGTATTGGGGGTCGCTGATCTCAAATCTGGAGTCAGAATTTCCGAATTCAAAATGGCGGATCCAAAATGGCGGTTATGATTACCACGATCCATAGTAAGTCACCAAAAACACTGGAAAAGCTCTGGAGATCGGTTACGCGCGGGTTTTCGGGGTCGCTGATCTCAAATCTGGAGTCAGAATTTCCAAATTCAAAATGGAGGATCAAATATCGCGACTATCGTTGCCAAGGGCCATAGCCATAGTTGACCAAAATCTTGGAAATGGTCTTTTAAGTCGTCACTTGGAAGTTTTCCCGATTCTCCGAGCTCGAATCTGCAGTAAAATATTCCAAGTACAGAATACCTACTGACCCACCCAATATGTTACAAAATGACGGATGTAATATAGCAGCTAGTCTTACATAAAGAACCTCACTTTGACTTCTTATGAAAACGTTGTCGCTGCTCCTGAAACGATCGTTTATATGACTTGCGCCTATAGACAGTCGATACGTTATGTCTATGCAGAGACCAGCAGTAGTCCGCCATCATCCGCTCATCCCACCTACCTTGAAAATGCCGCTCCTTTTGTTCGAAATCCTGATGAAAGCGTTCACCCATTTCTTCGCTGAATGCGCCATTATTCTCAGGAAAGTAGTCTAAATGAGAAAACAAAAAGTGCAATTTCATACTCATCAGGCACCCTAATTTTTGGAAATTCGTTAGCATCGTAGATACAATAGATTTGTACTTTGGATCTCGATAGTTTCCTAAAAAATTGTCTGTGACACTTTTGAAGCTCATCCAAGCATCTTTTTGTACGGGTGTCATGGTTTTTACAAAATCATCGTCTTTCATAAGTTTTCTAATATCAGGCCCAACAAATATGCCTTCTTTAAGTTTAGCATCCGACAAATGCTTAAACTTGGATGCAATGTACTGGAAACATTCGCCTTCTTTGTCTAAAGCTTTAGTAAATTGCTTCATAAAGCCAAGCTTGAGATGCAATGGAGGCAATAGGATTCGACGGGTGTCGACAAGACTCTCATGAATGACATTGTGTTCACCAACCTTCATCTGGATTCTTTGTGGCCAATTTTTCTTTACCCAGTGCTCCTGTCGGGAACGACTGTTCCAAAGGCAGAGAAAACACGGATGTCTCGTGTTTCCCGACTGCAAACCTACTAAAATATTTATCATTTTGAAGTCACCACAAATCAACCATTTGTGCTCATTATAATAATTGACTTTTTCAAGAAGAAATTGAAAGCTTTCGTACGATTCTTTCAATACGGTGGAATGGCCAATGGGAATTGCCGCATATTTATTTCCATTATGAAGCAGTACTGCTTTAAGACTATCTGTTGAAGAATCTATAAAGAGTCGCCAGTTCTCCGGCTTATAAACTTCTTCTATCTCATATAAACTAATCAAACCTTTAATATCGTTGCAATATACAAGGGAATTCTCTTTAGTAAAATACTTCACGAACTTATTATCTCTTTTCCTGTAGACGGAAATTTTTGTCCCAGGGGATAGAAGATTTCTTTCTTTGAGTCTGGAAGCGCATAGCTCTGCCAAATCTTTACTCAAATTCAATTCCCGCACAAAATCATCCAGAGCATTTTGATCAAAAAGTTGCGGTTTTCCGTCGTCAAAAGAAAATTCATCGTCACTGCTTTCGGCCTCGTCACTTTCAATCGTTTGCCTTTCTTGCTCCGCTTGTGGCTGAGGAACAGTATTTGTATTCCGTTCTATTTTTCCAATTTTTGGTGGTGTTACACTAAGCACCTTAGGATACACAAGCAAATGTTTATTTGTATGGTTTCTACCAGTTATATCACATCCACAAAAGTAGCAGTCATCATCATGATTTCTAGGTTCACGCCACACTACTGTTTCAATTACAACATCCTTTTTTATACTATTCCAGTTTTTCAAAGTTCGGCGACAATCTTCACAAATAGAATTAGGAACCCAGGGTTTATTTAGATTTCTCATAGGCGTTTGATAACATTCTTCGAACTGTGCTCTTATTGTATCACTGATGTTTCTACGGTAAGTTTCTGCCTCAAACTTTCCGCAAACATTGCAAAATTTATTAACTTTATTTGCGCACGGGATTCTCGACATTGTAGATGACTAATCCGTTAGCCTGTCGCTCAAACACGATCTCTAACACGGAAAGTCTTATGTTTCTTGAAAGCACTGAGTGATCTACACTGGATGTACATCAGATCCATACATGCACACTACGACGTTAATGTATCTAATACCGTATTGATTTATTTATGGGTTGATGACTAATCCGTTAGCCTGTCGCTCAAACGCGATCTCTAACACGGAAAGTCTTGTTTTTCTTGAAAGCACTGGCTGATCTACACTGGATGTACATCAGATTCATACATGCACACTACGACGTTAATGTATCTAATACCGTATTGATTTATTTATGGGTTGATGACTAATCCGTTAGCCTGTCGCTCAAACGCGATCTCTAACACGGAAAGTCTTGTTTTTCTTGAAAGCACTGGCTGATCTACACTGGATGTACATCAGATTCATACATGCACACTACGACGTTAATGTATCTAATACCGTATTGATTTATTTATGGGTTGATGACTAATCCGTTAGCCTGTCGCTCAAACGCGATCTCTAACACGGAAAATCTTGTTTTTCTTGAAAGCACTAGCTGATCTACACTGGATGTACATCAGATTCATACATGCACACTACGACGTTAATGTATCTAATACCGTATTAATTTATTTATGGGTTGATGACTAATCCGGTAGCCTGTCGCTCAAACGCGATCTCTAACACGGAAAGTCTTGTTTTTCTTGAAAGCACTGGCTGATCTACACTGGCTGTACATCAGATTCATACATGCACACTACGACGATCATGTATCTAATACCGTATTGATTCAGATTTCAAACAAAAGGAGCGGCATTTTCAAGGTAGGTGGGATGAGCGGATGATGGCGGACTATTGCTGGTCTCTGCATAGACATAACGTATCGACTGTCTATAGGCGCAAGTCATATAAACGATCATTTCAGGAGCAGCGACAACATTTTCATAAGAAGTCAAAGTGAGGTTCTTTATGTAAGACTAGCTGCTATATTACATCCGTCATTTTGTAACATATTGGGTGGGTAAGTAGGTATTCGAGCTCGGAGAATCGGGAAACTTCCAAGTGACGACTTAAAAGACCATTTCCAAGATTTTGGTCAACTATGGCTATGGTCCTTGGCAACGATAGTCGCGATATTTGATCCTCCATTTTGAATTTGGAAATTCTTACTCCAGATTTGAGATCAGCGACCCCGAAAACCCCCGCGTAACCGATCTCCAGAGCTTTTCCAGTGTTTTTGGTGACTTACTATGGATCGTGGTAATCATAACCGCCATTTTGGATCCGCCATTTTGAATTCGGAAATTCTGACTCCAGATTTGAGATCAGCGACCCCGAAAACCCCCGAGTAACCGATCTCCAGAGCTTTTCCGGGATTTTTTGTGACTTACTACGGATCGTGGTAATCATAGCCGCCATATTGGATCCGCCATTTTGAATTCGGAGATTCTAACTCCAGATTTGTGATCAGTGACCCCAAAAACTACCTGGTATGCATTTGCAAGCGGTTTGACAGCAATATCAGGAAGAATTTGTTTATCCGAGTATAAACGGGGCTATGGGATAGGATGTCTAGTAGATAAGAAACACTGATACATTACAGATTGAAAGCGATATATCTCGAGAAGGAAAAGTCGAATCGAAACAAGCAAAAATGAATTTTGAAGGGCAAGACTAGTACTTTCAGATGCCGCTGATCGTTTTGTATTAAAAAATCAGTTAGCGGCATAACATAACCTCAAAAACAGCCAAAAACGGTGATTTTTGCACTTTTAGGTTAGGATATCTCGAAAACCTGAGGTGATAGAGCAATTCTGAGGCCGGATTTGGATTCAGCGTGCCAAAAACCTTCGGAAAAGTATGGTCTGGTCTCTGGGTTAAAAATCTTGTCGGCCTGTGATTATTCAATGATAATATATTGACAATAAGTAAACAAGATGCAACTAATTTAACCTATTCAATTTGCATAATTTTTAATGATCCGCGAACGGATTTTCCCAATGAGTCCGAAGTTGAGGACGAACAAAATAAAATTTGTGCATGTCCCGAAATTAATATTAAAATCGAGAGTATAGACACGAAGGCGTTAGTTGATACTGAAAGCCAAGTAACATGTATCTCTGAGAGCTTTTATATCATGAACATTGATAAATGTAAAATTTGTTCGACGCGACCTATAGTGGGAACGATAATACGAGGCGCAACGGTTACAAAATCAATGCGCTTGAGTAAACAAATTTACGCGTCTACTCAAGTCGGTATGTTTATAAAGGATTTGGTTTTCCTGATTATTCCAAAATTAATAAGAAAAAGTATTCTCGGAACCGATTCACATAAAGAACTTGGTTTCCTCATAGATACTTTTAAAGATGAAATCACGATTAGATTCAATAATAAAATTCAAATTAGACCTTATCATAGCCAATGTTTATTCGTATCAGAATTAGATCATCGTTTCATAGAAACAATCGCGGAATATTATGCCTATGATGCTAATCTCTATTCACAAAACAGGCCAGAGCTAAATATAGACAGATGCCAAAATCAAAACAATGAATTGAAATATTGTCAAAATGACGACGGTTCATTAAATTTGAATATCGATCCGTATGACATTACTCATTTGGAAATCGATGAAAAGTTAAGCAAATGCTTTTCTGAAAATCCAAATTCTGTTAAAAAATTAAAACATTTGATATGGAAGTATAAAAACGCATTTTATAAAAAACCAGGACGATTAAATTCATTCGAGTATAAATTAAAATTAAAAGACGTGGAACCATTCTTTATAAAATTATATCCTGTTCCACTGAATTATCGCGACAAAGTTCGCAATGAAATCCAGAATATGGAAAGTTGTAAGAAAATCAAATAGTCAATATATAAACCCGCTCGTCGTCGTAATTAAAAAGGACGGATCGATACGCTTGTGTTGTTGATGACATGCTGTGCACTTCAAAAAATAATGCCGAACATTTATATCATTTAGATATTATTTATCCAATTGATCAAATGGAATTTTACTTTAAATTTAAATTAAAAAAAATGTGAATTCTTTAAAGAAGAAGCAGAATTTCTGGGGTTTGTTCTCTCGACTAAGGGAATAAAACCACAAGAAAATAAGATAGTTTTAATAAAAAGATATCCGAGGCCGGGGAAAGTAAAACAATTACAAGCGTTTTTAGGCGTAATAAACTTTTATGCAAAATTCGCGAATAATCACTCACACGAACGAATTCCGTTATTAGAACTACTCAAAAAGGAAAAACTAAAAAATTGGGAGTGAAGGGACAGGCAACAAAAGGCTTTTGAAAAAACAAAAGAGTTTTTTTTTTAAAAAGAAGTATGTCTGGCCTATCCCGACCTATCCCAACCATACATTTTACGCTCAGATTCGAGTTTTTACGCCCTCGGTGCCTCACTTTCGCAATTAGATAGGAACGGAGATGAACGTGCAATAACCTACATAAGTCGGACGTTAAAAGACGCGGAATTAACATACATTACCACCGAAAAGGAGCTACTAGTAATCGTATGGGCCCTTAAAAAATTAAACATATATCCTAAAGCAAAAGTGTACGTTAAAACGGATCACGACGCGATAACATTTTTATTTACAGGATTATGATCTACATATCGAGCACATAAAAGGCAAAGAGAATACCGTTGCCGATTTGTTGAGTATGATCCCGACGAAAGAAGAAGGCCGGGAGAAATATAGCTATCGCGTTAATAAAAAAGCTAAATTTTTCGAAAGAGTTGCCCTCACAGTTGAAAACATTATCAAAGTTACAACAAGAGGATGATTGTTTATTAAAAATAATTGAAAATGGTACGCACAAAAGAAATCCAGATAAAAGTACATATTTATACGAAAATGATTTAATTTATAATAAAAATCATTTAAAACAATATAAAATCATGATTGCTTCTTTGAGCGATAACGAATCAACTTATCACTCAAATACACGAGGCATATGGTCATTTGAGAGCAAAAAAATTCATGCGAATATTAAATGAGGATTTCTATATAAAAAGCCTTCGATACAGAGCGCAACAAGCCACTGCCTGTTGCAACTCGTGTCAACGGAATAAAGTGTCAACAAGACCGTGCAGATCGCCGATGGGAAATATTATACCTGAAGCGCCGAACGATCTTTTATCTATAGATTTTTACGGGCCTCCGCCGACGTCGCGCGTGGGAATAAAAAATATCCTCATCACGATCGATGCATTTTCCAAATTTATCGTGTTATACCCTTTAAGGCGACAAACCACGACAGTCGTAATCCGAAAAATCTTTAATGACTATATTTTGTAATTCGGGAAACCGAAACGTATATCCTGCGATGACGGCTCTCAATTTACTGCTAATGCGTTGATAAAAAAGCTTGACGAGGAGAACATCGACTTGATTTTCTCGTCAATACGTCACCCGCAATGCAACATTGTTGAGCGTGCGAATAAAGAATTAGGGCGAGTTTTTCGCACATTTACTAGCGAAAAACACACTGGCTGGGAGCCGTACGTTAACATCATTCAATCAATTATGAATGAAGTTAATCACGAAACGACGGGCTTTACACAGATTAAATTGCATCTCGGTACGAAGCAATAAATTCCCCAGAAAAAACTCCGCTCGAGGAACAGATTTTCCTCGCGCGCGAGCGGATTAAGACGTTTCGAAGAAACGCGCTGAAAAATACGCTATCCAAAAACAGCAATATTTCACCGAATTCAACGTCGGGGATGGAGTACTCGTCAAGTCATGCAACACGTCGGACTTAGAAGATAAGAAGATTGCGAAATTTTTCTCGATTTATGAGGGACCGTACGAAGTTATGCAAAAAATTGGGAAATCTACATATTTGTTAATTGATAGAAAAATGAAAAGGAAAAGGGGCTAAACAAAGTTTTTCTTGATAAAAATATGTATACTGTATCCAATCGAGAAGGAAAATTCGAGAATAAATACGATACGAAGGGGTACATATCCACTTTTCAAAAAATGTTATCTTCAACGCTACGCAAATTTATACCTTTATGTAAATGAATTTAAAACATATTACATGGGTAAGTTTGTAATTTCATACACACATATATATATATATATATATATATATATATACGAAAAAGAAACTTAGATATAATTTCTATAAAATCATAGAATTTTTTAGAGTATGACTTATTGCGAAGTCATATACAATTCTATTTTATTGATATATTGATATATACATATATAAAGGTATAAAGGGGTTAATTAAAAATATCATAGAAATTGATTCATTAAAGAATTATTAAGAATATCTTATTTACAAAAAAAAAATGCAAATAAAATCCATACGAATAGGTTAGATGTAAATAAATTTTATCGAAAATATAAGGAAATGTAAATAGACATGTTTTACGTGGAAATATTTTTTTAGAAAGAGGGATTTGCTTTATTTTCGTAAATAGTCCATTTCATCAAATAAGAAGGTCAGTAAAACGAAACAAATCTATCGATAGTGTCACAAGAGGAATTTAGGAAGAAATATAAATACTGAAATAAAGCGGAACAATGTAAATACGCATGTATACTACTATATCAAAGACAAAATCACCACAATTTGATCGGTCTTTTACGACAATGTTCGAGATGGCACATCCTACAACCCGCCTCTTTTTATTTCTCCCTCACTTTTCTTGATTTTTTGACGATACGGGTTAAAATTAAAAATAAGCACAGTCTGTCCAAATCAGTCCTTGAGACACGTTGTGCCAAGCAGGTATTACTCGCCAAATAATAATTGAACGACGGGGAAACTCCTTAAATAAAAATGGAAGGAACGAAGAAAACGTTGATGAGGGCGCAATATTGATAAAGAGAACCACTAGGCCTCCAGGAAGAATGACAAATCCAGTATTTAAATGGGGTGGACAAGGAGGTACAGACCACGGACCGATTCCCGATGGCCGGAAACTTCTTCATCGCGCCACATTCGTTTGACAAACGGCAGAAAAATTTTAAAAATATGGATTGGCGACTACGAGGAAAATGGATGCTTCCAGGGCGAGCCAGTCAAACCGGCGATGATTTGGAGAAGATGCCACCATATCCGCAACAATCACGCACCAATACCTGTAACAAGAATACAGCGTAGGAAGAGAAAGGGACAAGCACATCCGCGGAGCTGACGCAGAAGATACCGCGAGACGAAAAAGAGGACGAGAAGCCAGAACCGCCGAAAAAAGCGATTCCACTCCACGTGGATGGATTACTTCGCCTCCAATACCTGCCAAATCGAGTGACAGATACGGGATTCTATTACAACACTTTCTGCAGACAGCTTAGAAACGAATTCAGGAATGAATGGTGCCGAGAAGGGACAAGTGAACGCCCACTCTCCGTTCAAAGGGCGTACCCTTAACGTCAGGTAGAAACATATTTCCTTTTTTCCTTTCCGATTTTTTTTACCATATACACTTTCTATGTGCCATCGCACTTTGTTAAAATTAAACGTAATTGTATCGTAAACAACAACATTTTTTTTTGTTTTGTTTATGTTAAAACTACAACGTCGCTTTATGTAGGTGTAATTTATTTTTTACTAACTTTTTTCCATGGAAGTCCAGTGATATTTTTTTGATTTTCAAGAAGTTTTCATTGGGGGACTATGTAACACCCGCGATAGTCGAATAAATAAAATGGATAATTATTATTGTAATTAAATTCATACTCTCCATTTATTTACTTAATAAATATAAATTATTCAATATTATTAAATACTAACATTCATTATCAATATCAAATCTTGTTAAAAATTATAATGTAATAAAAATTTGTATTTCTGATACGACAGTGATTAAATAATTAAGTTTTACGTTCTCTTAAAATGAGAATTTATTACAATGAATTCTCACCTCTATATAGACCTTAGAGAATAAGAAATAAAATAACAGCTAAAATAAAATGTATACAAAGAAAGATATATATATATATATATTAGGGTGGAGCGAAAATTTTCTAATGAACTTTTTAAGCTTGGACCCCCCTGAAAAGTTTGTATTGGATGTTTAGAATATAACCCAATTTTTTCAGATTTTTTCGAGATTGTTTTAGGTTCGGATCTAGCTGTCAAAGGTAAAAAATTGCACTCAAGCCTGGAAATCTTATAAAAAAAGACACCGTATTAGTTCACTTATTAGTATTAACTGTTTTAAGGGGTCGCTGATTACGAATCTGGCCTCAGCTTTCCGAAATTCAATATCGCGGATTCAATATGGCGCATAGGAGCACCGCAAAATTCACAGACTCATCATTTTTGGCTAAAATTACTTACATAGGGGTTTTCGGGGTCGCTGATTACGAATCTGGCCTCAGGTTTCCGAAATTCAAGATGTCGGATACAATATGGCGAATAGAGCACCGCAAAATTCACAGACTCATCATTTTTGGCTAAAATAAATTACATATGGGTTTTCGGCGTCGCTGATTACGAATCTGGCCTCAGGTTTCCGAAATTCAATATGGCGGATTCAATATGGCGCATATGAGCACCGCAAAATTCACAGATTCATCATTTTTGGCTAAAATTACTTACATAGGGGTTTTCGGGGTCGCTAATTACGAATCTGGCCTCAGGTTTCCGAAATTCAATATGGCGGATTCAATATGGCGCATAGGAGCACCGCAAAATTCACAGACTCATCATTTTTGGCTAAAATTACTTACGTAGGGGGTTTCGGGGTCGCTGATTATAAATCTGGCTTCAGCTTTCGGAACTTAAAGTTGGCAGATCTAGTATGGTGAGTAGGAACACCATAAACTTAAGAATTAATATTTTTGGCTAAAATTACTTACCCATAAATCCATCTACACGCCTCAAGTTTTGATATGAGAACATTCAGAAAATATGTTTTTTTTAAATATGTTGGTTTATCGGTGGAAGGCGAGCGAAAGTGAGTATAGTATCTAAATCCAAAACCCCTTAATATATCTACTATCTAGCCACTAAATTAAGGAACAATATAAGTCCTTGATCATACAGATCGGTGAAAAGAAGTTGGAGATACAATGCGGAGTCGCTAACAGTGCAGCTCCAATATCCCTTTAATTTTCACCTACAGACTTCCAGTTAAAAGTTGGTAGCCTGGTGAATTACTTACGTACTTGATACTTACATTCTTTACTCTGTTTAAAATACCGTTCTAGTTTGCAAAATCCTTTACAGATTGTCTTTACATTTATATATGTTAAATTAAATAATGTAAATTGAGCTTTTTATAAGGATATAACACTAAGTCATATATCTTTTCTTAAACTACTATCCTACATACATTGAATTAAATTCACAACATTCTTATGTGAATTAACAATATAATATAATAGTTTAATGTTTGAACTGTGACTTGGTATCAAATTTTGGCAAAATACTCCTGCTCCTCAGGGTTGCTCTTATATACCCTTCTCTTGTATGATCATCACAAACTCTTATTGAAGCTTCACTCACCTCTTTAACGCATCGCTCTACGGCTTGTGTATGACAAGGAAATTGAAAAATTTGTTTAGTTGTACTGAAGTTATTGACAAAGTCTTCTAGTTGAACGTTTGATAAATGTTTCGTCAAAGGTGGCTCTGTAATGTTTTCGGGCCAAAAAATAATTTCAGTGTAATCATCTGAATTGAAGTTAAGGTCTGGAATTTTAAACTTCCTTATAATTTGATTGAAAGTTTCACCAGATCTATGTTCACGTGTCTCAAGGATGGTTTGGACTGCTTTCGTTCTAATTATTTTTCTCTCTTCTGCGAGCATAGCCAATAATAGATTTTCGGGATGAGCAAAATATCGAAATGATTCATTCTCCATATTATTGCGACTCTTTTACGCTCTCTACGAACTTTACTTCTATCAATTACAAGACAATCATCAGGAATATCAATCTCATAGTACTGTTTATAATCGAACAAAATGGCTGATGCAAGTTCTGCAGCTGCTCTGTCAGAAATGTTATGCCTATCGCATACTCTAGCATATGTTGACAGAGGTATTCTGGTTTGTAAATTATAAGGTTTCGATGCAGATATAGGATTATAATTATTTATATGTTCGATATTTTCTTCCATTTCATGTTCAACATTATCATCAACAATCTGGACTTCTTGTCTATTAACAGTTTTTAATACATGATTTTTTGTACGGGGTTTTTTTCTTACAGGCTCCAACGCATGTGAGTTTGCGGGATCATTAATTATTTTATTAATCGTTAGTGGAATAAACTCTTGTCGAGTTAGTCTTTGATCACTCAGAAAGCTGTACATATTTTCAGGAATTACATCTTCCTTCGGGCAAGAACACAGACTATATGAAGAACATTTGCAGACAGCTAAATCAAGAAGCCTATTAATAGAAATTTTAAAGTCTTCTGTATCCTGTTGTACTTTTTGTGAATGAGGATATTTTAGATTGCGGCTTCTGAGTGCTTTTAACTCATCATATTTTTTCTCGACCATATACCTAGCACGTCTTTTGCTTACTATAGGGATATTAGTTTTTTCCCATAAACAAATCAATTTATTTACAGTTTCATTCAATATATTTGAAATAGGGGGGTGAAAATTATTTTTTGATTTCTTTTTAATTCGTAGATTTTCGACATGTTGAAGTATTTCTTCGAAAGTTGGTAGCTTATCTTCTGAGAACTCAGTCCCTGTATTTATAATTGAACATTTGAAGTCGTTTGTTTGTGCATCGTTGATCATCCTAGAAATAATTTATATTGGATTTCATATATAATTCATGAACTGAATAGAAAGGTAGTGAGGTTATCATATGCTTGTCTTACGCATTTCGAGATGTTACAGCCACTCGTTAGGGGTACTGTGTGCAACATGGTGAGGCAAATGATTTATAAAATGAAAATATGAACATAAACGCCATCATCCTTATAAACAATTGCCTTTCAAAGAATAAAGAACTTGCATAATTGCCGGAGAAACTAAAGCTTTTATTACTACATTCAAAATACTTTTTACACTTTATTAAAAAATGAGTGGCGCAGGGTTTTTATCACTACTTGAATGTCATTGAACCTGAATATCCACTTTTTATATGTGTGCTCCAAAAATTAATTTTCATTTTTTTGAGAGGTCAAAAGTGAAAAGTTCTAGAGATTTCCTCATATACAGTATCCTGAAGAGGGATTTTGATAGCCCGAAATGCGTAAAACACAGAGAAGCGTCTCCTATACGTTAGAAAGAATGAAAAAGACAGTTCAAAGAAATTAGTAAAAGATCATTGAAAATTGTATGTTAAGGTTAAGAAAAAGTTAGAACTCTTTCATTGAGAATAACTAGCCAATATTCATTTGAGTCAATGCAATAATGATAGATTTCTCTATATATGGAAATTTCTCAAAGTAAAGTTATATTTTATTACTTTTGGTTCATCACGCAATATGACTACAAATAATTCGAGAAAAAAAATCCTAAAACATCGGAAAGAATCTATAAAATTGATATAAATAAAATGCTACTTACTAGAGAAAATGTGGTAGCCAGCTTTGATTTTTTAAAATCTTAAATCGAAATCGACATTGCATTGTGTTTAATATGTTTAATGTTTATTGAAAATGAATTAACTACAAATTTTACGAGTACTAGCAAAATCCAGCGCTCAATTTTCTTGAGGTTAGAAGTTCAAAATCGTAACTATATTCAGACCGGATATTTGTTTCTTAACCAATCAAATCGTTTTATTAACGGCTTCACAACATCCGGCCATCTCTTTTTTAAGAGAGGAAACTATTTTATACTAGAATACCATTCTCCCGTACTCGAATTTTATCGACGGAGTTATGCGTTATACTACTTGAAATATTTTTCATTGATAAATAATTATCACTGATTATGAATTCAGATTAAAATAAATGCATATTTTTATTACGTAATTTTACTATGTATCTTAATTACGTTTTTACTTATTTTTAATATAAACTTTTAATCTCATAATTATATTACAGGTTTAAATTTTAGTAAATTTTGATGATTTATAGACTTCCAAATATGCACTGATTAACCCTTTGCGGGGCGGGTGCCACTATAGTGGCACCCTATTTTTGTTCAGTTTTTTCTGTATAACTTAGACAGTTTGAGCTCAATATCGCTCAAATATTTTTCTATATAATCCTAGATACCTAAGGAATAAAATCCTGAGCTTAAATTTATAAATGTTTCTTTATATAATTAGTTATAAACAATTTAAGATGAAAAAACTTCGATTTTTTAGATTAAATGTGCCCCTGAAAGGGTTAAATTCTACTTGCTATTAATAGATGTAGCATAAGAATAATAACATTAAAAATATGTTATATTTCTATAATAATGAATGCGTAATTTAGTATTTAAAAGTTTAAATAATTAGACTTTATATAGTATATACGATAGCGATATAACCTATTTTTGATGTTATTACCCGCATAGTACATCTATTAATAATAGTAACTAAAATTAAATTCCTGGCAGAAGTAAAAAAAAATGTTAAATTATGAAAAATAATAAATAATTACAGATATTTATAAATAACAATCGATAAAATCTAATAAAACTTAATAAAAACAAATAATGATAAATAGTAGCAAATAATATTAAATATTTTGAGTAAAAATCGGGCAAATTTATTTTTTATAATTGGTCATCATTTAATTTTTAATATTATTCAAAAGTATTAGTTTGTATTTCAATTTATTAAACATGTAATATATAAAGTGTCTTTTCTGTAATACGTAAATGTGTGCTTATTGTAATTTTATCAATATTTTGTATTATATTCATCGTAAAAAACAATAATTTAATTTTCTGACGCTTTTGTAGTTAAAACAATTTCAACGTATTTTGAGAAATAACCATATATTTATACTTATTTTTATTGATTTGAACTGAAATAAGAATAATATCTTTTATAAATATGAATTTTGAGTAATTAAAATTTGACTTTAATGCAACGTAACAAAATATGTATTATAGACAATTACATACCTGACCGTATGTCCTAGTTTATGAAATCTATAATTCAAAGGCGACAGACTTCCCTTAATAGAGTCCTAATATTAATGTTGGTCTTGAAGCAATATTTTATATCGATAATAATACAACGAAATGTAAGACATAATAAGTTCGCGCCAGAGTCCCGTCACTTTTTACAATAATAACTGTTTTTTTACATCTTATTATTTGTTGTTGTAATTTGTCTTCTTTTTTATATACATTATCCTTCAAATTTTACTACATCTTATCACTTTTTGATATATTCTATTACTACAATTTATTTAAATAACTAATTTTATACGAAAATATAACAACGTATATCAACGAAAGCAAAGAAATGTAAGAAAATACAAGCAAATATAATAAAATATATTTATAACATTAATGAATGTATATTAAAGTCAAAAAAGCATAACCAAACTAGAAAATGTAGCAAACTATAATAAAATATGGAAAACGTCCGATATAGAACAGTATTCTACATTTTCTTACATTTCACTAGAGTTTCTTATGTTTTTTTTTATTTTTATTACCGTACAAGTTACGTTAATTTTTACTAATAAAGACAAATTTCAAGTAATTTTTGGAAGATAAACAAATTCAATAATAAATACTCTTGACCTAAAGGACTCTTTATACAAAAATATAGGACATACCGATAAATGCCATTCTTTACCACACAAAATCCTCAATCTTAGTTAGAACATGCACTGCTGATTTTAACAATACAATAAATTTTCAAATTTTTTATGGAATACGTCGGCACATTAGTGGTAGGCAAAAGAGATGGGGATGAAATTCGAAAATTGTCTCCTAAATCCAAGTAACTTAAGTGCGGTGAGCTTTAGTAAGAGAATAAACTATCAGAGAACGCATCTGCACATCAAAATAAAATGAGGGAAGCGGGGATAAGATCCAAACCCGAACCACTACATACAACTACCTCACGTGCCGCGAGTATAAAGAAAAATATTTTACAACTATACGCTATAATATTCAATTAGGGCGAGTAGATAGGAATATTTTTTTTTTTGGAAAATATTTGCTGTCTATGTAAGGCGAAATTTTAGGGTATTAAAGGATAACGCTAAAACCCTTCTACCTTATATGTACCAGAGTACGTTGGATTTTAATGTGAGTGTATTTATTTAGCTTGTTTCCATTTGATTTTACAACTTACTCTTTTATATAAAATATTAACAGTTTTAAGCTTAAGGTTTTACGTAAGTTAATTTAGCAAAAAATGATAAGCCTATAAATTTTCCCTATTCATAATTGTCACTACAATTACATTCATATCAGGCGGGCGAGCGAATCACGGTAAAAAATTTCCGGTAACATTACACTGCTGAGCGTGGGCAACAATCGGGACCTACGCTCAGCGTGGTAAATAAATAAATAATATGTTTAGAAGTTAAGTTAAATTTAGTTATTTTTTAAGTTATTTTTAAGTTAAGTTAAGTTAATTTTTAAGTTAAGTTTTTAAGTTAGTTTTTTTTAAGTTTATTACATTTATTTAAGGTAAATGTACAGCTTCGAACGGTAATTGACAGTATTGTGGTAAATGTACATGAAAGAATATTGTTCTGTATACATATTACTGAAATAAGGTAAAAGCACCAATACCGGGACAAACCAAAAATCGGGACCTATAGTGGGACAGACGAAGATTCATGTTTTCGTAAAAAGTAGAGCCATAAATCGTTACAGGCAGAATTTTTATTTATTGTCTAGGGTATCAATTATTCAAATAAACCTTTTATTGCATCAAATTTAAAGCCGAAATTATATTATGAAGCTTTTTCAAAAATGTGTTTTGAGGATAACGGAAGGCGGTCCCGAATCATGCAGATTTGACTGATTCACGAGGATTGAATTTTGGGTCTAAAAGATATATTTTGCTCTACCAGCTCTAAAGTAATATTTTTTATTGATATATAACACACTAATGAATATAATTAGCGTTGTCTTTAGTGAAAATAATAATTATTTTCTTTAAAACTAAGTGTCCAAGTATACCTCCCATATTTTTCGGTGGGGACCAGCACTGGGACACTAAAAAATACACTAATTATAATAATATTTAGCAATTAAACCGACATTAGACATACTAAATAATTTTTTAAATAACAAATAATAATGTCAAATCGAATATATCTTGGAAAAACTCAAATTTACAAGTTCATAAGTTTCTTCATTTGACTTGTAATTCTAACCTCAAAAAGTAAGGTTACGCGTCCGTGTTTATCACTTTTTGAAATTTTTAATTTAACGGTTCAAATTAACTATAAAAGTATGTAGATCGATTAGTATTGTCAAATAAAGCGAAAAAATAAGCTTCTATGTGATTGTTAATAAAATACTAACGAAAAATAACATTTAATAGTTGTCCCACTATTGGTGCCAAGTGCCTGTCCCAGTACTACGGTCAACTCAAAACATCTGTCCCACTACTGCAGCCGGCACCTCTTTTATTAAAACTATTATTTATTATCATAGGAAAGACTTAAAATACAATCTTTTTTTTCAATCAATAGGAAATTTCCCGGACTACACGATAGTACTACACTTTTTTTTCAATTTTGCCATCGGATCTCATAATTTGCGTCTGTTCCAAAGGGCTATCTCAAAAGTGTCCCAGTACTGGTGCCTTTACCTTACTGTAATTTTACTTGACACACAATAAAAGTACAGCGATAAAACGGTACAACTGAAGATCAATATTAATGTCAAAGCATTTTATAATATAGGAAATAGTAATAACAAATTATTCTATAAACGTACGTATGTGTTCCTAACAGAACATAACCTATTATCTACATCCCGTTACAAAGTACATACTTTTATTTTAAAGTGAACTATTTTACATTTTTTTCGTTGTCAGAATAGGACTAGGAGCCCTATTCTAAAATCTACTTAGTAACGATATATCTTTACAAATCAATCTCTTTTATGTCTATTTTCTTATTTTTTTTTTTTTATATACGTCTGAACTCTTCTTTTGTTGATGAGTCCGGGCGCATGCCGCGTCCTGTAAGAAATTGGCTTCGGGAAAGTTCCAACTTTCAGGTGTTTTACCGAGGGGTCTAGAGACTGCGCGCAGCATACTCAGATAAATCACGCACGCTGCGCTTGCGCCGCTCGCTGCGCTTGCGCCGCTCGCTGCCGCTACGCCTTTTCTTGCCACCGCTGCGGCCTGGTGGCGCTGCTGTTGGTCTGCTGCTGCTGACTTTTCGCCTCTGGCCCGGAGCAATGGCAGGAAGAGTGGGGGGCGCAATAATCGCGCATAAACTGTAGAATAATAGTCGTAAGACTTTAGTTTTTTATAAATAAATAAACAGTAATAAAAAATATGCTCATACGCTACGGAGCGTGTGAGGTGTAACATCGTAATCAGCGACCCCGAAAACCCCTATGTAAGTAATTTTAGCCAAAAATGATGAGTCTGTGAATTTTGCGGTGCTCCTATGCGCCATATTGAATCCGCCATATTGAATTTCGGAAACCTGAGGCCAGATTCGTAATCAGCGACCCCGAAAACCCCTATGTAAGTAATTTTAGCCAAAAATGATGAGGCTGTGAATTTTGCGGTGCTCCTATGCGACATATTGAATCCGCCATATTGAATTTCGGAAACCTGAGGCCAGATTCGTAATCAGCGACCCCGAAAACCCCTATGTAAGTAATTTTAGCCAAAAATGATGAATCTGTGAATTTTGCGGTGCTCCTATGCGCCATATTGAATCCGCTATATTGAATTTCGGAAACCTGAGGCCAGATTCGTAATCAGCGACCCCGAAAACCCCTATGTAAGTAATTTTAGCCAAAAATGATGAGTCTGTGAATTTTGCGGTGCTCCTATGCGCCATATTGAATCCGCCATATTGAATTTCGGAAACCTGAGGCCAGATTCGTAATCAGCGACCCCTTAAAACAGTTAATACTAATAAGTGAACTAATACGGTGTCTTTTTTTATAAGATTTCCAGGATTGAGTGCATTTTTTTACCTTTGACAGCTAGATCCTAACCTAAAACCATCTCGAAAAAATCTGAAAAAATTGGGTTATATTCTAAACATCCAATACAAACTTTTCAGGGGGGTCCAAGCTTAAAAAGTTCATTAGAAAATTTTCGCTCCACCCTAGTATATATATATATATATATATATATATATATATATATATATATATATATATATATATATATATATATATATATATATATATATATATATATATATATATATATATATATATATATATATATATATATATATATATATATATATATATATATATATATATATATATATATATATATATATATATATATATATATATATATATATATATATATATATATATATATATATATATATATATATATATATGTGTGTATTATTTTCAATTTCTAAACGTTCTCATGCGTGCATTTGTTTGTTTTAGTATTTTAAATACTTAAATCCAGTTTATTTAAAAAGAGCCCGATTAAAAATTTGGATTTTGGGCTTAAAATTCTTATGACGGGTCCTACTTTCATATAAAAAAAAAAATCTCATGTGGTATAACTTTAGGGTTGAAGGTGCTTCAGACCCACCGTGTATAGTAATTGGCGAGTCCCAGGAATTGTTTAATATGTTTTGCTGTCTTGAGCACTGGACATTTTTTTACTGCTTCTATATTTTTTGGATCGGGCTTTAAGCCATTACTGCTTATGATGTGCCTAAGGTAATTAATTTCTTCCTTTAAAAATTCGCATTTGTCAGGTTGCAATGTCAGGTTAGCTTTTATTAATCATTTTAATAGCTCAGCTATTATTTCCCAATGTTCTTCGATGGTTTCAGAGAAAATACAAATATCATCAAAAAATGCTACTACGCCTTTCATACCTGCGATTAGTGCTGTGTGATGATGTGAGATGAACTTGTTTTCAGTCCAAACGAGCTCCAGCGGAAATGAAAAGCGCCTAAATTACAATGACAGGCTGTATTGTGTCTATCTTCTTTTTTATAAAAATTTTATGGTAACCGGAAGCTAAATCGAATACCGAAAAATATTTTGCGCGCCCCAATTTGTCTAAAATATCAGTTATATTGGGTACCGGATAATTGTAATCAGGTATTATTGCATTAAGCTTTCTGAAATCTACCACCATTCTATAACGTTTATATTTATTGCCTTTTGAATCGGGCTTTTTATCAACGCAAAATACTGGTGCTGAGTAAGAGCTGATCGAGGGCTCGATTATATCGTTGTCTAGTAATTCTTATACTTGCTTATTTATTTCCTCATTTAATACAGGAGGATGGCGGAATTGTTTGATATGATTGGGTACATTACTAGTGAGGAGGATTTCGTGCTCGAGCACAGTTGTTGCGGGCAACTTATCTCCCGTTAGATAAAACCTATCCACATAACTGTCTATGAGCCGCTCTACCTAAGCTCTCTGTTTGCCGGTCAGATGGTCGAGGCGCAAGAGTGCTTTCACCTTATGTGCTCTGCTGTCGTTACGCTTCGCATTTTTATCAGAAATGGTCATTATCTTACTTTTCTTAATTTCATTTTCATTTTTTATGATTTTCTTTCCCTTTATGTGACTTTTGGCTGCGTTAATTGTATTGCTTAAAAGCAAAAACGGGTAATCGCAGTTGTTATTTTTAGACCTTGCGTGTACTGTATACATAACTATTTTTTTTTAGCTGCATAATTAATTTGTGGATTTCATTAACTTTCTCATATTTTAGCATATTTAGTATTACTAGTATATGCTTACAAATGATTTGAATATTTTCAAATTGTTCGGGTAAGAATTTGTTTATTTGTTGACTTTCTTTAATAACTTTCAATAAGTAATTCAATTTTTCTAAAAGTTCATTTTCAAGCTCACTTTTATCGAAATTTTTAATTTCATCATACGCAAGCTTATTTTCTTCCAAAAATACATAGTCATTAATTTCTGAATTCGATTTTTTGTTTGCTTCTAACAGTGATGTTGTATCAGCTTTTTGAAGCGATTTTTCATTGGCTTCTAAAACAAGAGCTAAAAATATTATTTTTGGCTCTTTTATTTTCTAATTTCGGAGTGCGAATTTTGGTAGATTTTTGTGGTAGTTTGCTAGGAATGGCCTGTTCCTGCTTCTGTCACTATTTAATTTTCAAATTTCGGAGTTCGATTGGTTTCCTAATGTTGAATTATTATGATTTCGATTTTGTGCGCTTAATTTACTATTTTCGAATTTTGGATCTTGATTTTCGAGACTTCGAATCTCTGTTTTAAAAGTACAATTTTCGTTTTTCGGATATCGGATTTCAGATTTCGTATTGGAAATGATTTGCGTATAGGATTTTTGACTTTGCGAATTTCGATGTTCTAAGCTTCAATTTGGCAAATGTTCGGTTTTTGATTGCACGCCCTGTTCTACGTTTTCGGTAAATGTAGCGGTTAAAAACTTAAGAACTTTGTTATTTTTTATTCACGGTAATTTTAGAGGCAATTTATAATTGTCAATTATAAAATATTGTTCTCTATAATTGATGTCTGCATCATAATTAATAAATATTTCACTGCTGAGCAGACCGTCTTCCTCAATAGGAAAATCATCTGGTACTAAGTGAAAATAAAATGTTAAATCGTGAAATTGCATTGGAATTTTGCCATAAGTATTTATGCTACTTTTTGTTATACCGGTTAGTTCTAAAATTTCGTTAGCATCGACTCGAATATTACGCGGCTTTTTTGAAATTTTCAAAAGTGCTGGCCCAGCGCCGGTGTCTAGCATTAGTGACAACGGTTGCGGGCAGCAATTTTTTTAGCATAATAGTTGGTGAACAATTATTAATGCTTAATAGAACAATCTTTTTTTATTAATTGTATTGTTGATTGTTTCTCGTATAATGTTGACGCTGGGGTTATGAGATTTCCCTGGTTGCGTCGTTCTTCGGGAACCCGTATTCGTTTCCCTGATGCATTTCTCGCATTTTGTTATTATATGCAAGTTTTCTACATTCGCTCTTTCAATGACCGGTCTTTTTGCAATAATTACATGCTTTAGTGATATCATTTTAGGCTTGGTTTGTCTGACGTACATTGGTAGCGGGAACATAGTTAGAGTATTGATTTTTATTTTCGGGTATTTTCCATGATTGCGTGATACGTTGCGGCCGCCCCTGTGAGTTAGAAGGTATTGATTTTTCACGATCGGGCGTGGCCCAGGTGCTTTTTTGGGGAGTGGCCGGCGTCTTCGGAGCGTCGGCGCCATTGGTACGGTACCGGCAATTAGGCGCTGTGTGGCCCGATTTGTGACATATTTGACACGCTTCTACCCTTTTGCTATCGAATAAATAACTATGTGCCGATTCTTTTTCGTTAATTATTGGTTGTGTAGGAGGCTGTGGTATTTTCATTTGTCCGTCTGTGTTTTAGCATGCATAATCGCACTCTATGTCGATTGCTTGGTCGATCGCGGCATCTAGAGATTCGTGTTTGCCCATTCGCCCTTTTATAACCCATTGCAAACCGCGAATGAAATATGCTACACTACCTTTTTCTAATTCGGATTTAAAACTGGTGTGTGCCTCTTTTCACGCAAGGCGGCCTCGTATGCTTCTTGTGCGGCAGACTTTAATCTACTCGAAAATGAAATTACGTTTTCGTCGTATCTTTGTTTCATTACTGCTAATTCGCCCAGTAATTCGTGAAAACGTTTTGCAGACCCGTATGTGCGATCAAAATACGTTATAATATCCTCCATATTAAGAAAAATTCTTTGTTGTGCACTTTTTAATGCCTGCCCGCACAAGCGCATTTGTATCAATTTCGCTGAATCAGGTTCATTATACGGCGGTATCATGCTTCGCGCTTCTCTACATCCGTCCAGAAAAATTCTAAGTGGGATGTTGTCGTCGTTAAATTTTGGAATCATTTTGACTGCATCTTTAATTGATAAATTGCGAACCGGGGTGAGAGTGTTGTTTTGAAAAGTTTGTAAAGTCTTATACGGTTGTCTACGATAATTATTTGCTGGGTTTGTATGATACGATGTGCTGTGTATATTTGGAGTAGCAGAAAGTGGAGATGTTTTTTTAATGTAAATTTTTTGGGTATGTTCATTATTTTGTAGTAAAAATTTAGGATCTCTTTTGGGTGGGTTTGTCGTATTTGTTGAGTTAATAATATATTGATAGGCAGTTACTTCCGTCATTTCGGCGTTTTTGTTTAAAAGTGTGTGTATTTCGCGGTCAAATTTCTTAATTGACTTACTATCTCTAATAGTTTCTATAATTTCTTTGCAACTAATATTGTTGTGAATTAAGTCTAGAAGTATGTCTATCATTAATTCATTCTGACACGCGTGGTGCACTTTTGATATGTCAATGGTATCTTGTAAAAATTCGCAAATTTTATTTACGTCATCCACGCGTTCCAGAATCTGTTCGCTCGCGATTTGATATCGTTGTTGTAAAAATGCTAATAATTCTCCTAAATTTGTTTCGCGATCGCCCGTTGCAAAATTTGGGTCAGTTGCCGTTACATATTTTTTTATAATGTCGGTGCCTCTTCATTTCTTAATTTCTTTCCCATTCTACGTCGGCCATGTTTGAATTTCGAAAAAAAATTTGTTATCCGCGCTAATTGCTATTAAAATATCCCTAAGAATGGGCCCCCAATTGTTACGTCGTGCGTAAGCATTAAATGGCGCGAAGTTAATATGGAATTAAATCGCGTTCGCCTCTGGTTTTGGTCAATACTTGCGTAATTTACCTGGGAATCGAGGCCTTAGCAAAAGTAGGCTAGCGAAGATGATATTCAATATGATAGTAGTGAAAATAGGAAGTGCGAGTTTACGATAGAATTACAAAGGCTTAGCAAGGTATTTTGGGGCTTACGTTCCTCGTAGTCGGGCTGACTGAGCTGCGCTGCGCTGCGGGCGGTGTCGTACTCGAGATGGTGGCAGGAGATATGAATAGTAGCGCAGGTTCAACGAGTAAATAAGTGCGAGCAAATAAGTTTAAGAGCAGATTTATTACATCAGAAGTACAAAGTTAAGTATAAAGGCGTGTTCCTATTACAAGTGAGAAGTCAAATAACAAACTGGTGCGTACGTGCTTACGGCTCAAAGTTCGAGTGCAGAAGGCTGTATGCTGAAGGCAAAAATGTGAGGGCAAACGGCCAGGAACCATGGGGAGCTATGCCTTTTATAACCACGCGGGGGTCGCATGCTTAGCCTAAACTAGGAATTGATTATGCGTACTCAAGGTGGGGGCGACAAAGGTATAGAGTCGCGGAAGGTTATTCGGGAAATATTGGGGTGAATGAGTGTGCCATCGTGGAGTATGAGGTAGATAAGGTAGGATACTCGTTATATAGCGTAGGTCGATAAATAGGATTGAGTATGGTAAGATACATATAGCTTGACGACGAGAAGGTGTATGTTAGGCGATGATCTAGACGTAATACTATATAAGATGTATCTGATTCTGAATTTTATAAATGAGCAATTATTACAAAATTTCAAAGAAAATTTTATAGAGCCTGCTTTATAGTACGCGCACACACACACAAATACACACAAACACACATACACGTACACACACACACATATATATATATATATATATATATATATATATATGTATGGATGTTGATGTCGATTAATCTGAACATTCACGGTTAAAATTGATGATACAGGCTTCAACGAATTTATTTTTTAAAAGGAAGGAGCCTGTAGAAAATTTTTTGTTGTTTTTCGATGTTTCTTTGTATTTTAGCGGTTTTCGATTATTGAGTTATAGTTTTTCGGGTTTTTGGTATGTTTGAATTAATATCATCGATTAATTGTTATTTGCATTTGAAAGAGCATCAAATTACTTATCTTTTCCCACCCGAAATTTTAAATAACTTATTTTTATAAATACATATAATTTATATAAATAAATTTATATATAAAAGTTTGATTTTTTCAAAAAATTTTCATGTTATTTTTCACAGATATCATCGTCTAAACAAGCATGAGGTTTTCGTGTATGAAAGAAAAAAATAAGTTATTTAAAATTTCGGGTGTGAAAAGATAAGTAATTTTATGTTCTTTCAAATGCAAATAAAAATTATTCGATGATATAAATTCAAACATACCAAAAACCCGAAAAACTATAACTCAAAAATCTAAAACCACTAAAATACAAAAAAACATCGAAAAACAACAAAACTTTTTTTACAGGCCCCTTCCTTTTAAAAAACAAATTCATATAGGCCTGTATCATCAATTTTAACCATGAATGTTCAGAGTAATCTTCATCCACATCCATATACACACACACACACACACACACAGCCACACATACATACAGACTTTTTCTAAAACTAGTGTATTTTAACTCCTAATGTCTCAAAGCATGTTGATAACATGCTTCTAGCAAAACTTTTTTTTTACCATCACAAAGCTTCCTGTATGAGGAAGCAAAACAACCAATCTTCTAAAACCCTTCTATCTTCATGCCAAACAGGAAAAATACTTTCGAAACATAACGAGCTAAATATTCTAAATAAAACCTCTTTTATCATCAACAAAGAAAATAATGCTACCAAAAAAAATAATTTTTTCTGATAATAGATTTATATTTCAAAAATCTTCCTAAGAAACCTTGGGAGATTAATAATCCCAAATTACAACCTGACGTCAATGACATTATTAAATTTATCAAAGTCTTATTAAAAAATTTGTTTCATTCGTGCGAAGTAAAGCTTCGGATAAAGAATAGCTGAGTTTACAAATTATTTACCTAAAAAACACGTCACCCATTTTCAAAAAGATAGTTAGATAGATAGATATATTTTTTTTCACACGTAAAAAAGAAAAATATACAATATATAATATATACAATTTTGATACATAAGATTATCATATTCATATCACATCCATATTACGATTTATCGCAATATTTCATCACATTAGTTAAAATTGCACATTTTTTGGTTATACCAATCACGTCATATTATATGACTTAAAACTAATTTAATACTAAACGGTATAACACAGTTAGTTTTCATCACAGGCATGTTGTACATCGTGGCTTAGCAAAATGTGCCTGCGTATTGCCGATTTAAATCTCTAAAGAGACGGAAGATGCCTAATGCTGTGTGGGAGAGATTTCCAAAGGGGAGCACCTTGAGCTCTGAAAGAGTTCAGGCCAACATCCATACGCGACTCTGGAATTCTAATGTCCTTGGGATTCCTACTGGAAGTTCTAAACTGGTTTTGCTCGAATAGGACCGCAACTCCCTTTTTGTCTCCAACGTTAACCAGCCCAGTTTCCTCCTGTGGGGAGAAATATGCTTATCCTTTCTAACACGACAGATGTATTTCATACAAAATTTTTACAATCTTTGAAGCCGGATCTGAAGCACACCTGATACGTCTAGGTACATAAGAGAGCAATAATCTAAGTGGGGGACAACAAGAGCGTTTGCAAGCTACACACGCAACACCTCAGTTGTGCAGGATCTAAATGAACTGAGTCCATATAAGGCTCTATTCACTTTTCGACTAATCGCATCCACCTGTGGTTTCCATGTTAATTTAGAATCCATTACAACACCGAGGTTGGTAACTATATCGGAAAAGAGAATGAAAACTTTATTCTGTACCCCAATGCCTGACAGATGAAGGTCCTGCAACCTGTTAATATTATAGTCTGAACCAAAAATAATTGCCTTTGATTTATTGACATTGAGACACAGGGCATTCTCTAAAGCCCATGCCGACACTGCTCGCGCTACCGCCGACAAGTGATCTATGCCCTCACGAAGATTATTTCTGGTAACCTGCGTATAGGTTTGAAGGTCCTCAGCATATAGCAAATGCTCGACACCATCCGATAATTCACCCTTAGGGCCTTTGAAATTAGCCAGTATATCCCGAAGATCATTAATGTACAGACTAAACAGAAGGGGCCCCAGAATCGAGCCCTGTGGTACATCAAGTTTGATAGTGAGCCAATCAGATTCACCATTAAATTTTGTAACCACCCGCTGGTTTCTGCCTGTGATATATGATTTGATCCACAGAACAACGGACCTCGAAAAGCCCATTTTGATCAGATTGTGAAATAATTTATAAGGCGGGATTGTGTCGAACGCCTTACTGAAATCGAATATCAGAAGAATGGCAAGCAGCTGGTTATTGCTGTTGACACCAGCTCGGATGTCCTCTGACAGATTCAGCAGTGCTGTTGGCGTAATATGATATTGCCTAAAACCGGTTTCATTTGGGTCTAGAATATTATTAGATGTAATAAACTCTGAGATTTGCTCATGGACAATCTTTTCTAGGACTTTGGAGAGATAACTCAAAAGGGAAATGGGACGAAAGTCCATGACGGCGGATGGATTCGTCATCTTCTTAAGAGACACCAGATGATCTCTCTTCCAAGTTCGAGGGAAGGCTCCACAAGCCAGTGAAGAGTTGAAAATATTAGCCAAGTGGTGTCCTAAAACCGGGAGGGATTTCGCGATGACACATCCGAGAAAGTGACTTCACGAAAAGTGAAGCCGTCGTAACTGGCCCTTGATAAAATGTCGTCCAAATACATATCGAGCACAGGGTGAGAAACGGGAACCCTCGCGAAGTGGGTGTTTAACTCATCCGGTGTGAAGCCATACAGCTCCTCTTTAGCCTTTGATATGAGACGCAGGTTTCGGAGTTCCTTCCAGATATTTTTATTATTATGCAAACAATCAAAAATTCTGCTCTGAATACAAGCCTCTCGCACTTCAACTGTGCATTGTTCTGCTTGAGCAATGAGAGACTGGAACTCCTGCCATAAACCATGGTCTCGAGTCCGCTTATAACGTCGACGAATTGCATCACGCTGGTTATATAGATGCTTCAGTTCAGCGTCAACCCAAGGCGGATGACCTTTCTTTTTTGGTTTGAAATGCTTCAGAGGGGCAAGTTCGTTGATAGCTGCCATGATGTTTTGGCTGAGATGTTCTAACCTGCTATCGACATCTTCGCCTGGGCAACTGAGGCTCGACCAATCACAAGCGTTAAGGCAGGATAAAAGCTCCTCCTGTCTAATAGATTTAAAATCCTTATACGAAAAGGTGTTAAGAGAAGGAGGCTTAGATGTTTGGATGTCATTGTGACGTCAATTATTTTATGCCTACTAGGAAAGGTAGCCATCATGTTCTTCACGTCCAGCACTACATCATTGTGGTCAGTAAAGATAACATCAATCCATGTGTGAGACTGTCCGACGTGGTGAGTTGCGCCATGATCAACTAGTTTGAGGTTTAACTCGCATGCTAACTCTTTAACGAAATTCGCTTCTTTAGATGTCGATAACATATTTGCGCTCAGATCACCCATTATAATTCGGCGCTCGTAACCTGCTGAATAAGCTACGAGATTCTCAATAAGATCCGAGTTATCAGTTAAAGAAATCCCTGACGGTCGATAAATAACGGCTACGAATATTGGAGGAAGGTTGCCTTGCTGAACTTTATACATCAAGTACTCAGGAATTCCCGGTTGTCCTTTGTCCAGTTTTGTGCTTGAGGAACACAACAATGTCGCTTTGTAAGTAGTATGTACATAGAAAGCTAACCCTCCCCCAGGATTATTTCTGTCCTGCCTAAGTGTTGAGTAACCGTTGATATGAACACCAACATAGTCATCGTCTCCGAAACGCGTCTCAGCCACGCCAAAAAGGTGATAGAAGGGACGAGCAGTTTCAAGGAATTGCTTGAACATTTCAAAATGCTTACTAAGTGAATTGAAGTTGCATAAAGAAAACCCACCCGAGGAGCCCTAACGCTTACATCTCTCGTTCATGATACATCAAGTTAGTATTGCTATGGTTCTCGTAAGATGATGGTTATCCTGTGTATCCGTCAGGTTAGCGAAAAAGAAATACCACTTACACAATACGATCCGGAAAGCGACCATACTCGAGTCAGCAACACTTGTATTTCTAACTGTCAGCTCGATGTGATAAGTTTCACAATTTCTTCAGATCCGTTTCAATACTAAAAATATTTGACCCTCTCTTTTTTTGAAAACTAGAATTTCAAAAATCCAATAAATTACTGAAAATGTACAGTTCTAAAAGTCCACTTGTATTTATATTCACCCATCAGTGAACTATATTCTGATACCATACACACAAACCAAAATATATCTACTTTAATCAGTTTCAATTCGAAAATCGAATAATTTTAACCTATAAAAGGGAAATGGTCTCTGACTTAAGGATTGGCAATCTCAGAAAGTTTATTATAAGCCAAATTTTGGCTAATAAAGTGAATAACCCACCGCTTTAAAAATACATACGGTTGTTTTACCAAACTATATATTTTTCGACAATTTAATAGCTATAAGTTTCTCAACATTCCAGAGACCATATAAGTTATCACACGATAACATCGAAAGACGAATATTATTATTATCTTCAATCAAAATCTTCTAATATCATAAATTCCAAAGTTAATCACAATTTTAACGAACCTATTTTTATTTGCAGGTTTTAAATACTGTTGAAATCAATAGATGCCATCGACCTAACGAAATCTCAACAATTTATAATTTTTTTAAGGCACCACGTTTCCTTATCATAAACATATGAAAGCCAACGACATGTTTTCTAGCTAAACCTCAAATATCTCTTCATGCACTAAACATATCTAATTGCAAAACCTCTCAGCTATTATCAGAATAATAACAACCTCTATAATCAAAATGAGGACCATCATGCACAATCGACCTCCAAAATTAAGAAGAAGCTAACTTCCGATTTAATAATTGACAACTTTTTACAGTTTATTCTTTCCCTTATTATAGACAAATTAAAGACTATAAATGACAGAATAATTAACTCCTTCAGTCACGCACACAGACTAACAAATAAATTCGCTTCACAAGATGACATTTTTGTATCCATTCATTAATAGATACTTCTGTTACGAACTATTGATTAAGTGAAATTTTTCTTAAGTGATAATCTGTTATATTCTCCTATATATAACGGAGAAGCCTATATAAAATAAAATGCAATAATACGATACAAAGTTTTACGAATCGTACGCATATAACACACACCAACGAAGACTTAAAACGTGAGAATAAATAACCCATCACAACGCCACATCACGAGACGCAATCCTAGGTAATTCAATCTTTTTAATCAGTTAAAACAAATGCGAGAAACTGATATATGTCATATATCAGAGAAGAAAATTCCTAATAAATTTCGTGTACAGTTATAAATAATTTTTACAGAACTCTTACAATAAATAAATTGATCATTTACAGACTCAAGAAATAGTTATTTAATATAGCAGATTAAGCGAATTTCGGTAGACTTTTAAGTCTACATGCGAATATTTTATAAATAATTTAATTGTTTAAATACATTAGAAAAATCTAATAATTTAGATATCTTTCTCTTATTTGCAAACCTTACCTAATTATAAAATGCACTCGAAACGCATGTTTAAATTTCAATTATTCTAAAATTTGGTCGTTTAAACGATATTTTTTTTTTAAATAAGAATATTTATAGAATTACACGAATTGCTTTTACACAGTGAACTAAGTAAACTCATATACAAAGTAGTCAATTGGCAATTGATTACAAATTTCCAAAATTTACTTGAATAATTAAATTAAACAATTAAATGGTTTTACATAATTAACCTGAATCCGTAATTAATCTGCAGCGATAATGAAGGTATATATTAATTGTAAAATTGATTACAAAAACGATTCCACATTTATAACTAGTTGTCCAAAAATCCAATTGTTAACTAATAATTTGCAACTGAAAAATTTCAAAATAGCATTATTATATTAAACGCACCGATATACGCATATTACCTTGTAAGAACCACATATTTTTAAGAAAGTTTTTATAAATATATTGAACTGTTTAAACAATTACAGAGATTTTTCAACGAAAATTATATATACACCTATACCTTAGTTGTAAAATTAGTCGTAGAAAGAATTTTAGAATTATAATTATTCCTCCGAATATATATTAGTTAACTAACCAATTATAATTAGGTAAAATGCGAAATAACGTTTTTGTATTAAGCGCGCCAACAGATGTATTTCACATCGTAAGAACAAATAATACTTTAAGAAATTGTTATAAATAAATTAAATTATTCGAATATTTTATTGTCAATAGTTTTCAAAATTTTTGCTAATAATCCTTACAACCTATTTGTAATATTGAAAAAATGTAAGAAAATATCCCCGATCTATACCCAAAGAACTACGTGCTGATATACAATAGATTTTCACAAAAACAAAATTTTTCTTCTTGAATCACATAAAGCTACCTTAGTTAACAAATAAGACATCAAAATAACATTTTTAATACCACAAGTTTGTGAGATATTAAGCTATAAACAATGGAATACTACTTTCAGATTTGAGCCTGAAATTATTAATGAATTAATTATTTACTGGCTAACAGTATATAACCAAAATCATAAACACTGTAAAAACACAATATCATCTATACAAACAATTTAGTAAAATTTCGCTCCATATACATCCCATGCCTAATTAGAAATTCAAAATTTCGCGCGCCATGATTACACTAGTTACGATAGCCTAGTTACTTTTAATTATAATAGCATACAGATCTAATTAAGAAAATTAGACGCTAGGAGTCACCACTTGACAGTCATAAATTAACCATAAGAAGTATTAATTACCGATGCGCAACAAGTGGCCCAGAAGATAAAGCAGTCAAGAAAGAAATGGTATTTGTAGCTCGCGAATCACTTACAAGAGATGAATTATACCTGTCAGAAGCTCAAGCGGCCGAGAAGATCGTTCACTCCAATCGAACCGCTCAGCAGAGAGCGCTTGAATCCGTGGAACAGTTTACCGATCCACCAGACTCCCGCCACCGCCGATACTGACGGACGATCGAGCAGAAAGGCTCTCGTCCACCGGACTGCCGCCACTGCAGTCACTGATCGACAATCGAGCGCAAGGGCTCCCGTTCACCGAACTGCCACCGTTTCTACTTAAGGAATGCATAAAAATTAAAGTATTAAAACTCTTACCTACCGACCCAAAGAAACAAGAAGAAATACATCACGAATGCGCTTTCCAGCCTGAGGACCCGCCCATCAAAACTCGACGAATCACTCGGAACAATCCTGGGCCACTAACGCCAGAGGAAAAATTACAAAGAGAAAAAGAAAAAGTGCATCTAGCCACGAACTTCTGATCTCCTATACTCCAACTATCAATGTTGCAATGCCTCTCAAGCTGTATCTTGAAAAGACATAGAAGGTCCAATCCTCAACAAAATCAACATCTAACCACGGTGAGGCTAAACCACATTTAAATGACACTGATCGCTACTCTGAAAAAAGTTTCACATTACTATTTGATAGGCAATATAGAACTAGAAACAAGTCGAAAAGGAAAAACCCTCTTAGTCCTTTTTTTAATCGCTAAGAACCATTTTTCGTCCGAAATTGGAATAAAAGATAAATAAAGGAATAAAATATATGGAATTCCTTATATGTCAGTTTAGTCCGTCTTGCTCGGTCTTCGTCGTCTGCTTCTATTGTGAAATAACGAGTTCGTAGCGAGCTATTACCTAGGTTGAACTAGGTAATAGTTACTGAACTGACCGGTCCAACTCGTCAATAATCCTCCAGTACATAGGTATTTAAAATTATAAAAACGTATATATTTGTTTATTAAATTGATAAAAATATATTTTGGAGCATGTCGTACTGGGATACGAAGCTTACCATAAAGATGAATGCAATTTTAAGATTTGCGAAAATAATTTTAACATTAGTCAAGTACGCAAAGGAAACTTTATTTTTATCTCTTTATTTATCTTTTATTCCAATTTCGGACGAAAAATGGGGTTTTAGCAATTAAAAAATAGGGCTCAGCGGATGTTTCTTTTTCCACTTGTTTCTCGCTCTATATTGCCTTTAAATAGTAATGTGAACATTTTTTTAGAGTAGCGATCAGTGTCACTAAATGTGATTCAGCCTCATCGTGTAACAACAAGTTAAAGAGAAAAGACGACCACCATTCCCATAAACATTGAGAGACGACAAAGCGACATAAAACTACTCGCATATCAGAAGAAGCGTTACAATCAGCGAGAACAAGTACAGAAGGGAGATTATAACGCATCAGAGAGTATGATAGGATTCGAAAAAGGCAATCCATGGTATAGAAGAAGATAGAACTAAAAAGAAAATCTGTCACACAACCCGGAACTATTTCATTGCCACTTACTTTGGAAAATACCCCGAAGAGCAAAATTGGAGTCGCCGTGTGAAGTGTTGCGAAAGATGGGTCTAAACGGAATGATTAAAAAAACTTCCATTTATCTGCAAACTTTGCAGAGCATAACGTCACAATCCACCGCCCTCAGACATAACAGGCAACCATTACCAGCAGCACTATAGATGCCATATTTAAGTAGTTTAATACTAGAATGTATTACATTTGTATCTCCTCTCCATATGTACCTATAATTGTTAATTATATCTATATCTATATGTATACTTCCGGTGTGCGACACAGATTGCCGAGGGCAGCAATCGACCGGGTGGAGGGATGTGGCAAATCATGTCACTATATCGCTCACTATATTGAATAATCCTGAATAACAATAGATCTTGGTTATCATATACATATATGTACATGTATGAATAATTGTATTTATACATATATGTACCGATATCTATATACTTCTTTATATTGCTAAGCGGGGCCTCGGCCGATGAGCACAATCGGCCTTTGAGCAGAACATCGCGGGATGAGGAGCGCAGCTAATCAGCGCGGAAGGGGAGAGCTGTGCTTACTGGTAGGAGAATATGTCTACGTTGTTATGGTAGCCAATGACGAGGTATAGGTAGTGCGGTCAGTAGTTCATGGTGTTAAGGTGTACTTGCTGGTCGGAGAATGTATCCAGGTGGCTATGGTGGCCGATGACGAGATCTCGGTAGGGTGCTCAGTAGCTCATGGTATTTAAATGTACGTGCTGGTCGGAGAAGGTGTCTAGGTAATAATACGGTGACTGATGAAGGTGTCTACGTGGTTATGCTGACCGAGAACGAGGTTTAGGTAGTACGCAGGGTAGTTTCTGTAATCTTGATCCGCAAACAAGTTAAAAACTACGAAGCGACTACCTACACCTTGGCATTGGTTACTATAATCATTTAGACACCTTCTCTGATCTACAAATACATTTAAATACCAAAAACTAAGGAGTGCATGACCTAGATCCCGTCATCAACCACCATAACCACCAGGACACCAAAAACTACCGAGGTTACTACTTAGACCTCGTCATCGGCTACCATACCCACGTAAGATAGCTTCTTCGACCAGCACGCAGGCCTACCCGTCCCGCGTTAATCAGTTGCGCTCCCCGCTCTGCGGCATTCTGTTTAACGGCTGATTCTGCTCATCGGCCAGGGCTCCCCCTAAGTGTGCAAATATCGGCTGGTTGCGAAATACATGTAGCCGCTGTCTAGCAGAAGATAATCGCTCGAGAACGAAGCTCGGCATCAGCACTGTCTCTTTCTCAACCAGGTCAGAGACACCGAAATTTGTCACTCTCTCATTGGGCGAGAAGTACTGAAATACGTCATCTTCACACTCAATATGCGAGGTTATAAATACCTCGCGCATCACTTTTTAGTTTTGACTGGAAGTGTGAAGGTGACCGTCAGCCCCTTTTGCTTATTACAATCCCAAATACTGACCTTGAGATGGCTACGCAAATTCGAACTTAGAACCCTCGAGCGAGCGATCCGCTTGACTGTTGGTGACCGGAAGTCTGAGATCAGCGATAGTTGAGGAGACGTGGATCCTCAGCACTGTCCTCGAATAGCCTGTAGAAGTCTCCGGTGTCAGCAGCTACAGCTCAGCGACAAATTCAGTAACTATTACCACAATTCAGTAACTATTACCTAGTTCAACCTAGGTAATAGCTCGCTACGAACTCGTTATTTCACAATAGAAGCAGACGACGAAGACCGAGCAAGACGGACTAAACTGACATATAAGGAATTCCATATATTTTATTCCTTTATTTATCTTTTATTCCAATTTCGGACGAAAAATGGTTCTTAGCGATTAAAAAAAGGACTAAGAGGGTTTTTCCTTTTCGACTTGTTTCTAGCTCTATATTGCCTATCAAATCGTAATGTGAAACTTTTTTCAGAGTAGCGATCAGTGTCATTTAAATGTGGTTTAGCCTCACCGTGGTTAGATGTTGATTTTGTTGAGGATTGGACCTTCTATGTCTTTTCAAGATACCGCTTGAGAGGCATTGCAACATTGATAGTTGGAGTATAGGAGATCAGAAGTTCGTGGCTAGATGCACTTTTTCTTTTTCTCTTTGTAATTTTTCCTCTGGCGTTAGTGGCCCAGGATTGTTCCGAGTGATTCGTCGAGTTTTGATGGGCGGGTCCTCAGGCTGGAAAGCGCATTCGTGATGTATTTCTTCTTGTTTCTTTGGGTCGGTAGGTAAGAGTTTTAATACTTTAATTTTTATGCATTCCTTAAGTAGAAACGGTGGCAGTTCGGTGAACGGGAGCCCTTGCGTTCGATTGTCGATCAGTGACTGCAGTGGCGGCAGTCCGGTGGACGAGAGCCTTTCTGCTCGATCGTCCGTCAGTATCGGCGGTGGCGGGAGTCTGGTGGATCGGTAAACTGTTCCACGGATTCAAGCGCTCTCTGCTGAGCGGTTCGATTGGAGTGAACGATCTTCTCGGCCGCTTGAGCTTCTGACAGGTATAATTCATCTCTTGTAAGTGATTCGCGAGCTACAAATACCATTTCTTTCTTGACTGCTTTATCTTCTGGGCCACTTGTTGCGCATCGGTAATTAATACTTCTTATGGTTAATTTATGACTGTCAAGTGGTGACTCCTAGCGTCTAATTTTCTTAATTAGATCTGTATGCTATTATAATTAAAAGTAACTAGGCTATCGTAACTAGTGTAATCATGGCGCGCGAAATTTTGAATTTCTAATTAGGCATGGGATGTATATGGAGCGAAATTTTACTAAATTGTTTGTATAGATGATATTGTGTTTTTACAGTGTTTATGATTTTGGTTATATACTGTTAGCCAGTAAATAATTAATTCATTAATAATTTCAGGCTCAAATCTGAAAGTAGTATTCCATTGTTTATAGCTTAATATCTCACAAACTTGTGGTATTAAAAATGTTATTTTGATGTCTTATTTGTTAACTAAGGTAGCTTTATGTGATTCAAGAAGAAAAATTTTGTTTTTGTGAAAATCTATTGTATATCAGCACGTAGTTCTTTGGGTATAGATCGGGGATATTTTCTTACATTTTTTCAATATTACAAATAGGTTGTAAGGATTATTAGCAAAAATTTTGAAAACTATTGACAATAAAATATTCGAATAATTTAATTTATTTATAACAATTTCTTAAAGTATTATTTGTTCTTACGATGTGAAATACATCTGTTGGCGCGCTTAATACAAAAACGTTATTTCGCATTTTACCTAATTATAATTGGTTAGTTAACTAATATATATTCGGAGGAATAATTATAATTCTAAAATTCTGTCTACGGCTAATTTTACAACTAAGGTATAGGTGTATATATAATTTTCGTTGAAAAATCTCTGTAATTGTTTAAACAGTTCAATATATTTATAAAAACTTTCTTAAAAATATGTGGTTCTTACAAGGTAATATGCGTATATCGGTGCGTTTAATATAATAATGCTATTTTGAAATTTTTCAGTTGCAAATTATTAGTTAACAATTGGATTTTTGGACAACTAGTTATAAATGTGGAATCGTTTTTGTAATCAATTTTACAATTAATATATACCTTCATTATCGCTGCAGAATAATTACGGATTCAGGTTAATTATGTAAAACCATTTAATTGTTTAATTTAATTATTCAAGTAAATTTTGGAAATTTGTAATCAATTGCCAATTGACTACTTTGTATATGAGTTTACTTAGTTCACTGTGTAAAAGCAATTCGTGTAATTCTATAAATATTCTTATTTAAAAAAAAAATATCGTTTAAACGACCAAATTTTAGAATAATTGAAATTTAAACATGCGTTTCGAGTGCATTTTATAATTAGGTAAGGTTTGCAAATAAGAGAAAGATATCTAAATTATTAGATTTTTCTAATGTATTTAAACAATTAAATTATTTATAAAATATTCGCATGTAGACTTAAAAGTCTACCGAAATTCGCTTAATCTGCTATATTAAATAACTATTTCTTGAGTCTGTAAATGATCAATTTATTTATTGTAAGAGTTCTGTAAAAATTATTTATAACTGTACACGAAATTTATTAGGAATTTTCTTCTCTGATATATGACATATATCAGTTTCTCGCATTTGTTTTAACTGATTAAAAAGATTGAATTACCTAGGATTGCGTCTCGTGATGTGGCGTTGTGATGGGTTATTTATTCTCACGTTTTAAGTCTTCGTTGGTGTGTGTTATATGCGTACGATTCGTAAAACTTTGTATCGTATTATTGCATTTTATTTTATATAGGCTTCTCCGTTATATATAGGAGAATATAACAGATTATCACTTAAGAAAAATTTCACTTAATCAATAGTTCGTAACAGAAGTATCTATTAATGAATGGACACAAAAATGTCATCTTGTGAAGCGAATTTATTTGTTAGTCTGTGTGCGTGACTGAAGGAGTTAATTATTCTGTCATTTATAGTCTTTAATTTGTCTATAATAAGGGAAAGAATAAACTGTAAAAAGTTGTCAATTATTAAATCGGAAGTTAGCTTCTTCTTAATTTTGGAGGTCGATTGTGCATGATGGGCCTCATTTTGATTATAGAGGTTGTTATTATTCTGATAATAGCTGAGAGGTTTTGCAATTAGATATGTTTAGTGCATGAAGAGATATTTGAGGTTTAGCTAGAAAAAATGTCGTTGGCTTTCATATGTTTATGATAAGGAAACGTGGTGCCTTAAAAAAATTATAAATTGTTGAGATTTCGTTAGGTCGATGGCATCTATTGATTTCAACAGTATTTAAAACCTGAAAATAAAAATAGGTTCGTTAAAATTGTGATTAACTTTGGAATTTATGATATTAGAAGATTTTGATTGAAGATAATAATAATATTCGTCTTTCGATGTTATCGTGTGATAACTTATATGGTCTCTGGAATGTTGAGAAACTTAAAGTTATTAAATTGTCGAAAAATATATAGTTTGGTAAAACAACCGTATGTATTTTTAAAGCGGTGGGTTATTCACTTTATTAGCCAAAATTTGGCTTATAATAAACTTTCTGAGATTGCCAATCCTTAAGTCGGAGACCATTTCCCTTTTATAGGTTAAAATTATACGATTTTCGAACTGAAACTGATTAAAGTAGATATATTTTGGTTTGTGTGTATGGTATCAGAATATAGTTCACTGATGGGTGAATATAAATACAAGTGGACTTTTAGAACTGTACATTTTCAGTAATTTATTGGATTTTTGAAATTCTAGTTTTCAAAAAAAGAGAGGGTCAAATATTTTTAGTATTGAAACGGATCTGAAGAAATTGTGAAACTTATCACATCGAGCTGACAGTTAGAAATACAAGTGTTGCTGACTCGAGTATGGTCGCTTTTCGGATCGTATTGTGTAAGTGGTATTTCTTTTTCGCTAACCTGACGGATACACAGGATAACCATCATCTTACGAGTACCATAGCAATACTAACTTGATGTATCATGAACGAGAGATGTAAGCGTTAGGGCTCCTCGGGCGGGTTTTCTTTATGCTACTTCAATTCACTTAGTAAGCATTTTGAAATGTTCAAGCAATTCCTTGAATCTGCTCGTCCCTTCTATCACCTTTTTGGCGTGGCTGAGACGGAGCTTTTATCCTGCCTTAACGCTTGTGATTGGTCGAGCCTCAGTTGCCCAGGCGAAGATGTCGATAGCAGGTTAGAACATCTCAGCCAAAACATCATGGCAGCTATCAACGAACTTGCCCCTCTGAATCATTTCAAACCAAAAAAGAAAGGTCATCCGCCTTGGGTTGACGCTGAACTGAAGCATCTATATAACCAGCGTGATGCAATTCGTCGACGTTATAAGCGGACTCGAGACCATGGTTTATGGCAGGAGTTCCAGTCTCTCATTGCTCAAGCAGAACAATGCACAGTTGAAGTGCGAGAGGCTTGTATTCAGAGCAGAATTTTTGATTGTTTGCATAATAATAAAAATATCTGGAAGGAACTCCGAAACCTACGTCTCATATCAAAGGCTAAAGAGGAGCTGTATGGCTTCACACCGGATGAGTTAAACACCCACTTCGCGAGGGTTCCCGTTTCTCACCCTGTGCTCGATATGTATTTGGACGACATTTTATCAAGGGCCAGTTACGACGGCTTCACTTTTCGTGAAGTCACTTTCTCGGATGTGTCATCGCGAAATCCCTCCCGGTTTTAGGACACCACTTGGCTAATATTTTCAACTCTTCACTGGCTTGTGGAGCCTTCCCTCGAACTTGGAAGAGAGATCATCTGGTGTCTCTTAAGAAGATGACGAATCCATCCGCCGTCATGGACTTTCGTCCCATTTCCCTTTTGAGTTTTCTCTCCAAAGTCCTAGAAAAGATTGTCCATGAGCAAATCTCAGAGTTTATTACATCTAATAATATTCTAGACCCAAATGAAACCGGTTTTAGGCAATATCATATTACGCCAACAGCACTGCTGAATCTGTCAGAGGACATCCGAGCTGGTGTCAACAGCAATAACCAGCTGCTTGCCATTCTTCTGATATTCGATTTCAGTAAGGCGTTCGACACAATCCCGCCTTATACATTATTTCACAATCTGATCAAAATGGGCTTTTCGAGGTCCCTTGTTCTGTGGATCAAATCATATATCACAGGCAGAAACCAGCGGGTGGTTACAAAATTTAATGGTGAATCTGATTGGCTCACTATCAAACTTGATGTACCACAGGGCTTGATTCTGGGGCCCCTTCTGTTTAGTCTGTACATTAATGATCCTCGGGATATACTGGCTAATTTCAAAGGCCCTAAGGGTGAATTATCGGATGGTGTCGAGCATTTGCTATATGCTGAGGACCTTCAAACCTATACGCAGGTTACCAGAAATAATCTTCGTGAGGGCATAGATCACTTGTCGGCGGTAGCGCGAGCAGTGTCGGCATGGGCTTTAGAGAATGCCCTGTGTCTCAATGTCAATAAAACAAAGGCAATTATTTTTGGTTCAGACTATAATATTAACAGGTTGCAGGACCTTCATCTGTCAGGCATTCGGGTACAGGATAAAGTTTTCATTCTCTTTTCCGATATAGTTACCAACCTCGGTGTTGTAATGGATTCTAAATTAACATGGAAACCACAGGTGGATGCGATTAGTCGAAAAGTGAATAGAGCCTTATATGGACTCAGTTCATTTAGATCCTGCACAACTGAGGTGTTGCGTGTGTAGCTTGCAAACGCTCTTATTGTCCCCCAATTAGATTATTGCTCTCTTGTGTACCTAGACATATCAGGTGTGCTTCAGATCCGGCTTCAAAGATTGTAAAAATTTTGTATGAAATACATCTGACGTGTTAGAAAGGATAAGCATATTTCTCCCCACAGGAGGAAACTGGGCTGGTTGACGTTGGAGACAAAAAGGGAGTTGCGGTTCTATTCGAGCAAAACCAGTTTAGAACTTCCAGTAGGAATCCCAAGGACATTAGAATTCCAGAGTCGCGTATGGATGTTGGCCTGAACTCTTTCAGAGCTCAAGGTGCTCGCCTTTGGAAATCTCTCCCACACAGCATTAGGCATCTTCCGTCTCTTTAGAGATTTAAATCGGCAATACGCAGGCACATTTTGCTAAGCCACGATGTACAACATGCCTGTGATGAAAACTAACTGTGTTATACCGTTTAGTATTAAATTAGTTTTAAGCCATATAATATGACGTGATTGGTATAACCAAAAAATGTGCAATTTTAACTAATGTGATGAAATATTGCGATAAATCGTAATATGGATGTGATATGAATATGATAATCTTATGTATCAAAATTGTATATATTATATATTGTATATTTTTCTTTTTTACATGTGCAAAAAAATATATCTATCTATCTAACTATCTTTTTGAAAATGGGTGACGTGTTTTTTAGGTAAATAATTTGTAAACTCAGCTATTCTCCATCCGAAGCTTTACTTCGCACGAATGAAACAAATTTTTTAATAAGACTTTGATAAATTTAATAATGTCATTGACGTCAGGTTGTAATTTGGGATTATTAATCTCCCAAGGTTTCTTAGGAAGATTTTTGAAATATAAATCTATTATCAGAAAAAATTATTTTTTTTGGTAGCATTATTTTCTTTGTTGATGATAAAAGAGGTTTTATTTAGAATATTTAGCTCGTTATGTTTCGAAAGTATTTTTCCTGTTTGGCATGAAGATAGAAGGGTTTTGCTAGAAGCATGTTATCAACATGCTTTGAGACATTAGGAGTTAAAATACACTAGTTTTAGAAAAAGTCTGTATGTATGTGTGGCTGTGTGTGTGTGTGTGTGTGTGTATGTGTGTGTCTGCGTGCGGTTGCGTGTGCGTGTGAAGGCGCGTGTGAGTGTGTGTGTTTGTGTATATGGATGTGGACGAAGATTACTCTGAACATTCATGGTTAAAATTGATGATACAGGCCTATATGAATTTGTTTTTTAAAAGGAAGGGGCCTGTAAAAAAAGTTTTGTTGTTTTTCGATGTTTTTTTGTATTTTAGTGGTTTTAGATTTTTGAGTTATAGTTTTTCGGGTTTTTGGTATGTTTGAATTTATATCATCGAATAATTTTTATTTGCATTTGAAAGAACATAAAATTACTTATCTTTTCACACCCGAAATTTTAAATAACTTATTTTTTTCTTTCATACACGAAAACCTCATGCTTGTTTAGACGATGATATCTGTGAAAAATAACATGAAAATTTTTTGAAAAAATCAAACTTTTATATATAAATTTATTTATATAAATTATATGTATATATAAAAATAAGTTATTTAAAATTTCGGGTGGGAAAAGATAAGTAATTTGATGCTCTTTCAAATGCAAATAACAATTAATCGATGATATTAATTCAAACATACCAAAAACCCGAAAAACTATAACTCAATAATCGAAAACCGCTAAAATACAAAGAAACATCGAAAAACAACAAAAATTTTTCTACAGGCTCCTTCCTTTTAAAAAATAAATTCGTTGAAGCCTGTATCATCAATTTTAACCGTGAATGTTCAGATTAATCGACATCAACATCCATACATATATATATATATATATATATATATATATATATATATATATATATATATATATATATATGTGTGTGTGTGTGTGTGTACGTGTATGTGTGTTTGTGTGTATTTGTGTGTGTGTGCGTGTACTATAAAGCAGGCTCTATAAAATTTTCTTTGAAATTTTGTAATAATTGCTCATTTATAAAATTCAGAATCAGATACATCTTATATAGTATTACGTCTAGATCATCGCCTAACATACACCTTCTCGTCGTCAAGCTATATGTATCTTACCATACTCAATCCTATTTATCGACCTACGCTACATAACGAGTATCCTACCTTATCTACCTCATACTCCACGATGGCACACTCATTCACCCCAATATTTCCCGAATAACCTTCCGCGACTCTATACCTTTGTCGCCCCCACCTCGAGTACGCATAATCAATTCCTAGTTTAGGCTAAGCATGCGACCCCCGCGTGGTTATAAAAGGCATAGCTCCCCATGGTTCCTGGCCATTTGCCCTCACATTTTTGCCTTCAGCATACAGCCTTCTGCACTCGAACTTTGAGCCGTAAGCACGTACGCACCAGTTGGTTATTTGACTTCTCACTTGTAAAAGGAACACGCCTTTATACTTAACTTTGTACTTCTGATGTAATAAATCTGCTCTTAAACTTATTTGCTCGCTCTTATTTACTCGTTGAACCTGCGCTACTATTCATATCTCCTGCCACCATCTCGAGTACGACACCGCCCGCAGCGCAGCGCAGCTCAGTCAGCCCGACTACGAGGAACGTAAGCCCCAAAATACCTTGCTAAGCCTTTGTAATCCTATCGTAAACTCGCACTTCCTATTTTCACTACTATCATATTGAATATCATCTTCGCTAGCCTACTTTTGCTAAGGCCTCGATTCCCAGGTAAATTACGCAAGTATTGACCAAAACCAGAGGCGAACGCGATTTAATTCCATATTAACTTCGCGCCATTTAATGCTTACGCACGACGTAACAATAGATATATTCACAGTATCATGACTCATAAATACATGTATAAGAGTGACAAAGTGATATATAATAGTAACACATATGTTTTATATCGAATTTGCACCGAGTAATTAAATTCCTTTGCACCAGAATATCGTTTTCATGCGATTGCTGTAAACATGTCAACTCTAGGCCTGATATATATATATATATATATATATATATATATATATATATATATATATATATATATATATATATATTTATATATATATATATATATATACATATATATACATATATATATATATATATATATATATATATATATATATATATATATATATATATATATACATTCGAATTGATACATATATATATATATATATATATATATATATATATATATATATATATATATATATATATATATATATATATATATGTATCAATTCGAATCATTCGAACGGACTCGGAACCTAAAATATTATATTATAATGAACATTTTGCCATCCGTAACTTTTTTTATGCTTTTTTGGAAGGAAGCGAGAATATTGACCTATACCACCAAGTCTCTCACGGTGAGTTTCGCGCTCGCATCCCACGGTCTTCACGGCTCGGTTGCTCAAGCGTCTCTACTGCTTAGCCGAAAATACCCGCGGCTCGCGCTTCGCGCCCCCCCCCCCCCAAATCTAGCTATACTCTCTCTTTCTCTCTCTGGTGCGAGCTCGCATTGTTCTCTATTCTGATCGCTGGTATCTATAACACTGAAACATGTTAATACATAATTTATATGTGCGAGAGATAGATAGATAGATATAATATTTATTTGTAAATATTTAGAAAAAAAGTTGTTTAAGTTACATCAGTCTCTTAAAATTTCATATCTCGTCATTAACTTAACTAAAATAAATTGCACATATGTGAAGTCAGGTACATAAAGTATTGAACTTTGTTGTCACATATAAAATTCCTAAATGATTTGTATTATACCTATCAGTCATTTAATAGTATATTGTCCAACTAGCAGGATAAGAGGGCCATTTCTAGTAAGGGTGAGATGATTTTAACATGAGTCATAGTCGATAATTTTCAAAATTTCAAAATTTTCCAAAGTTTTCAAAATTACAAAAATTTCCAAAATTTTCCAAAATTGCAAAAATTTTGTTTAGGACCGTGGGGTAATGATCATTACCACCCTTTGTGGCGGGACGTAATCATTATCTCCCGCTCCGGTGAAATAAAATTACATACATACATTAGTAATCGCTTTCAATCATAGCAATAAATACATGCATACTTTTTAAAATTGTTTTTGTCAATTAATAAGTAAAAGAATAAAAAAAGAAAATTAAGCAAAAAATAAGTAAATATACCAATAAATTAAATAAATTAGAATATTACAATACAACAATAAATTAAAACAAAAAATAGACTTTAACAGTTAGAATCAATCGACGATAACAATTGATCCAAGCATGCAAATCATTTATTGACCGCTACCTTGAAGGCTATTAATGATGGTAGTGTTTGTATCTGAAAAGGAAGTGAATTCCACAAATGTGCACCTTGTACTTGAGAAGATCTTAGCCCTGTTTTAGTACGCATCTGCGGCATAGAGAGTTCTTTAACCTCACCCCTTACAGGGCATTTTGATTCGTTCTATTTGAAAAGCGGCCCGAGATAGACTGGCTCCTTTGTCTTATAAAAGAATCTTATAAATTGTAATCGCCATAAAAACGGTTCTTCGAAAATGGTCCCTCCTACCACCTAAAATGTATCGCACACACGAGTTTTGCAGTCTTTACGGGTCGGCTACGAAGCTCTAGTGAAGCATCCAGATATACCAGAGAGCAGAAGTCAATATGTGGTAAAACAAGGGCCATTTCTATGTGCTTGAGCAAATCCTGAGTGGTATACTTTCTAATAAATCTCAAATTGTATAATACTCTATTAACCTTTTTTACGACCCTGTCCATGTGTGGCTTTCATGTGAGTTTAGAATTGAGTATAACACCCAGGCTTGTAACGGACGGCGAAAAAGGGACGAAGACGCTTTCTCCCAGACTGATTTCCGGCATACCTTGAGACTCCAGACTGTTTATATATTTACAGGAGCTGAAAATAATAGCTTTAGTCTTAGTCTTATTCTGTCTGAGTAATGAGCCGTCTGCCCAATTAGCAACCGCTAGTGCAGCACGGCCCAAGATCACCGCTCCCACGTCGATCTTATCAGGGTGTATCTGGATGTAGATCTCAAGGTCGTCTGCGTATGGTATATGCCTCACGCGTCGCGGGTCATCCTTTTGAATTCTTTATTAAGTTCGACAAACAGTTCTTTTATGTCATTGATCTAAAGACAGAAAAGCAAGGGTCCTAACACGGATCCCTGGGGCAGTCCAAGATTTGTTGACAACCAACGTGACTTGGTGTCAGAGCGCTCAATAACGGCTTGTTTTCTACCCAAAATGTATGATTTAATCCAAATTAACGCATGCCTTGAGAACCCCAGAGCTCGCAGCTTTGCTAAGAGCTTAGCTGTCGAGATTGTGTCAAAAGCCTTGCTGTAGTCAAACATTAACAGTAAAGTCACAAGTTTCTTGTCAATTCCTGTCCTTACATATTCCGTCAGTTTGAGTAAAGCAGTCTGTGTCGAGTTGTTCTTCTTGCTCCGGACTGCATAGGGTCAAGTTGTTTGGTTACGGTCATCTACTCTAGAATCTGCTTATGAGCGACTTTTTCTAGAACCTTAGAAAGAAAGCACAGCAGCGCAATAGGACGAAAGTCCGACGCTGACGATGGTGTAATTCACTTGCCCAGCGGAACTACTCGTGCTCGCTTGCCAGGAGAAGTGCGCAACCGCAAGTATAACATCTGCAAGAACAATGGGATTGAATTTAAAACCCCCGTCACTGGCAGATGTTAGTAAGTATTCAATTGAGTCAGGATCCTCGTCTGTTGAGATTGAAACTACCTCAAAATGGGTATTAAGTTCCTCCGTCGTGAACCTGTGCAATCCCTCTCCGGATTTGGGTAGGAGTCCGAAATTGCGCTATTCTTTCCAGACATCACTCTGCTGTTTATCCAGCAGCTTTTCTTGCTAATATGATATCAGAGCTTGCTCGGATTTCAATAAAGATTTATTACACAATTCTACGAGCTTACTATAAAATTGCCCATCGCCGGTCCTTTTATACCGTTTATACGTTGCATCCCTTTTCTGTTTAACTGATGAATTTCATCATTAAGGGGGACTGCCTTAGCGAGGGTTAACTCGCTTCAATGGAGCTAAGTTTATAATCGCATTTAATAAGTTAGAATTAAGGCAGTCCAGCGCTGTATTTACATCAATGTGTTGTTCATGAAAAACTGATCAATCATAACTAAATAAGAGAGACTGCAATTTCTGTGGATCAATATTTTTGTAGTCCCTATATGTGAAGGCACTATCACACAGAGTAGGAGCGAGGACATTTATAGCCAAATCAATGATGTTATGTTTGCTTGGCGAGGGCGGATCAAAGTTGTTGCTGTCTACTATTGTGTCGTTGCTGTCCACTAGTATAGTGTCTAACCATGTGTGCTAACAAACTTCGCATCATCACTGTCAGCCAATAAATCCGCATTCAAATCACCCATTATGATTTTGTGACGGTAAGCGTCACAGTACTCTCTTAATTTGTCGACAAGATCCGAGTACTTAAGAAAAGCAATGGTGGGGGCCCTGCAAATGATCGTGGCAAAAACAGGCTCTTGACTCCGATGCTGTATTTCACACGTGATATACTCTGACTGTTTAGGTTTGTCAGGTACATCAGTTTTTGACACAGCAAGAACTTTGACCCTGTATGTATCACTGACATAAAGCACTACTCCCCGAGCATGGACGTTTCTATCCTGCCGCACAAGCAAGTAACTATTCATTCGAATGCACTTATCGGACTTCTCACGATTCAGCCACGTTTCAGCTCCTCAATGCAATGCCTAATGGAATTGGCATTGAAAAAACTGGCTCTCAAATTCACTCCCTAGTCTTCCGTCTCACGAGCGTTATTTAAGTCTAGTCAATCCGATTTATTCGTAGATGTTGAGCACTGATTATCGCTAATGTGACAATTAATATTTCTATGTGTGGGTGGTGTGTGACTAGATGTTGCTGTTGGGTTTTTGCCTGTATTATTGTGTTTACTATTGCCATTGTTATTATTATTAATATTACTATTAACATTACTATCTAGATTTGTACATACAATTATTATTATTTGTACATTACAATTATTATTAGAGTTATATAATTTTTCTATTATCGATAAATCGGCTGCAGTGGTGAATATATGAGCTCGTAGTCCCTCCTTCCGTCGAACGAGAAACTTGCCATGTCTAAGCCACACGAATTTAAAGCCAAAATCCTTAGATATTACTTTGTGACTTTTGAACTCCGAGTAAACTTGAGTACTCAAGGATTCATTAATGAAAATGTTCGTGTAGAGCAGACTATCTGCCAGCCTCCCGCCCAGATAAGAGGGATCTATATCAGCTGTGTTGAAGCGCGTTAACAGAGCTTTAACACGCATGATCTAGTTAACTAATCTGGTGCTCGTGAGACGGACAAGCAAAGGTGATGGTCTTATGGGCGGTTTATCATTCACACTTGCAACAACATTCGTTCCACGTTCGGCTTCCGTTATGGAGGTGTAACCCCTCATCGTAGGGAGAGCTAGTGGCCTAACATTAATAATATCATCTTTTGGGAGAGAAGGTAGAACAGTACCCCTTCTCTCTTGGATACCACTGCTTCCTCCAAAGGCAGACGCAGAGCAATGATTCGACGTAGGCTCATCAGCCGAATCTAAATTTGATCCAATGTGGTTATCGTCTTTATCGCCCCGAAGTTTGCGCGTTCGATGGCAATGAACCTGCATGCGAATCCTTCCTGAGGCAGAATTTCGTGGTTCTTCCGAACCACGGGAAACTGAATCAGGGGTCGCTGTAGAATTATTTATATTTAACTTACTTTCTATAACCAGCAATTTCTCGGTTAATTCTGAATTTTTATTTTCTAAGGACTGTCTGATCTTGAACTCCTCCAGCAGGGAGTTCTTATCAGCAATAATTATTTCGATAATGCCTAAGCTCAATTTTAACACTCCAACATCTTTTATCAGCTCTGGAACTGATCGTAGTAAAGTCAATTGTTGCTTGATCTCAGACGTTATGGGCACAACCTTCTGGAGAACCACAATAACCGAGATATTGCTGGTGCAGTCTTTAATTGCCGAAAGCCTTATTCTACTCTCTTTACTGGTAATATCAACATACGCATCTTCTTCATTATTGGTTGCAAGAGATTTCTTCTTGCTGAGAGAGAGAGAGAGAGAGAGAGAGAGAGAGAGAGAGAGAGAGAGAGAGAGAGAGAGAGAGAGAGAATTTTTATTCGTCTCTATGACAAAAATTTACAGCTGGATGTACATTTAAGTTAAATATAGTTATCACATTATCAGTCATTGCATTTTAAAAGCTTTGGATCGCTATCACAGGTCGTCAATATATGGTCTAATATATCATAATGTAGTCAGTTCTATCACATATCGTTTCGCTAACTGAATAATATATAAATAAATAGATGAGAAGTAATATATACAGATATACATTTATATTGCACATATATCAATCGCGTCAAATATAAAACAGTGGGAGCACGCTGCGCAGCACAGTGTGCGCAACATATATTCTATTAGTTTCATTACCATCAAAAATACTCGAAATAATTACTTCTTTACTTGTATTGATGCTATTGCCGATGCAGCTCTACTTTCTTCGTCGATGTTTTCGCAATTTCTATTACTATTTTTATTGTAGGTATCACATTTGTCTTTCGGAGCAATTAAACTACCTCCGTCGGAAATATTGCTAGTACTTTTAACATTGTCACTATTATTACTATGTGCGTTGAAATTATTATTATTATTGTTAATGTTATTATTAATAGTGGTCAACCAGAAAGTATTTTCTTCATTTCTAGGGAGTATGCCAAATCTGCAGTTGTCTAACATGTTTGATATTTCTGTGTTTTTCTTTTTAATGTTCTCTACTTTTCCTAATATTGTGTCATGATCATTATCAATTTTATTTATAAAATTATCTATTGTTTGTTTCATAGTGCCTTGAATTCTCTGCAACCAACCAACCAACCACAATCTTCAATTTTCTGCAACTTGGATTCAATTGAAAGTGTTAAGCTGTATATTGCTGCTAATGAGCTTGACGCATTAACAATTGCATCCAGTTTGTTTTCAAGAGAAGCATTGTGCCTAGCAAGCGCACTGTCAATATTTTTAGAGTTCGAGTTGGCCACTAGAAACGAGACCGTTGTTCCCTTTTTAATCGAGGTTGTATCCAACATTCGCAATACCGACGCGTTTACTGGGTTCACGTTGCTGTTCAGCGTCCCGAACGACTGCGATGTGTCCTGTCCTCGCGTTCAAGTCTCCGCCCCCATGGCCATAGCTTCGCTCCGGGATTCCCCACTATGCTTGACTACTATGCTTGAAATGTGTGGGCCGTGTGACGTCACGTGATTCGACGAGGCCAATCTGAACTTACTATTGACGGGGGCGAAAGCAGGGAGTTGGTGGGCGCTGCCCTGCTTATCGGATTGGCTGTGCATCCATCGGCCTCTTATTGGCTGGAGTGGACGAGACTAGCTCCTTCTCTTTCCCACTCGCAGCGGTGTTGCTCCTGGGAATCTCACCGCAGATAGCGCACTTGTCGACCAAGATGGTAGTGGTGACAGAGTAGAGACGGTCTGCAGATGAAATTGGCGATGTTGTTACCTGGAGACAGCAGATGTCACCTCGGTGCGATGTTGGTGGTTCGTCGACTCGGCAGATCGAGCGTGCAGGTAAAGAGGGCGCTCTGCGTGGGACCTCTGTGTTCTCGATGACCCGAGCTTAACTCCTGCCACTCTGCCGCACTCTCAGATCCTAACCTCAAAACTGGCAGCGATGATGTTGCCATTTCAAGGAGCACATACCATGTAAGTGCACCAGTACAGCTGCATATAATATCTGCAGGGCTGACTTGCATATAGGCGCTTGCAAGGAACAGAAACAAATAGGCCAACAGACACAAGGGCGGCAGAGAAAGGTCTATACAGCAGGAGCTACTTAGTAAGAGCAGGTGTACTTACGGAGCCGGCGAGCAGAGAGAGAGAGAGAGAATGAGAGTGAGAGTGAGAGAGATAGATAGATAGATAGATAGATATGTATTTATTTGTTTATAAAAACAAAACAATGTATAGTCATTTACATAAAAGTATATCACACAGTTGCATATTTTCAAAATATGTTCGTCAGGTACAAATTATCACAGATTAAAGTACATAATTGCGTTGTATAAAATACATACGCGTCATTTCAGTTAAAACATCATTTTATCATCATTATTCACATGAGCGAGCGTGTACTGTCTCTCACGCAGGCCTATACATAATAAAATAAAATAAAAAACTTATAAAAAACTTACACTTATAGAATATTGCAAATATCACGTAATTTCAAGAGAAACTTGCTCGTCAGGTACTTACAAGGGGGGACCGAGCTCTGCGGAACACGGATCCTGCCCAGACTTTTTGAGGGTGCTTTTACCATAAAAAAATGAGCTCTGTACAGTATTACAATCCCATGGGGCTTCTAAGCTAAGTTGTAGAATATTAAAGTTTAGCAAAATAAGCTATTTTTAATAATTTCACTATTTTAGCATTGAATTCTTGATACACCGTTTAAGAACTATTTATGTACCTTAAGTACATCAGGTATCATAATAGAAGGATATATACGTATATTCATGCTCATAATATTAATAATTTAATATTCTTTAAATGTTTAACATCGTACAAACACTTTCAATTTTAAAAAAATCATTAAAAATACAGATGACAAATAAACAGTTTTGTATTAGGCACTATAAAAATATTAAAGAAATATAAACATTATGCGAATAAAAGCTTGATACATATAACCGCTAATTTATCCTATGTCGCTTTTATTATTTCATGTAACTCTCAGCACTTGCACTACTCTAACTATGCCTTTTCAAACTGTGAAGTTATTATTCAACAATAAACAAACACTAATATAAAATATATATAAAATATTAGTGTTCGTTTATTGTTGAATAATAACTTACAGTTTGAAAAAGCATTGTTAGAGTAGTGCAAGTGCTGAGAGTTATATGAAATAATAAAAGCGACATAAGTTCAATTGACGGTTATATGTATCAAGCTTTTATTCGCATAATGTTTATATTTCTTTAATATTTGTATAGTCCCTAATACAAAACTGTTTATTTGTCATCTGAATGTTTATCTTTAGTCAAAATATTATTTGTTGAAAGATGTAGTTGATAATTGTAGCATAATAATTATATGACATACGGATATTACAGTATTTTTAATGATTTTTTTAAAATTGAATTTGTTTGTACGATGTTAAACATTTAAAGAATATTAAATTATTAATATTATGAGCATGCATATACGTATATATCCTTCTCTTATGATACCTGATGTACTTAAGGTACATAAATAGTTCTTAAACGGTGTATCAAGAATTCAATGCTAAAATAGTGAAATTATTAAAAATAGCTTATTATGCTAAACTTTAATATTCCACAACTTAGCTTAGAAGCTCCATGGGATTGTAATATTGTACAGAGCTCATTTTTTTGATGGTAGAAACAGCCTCAAAAAGTCTGGACAGGATCCGTGTTCCGCAGAGATCGGTCCCCCCTTGTTAGTGTCACAGTAATAGAATGTTCATTATATCAGTTTTTTAAAAGTTTGAACACTCACATGTACGTTGTCACGCACACATACTAATAAATAAAAATGAATAAAAATAAATAAATAAAAATAAAAATAAATTAATGAATAAATAAAATAAGTTAATGAATAAATAAAAATAAATAGATAAATAAATAAATAAATAAAAGAGAGAGAGTATGTGATGAGGCTTAATAACCCGTCCCCCGGACGCTGCTAGTCGGACACGTGGCAGCTCGACATCAACTGCTCTGTCTTCATAGGTATATAAAAAAAATAATGTGCAAAATTATTTCAAAAATCCAAGAAAATAAAAACATAAAATTAAAGAAAATTTTAGATAAATATTCATTCTTCGAAAATAATCATGCAAGAAAGGTGATTTGAAAGAAATACAAAAAAAATTATGTTTTTCACGATTTACTTGTGTACAGAAGGATTTCCATGGCAAATATCGCATATGCATTCCGCCGCCGCAAGAAATAGTCACGATCCGAGGCCGATGTCTGTACTGTTTTTGACCGCGTACAACAAGGAGATACAGCGCAATGAGGTGCCGGGGGTTTTGTAGACCTTTTTGGCCTCCCGCGGTCTCTTTTAGGTTTATGATTCGCCATTTCCGCAGACTCTGTGTTGGTCATTTAACGAGTCGATTACTGACGATCTTACTCTTACGTTTGATTACTATACGCATTTGACGCTGCCTACCACGCTTTTTCCCTACTACTAAAGGCACATCGTTCGCTCGCGACTCGTCTGGCCGAAGTTCGGGGTTGTTTGGTCTCTCGCCGACCTTCGCAGTTTCTTCTACAGCTTCATCTTCGGAGTCGGAAGGCATGGCGTCATAGTCAAAATATGGTCTCAAATCTTTTACAAAGATGGGCTCTACCTTGTTTTCAGATTGGTTAGTTAATTGATAAGTATTGCGATCTTGTTTTTCGGAAATAACGTATGGCCCAGTATATTTAGGGGCCCATTTAGCAGTAGTTCCTTATGGCGCACATGAAAGAATGCGATTACGCCGCAATACTTTCTCGACAACAGCATCTTGCACATGTCGCCGCTTGCTATTATAATATGTAGCTTGGCGTTCTTGAGCTTTTGCTGAATTTTCAGCTGCTAAATTTCGCACTTCACGCAGTTTGTCCATGCGCTCGTTCCAATTCTCTAAAGCAGCTGTCTCTGCTACATGCGCTGCGGCGAGTTCTTCTTGACGCCACAACGTACTTGGTGACATAGGATTGCATACGAAATTTAGAAAAGCTGGTGACAATTTCGTAGATTCTTGATCGTATTATAGGCAAACACTAGCTCGGGAATATGTAAATCCCACGTACTATGGTTCTTCTCTATGTACTACGTGATCATGGTCTTGAAAGTGCGGTATACTCGCTCTACGAGATTTGCTTGCTCATTATACGGTGGTATTGTCGTATGGACAACTCCATATTATTCTAGGAATCGATCCACTATCTTGTTTTTAAATTCCGTTCCATTATCAAAGTGGAACGTCTCCGGCACTCCGAAGCGTAGGAAAATCTTCTGCCTGAGTTCCCTTTTAATTGTTTTCGCATTTGCCTTCCGAATGGGGATACACTCCACCCAGCGCATAAAAAGGTCCATGAATACTAATAGGTATTTTTTGAAAAAAAAATCACTTTTTTGAAAAAAAAATCACTTTTTTGAAAAAAAAATCACTTTTTTGAAAAAAAAATAACTTTTTTGAAAAAAAATCACTTTTTTGAAAAAAAAATCACTTTTTTGAAAAAAAATTCACTTTTTTGAAAAAAAATTCACTTTTTTGAAAAAAAAATTTCACTTTAAGTTGCAAAAAAGTAGTTTAAATAATACTTTTGTCCAACTTTTTTAGTTCAAATAGAAGATAATTTAATACTGAAGCTAGATCACATTAATTTTTTTCGATCAGACGTATATTCTTTTTGCTATCACTGGCACCGTTTTCTAAAAATCGTAAAAATGAAAACTCGAGAAAACGCGCTTTAAAGTTTTCGGTCCAAAAAAATATAAGTTATGGGTACTTACAATAATTAGAGGTTAATCAGCTATCCCTGGGCCATACATTAGTCCTTGCTCTTCTTCAAAAAACTCGTTTTGGCTGACGCTTTCCAATCTTCGGGCTGTACGAGCCTTCTTGCTAGAAAATGATGCGCACCGGTTCTCCCGTGTTATGCGCTCGGCATCGACGGCGTCAGCAAAATTTTTGCACTGCTGCCCGATGATGATATTGAGGAGCTGCATGGTGGAAAGTACAGCAGAGTTAAAAATGCTTACAGCCATATATGCTGCAATTTCAAAGATTTTATAGCTGGAATTCAAATGTTTCGGACTTAAGCGCCACACAATCGAATTGAACGATTCGTTGGACGAATTGGACGAATTTGCTTCTCCACGGTTTCATCGATCACGATCCATCGCCCGAAACCTTCTAATGATTCGCAGGTCTTTCATGTTCAACGTTTTTTTCTTTTTCTTCCTTGACGGCTTTTTCGCAGGTGCTCTTGAATATTGTCTACGACGCTGCGTGCAAATGCTCAACGATTTGTTGGTAAGTAGATTTTGCAAAACCTGCAGACATATCCATAAGGCCGCAGAATACGTTTATCCCTTCTTGTCCGATACCAAGAAGCCTCATAACAAAAACAATTCGTCTGTTGATTTCGTAGCCGGTATTTATCAATGGTCCTGACTGGATTTTGCGTCGACCACACATACACTGGACAATAATTTTAAATCTTAGGCCTCGATGACCGCTTTCTGCAAACTTTAATTTTTACTTGCATGATCTGCAAATTGCGATTTCCGAAATGACGAGAAACACAGATATAAATTCAATAATGCGGTAGCAGTGCGCAGAATGAATAATGACATCATCGCTGTTTGCTGTCGTTAACTTCTGCTCACTGCGGCTCGTGTATCGTAAGTCTCCGTCGTCCGATGAAGCACTTGTGAAACGATTGCCGTAAAATTTCCGCTTTCGCGGTTCCGCAGCACGCTGTCTTTTAGGTTGATCACCTTTCGGGTAGCTTGACATTTCGATGTGTACTCGGCAAAATCAAAAATGGAACTGAAAGCTGACGCTACAAACAGCAGTGTAGAAGCCGATGCCGAGAGCTATAGCGGAGAGTATACCGTTATATTGTATACCGTTCTCCCTACTACTACTCAACACAGACCTTCTAGAAACTCCAAATAATGTTTCAAAGGACGGTTGGACCTTTTCAGGTATACGCGAGTATAGTCGAATAATAGAATACATCGAGGGGCGGAGCGCGCGCGCTCAGGTCTGCCCAGCTACATCCCCAGCAGACAAGATGGGAACGAGACCCAGGTTTCTGTGCTTTATTTATGTCACTGGACGGCTGGTGTGTGAGTACTTATCAGCTGGAGGTGGCCCTATCCAGCCGCCTCTATTATGCCGCACTTCTGTGACAGCTTCCGCCTGCCGTGTCAACTGAACTAAAGAGTCTATATCCGTGGTTTTCTCTTTATGCACGATCGCTTGCAACTCTGGCGACATATGTTGATAAATGATTTGCAATTTTCTTTCTTCCTCCCATGGCACGTCAAACTTTTCAATATACCAGAGCAGATGTAATATATAGTCTGTGACTGGTTTAGCAAATCCTTGGGTGAGCGTCGTCGCTTTTGTTATTAACCGAAGTTGATAATGGCTATTAACGCCCTAATAATGACGTGCTGCCTCGCGAAAGTGTTACCATGTATGCCAATTCTTCCTGGACTGACGACAACATTAGAGTACTACTCCCTTCAGCAACTACGTCGTGCCATTCAAGAGGCCCTCGTTCTCTATGCGATCCAGTGTACGGTACTTATTGACGCGAAGCAGGAAATCTTCTACACATCAACCGTCTGCCTCACCGGAAAACTTAATATCCCAGGATCGAACCGTTTTTCCAATATCATTTATTCGATGATTGGAAAATGTACTGTTCTGCAATGGTCGCGTTGGCTCAGCCGTCACTGGCATTCTCTCGCTTGATTGTTGTAGCATTAAGATAAGACTTGGGGTATTTGCGTTAAGTCACGATCTACCCCCTCTTCGAACAACCTCTTCTGTTGTACTTGAATTGTCATTTAGCTGGTGTACTCTTCATAACGTAAGTCGAACGTGTCTTGTAAGGTGACGCCCCTGATATTTTTGGGCCTTGCGCCTTGTCCTGGATGCGTGTTCACCGATTAGTTACTGCCTTATCTCGACGTCCTGCCTGGTACTTGAAATTATTTCCATCACTTGTCCTTGAAGTTCTAGGACTTGTAGTCCGTACTATTGTATAAGTGTTTGCGTAGTCACCATTTCTATCGCCAAGTGCTTGGAAATGGAGAACATCATTCCATCTGACAGCGTCATCCTTACCATATTTGTGTTTTTAAGCGTATTTGCGAATTGTCTTGTACAGTGGAAAATATCATACGTGGGTTACTCGTCACGGCGCGCTCCGATCAAGTTTAAATAAAAAGATCTTGCACCTCGCGAGTTTTTTTATAAATCATTCCTGGGATATCTTCCGATGATTTTAAGCCTAAAATGAAAATAATCCCTAGAGGGATTTTCAAATAAACTCGATATTTGATCATTTTCGTAGGTTATCGTGACTATTTTCTATATTGCATCTTATATTTAGATTTCTTAGGCTTTAAAAATATATTTCAATATTAGAAATAAGTTTATAAATTCTTAATACTCATTAAACTTTTAAAATTCATATAAATTTTTTTAAATACTGCTTAAAAATTAAATTTTTTAACTTCTTATTTCAAATATTTTTCTGTGCGCTCGAAGTTTCTTTTTTTTTTCTTTCATCGATGATAAATTTGGTATTCCGTTGCCATGGCTGCGATAAATAAACTTATGCTGATTTTACGGTTAGTAAAAATGCCGAAGGCAAGAACACACGATGAAAATCGTCATCAAATTTGTTTACTTTGCTTTGGAAAAACTAAAGTAATGATTCCTGTAAAAGGAGAATTAAAAGTGCTTGTTGAAAAACAGTTTGAGACACGATACTAGTGATGACCGATTACCTCTCGTTATATGCAGTAGTTTCAAAAGAGATTTATACAGAATTAGAAACGATGAAGATATAAGTGTAAATCTACCAAAATTTTCTGATCTTCAACCTTTGAAGAAATCTACTAGATCAAGCGACGATGTTCTATGTGCTTGTCATATTTGTGAGCTTGCGAGAAAACCCCCTCGTGGATAATTTTCAAACTTTGCAAAGAATAATGTTATGCCTCAGCGACATGGAATACTTGTTGATGTGACAAATATAAAAGTTCCAAGTAAGCTATTAAAACATATCTTTTTCTAGTTATAATAACTACAATATAATAATACAATTTTAATCTAGATGAAAGAAAATCACCTTCCGTTGAAAGCCGGTGTAGTTACTGCTTTTCTTTGTTGGGAAAAGGAAAATCTCTTAAATGTAACTTTACCGTACGCTTGGAGAATTTGACTGAAAACATTATGCAAACAAGCCCAAGAGCTACAGATCAAGTAATTTCGTCTTTGCTTAAACACAAAATGATTACAGAAAATACACAAAATACTACAACTCTATCACTTTCTCAAACACGCGGTAAGCCTCTTAAAGTTGCTATTGGTTCACAAAATAATAAAGCTTTAAGCAAACCTGAGCTTTTTTCTCCAGACGATTTTTTAAAAATCCAGACGAGTTTACATTTGAGCCAAACGAAGACACTTGCGATTGCTACAGCTTTACGAGTAGCTACGAAAAATGCTAAGGTCGTGGAACCGCATTTGAAAAAAAAACTATCAATTAAAAGTCACTGTGTTGATGATTATTTTGGTACTAAAGACTTTGACTTTGTTCACGTCAAGGCTGATAAAGTTTCATCTACAGCCAAAACAGTCGCTTACTGCACAAATCTTGATGGTTTAATAGAACAGATTAAAGAAAATCGCTCATTGTCTGAATTTCACTTGAAGTTTGGTATTGACGGGGGAGGAGGTTTTCTGAAGATATGTTTATCCATTCAATCTACTTCAGAAAATGAAAAGCTAAATAGAGACAGGCAAAAGTTCGAAGATGGTATTTCTGCTAAACGATTTAAAGATTCAGGAGTTAACAAATTATTGATACTAGCATTAGCAAACAGTTCTCAAGAAAATTATGAAAATGTATCGCAGCTGTGGTCTGCAATAAAAATAAACAACTTTCAGGGAACTATTGCGACAGATTTAAAACTTGCTAATATTATGGTTGGCATCATGTCGCATAGCAGCTTTTACCCCTGCACTTGATGTTTCGCATCGAAAAATGATTTAAGTAGCTTCGGAATACCGAGGACAATAAATAATACGTTTCAAAATTATATAAACTGGCATCAAGCCGGATCTGTCAAAAAAGATGCGAAGAATCATAAAAATTGTATTCATCCGCCTCTATTATCAACTGATGTAGACAAAACATTTCTTCAGATAATACCTCCACCTAAACTTCATTTGATGCTAGGTGCAGTAAATACATTGTATAGACACTTATTGGCTGAATTCGAGAAAGACGCTCTTCTATGGGCACAATCATGCCATGTCACTCGTGATATACGTCAGGGTAATACAAGTTTTAATGGCAATTCGTGCAAGATATTATTAGACAAACTTGATTTCCTGCGTTCACGAAATCACAATTTGAGATGTTTGAAATATGTAAATGCTTTTGAGCACTTCAAAAATGTTGTACATGCCTGCTTTGGAAAAAATCTTGACGCATCTTTCAAAGATAAGATTAATGCCTTCAAGCAAAGTTATTTACATTTAAATGTACCAATAACGCCCAAAATCCATGCAGTATTTTTTCATGTGCCTGACTTTTGCATACACGTACATCCATCACTTCACAATTTAAAAACAATTACAATTAAGCAGATACGTACACTCATCACACACGCAGATAAATTCACTCACTCTTAATTAAAATATACTCTTTATATTTTATACATTATAACATATTTCACGGCTGAGAATACAAAACACGGGAGAACGGATAAATGAAAAAATAAAAATATAAAGATAAAATAAATAAATAAATAAATAAATAAATAAATAAATAAATAAATAAATAAATAAATAAATAAATAAATAAATAAATAAATAAATAAATAAATAAATAAATAAATAAATAAATAAATAAATAAATAAATAAATAAATAAATAAATAAATAAATAAATAAATAAATAAATAAATAAATAAATAAATAAATAAATAAATAAATAAATAAATAAATAAATAAATAAATAAATAAATAAATAAATAAATAAATAAATAAATAAATAAATAAATAAATAAATAAATAAATAAATAAATAAATAAATAAATAAATAAATAAATAAATAAATAAATAAATAAATAAATAAATAAATAAATAAATAAATAAATAAATAAATAAATAAATAAATAAATAAATAAATAAATAAATAAATAAATAAATAAATAAATAAATAAATAAATAAATAAATAAATAAATAAATAAATAAATAAATAAATAAATAAATAAATAAATAAATAAATAAATAAATAAATAAATAAATAAATAAATAAATAAATAAATAAATAAATAAATAAATAAATAAATAAATAAATAAATAAATAAATAAATAAATAAATAAATAAATAAATAAATAAATAAATAAATAAATAAATAAATAAATAAATAAATAAATAAATAAATAAATAAATAAATAAATAAATAAATAAATAAATAAATAAATAAATAAATAAATAAATAAATAAATAAATAATTAAATAAATAATTAAATAAATAAATAAATAATTAAATAAATAAACAATTAAATAAATAAATAAATAAATGAAAATAACTAGCCCTGTATTACTCGGTCGTCATGAAAAAATGTCAAATTAATCACCGTGCATTTGCCTGAAGTACCTGCCTAACGCCGTTTTAAATTTACATAAGGACGGCAGATACCTCACAGTACAGAAGAGGGAGTTCCAGAATCGCGAGCCTTGGGCTCTAAACGAGTAGAGACCCTTATCAGTCCGCGATCCCGAAACCGAGAGCTCTTTCACACCACTCCTATCGGAAGTCCTAGCTATGTTTTTACCAAAGAGAGCCGCAAGATACGGAGGTTGTCCCATTTATTTATTGCTTTATACAATAATAACCCCGCAAAGTACGCACTTCTTTCCTTTACGATAAGCCAGCCAAGATATTTCCTGTGAGGAGTGATGTGCTCATCCCTTCTAACACCACATATGTATCTCATACATGAATTTTGAAGTCGTTGCAACTTCGTCTCGAGCTCATCAGACACATCAAGGTGAACCACGGAACAATAATCTAAATGTGGCACTACCAGCGCACATGCAAGCTGCTTTCTCAACGCCTGAGTTGTGCATGAACTAAAAAATTGTTGGCTGTAAAGAGCACGATTTACCTTTTTTCCAACTGCATCAACCTGCAGTTTCCACGTGAGTTTAGAGTCCATAACAACACCAAGGTTTGTGACCGAGTCAGAGAATGGCACATGTACACCTTCCTGAAACTCAATGCCGGGCAAACCAAGATCCTGCAGCCGATTGATGTTGTGCTCGGGGCCAAAAATGATCGCTTTTGTTTTGCCGACATGTCATTTGAGTGTAAGTTTGCAAGTCGTCCGCGTATAGCAAGTGTTCAACATCACCACCAGTCAGTACGTCTTGTAAGTCATTAATATAAAGACTGAATAGCAAGGGCCCCAGGACTGAACCCTGTGGCACACTCAGATTGGTGGTTAGCCAATCAGATTCCCCATTTTTGTCAGTTATGACTTTTTTCCTGCGACCGAAAATGTATGATTTGATCCACAGAAGAACACTCCTGGAAAAACCCATGCGTATCAGCTTACGAAGTAATTTAGATGGTGATATAATGTCAAACGCCTTACTAAAGTCGAACAGTAGCAGTATAGTCATTAGTTTCTTATTGTCATTAATCCCAGTTCGTATGTCCTCAGTTAGTTTTAATAGAGCTGTCTGGGTGCTGTAATGCTGTCTGAAACCGGTTTGCAGAGTATGCAGGATCTTTTTGGATCTTATGAAATCGGTAATCTGGTCGTGTACTATCTTCTCCAGCACCTTGGAGAGAAAGCTCAATAGTGCTATTTGGCGAAAATCTGATAGAGTAGATGACACTGAAACCTTTTTTAGAGGCGCCAAGTGAGCCCCCCTACAAGCCCCAGGGAAGACACCACCAGACAAAGAGGAGTTGTAAACCCTCGCTATATGATGACTTATATACGGGAGAGCCTTAGCTACAACGTTTTGGGGAATACCGTCCTCACCCCTAGCCTGCGACGAGAAATAAGCAACAGCCAGGACTACGTCCGTCACTGTAACGTCTTTGAAAACAAAGCCGTCGTCACTGGCCGAGTCCAAGATGCTACCCAACGTCACCTTCACTCTGTCAACCCCCCTCCCCGTGTCCTTGGCAGGAGCCCCAAGCCCTTTAGTTCTTTCCAAATATCCTTCTTATTTTCTAGGGCTTCAAAAATCTTATTCTGCATGTAAGTCTCCCGCGCGATTTTCATGCGTTGTTCTGCTTCGACTGCAAGAGACTGGTACTCCTGCCAGAGATTATCGTTTTTTGTGCGTTGAAGTCGTCTGCGTACGGCGTCACATTTTTTATTATGTGAGCCAGATCTGCGTCAATCCATGAGGGATTAGCTTTATTTTTTGGTGTAAATTGTTTCAGTGGAGCGAGTTCATCTATTGCCCCCATGAGATTGGCGCTGAGCTGTCCCAATAAATTGTCTATATCGTTGTTGTCCAAGCAATCAAACGCCGCCCAGTCACATTTACTCAGGTAAGATAGAAGATCTTCCTGTTCTATTGTTTTAAAATCTCTGTAACTGAAAGTGTCGGTGATGGGGCTATTGTTTAATTTAAAATTTATTTCAACATCTATGAGTGTGTGATTGCTGGCAAAGGGCGCCGCCTGATTGCTGGCATTCAGCACCATGTCGTTGTCATCTGTCATAATGGCATCGATCCATGTGTGAGACCCCTCGAGTTGATGAGTCGCATCATGCTCTATTATTTTTAGATTTAAATCATCAGCTAATCGCCTAACGAATCTTGCATCAGCCGATGTCTTCAACAGGTTCGCATTCAGATCACCCATCAAGATATTATGGCTATAGTCCTGCGTGTATGTTGCTAGCTTGTCAATTAGGTTAGAATTTTGCAGGAATGGTACATGCGGTGGCCTATAAATTAGAGCAACGAATATGGGGGAAGGTCGCCCTGTTGCACACTCCACATAATATATTCAAGAATATTGGGTGTACCATCCTCGGTGGTACGTGAGCGGCTTAATATGGTAGCCATAAAACAATTGTGTTCATACGGAACTAACCCACCTCTAAATTTATTCCTATCTAATCTTAAAATTGAATAACCCTTGATCTGAATGCGATTGTCGTCAATGTTGTGAGCAAGGTGCATCTCAGCAATTCAAAAAAGGTGGGACCAGATAGAAGGTGTTGACGGAGTGTATCAATGTGACAATCTAGAGAGGTCACATTGATAAATCCTGCTCTCAGTCCCTTACAGTGCACCACCCAGCAGTGTCCGCCGATAATCATTCATTTGCGACAGCCTCCGTTTGATTATTTGTTTGAATGGCCGACTTATCTTTTTCATTTGTATTTGTGTTTCCTGTTTTTTGATTTGTATCTAATGCAATTTGTGGAGTTTGATACGAGGCTGAAATTGCTTGGAGGTCTGCCGCTGTTAAAAATTCGTGGGAAACATCGACATCTCACATCTTGACCAGGAAACGGCCCCCCTATGCCAGACATATTTAAATTTGAGCCTCATCGCAAGGGCTTTAAGGCTTCTAAATTTATTAAATGTTTTCCTTGATAGATGTACATTTATAAAAATTTTACTATTTAATATTGCATCACTAGTTTCCTGGTCAAGTGCCGAGATGTCGACTTCTTTAGTGTGAAAACCTGTTATAAACTTTTTTTGTCGCGTGATTTTATCTCCTAGCATACTCCTGAAGAGGGTAACAACCCACGGTGATCGTCTGCGCTCGCTAGTTACCTCGGCTGCTGTCACCGAAAGCGACTCATCTGACCGCAGCAGGCGGGTATTTACTATATCTGTTTTATGTATTGATGGGTGGACACGACGCAGTATAGCATGAACCACATCAATACGCTTAGTGCTGTTACAGTAAAAAATATTCGAAATTATTAAGTAATTATTGCAATTTGTATTATTATTAGTTTGTGTTGTCCTCCAACCTACCATTTTAACCCGCGTGCTTCGTGCAGATGACGTCGACGCCGTATCTTGCAGTATATCGTTGCTTTCGTCATTCAAATTATTATCGATATTACATATATTATTATTATTATTTACATTATTACTAATTACACTATTTATCTTATCATTACTATTTCTATTTCTAATACTGTGCGATGAAAAAGTTGTATTTTCCTTACTGGTAGGCAGGCCAATTTGGTAATTTTCAACTCTACTTAAAAATTCTTCATGTTTATGTTGAATAATTTTCAAAGTTTTCTCTATATTATAATTATTATTTATTGCAGTTTCATGATTGTTGTTGCTTGCAGTCTCGTGTGCAATAATTTTTCCTATGTCCTTTAATATGTCGGAGTTGTAACTTTCAATTTTATTAATTTTTTCAATTATTATTTTAAGGTCATTATCGTATTTCTTTGTCTCACTATTGTTTTCGACTAGATTTTTCATTTCAAAATTAGACTGCTCGATGTTATCTACTCTGTCTATAATTGCATTATAATTAGCTTTTTTTAACACATTATTTGTTATATTTTGACACGTTTCGTGTATCTGTTTGTTTTGAATTTTTAAATCATTAATTTCATGACAAAGCACTTGCTTTTCATTTAACATATCCTCCAGCTGGGAGTGTTGTTTTAACATCTTATCCTCTATTTTCTGCATTTTGGACCCAATTGTCAGTGCTAGAGTATGCATCGCTGGTATCGAATCTAGCCTTTTAACAATTACATCCAATCTGCTTTCAGGAGAGGACAAATGTCTAGTAAGTGCATTGTCTATGTTTCTAGATGTCGAATTGGCGTACTCCACCAAGAAGGAGACTGTTGTCCCTTTTTTAAAGGTAGTAGAGTCTAACATACGTATTACCGACGCATTAACATCATTTACGCTGCTGAAATTGCTTGTTTTGAATGAATGCGATGCGTCGTCACCGTGTGTGGTCTCGATGCTCCTGGCCATGACGACGCTCGGGGATTCCCCGCTATGTTCTGCTCCCATGTTGAATGTAGGCGGGCTCAGTGACGTCACAGGTGATAGAGAGGCCACTCGGAGCTGGCTGCTGGAGGGGGCTGGGCGTTGCCCTGGCAACGGAGAGAGTGACGAATTGAAAGGCGCGGCCTTGCTCATTAGATTGGCTCGCGCAGCTGTTACTGTCCTCTTATTGGCTAGAGTGGAAGCGGTTAACTCTTTCTTCACGAGATTCTTTAATTGTCAAAATATTTAAGTTTATATAATTTTTTTTTTAATTTTCTTTTTTTTGAACAATTGAAATTAAAAATAATTTTAAAAATTAAAAGAAAAAGTAAATTTAAATCATAATGAAAAACAGAACAGAAAACTTCCTCTTTAAAAAGGAAATTTTTAATAATTATAAACCCAACGCGCCTACAACAGTATCTCTAAGGAGACGTGGAAAGATGTAATTTAAACTAAATGTGTACTTTTAATAAGAAATTATCTTTTGATAAGCATCAATAATCAATCAGCAAATATTTTTTGAAATTTTAATTAAAAAGAGATATATCAATTTAAAATTAATTTATTAGAACAAAAAATTGTATGTTAAAAAAATTAATATAGTTTGGGGAAGCTAAGTGCCAATTAATTGGCAGCGGTTTTATTTCTTGGATATTAACGATCGATTTGAATTTTTGACTGGTTGAAATTTGGATAAATTTCTAAATGTCCGAAATTTTGTATGGGTTTGAAATTTAAGACTTCTCTCTAATAATAGGGAAGTCTGGGGCATTTCAGGTAAAATATGGACGGAACTTTCGGGTTTATGACTAATATCGAGATCAGATTGATCCGATTCAGTGAAATATTGTGATTCCGTATTTGAAAATAGTGAGTCAACGTCTGAGTTAGAATCAAGTGCAACCAACTGCTTATATTCGAAAGCATCATTATAAATCGTGTTACAAGGTGCGATATTGTAACTGCCTAGACTAGGCTCCACTGTGTATAGTGGTTCTAATTTTAAAGGGGTGTAATCTATGGAAAATTGACATTCGTTTTCCAAATTTCCTAATGACTACAGTTCTACAATTTTTAGATTAACTTTGAATTCTTTCGCAGATCTTTCTTCGAGATTTATTTTGTTGAGAGTATAAATAAGAATCGGAGGAGATAATATTTGTATGGTTTTGGAGACGGTGACTGTAATTTTTATATGTGGTAAATTTTAGTTCAATCGTTCTAGAACGTATCGAGCTAAAGTATTTTAAAAATCTTTGGAATTTTGCGGACTGATGGGTGTTTGGTTTTGAAATTATGTGTTTATTTATTCTTCTAAGAGCATGATACTCCATGATAAAAAATTTTAAGATAAATAGGATTAAACAGGAAATACAGGTCGGAGTGACGGGTGTCTGATAAATTTGCAATTTCTGATTTTGAGACTTATCAATCTTTCGAGTTCGGTAGGCAAGGTTCTGGGGGAGCTAAAGTATATTCTATAACTCTAGCTTCTTATGAAACTTAAGAATTTTCGTTAAGGTTAGCAGAAGCAGATCGGGGAGTTATAGAATGGTAATAAGGGTGTCTAAATATGTTGCGGGTATAGTGCAAGTACTATAGCAGCTTTGATTTAATGGATCCTTGTCAGGTATATTTGAATAGACAGAACAACAGTGTACGTGAAATGAGTAGCTAATTTGTAAGAGTCTTGCAAAGTTTAGGTGGCATATCGAAAAACATAATGATAAATATAATTTGGAAGTTTCTGTACGTAGATGTGACGCGCGATTATGTTTAATTGATGTGTAAATGTTTTGGCATTAAGGTAGTTGTTTCATGAAAATTAACTTAAAAAACAAAAATTTATACAATAATTTGTTTAAATTTTACTTTATCAGAAACGTTATAATATGAACGAAAGGTACTTTAAGTGACAAAGAAAAATTTTTGTATGAAAGTATTTTTTTGTCACTTTAAGTACCCATATTTAATATTATAACGTTTCTGATATTGCAACATGTAAACAAATTATTGTATATATTTTTGTTTTTTATGTTGATTCTCATGAAAAAACTATCTCAATGTCGCGATACTGTTGAAGGTAGTGAGCGGCTTCTTGTACTATTTTATCGACGATGAAATAGAAATCCGTTGTGCATTTATCTTGTTACCGATATGTCCTTTCTAAAATAGTAGAGAAATATCCAAAAATATTATAATCTACGAAGCACTCTAATAGCAGAATAATTATACATTTTATATTATCTAATTTAATTTTTCTCATTGCATAATAAGTTCGACCCTGTACTAGATCCGAAATTTGATTGAATAATAAGAGGTAGAATAGAGTTTAGATATATTTATTCGCGTAATAGCAGTTGATTTCGGCTAGTCTTGCTATTTTATTTTATTCGTTTCAAAATAAAATATTATTTGAATTTAAATTGAATTTATGTTAGTGCCCAGTACCGGTGACGGACATTATTATTATTATTATTATTATTATTATAATTATTATTATTATTATTATAATTATTATTATTATTATTATAATTATTATTATTATTATTATAATTATTATTATTATTATTATAATTATTATAATTATAATTATTATTATTATAATTATTATAATTATAATTATTATTATTATTATAATTATTATAATTATAATTATTATTATTATAATTATTATAATTATAATTATTATTATTATTATAATTATTATAATTATAATTATTATTATTATTATAATTATTATTATTATTATAATTATTATAATTATTATTATATTATTATGATTGGTATTGTTGTTGTTTTTGTTGCTGTTGTTGTTGTTAACAGGCATGCGTTAGCATATCTAGCCTTAGACATGGTGATGTTCGCGCCGCGGCTTTAAGAATTTCTGCGGGAATTCCGTTCGGACCCAGTTCTTTCTTAGGTTTAAGTCGCTCTTCGGCGTTCTCCAGTTTTGCTCTGGGGAAGTCTGATACCTCCATGATCTCCAGTGGATGGTCTACTCCGCGTGGTGGGTGCGATGGAAAGAGAGCGTCCACTAGCTTCTCCATGCTTTCTTACTATGCTCTATCGCATGCTGCAATGCCTTCTTTGCCGTTTATACTCCAACTTTTTGATGTCCGCATTTTTCCACCACATCTGCGGCATTTCATGACAAATTGTCCAATGTCTTCGGTTCACCAGTATTATGTCTGTCATCCATCCCATTATGTCTTTGGGGCATCGAGACATGACAGACGTCTTCGAGGAGTCGCATCGTAGCATTCACGATTACCTCTGTTTTCTGGTGTCCGAGTAAATCATTCGGGATTGTAGATGCAATCAAGGATGCCTTTTCCAGCACTGTGATCGCTTTCCTGTAATTTAGTTTGTTCATGTTCCAACGGTGAGTGCTCTTACTGGATAAGGTCTTAGCTCCTCCTATCCTGCTCTCTACATCGAAAATGATGGACTGGTGATCGCTTCCTATGTAGTCCTCGATCACCCTCCAGCCTTTTACATGCGGTTTCATCATTTCCAAGGCTAAAGTGATGTCGGGTATGGAGTTTCCGACACCAGGTCTGCGGTATGTTGGGGTGAAGCCGATGTTGAGCACCGTGAAATTGAGTCTTGCAGCTACTTATAGGGTTAGCCGGCCTTCGTATTAGTGTAGTGTATACCCCACTTCAAAGCTCTGACATTTAAGTCTCCAGCTACGATGGAGTTGTCGATTTCTATTCGTCTAATTTCGTCCTCCAGGCTATCAACCATGTCATTGTATTCGTTGATAGTCGTATATACAGAGAAGTAAGCAGGCCAATGCCAAGCGTTAATGATGGACCGTATAACGGTATACCAGTATAGCAGTAATCTGCGTGTACCCACGAACCATCCGAGTGGATGAACACGGGGCCGGAAGCGGATTTGTGTAGGTGAGAAGTAGAGACGTAATTTACGTGAGATGCTACTTTACCCCGAGCATCTGGATTGAGCAATTCAGAAGGAGTCTCAATGAACTGGAAGATGCGATCCGCGAGATAGAAGACGAGATCGTAGTCGCTGACGACTTCAATGTGTGAGCATTGGAGTGTGGCATACCAGTGCCGAACAGCAGAGGAAAGTCTATCGTGTAGATAGTATCTAGACTCGGTCTGATAGTTCTCAACGTTGGGAACACATCGACATTCAGATAGCCAGGATTTATTGGGACGATTCCGGACGTGTCTTTCGTATCTGAGAATCTAGCGCACATAGCATCGAATTGGAGGGTACTGGAGGATTACAACGGAAGCGACCACCAATAAATCACAGGACAGCGAAATTTACTAGCGATGAATGCCCCCGAGAGCAAGGACGGAGCATAGGCTCTCATGAGTGAGACTATGGGTCTCATTCACCGAGCCTGTGATGTATCCACACCGCGCAAGGGATTGTGACATGGAAAATACCCTGCTTACTAGTGGTCGGCTGAAATCGCGCAACTGAGAGTGGAAGCGAACCGTCTCAGAAGAAGAGCGCAAAGAAATTGAGACAAACAGGAAGCAGCACTGATCTCAGCGTAGCATAACACAGCGCACCGACGGCCCCGGTACGAGATTAATCGGAATAAGGCGCAGTGCTAGAAAGACCTGACCGAGGAAGTGAATCGGGATGTGTGGGGCTTGGGCTACAAGATCGTGACCAAGAAACTCTGCGCGCTCCTAAATTATCCTTTCGACGAGAACACTATGATTGGAATCGTGAACACTCTGTTCCCAACACATCCGCCAAGGGAAGACTAGGAGGGAGCCCACCGAGGAGTTGCGGATCGCAGCCAAAATGATGCGGAGCGAAGAGGCGCCTGGGCTTGACGGGATACTAGCTGAGATATTGAAGATCATCGCGGTGAGAGCACCGTCTCTCATGCTGAATATGTACAACTCCCTGATAGGTTGCGCGTCTCGTGCTGATCAGCAAAGGGAAGGGAGGTGATCCCTGGCTTCCGTCGTCTAATAGGCCACTGTGCATGTTGGACCACGCCGGGAAGCTCTATGAGAGGTTGCTCAAACCACGGCTATAGGTTTCAAAAAACGGCGAACTCAGATGGACGCTATATGAGAGGTAGTTCGGCTGGGAAGGAGAGCATGGACTGGAAATCGTTTTTCCAAGAACATCATGCTTCACGTTACGCTGGACGTTAAGAACGTTTTCCACTCGGCCAGGTGGCCAGACAACTTGGAGGCGTTGAACCAGGTCAGAGACCAAGATTACCACATGCAGGTTATACGGGACTATCTAAAGGACCGTATCCTCCGCTACGAGACAGAAGAAGGCCAACGCGAGAAATATCTCAGCGCCGGCGTGGCACAAAGGTCAATCTTTGGCCCTGATTTTTGGAACAGCCTGTACGATGCCCTGTTACGAATAGGGCTACCGTAAATGGTGTACATGATAGCCTACGCTAATGATGTCGCTTTAGGCATCATCGCGCGGGACACAATATCTGCTTAACCAGGCGATGTGCAGGATCTCGCGCTGAATGTAGGAACACGGCCTCGACTTGGCAGCCGCTAAAACAGAGATAGTCCACTTCACTGGCAAACGGATTGAGACCATCTTTCCCATGTATGTGGGAGACGCGGAGATTTCGATAAGGAGAAAAGCTATGTATCTGGGACACAAACTAAACACCAAGCATACTTTATTTCGTCACCTAGCGTATGCAGCGGATAAAGAGACGAAAAAAGACACAGTTGTGCCGTCTCATGGCGAACACTAGTGGATCGAAAGCGAGCAAGCGGCGACTACTCAAATCAGTCATTACTTCTATTTTATTGTACGGTTCTGAAATATGGGCGGATGCAATGGAGAAGGACTCCTACCGGATTCAACTCACTTCCGTTCAGCGTAGAGGACCTCTCAGCGTGACCAGTGCCTATCGCACGGTCTCGGGACTCGTAGTGCTCTTTATTGCGGGAATCATCCTAAACGACCTACACGCTACGGAGCACAAGCGAATCTACGAACGGAAGAAAACAGGAAAAGAGAGAACAACAGTCCATAGAGAGGAATGGGAACGTATCATGGAAACGTGGCAACGTTCCTGAACAACCACAACAAAGGGTAAATGCATATCAAGACTGTAAGAAGTAAGTTATTACCTGACCCAATTTCTGAGTGACCATGGGCACTTCTGCACCTCAATCGGATGGAGAAGGTTCAGAGCCAGAGTTTCATATTCTGTTACGCTGTTTACAAAGATGCGTTTCACACGTTTTTCGTCTACGAAAAGTGGAACGAAGAACCAAAAGCTCTTCTAGGCTCGGTCGAACAATTCACGCCTGAGAACATCGTGGATGAAATGCTGTCCGCCGGGAATAAGTGGGCCACCACGGCAAAATTCGCCGAGACGGTCCTACGACAAAAGAAGCGGTACTAGATAGGGCAACCGACAAAGGTATGAATGAAGCGCTGGAAGACGCTCCGACACGCCAACATAACCCAGGGACGTCGGTCAACTCCATGGAAATGGACGAAGAGGGAGAAGATGGGACGCTTTCTTAACCGGGAGACGCTCAATTTCTCCCATTTAATGAATGTCGCGGGGAGGGACAGGGATACTTCTTCTTTTCGTACGGAGATGAATGCGCCAGTTCGAATACGCGAATAAATGAGACGGGTAGATCTGACGTCCCCTAGGGGGATTTAAAATTATGAATTTTTAAATTTGTTTCAGGTCAAGGCAGCAGCGGTTGTCGAGACGATACTAGAATGGCATCGCTCTAAGGTAATGTGATAAACGGTACCAGGGTGGGTTTCGCCAGAAGAGGAAAAGGTGGTAGGACTTAGAGGGTTGGTTTGCAATGCATCAGCTATGTAGTTTTTCCTCGTTTTTGTTTATTTTATTTATCGTCCTTTATTATACACACGGCAGATTCAGCCCCAACCAGACCTACACTATCTGTCTGCACGGTGCCAGTCGGGTGTGTCTTAGGTGCAGAGTTAGCCTTAATCTATTAAAAACTGAATTAGATTAGACTTCAATTGAGAATTAATGGGTAATTTTATGTTGAAAGTTGTTTTAATTAAGAACTAAAATTAATTCTTAACCCTTTCAGGGGCAGTGGTACGTCTACGTACCACCTTTTTGCTTTCAGTTTATTCTGTATTTCGGACGTATTTTTCAGTGCTCCTATGCGTGTGAGTATTTTTTGGACTCTTGAGATGATAAGTTATAAGTTTTGTATAGAAAAGTATGCAAATTTATTTATTTATAAATAGTTATAAACAATTGAATCACAAAAAACTCGTTTTCTTCGTAAAAAATCGTTTATTCTTGAACGAAGAACTCTAGAGCTCTGAAATTTGTTTTATCTATAGTCTGTGTCCAGCTCTATAATATATATTTTTTTCAAATTTTTTCGCACGCTATTTATTTGATAAAATTTTTGAAATTTACAAATATGACCAAATATAGTCACCATATTGAATCCGCCATTTAGAATTTAAAAAATTTGACGTCAGAATCGTAATCTGCGATCCCGAAAACCCCTATATACAAAGTTTTATCCTAACCGGCAATAAAACCACGAATTTAACCTAAAATAGTCGCCATATTGGATCCGCCATCTTGAATTTTGTAATTCTGACGTCAGATTCGTATTCAGCGACCCCGAAAACCCTTATACCACTAATGACTTTAAATGTATGTACAGAAGAAAAATGTGCCCCTGAAAGGGTTAAATTGAAAAATTTCTAATTGACAATTAAATTTAATTTATAATTGAAGATTCTTTTAATTAACAATTAAAATTAATTCTTTAATTGAAAATCTTCTATTTAACAATTAAATTTAATTTATAATTGATGATTCTTTCAATTAACAATTAAAATTAATTCTTTAATTAAAAATCTTCAAATTAACAATTAAATTTAATTTTTAATTGTAATAGTTTCTAATTAAGAATTAGATTTAATTTTTAATTTTTTAATTGAGAATTAAATTTTAATTTTTAATTAAATTTCATTCAATTATGAATTAAAATTTTAGTTGTTAATTGCAGGTTTATCATATTAGAATTCTTTAACTAAGTTATTTGAATACAAGTGGACGGTGGATACGTGTGTAGGTAGATCGGTATAAATACCGCTTTTGTTATCGTGCAGTATTCCTACTGGCCAAGTCTTCATATTCATATGACCCATTTATGCATTGGGATCAATTTGACCCACAATCATAAATATATCTCTGGTATATCTTCTTTCGCTTCCTGGTATTAGAATATGCGGTTATGGCCTAGGGTCCATTCGACCTCAAGTGGTGACTAGACACACATACTGATGTGTGCATGAATATGTGGTTTGATGAGGGTGTGGGTTGATGGATGGGTATGTGTGGGTTGGTTTGTTAGTGGATGTGTGAGTGGATACTTGGTGCGTAGGTAGATAGATGTGTGAGTGGATGTGTGATTGAATGCATGGGTGGATTAGTGAATGGATGCGTACGTGGGCGGATGGGTAGGTTAATGAGAGTATCGGGTTGATGGATGGGTATACTTGTAGGTGGATAATTGTGTCGATATATAAGTGGATGCATACATGGATGTGTGCGTGAGTGGATGTACGATTTGATAAAGGTATGGACTGATGTATGTATATGTTTCAGTACATGGGTGTGTTTGTTCATCAATGTGTTTGTGGATTAGTGGATGCGTGTATTCCGGTCGCTGGAAGGGTTTGAGTACAATTTTTAGGTACCTTCGGAAAACTTGGTGAATCTTTATGTTTTTTGGTATGGAGAATTCGAATTTGTTGGTTACCAAGCCCAAAATCGGTCACATTTTTTGTTATTAGCAATTTTTTTTTTAAATCACGATTATCACAATTTTTTTTACTTAATATGTATTTTATATAAATGAAACTTACTCTTTTATGCTTTTTAGTACAACGAATCTAAAATTATTGTGTACTAAGCCAAAAATAGGTTAGTTTTATTGTCCCTATCGATTTTTCGCGATTTTTACATTTTTTCTATTTAATATCTGTGGCTTCCGGGAATTACCAATTAACTGACTTTTTCAAGTTTTCGAGATATTAAGCTTTAATGTTTGCACTGATTCGCTGCCTCAAATAGTAAGAGTTTTCAGGTGATAAATTTTTTATTAAATAAGGTATCGGATACCAAATATATTGCAGTTTTAGGATAAAAAAATATTCGTTACATCCCCGAGAAGATGCACATAAGAGCATAAAATACTGTAGTTAAGTGGTTATTCCAGAAAATTATATATACATGCTATAACACGGGTAAACGAATTTTCGAGCATGTACTTAAGTGGTTATTCCTGGAATATCTTTTCAAAAACAATATTTTGTTGAAAATGTATAGTATAAAATTTTAAAGAATGTTAAAATTCTTTATGAATGATTTTAGAATTAACTTAAGTGATTATTCCAGGTACAATTTGCACGAAGGTGCAGTTATGTGGTTATGCACTTTGTTAGTATTGTCATATATGTAAGTTTCCGTACTTTCTACGACTTTTAAACCAAAAAGAGTTATTACAGCATTAAAATTGATATAAACTACATTTTGGAAAAAAACTCAGTTAAGTGGTTATTCCTGCAAGCCATAGATGTGTGTTTCAAATGAATAAAGCTTAAGTTTTAATGCTTTTTTGGATGGAAAATTTAAATTTATTTGTTACTAAGCTTGGTAATGTTTTTTTTATAAGCTTTGTTTTGAAAAAAATCGATATATTTACGTTTTATTTCTACTATGTATGTGTTTTGGATAAACTTTTTTTTATTTTTTTCATGTTTTAATTATCGTTTAAGGAATTCGAATTTATGTATTCATAAGCCCGAAAATGTTAAAAATTTTGTTTTGGCATATAATCTCTTAATGTAATTAATTCATTAATGTATATTAAAATTAAATAAGTTTTCTTGAAAACTGATTCTCCGTATAAAAATATATATTTATAGCACTGGGTGGCCTAAATCCGCACTTAAGTCACACCCATCCATGACTTAAGTAGTTCCTCGCTACTCTCGGGCGCTAACCCCACGCCCTGCAATAATGGGTCACTTAAGTCACACGTATCGTAATGCACTATTAGTGACTAAAGTAAGAAAAACTACATAATAAAAAAATTATTCTTTTTCGTATAAAATACATGTTAATAAAAGAAAACAACATAAAAATAGTGTTTCTTAAATATTTTTTTTTACTAAAAATTGATATTCATAAGAATGCACCAAAAAACATAAAAAGTAAGCTTTATTCCTATGAAAAACATATTCAATAGAAATGAAAACGTGAAAATCATGATTTTTTTGTAAAAAGTCGCGAATGACAAAAAATCTTACCACTTTTATTTATTTGGAATTTCCCATACCAAAAGACATAAAGATACACCAAGTTACTAAGGGGACCAGAAAAATTTTACTGAAACCCTCCCAGCATCCGTACTAGTGATTGTGTGATTAAAATGAATGTTTATGTACGTGGGCAAATGGATCTGTATTGGTAGATGGATGGTTGTGCGTGTGGATTGTGGATGACTAGATTTGTATGAGTGAATAGTGTATAGTTTAGTAATAATGTGTGATTGTAGATGAATGGTTGAGTATTGGGAAGTAAGTTTGAAGTAAAGTTTTAGTGTAAGTGAAAAGGAAAGAGAATATAATTATAAGTCGTATAAATTCATATAAATAATGATGTACTCTAATCATATGTTTCATACATGGATGTTTTTATTATGTACATTTACATTATGAAATATTTGTATTATATATGTATACTCTTTTTGTATTATGAAAGGATGACTTTGAGCCACTTTTTTAGTGACATATAAACATTTATTTAAGTTTTCAATTACATTATTTGTAGAAATAAATGACAAAAACGACTCAGTCACCTCGGTTTACACGTATTCAAAATAATTACCATAAATAAACTATTTCAGTGATGAATGATCTGAAAAAATGATTATTTATAAATACTTTTTTGAAGAATTAGCTTTATATATAACCCTTTTCTCAAATTCTGCATCACTTAATTTGTTCATTTTTGGCAAATCTAATAAAGTGGCATATGAAAATAATCTCTTCATCGCAGCAGATGACGGTAAAACCGTATTATATTTTAGAAATTGTTTTTTACATCGGGAAAACTTTCTAAACCTGCTGTCAAATTATTTGTCATTGGATATACTAAAAATCGTGTGAATTCATTACCTTCAGTCAGACCAATAATCATGGATATTATGTTTGGATTTTATTTGCCAAAATCATAGAAGTCTTTCTTTTCTTCATTTGCTTGCGACTGTGAGGGCGGATCTGCTTGGAGGGATACGCCATTTTCTGAATCAGCTCCTGAAGTTTTTCTTGCGCTTCTTTGCTCAATCACTGTACCTATCGAAGTTTAAACTCCGGGTGAGTGAATGCAGCAATGGCTGCAAACTGCCCGCGACCGTTGACATTGAAATATTCGTCGAATCGTTCCTCTAAGGAAATTATTAAGCCATCGATGAGCGGTTTATAAACGTAAATATTAGCATTCTCATCAGCTTCTAAGCGGCTCCACTTTCTTCGAAGATTAAGTAAGTTAGGTAACAAAGTCTCATAGTGAATATTTGTTTTCCTTGTAAAGTATCTAAAGTCAAAGCTAACGGCTCCATTATAACGAAGTATTATTTTATATAATCTAAATCTTCCCTTATGAGTATCATTGAAGATTGCACAATAACGTTTGCATTGAAGTCAGTGAGCTTATCTTTTAATTTATAAATTTGCTCCAAAGCTCTGTACAAGTAATTCCATCTTGTTACTACGGGCTTTATTAAGCTTTCACCAAGATACTTTGTAAGTTCTTCTCTCTTTTTAGTTTATTGCAGACAACCCCATAGCTCTTGGTACTTTTTTATTGCCTTGTCATGGTTGTTTTTTAATCGCGGATTTTTCTGAATTATTTTTGTGGTATCTGTAGTTGCAATCAAATTTAAAGTGTGGCTAGCACATCTAAAATGCCGAGATAGCTTCGAATTATTCGTGAATAATTGTTCATCAAAAGAAACTTCAGGATACTCAAGTTCATCTTCTGAGTCATTTGATTCATCGGATTCCGAATTAGATTCATTATTTTCAGGTTCCGAATCAGATTCATTATTTTCAGATTCCGAATCACATTCATTATTTTCTGATTCATCAGCTTGAATGTCCTCATACTCATCTATAAAACGAATAATTAAATTTAGTCACTACTATTCAAATAAAGCAAGGTAACGTGATCGAAGTGAGTCATACATTTTTTATTTCCTTTAAAATCTACAAAGAAGTTTTGCTTTTAAACTTTTGTACTACTCACGAGTATTTAACTGTTCAAGAATATAACCTTAAAATCTCAAAAGACTTAGATTTCTTTTAAAATCAGTGTTGTATAAGTGTATAACGTAAAAAATTTCGAATTTATTCAAAGAACGAGGTTATTTTTGAACAGATAATGACTTTAAAATTAAAATTTAACGTTAATAATTAATTATATTAGTAAAATATTAAAGTGATCCATTGTAAGTATTATGAGGGAGTGCGATCGCAGCCGATAATAGTATATTACACAACTAGGAGCGAAAATGGGTTTTTCCAAGCGAGGATGATGAATCAGCAAAGATGATTAAGTCTGAAAAAACCCCTTTGACCCAAGTTGAGTACCGTATTTTTTCTAATAAGTGCATGTATAGCCCTTTTTCCCGCATTTAGAGCGGATGGGGAACTGAATTTTTCGAGTCGTCCACTACATAGTATGATTATAAACACAACGCACACACACGCGCACGCGCACACACGCACACGCAACGCATGCACACGTACAAGCACACGCACACGCACGCGCACACACGCACACGCACGCGTACGCGCACGCGCACACACAAGATACTCAAAACATGCGATTGTCTACAAATATGAGAATTATGAGTGTTTTACCGGAACGGAATTATGAGTGTTTTATTAGACGCTCGGAAAAATCAATTTTCCTCCCGCTTTTGAATATATTGATAGGCTTCACAGTCTTGATCGTGTCACGAAGAAATTTGCACCCCGTATAGATTTAGCAATAAATATGGTATTGGCAATCAAAAAATTATTAGTTTATACACCTATTAATAGACAAATGAACTTTAACCTAAATATTTTATAAAATGACCGCGGTTAATTAAAAAAATACACCGAATTTATGTATTTTTTCTTAACATAAAGTGATTTTAATTAATTTTTTTTTCATTTTATATTTCGTTTTTGCACAAAAAAGAATCCCGTAAGTTTATTTAAACTGACCTTCTTTGAAACAAGTAGAATCATCTAATCCAAATTCATTGAACGCTTTAACGAAATTCGATGCATTATCTGTGACTGTTCCCGAAATATTTTCATTGCACAATTCATATGATTCATGGATTTCTTCTAATAAATTTGTAATATAATCATATGAGTGTGTTCCTGGGAAGCAACTACATGCGATTGCTGCAGATTTCCGTTAAAGAGTTATCTCATCAACCTACATGTTTAAAATATGAATAATCAATAATTAATAATTTGATTAATGGTTATAAATTATTTTCTATAATTATAAATTATAAGTAATTTTTTGTTAACCAGTGAGCCGTGACACCCATAAAACAGCGCTTTGAATTACTCCAAATATCAGCTGTGGTGCAAACGTAAAGCGCCTTTTCCAAAGCATTTTTTATATCCTCCTTCTATTGTTCAAATAACTGATTAGTTTTTTTAAGCGATTTTCGAGTCATATGCTTTAATGGTGGATTTTTTCCATTCTTTATCTGCAAATCTAGAACTATAGAAAATATGTATTACTTTTTCAATATTTACGAATAAGCCCTTTATATTGATATTGAATCCTTATTGAAATAATGGGATTTACCGTCAAATTTTTTTTGAACGCTTTTGCCTCGACTGCATTGAATGACAACATACTATCTAATACAGCGTGCGTAATTTTATTTTCTAATCACTCCTGGCTAAAGTTACTCATCGATTTACTCGCACTTCACTTTCGGACAATTTAGCACGTTTTGTTATTTTATGAGCCTCGTAAGCAGAAAGATTTTCAAGATGTTTCTAAAAGTAACATCGTATTTTTATACATGTTTAGTAGATTATTTTTTTACTCTATTAGTTTAAATGATTCGAATTACTTTGCCTAAGGGAATTCAAGAAAAAAATCATTGGCTTTAAAGATTGGCATTGAAGAGTAATTCTTCGAAATATTTCTCAAATCGAGAAAGTGAAAGAAAATTTAGGATGCACCTAGGGACTTAAATTTATACCACGTTTTTACAATATTCGTCTCCGGCTCGCGATATTTTATCGCCTTTAATTTGCACTGCAAAAATCAAACTCGGTAAAAAAAACTATACCTCCCCTTTGATACAATACATACTATTGTTATTTAAATTTTTGTATACGACGGTCCGATATATATATATATATTAGACCTACTGTAAGAACTGTTAATCTTAAAGTTGAAAACGATTTGCGTTAAGAAGCAGATAAATCTTAATTTAATGTGGTAATTTATATCAAAATTCACAAATTGAGTAAAACAAATTAAGATTTTTTGCAAAAATACAGTGAGTATATAAAAAAATTGCAAAATTGATAACGATAATGATCTATATCAAGAAACTTACACTATTTAAATGAGAACAAAAATTTTATGACACTCCTTTGACGATTTTATAACATGTAACACATCTAGCATTAATCTATTCTTGTAATGATTATTAATAATCGACAGTAAAAAAGGTACCATTCAAATACGCAAATTTAGAGCACTTGTCTCGTAAAAATTCCTGAGAAGACGATCGAGCTTCATGCTGCTTATCTGCTAAAGGTTTTTTTGCTTGAGTTTTCTCCGTTTCTTCATGCATTACTTGCGATTCGTCGCCTACTATATTACCACTACTGCCGCGCGCCGTCGTTATTCTCTAACACTTCAGATGCTTGTGATATTGAGACAGTTGAAAAAGAGCTTAATGCGTCCATTGTATCTTCCTCATTTGTCTCCATAATGATTGGAAAAAATTAGCACTAAAAATACGGTAATTAAAATTGTATTATATTGCTGCTGTGACTTTTCTCTTATGATTGGTTTATAGATAGTGTGTTTGTTGCACAAAAAATTACTTTTAATACCGTTATGAATTTATTAAAACTAATAAATTTATTAAATAAAGACTTGTTGAATAAATACGTTGGCAAGATTGGGTATAAGTATGCGTTTAGATAAAGTCTTAAAACCTTAAGTCCGGTACACAAGAGCAGGCTAGGTCCTTCCAGAGCTGAAACAGAGCACAGCCGACACGTGGGAGGCAATGTGACTGTCAGGGAACTGGTTTCCAGAGCAAGAATGGAAATTAGGGACCTTGATAAATGCACCTCTCCGGAGGAGGTATAGGAGGCCTTCAAAAGAGACCTGCAAGACTATGGCGAATTCCTGCAGGTTTAAAAAAAAATTATTATTATTATTATTATTATTAATTTGAGCTGGGGCTCTTTGAGTCCTCCAAACGCATGGTATCCCTTGACCTCCCTCCTTTACGGTTTAGTTATTGCCTAGTAGTAACCGCCTCCCAGAAAGAAAATAAAAACCGCGGATGAAGCTGGCCCTTATATCTTCCGCTTTCAGAAAGCTGCGCCTACTTCGAGAGAAGGTGTTCTGAGGACTTCTTTTCTTCGCAGCAATAGCGACAACCTCGACCATCTGCCCAACCCATTTTGTATCCATGTTTCTGGAAAAATGAAGACTTTCGTTTGCCTGCATCATTCATCGTTTTTCTACGCCCGCAGATGCTCTTTTGCTACCCACCTCGTATTTCATTTCTCACGAGGCCGGTACAGAGACCTGCAGCCGGTTCTTGACCAACGAAGCTTGCATTAGCTCCAATTCTAGCCAGGTAGTCTGCTATCAGGTTTCCCTTTATACGGTTGTAACCAGGGATCCATAGCAGCCATCTCTGCGCATCTACAGTCAGCTCAGCGCCACGAGTTATTGCTATCAACTTGGCTGCGAATATGGTGGTGTACTAACACAAGGGCATAGTCTTGCCTTTGCCGTGCCTTTTGCAGTATATGCCTACCCCAGCACCGACCGAAATTTTTTCAGCTCGGTATGCCATTTTTTTCTGTAGTCCATTCTTGCACAGAAGCCAGGTTGACTCAATATTTCTTGTCAAAGAGAAATCGTGTGTTCATGGCGTCCAGGGTCATCCTCAAAACGTCCCTTCCGTCCAATCCCTTGGGGTACCTTATAGATTCCTCCATACGTTCCTTTCTGTGTACTCTTCAAACTCTGTGGAGGGCTTTTGCAGCCGCAGTCTCCAAAGTCAGTGCGAAAGACTCTACATTCAGAAGCATCCTCAGCGCCTTAGTATGATTTGTCCTAGTTGGTCCGGGGATACTTCTGAGAATTAAGCTTCTTACTCTCTCAAGTACGATGTTTATAAGGGAACGGACGGTTCTAGTTCACCAGACTATAGCCGCATAGGTAAATCTAGGTTTAAGAACCTAGTGTTACATCCAATTCAGTGTTTCTGGTCTCAAGCCCCAGTTTTTTACGGCCTTTCTCAGTTGCCACATGCATGCTGTATGCTGTCCGGTTGCGTAACGAAGGTTTTCTTTCCAGGATACTTTACTGTCCTAGATTACACCTAGGAATTTAACTTTGTCCTTGAGTGTTAATTCCTGTCTACTCAGGACCAGGTTACATTGCCTATTCCACTTGTATGTCCTGGTGAAGACTATGACCTCCATCTTTGTGTCCTGGGTTGGCAGCCAGTCCTGTACATCTGCGCCAAACATCCACAAGCGATAAGGCTTTCTGCATTATGTCCATTAGGGTGCTTAGTAAATGGTCCACGGATGATTACTTTTATGTCATCCGCGTATCCCATCACCTTGCACCCCATATCCCTAAGCTGTTTAAGCAATTCGTTTTCCAGCAAACACCAGATGAGAGGAGATAGGACGCCTCATTGTGGGCATCCTAACTCCGCCTTTACCTGTAGCGTTGTGTCGCCTTTGGTGGCCTCAAGAAGTCGATTTCCTAGTATGTGATCAATCCAATTGATTAATAAAGGGGAAACTTTGTGCCTGTTCAAGGTTTCTTTAATTGCCTCCCTTGATGCATGGTTAAAAGCACCTTCTATATCCATCAGTGCCCCAATGACATACCCTTTGGGCTACAATTTTGTCTTAATGAATGAGACCGCGCTGAAAAGTGCAGTCTCTGTAGATCTTCCAGCTCTGTAGGCGTGTTGGTCCTTATAAATCTGTTCTTTTTTCAAGACAGTGTCTCGGATGTATCTATCGATCAGCCTTTCAACAGTTTTGAGTAAGAATGACGTCAGGCTGATTGGGCGGAAGTCATTTGAGAAAGTAAATCAGCATTTTCCCAGTTTCGGTATAAACACCACCCTCGCTCCCCGCCATTTGGATGAGACAAGTCCTAATGTAATACTTGCTCATGCTATTCTTTTCAACGGGCCGATCATAACGTCCTCCGCTTTAGAATGCCCTCCAGTTCCGTATTGTAGCTGTTCGAGAGCGTGAGTCTAGGGTCGCGAAATCATCTAGGCTGCTTCTGCCCTGGAATACCTACCTCGAAGGTGATCAAGAGATGATCAGATAATGAGGGTTCGTCGCGTACCCTCCAGTTTTTAAACATGTGCGCGATGTTTTTAGAGTATAAGGTTATGTCGAGGACTTCAGCTATGATCGCATTGCGAAACGTGTGGGTGTTTCCCACATTCAGTATATCTAGCTTTGATCGTACAAGATAGTTCAGAAGTGTGGCGCCCCCTGTATTTATGTCCGTGCTCCCCATACCGTGTGATGAGAGTTTACATGGCACCTTAAAATCAATGGTAACTCATGTTCCATGCAATAATTCACTAACCTGCGAACTTTCCTAGGTAGTTTGTCTATGCTATCATATGGGAAGTATGTCGAGGCAAGTATTATCTTGCTTAGTCCTTCTACTGTAGTGTATACCGCCGTCAAGTCCCCTGTGCAGAAGTCAAGTAGCGGTCCAGGGTTGGTTCCTTTGACCAGTATGCAGCTCCTGGGCCTCTTCGTCTTGTGAAACGGATAAAGCCCCCCAACGCTCTTATAGCACCGTCTATAACCCATGGTTATTTGATTCGCGCGATGCCTGTGTGCACCACAATCATGCTCCTCTGTACGATGGCCGAGGCGCTTTTACTTGTGGTGCAAGTTAATCTGAATGATGGGAAGATAAGGTGGCGTCATTTTTATGACATCCTTTTCAACTTCTTTTCATTGTATGGACCAGGCCCCTGCAGCCTTTGACGTGTCACTTGACAACGTGTCACTCAACTCTGGAGGAGTTCAATCCCTCCTGCTTTGAGCTTACGGTTGTCCCACGGTAAATCGAGAGTGACTGTTAATAAGGTATAATAATTATATAACGAGGTTTTTACCACGATCCAACCCCCGATATATTAGTAGTATATCTCATTATATTATATTGTGTTATATTATATTATATTATAGCATATTAGAGGATATTAGAGCATGAGTAATATGGGAAAAAGGTAACGTCAAGGATGACTCAATGTGTTTTATAAAAGTATATGTATTAGAACGAATAAGGGGAAGGGTACATACACACACGGCACGCTGTATGCGAACTCTCGCAGGCGTGTTCGCGAGAGATAAATAATACCCGAAGAGGCGAGAGAGAGGAAAATAGCGAAGGGCAAACCAACTTACTCGGGACACCTTCTTATATCCGCGAGATGCGATCACCGCACGAAGGTCAGCTCGGCCCCGGACAATTCAACCCGGACAATACCAAGGAGGCGGCTTTAGGCTGCAGAACAAACCGGCATCGCTGCTCCCTCACGTCCTCCGTCTCGCAGAGTCACTATCTCCATCATGTTCATACGCTCCCAGTATCACGCGCGATTCTCGTATATTGACCTGTTGCCTCTACGGAAGCTAATACGTCTGTCCTCAATATCTCCATGGGTCCCGCTTCACACCCTCCGTGGTTCCCCTGTACTTGCTCTCTCCCTTTCTCTCTGTCCTTACTATTCTGCGACCATCAACTGCGTGAGCGAAGGCTGGCCTAGACCTAGCCCTACGTTACGCGTCTCAGCTATCGCACTCGGATCGCCTCCGTGTCTTTCCTACTCTCTCTCTCTCTCTCTCTCTCTCTCTCTCTCTCTCTCTCTCTCTTTCTTTCTTTCTTTCTTTCTTACTCAAATTAGAAGTTTTAATGTCAGCTTTCTTTTTACCTAACGTATAATTGTCCGTAAAGTATAATATGTTTATAGAATAAATAAAGCAAGCTGAAAAAAATTCACAGTTACGCTAATAAGTTCAATACTCAACACCAAACCAAAAGTATTCTTTTCTGGGATGTTTTAACTTTGTTTCCTGAAAGTTAGAGCTCAAAAGGGGCAGCGAGAAACAAGATACAGGGGTAACAACTTAACGATTTTCAAAACAGTACGTATTTTCCGGAGGCTGTATATTTAGCTATAAGAAATCAATTTTAACGTTTCAAATAGGAATTAAAGGTTTCTTAAAGACGAATAATTTATAACGCGGGAGATCTGAATTCGTCTCGATTTCGTAAAATGGCAAGCGACCAAACATAACCTAATAAACGCAAAATTTTAGGTTTATATTTAGCTCGATAGACGTGACCCATTGAACTTACAAAGGGCTCTAATATTCTTTTTCTCATAGTTCGTAAAAAAAGAAAAGTTTTTTATATGTTCAAATTGGTCTTAATGAGAACTCCCATGAATTTTTCGAAAATAGCCATTTTTGGCCACTTTTGAAAATTCAGAATGCTACTAGGTCGCACAGGGGACCTTAGGTGCTAAAATAAATTTTTAGAGCTTATTTTAATGAGTACTCTAACATAAAATATCGCCGGAAAAATCCCTGACATGAGTGCGCATGGTTTCTTTGAATAGTATTAGAGTGACCCATGTACAAAAGAAATAGTGTTCTAAAGGATGCAAAAGTAAATAAAGAACTATAAAAATTAATTTATTTACTACCTCCTGCTCTCTTTAGTGCGGTCGACGCTAGATGACCTGATTGGTCGGTACAATTACGTATGGTAACAACAAAATAAAGTAATAAAAGTTATCATGCGTATGTCGATTGCAACAGGGAAAAAATATTTCCGCATTCGGCGCATGTGAAGTTAATGACAATAAAAAAAATCGAAGGCAGGAAGAAATGAGAATTGCCGTCGATCGCTGTGTTGAGGCTTGTCGTTTTTCGGTCGGTGCTAGTGCTATTTACTTTGGCCTCTATTACCTTCACCTCGATGGCCTGAATTGCTTGGCGAATCTTTTAGATCAGTGGATACCAACTAGTAGGTTATGTGCGTATGCCTCTTTGAGCTCGTTGTCCCGCTTCTGGTCTCCGCACGCTCGGCCAACCAAGTTTGAACATTTCGTTTTGACTATTCGTCAGGCGATATTTCGTCTTCCTCAGCGTTGAACAGTGACGGCGGAGTCTCTGCCGCATTACCTGCGTACCCAGAGTGTGCATGCTCACTGTTAGTAAGACTTTTCACGTAGAGGTGCAATGTGGGCTCTCCGTTTTTCCTGCTGTTGTCTTCGGCCGTAGGTCAGCTGGGGTAAGACGTTAAATTGCCGGCCGGCGATTTATCACTCACATTGGACTGATGGCTCGTAGAATTCTATCCGTGCAGAAAGGATCACTCGCAATGGAGCATTATAACTAATTCCTCTGGGCTATAGTTGCGGTCGAAACAATTGTCCTTTCCAAAAGGAATCTTAATAGTATTAGCATGCGATTTCGACTAAATTAAAAAAAGCATGTAGTAATGCATTACTATACAAGAGTACGCATAACATTCGTACTCGAGATGCAATTATCATCTATTTGGTTTTTGCTGTGATAAAGCTTTGCACGTCTGCCGGGATCGGATTCGCAAGGTTGTCGGAAATTATTTCGTACGTAATTTGTCCGTTTCCTAACCATTGTTCCGAATTGATTGCTTTTTCGACCGACCTCCGATGAAACATTGTGGTCCTTAATGGTCCCTCGACCGCCACCTCCCTTGGTAGCTCACATGTGTGGCCTTGCTTCGGGAATGGGTGTATATACTGGCGAGAGGCCTTATACGCCTGGGGCCTTCTAAGCGGTATAAGTACCTGCGCTAATGCCCTACTAACGCGTCCACGAGCTGAATTGGACGGCCGCAAGAACATTCTTGCTCTTGGTGCGCGAGAGCTCACTGTTGTGCCTCTTATGTACCACGCGATTATTTGAGGCGTGGCTGGTTTGACCCGACCTCAAATTGCGATTTGGCTTTAACTGAGGCAATATATTTGAGGCTATGTGGCTTATGTGCTTACAGCGAACTTCTTGGGAGTCAGTATCACCCCCGCCGTTGATTTAAGAGCGGCTAGATCGCTTTTCCAGCGATTTCAGTTTTTCTTACGCCGCTTTTTACTGCAACGCAGGACGTTATCACTGGCCGCCTCTGGGGTGTTTGCAGTGTAATGACATGCACAGTTATTCACACTGCTCTGGGGTGCATTGCGAATGTCCGCACCGTGCATTATATCTACACGATAAGAATTCGGACGACTATTTGTGACTCACTTGGCCTTCGTATTATGGCCGCTGTCGTCACGGGTATTACATCTCGATAGACTATTATCTCTTCCTGATTGAATTGAAGACTCGACTGCTCTTTCGAGTGCTTCAATTTATTCTAGCAGTGTTTTCATATCGGCATGGTGTTCGAATGACACTGATACTTACATTCTGCGAACTGGGAGTGGTGTCGCCGTAGAGATTGCTCCGCTTCGTCAGCGCATCGAATGAACTCATCGATATTATGAATGTCTTTTCGACGCACGAGCAATTGCCAATGATGCCTCAAATTTTTGTGCAGCAGATCGATTTGCTTCTCAGTGTTTAGTACTTGACTGCTTACTGTGAGCATTACAAAAAATTTAAAGGTATATTCGTGCGCTCGCTGATTATCGCACTGTGTGCGAATTTCGACTTGCGCCTCCATCAGGCCGATTGTGTATAACTTTCCTTTCGGCTGACTTGATCTGACTTGGGAGAATTTATTCTTGTCGGCCGTATTAGTCGGCTCTCCCCAGTCATCTGAATTTTCTGTCGTCCAGCTTGATATAGTTGTCCAGCTATCCGATTTGTCCGAAGATACAGAACGGGCGTCTTGATTCTAAAAGTGATAATCTAACGTCCCTTTGGATTGTTAACAGTCTTGTAGATTCTCGACTGATAAAGTTCTTGGACAGGTTACGGACGATTTCAAATTATTGGCATTGCAATCTCTTTTGATTATAGATGCGGCACGCTGTACGTCAGTATTTTCTTACACCGTCGGTACATTTATGACAATATGTGTCGCGCTCTGTGCAGCTGATGCAATTCGCGAATTTTTAAGTCGACCTGTGTCTGTGACTGACTATGTAGACATATATTTGTCTCTTTATCAGCTTCTATTTCCCAATTTTCCTGGTCGTTTTCCGCAGTGGAAAGACGGCTTTCAGGCAGACCGATACTTTCCGGTGCGAATTTTGCCATCGGAGGATCCTCCCTCCCCCAGGCATTTCACTCCCAATTAAGGGGCCGGAAATTAGTCGCAGGCAATCTGTACGCTGCATTTGCGAATATGATCCGAAGGGTAAAATTTGCTCTTTTATAGAGTCAGCTAGTGAGTCCTTTGTCGAGGACGTTGAATTTACCGACGCTGGCTTTGCACTCGGCCGAAGTAAAACCGAGCGGACTGCAATATTGCCTTGGCATTGTGTAAAAAACATATTGATTTCGATTTGATCCGCGTGCATCTTACCTAATAAGGATTGATGGATACTCACTTTATTGCCGTTTAATTAGCTCGCAGTTTTATAAATTCGGTCGAAAAGCTATCTAAAAATATTCAACGCAATTTTTCCCTGTGTCGTTTTAATTCATTACAATCACTGATGTGACAATTGTGCGCGAAATCATCTGCCGTACTTCGACCTACTACGCATCTGTACAATCTTCCCGATTTTTCGTGCGCTGTCCCTTCGTTCTTTAATTCGAAGTTTATCAGCGCACACGACACTGCATTCCCATGCATATCCATGACATGCTCGAACAGTTCTACCAGATCCATGCCGAATTGATTGATGCTGACGGTACGCTCATTTAAATTATTTACAAAATTTAACAGGTATGATACAGTACAAGTGGCGTATGTTGTGCGAGAATTCTATACAATTAGTTCGTTAGTAATAAGTGAGAGAAGGTAGATGGTGAACAACATTTATCCCAAATAATGCTAAAAGATTATCAAAAGTTTATTTTTATTTAGCAATGTGATGGGTTTCTCAAACAAATATTTAACTAAACTCACTAATTAAAATCTTATTTGTGAAGAAATAAATGATTGTTATTTAGATTTAAAAGTATTATTGAAAGTAATTTCACAAGAGTTAACAAAATACTCTTTTGTTGTAAACCAATACGTTTGTATGCTTAAGAAAAATTTAATTGACCGATCACCGATTATTATTATTTATATTATTATTATTATTTCAAGACGTGCATTATAGACGTTTCTTAATCCCGCATAGAAATATACACAAAGAGTCGAAAATAAATTATTGCCGCAAAATTTAATGCACGGTTAAACTAACACAAAGATAAATTTTCTGATATTCAAAAATAACAGAATTTGGAATTAAAACGAAATTTTTGTATTGACTACAAGCCAGCGTTCGTAGAGAACAGATACAAATATCGTGTTATAATATTCGTTTGTGTCGCACGAAAGTTAAATATTACAATTGTATTGATAGTAAACCAATGGATATTACTTGGCCAACAATAAATATGTTGTATTTGTGCCTTGCTAAAATAAAAAAAAAAGCAACAATAACAGAAAAAAATTATTTTAATAACAATTAAACACCCATTATCCCATTTTGATTTAATGTATTATCAAAAAAATTCTCGTAACGGACGCTTATTCTTTTTTAAGCTCACAGATTGAAAATATATGTTGGAGTATAATATTTTACGTAAGCCGGACCTAAATCAATTTTCGAGTAGACTAAAAAAACAATTTTAAATACGTACGATGTATCGCAAAGGTCGCTTGTAGCAGAAAAATAGAAAAAGAATCTTGTTTTTCTACGTTTAGATGTAGGTACAGAAGAGATACGATATTATGATTTGCTGCTATTATTCTTCAACTGTTTAATTCTTCCATTATTTTAACAAATTGACGATTTCTTTTATAAAAAAACGAGGTGTCGGCTTAATTAAATAATTACAAGAGATTGACTTTCCCAAAGTCGAACAGTACAAGAAAAAGCAGTTAATTTAACAGCTGCGAATAGCAGAAACTTGACAAAAGGCAGTTTAAATTAATGCTTTATTATTTAGCCGTAAAGTACTGCGCATCAGTAAATTAATCGGTTATGTGACAAAAAAAATAACTCCGATGGCGGAATAATATTACCACTCCCTGTCTCTCCTGCATACGCAGCAGTGCGGCTCGGGCCTGCGCAACGACGTTTGAATTTCGATGCTCTCGCCTGTGTACGTGCGTGTGCGTATCAGTCAGCTGTGCCTCTCGATTGGCTGCTGCCGTTTGCTCGATGGGAGTGTTACTTGGTTGCGACAACTTTCTTAATAGGTACGCTACAAATTTGTGTCTCGTGCACGGACTTAGCACTCGAATAATACTGAATGCTCGAAATATTCGATACGTACAAAACATCGCTAGCGAAAATGTAAAAAACGTAATACATAGAGGACGCAAAGATTTTTATACATATTATTCAATACAGCAGAGCAACAGTGGGTAGTGTGATGTGGTTATATTTATATTAATGTCTATTTAAAAAAAATTAATTCCCGAGTTCGTTACCAAAAATACGAAAAAAAATAAATACGTTATTGGGGTTTATGGGTTATTGGGGTTCATGGGTTATTGGGGTTCATGGGTTATTGGGGTTTATAGGTTATTTGGGTTTATGGGTTATTGGGGTTTATGGATTATTGGGGTTTATGGGCTATTGGCGTTTATGAGTTATTGGGGTTCATGAGTTATTGAGGTGTATGGGTTATTGGGGTTCATGGGTTATTGGGGTTCATGGGTAATTGGGGTTTATGGGTTATTGACGTTTATGGGTTATTGGGGTTCATGGGTTATTGAGGTTTATGGGTTATCGGGGTTCATGGGTTATTGGGGTTCATGGGTTATTGGGGTTTATGGGTTATTGGGGTTTATGGGTTATTGAGGTTTATGGATTATTGGGGTTTACGCGTTATTGGCGTTTATAGGTTATTGGGGTTCATGGGTTATTGAGGTTTATGGGTTATTGAGGTTTATGGGTTATTGGGGTTTATGTTTTACTGGTGTTCGTAGACCGAAATAACCCTCGCTTCGCTCGGGCGCTACTGCGAGGTACAACAATGGACTGCTTAGGGCACGAATAGGCGTGACAGCGATCTTAGGGCAGGCAGTGCTATGCAATAGTATACAATACTTGTGTCATAAGTCGTCCTTCGTAGCACGGCGTTTACCACCCTTGCTACGCTCGGGCGCTCAGACACGCCGTGCTGCAAAGGTCTACTTTTGTCACACGTATCGTTATGTACTAGTTTGTTAGTTCTTTTCACATAAAATGATCGGGAGATACAAAACTAAGATATTCGGTCAAATATCAGGTATAAATATTAAGGAGGTACTATGAGGTGATGTGTTCTTTTTGCGCGCCCCGACTAGTCTCTCTCGAGATGCTCGGTGCTCGAACTGTGGGATCCGGGGCGCATGATGCGGGGAGAGGCGCGTGAATGCCGTTAGATGAGCGATGCTCTGAGATTCCCCTAAATGTGACTCACTGTAGCGTGTCACCTCTTCACGATACATAATGCTCTGTGGTTGGCGTCGATCTGCTCTTCGAGGTCGGAGCCTATTTACCCCTCTCCAGGAATATTAGAGATTGCGTAAGAGTGGTGTGTTCGTTCAAAATTTATACTCAGTGGACTCGCGACATGCCGGTCATTAACACCATGCGTCGACATAATATCTTCGACACTGGCCGGCCAACACTCGCAAACCTCTGGGTGGTTTATGGGTTTTATTGTTTAAGTGAATAAAATATTGGTTGTTTTATAATATTTTAAATAGTTGATTTAATTGTTATATGCACTATGTGGCTGTTAGTTGTTTATTTATATTTTTATCCAATTATAATTAATTTAAAAACAAAATTTTAGTGGCGCTATTAAACGTTAGTAATTATAATGTTAGCTCGTTGGTCTTTTCGAGACTATAAGTTAATTATCTAGGTGCGTTAATAATTGTAATCGTATATTTTATGTTTTAGTTAATTGTTAACACTCATTGTTCACAAATTTTGTAATTTGTGTAGCTATAAAGAGGGGAGTAAATTAAAAACTCTCAAAACGTCGCTAGTATAGCAAATAAATGGTATAGTTTCACGAGATCAATCGAGTCTTTATTATAAGTGCGTAAAAGGCGAAGCCCATGCAACTGTGTAGCGGCGTCAGCGCAGCGGCGCTTACGGGAAATCCCGACATTGCGAGCCGGAACGTCGATCTCTAGTGCGTGTATCGGCGAGGCACATAAGCAAGCACGTATATCCGAGGAATCGCGCCCCGGCTTTTCAGGTAACTTTTTATAGTCACAATACGCTTTATTTAGTACTTGTTGTGTAGTCATTGGTAGAGCACATGCTTTTCCTTCCTGCTCAGCCGCACAAACGCGAACATTCAGATGAGCAAGCCGAACACTCGAAGCAGGTAGGAATCCGGCACTAATCGGCGAGGGACTCGCGCTATATGCACTCTCGGTGCAGTGTGCGCGCGCTGAGGAAGCCGCGCGCGGAACGACGCCAGCTCTCGAAACAGTAGCTTGGAGCTTCACATCCGATGGTATAGTGCACGAGCCGGAGAAATATTACCGAGGAAGATTAATCTATTCGTCCCGACCCCCCCCCCTCCAAATCCCCGATTACAACTTTGTTTACATGGCATTTTTGTAGAAAATGAGAAATACAAAAAATTGTATTTTTTTTCGAGATCTACAACTTTACTGTACATAATTTTAACGTATAATTGAGCTGCATTTTTTGTTTTTCACGACAAACTTTGTTTAAATGACGTTTTCACGAAAAACTTGGAATACACGAAGTTATATTTTTTTGAGATCTAACGCTATACTATGGAAAATTTGATAAAAATATGAAATTTAATCAAGATACAGCTGAAATTTGAATTTTCAATATATTTAATATTTGTATTATATGACAAACTGTTTTAATATTGATGCGATTTGTATTAAATATTTAGCTGCTTCATAATAGGTGTGCAAGTTATTGGAAGTCCGTATTTTCTATATTTATAAGCAATAAATACAACATTTTAACAATATATTTTCCTTACATATGAAAACTAATTGAAATAAGTATTAACCTATAGATTACGAAGTCGATTCTGTGAGACATAACCCTAAATATAATCATTTTATTGTTATTGCAAACTTTTAAAAAAAAAGGTATCAATCTTATCTTTGCGTTATTCTTCGTGCATTATTTATGATAGATATATCAATTGTAGTTAAAATCAATTAAATAAAGTGATATTTATACATATAATGTGTCATAATAGGGACATAAATCATGGACCACCCGCACATCATGCGATAGCACGGTTTCATAATGCGTACAATGGATCCCTTCAGTATTTTATTAATATAATCAATTATTAACGTTATATTTGTATAATAAAAGGCATTGTTTGACCAAGAAAAGTTTATCCCTTGCAGAAATATCAAAAGTTTTAATTTTATACGCTCATTCAACCCTAATTTAAAAAAAAATATAAAGCTCACCCTGAACTGCTTACCGCATAATACTCAAGAAGAAAGCTATTAAATATTCTTTGAAGAAAAAAATGAATATTATAAAAAAGAAAAAAGTTATAAAATATAAACGAATCAATAAATCTTAAAAATTCTTCGTAATTTAAAATCTTCATAAAAAAACGTAAAAAATGAGCTATTTTGATTCCTTATATCTCAAAACATGTTTCTAACACGCTTTTAACAAAACTTTTTTTTATTATCACAAAGCTTCTCTTACTTGAGGAAGCAAAATGGTCTTTTATATTATAAAAGATCAAAAAATGTTTTATTTATTTCAGACCATACATTGAGTTTTAACAGCTATTACCACCTGAAAATTTACATGCATCGAGACAAACGGATGCTAATTACGAAATAACTAGGATTATATTTTCAAAAATTCAGTATTTATTTGAAATAACTTGAATATTTTATTACAGCAAATCTTTAACAAAGTTATACTGAACGTACTTTGTTATTTGATTTTTAAAACTACATTTTACTAGTAATTGCCAATTTGTTTTATGATTTTTGATTAACGACAGATTCAATATTCACACATTTCTTCTACAAATTTAACTGTAAACGGCCTCTTAATTTTCCGATAACCCCGATAAAATGTAGTAATTTCGTCAGAATAATTTAACAGTCATCTAACAATATAATACGATATCACCTTCGCCGTACATCGGGATTCGCACGCGGCTACTATATCGCAAAATGGCGCCCCCGTTGCCGCTTCGCAGTATGCGCGCCGCCTGTTAAGGTGTTTACATACTCACGTGCGCAGCGTGACGCAACGCGGACACTAATGGAAAACGTTTGAACGCTCGTTTTGTGCACCCAATCTCTATACATTGGCGTCCGCGTTACGTTGCGCTGTGCAAACAAGTATACCAAGACATTTACAAACACAAACGGACGTAGGGCTATCATACGAACACGCCCGCTCTTTCTCCCCGCCGCGCGCCTTCTTCACGCTGCTCCACCTCTGCTGCTCCGTGTGCGTCGGATGACCTATCGAGCTCGCATGGTTGTATTTCGCTGACGCTCTCTCACTCTTTTAATTTAATTGACAAAGAAAAACTATTTTGTATTATACGTACATCTGGTACATTCTTTAAAAACAATAATTTAAAAATCAGAGATTGTTACTGTGTTATCGTTATGTTTAAGAAACTATCCTGAAAGTTTCAGCTCGATCCGTTGAAGCCTAATACATAGAAGACTTCTAGAGTAATGCAAAATGTAGTTTTGAGACAAGCACACTTTTGTAAGAAAAGAGCTATTTCCAAACAATAATTCTTATTTATACTTTACAATCATCATTGAAATTATATTTTACTTTTAGATACTCACAAATATACTCCTCTTTGATGTAAAAATGTCCAAAGAATAAAAGAAAATATAAATAATTAATTTAGTGGCGGTTGATGGCTCAAGTGGCAAACGCGTACCACTTAAGACAAGGACGGAGACGGAGATCGAGCATACAACCAGCTACTTGTTAAGAGCAGTAATGCATGTATATAAACTTTTTCATAAATACTGTTGCGAGGAGGTCTAGATTTTAACACACATTACTGTCAATTGCTGCGCATCAACGCTATAAGGGAACTTTGAATCACAGAAGCTGACATCTAATTTAAGCGTCGAGCATTCTCCGAAAAATATGACTGTTAACGTATCCCCGAGACAACTACTAATGAAAATAGCACATCATCGGCTTCAACCCCTTCCGCAAAACGTGATCGCGAAAACTCGTTTCCTTCACCGTCATCTGTACAAACAATAGCATTAACAATATGGCTTCAAACGAATCTATAGATTCAAACGATAGTACAATACACCGTTAAGCAACTTAAACACTTATATTGTTTACGAGCAGATTAAAGTTAGTTATATAAGTATAATTTCACTAACCGTAGAATCAGGAAAGTGGATATAAAATAAATTTTCATTTCTTGGTCATTAGAATTAAAGACGTAGAAGTATACAACGAAAATATATAAGGATACAACTTTTTTTTTGTAATAACAGGCAATTGAGAATGCAGGGAGAAAAGTACATTTTTTTATTAGATATGAACGCGTGAAGTAGATCTTTGAAGAGAGGGGTAGATCATCGGAATCGACGACCCGCGGCTTCAGACGTGCTACGTACGATACTTCGTACGTACATTATAGAACATAGTTCTAGAAGTTTCACTTCCGCTCGATTTGTTGACAATAGTCTTTTGCAAGCATAGCGACAACGCGAAAAGCCCACGATTCTCAAACCTCTAACGCAGATCTTAGTTGACAAGGTGAGTCCGAGACCTCCCTCCCATGGTCCTGACAATATGCGAGAGAGAGGGCAGCCTGCATATACATCATAAGAGGCGGTGCAGACGCCCACTCGTGCGATTCTCCACCTCACTACTAGACAACTAATTAGTAGTCAGGACTCAGAGACGACGACACGAGGAGGATGACCATTACGATGCGAACTTACTCCGAATCTATACCTTACTGAAACTCGCGAACTCTCTTTGGAAACCAATCTCTGATAATATATTATTCAATAAACCTAGCCATTCACTTGATTCTGCATTCGATCCTTCGTCCACATTTACGCACATCTCGCCTGGTTTCATCAAGCGATGAACGTAATTTGCTGACGAACAGACATACCAGTCGATTTTAATGTTTTCTCCAGAATGTTTTTATAGAATGTCATTCTACAAGAGGAAGCGACTAAATGGCAGCTGATGATGATGTGACTGTTATTCTAGTCTTTATAATATCCAAAGTTGAAGAATTGCGTACATAACCTCAAAATTCTGACGTGGGAAAATGATTGTCTGTTCGATAAGGGTGGGAAAATGTCAACCATTTAAATTGTGAAAATCTTTACGTTTATGTATTTATATACAAAAATAACTTTAATAAATAACTTTTTGAGTTATTTATAAATTACAGACCAATTATTGCGTTTAGTTTTTAAAATATATTTGATCTATAATACTTTATATTTCTATTTTTATATTTCTGACCTCAAAATTCAATATTAGTTATAATCATAAATTTAGGTTTCACAAATGATTCCAAAACAAAAAGAGATATTTAGATATTAAATATAAGTAATAAATAGGAAATAATTTGATGATTGTATTGTGATACCGGCGGTGTAGTTTTATTTGTTTTATAATTTTCTCAGCAGCCAATGGTGTGAATGTTTTGTATTTTAATAAAAAGAAGCTTATACGCCTTAAATTTGATTGTATTGTATTACTTTCTGAGTTCGAAACTATTTCGTTAAAATTTTTTTATTGTTTTTTTTTTACACAGAACTAATTGATATTTTGAAAAAAAAATTTTAATATTCTTTAAAATTTGATTTGATCTACGAAAAAGAATAATAAAAAGAAATTGAATGGAAAAGTGCTCCGCTCATTTTGTAATATATATGTCGAAAGGAGTCAAATAACCGTCGACAAAATTTTTTAGTTTATCATGTCACCTAGAATTGTGTGAGGAACAAAATTATTTTAACAAATATGGTATTGAAAATAATTATTTATTGTGACGTGTAGGATCCAGAATTTGAGGTTTTACAAGGGTAACATTTAAGACATTATTATGTATTAATAGCATAAAAATGTTCAGAATAATTGTTTTTAAACATAAAAAGTTTTTTGGACTTGTAAAAAGAAAGTTTCTTTTTGGGTTTATCCCAGGCCTGCCCCCTTAAGTAGAAATGACAAAAAAATGTTATTAAAATTTAAACTTTTTCTGTGGACACGCATTAAATACCTACAGGTCTGAAACTCGTTATTTGCCTACATTTTTTATATACTTTATGGGTATCATAAGCATTTTGGTAAGTCTAATATGGGAATATCCCCATTTTTGCACCATGTCCTTTCGAAATAAGAATAATTATTTAAGTTTGAGGAAGATAATTCGTTCCTATATCAAAAAAGAAGTTAATAATATTGTAATCAATAGCTGAGGCAACTATAGCTTTGGTGGTTAAACACTTCCTTCCTACAGCGAGCATATCCGGTAAATGTTTGTAATAAAAAATAACTCCCAAATAGTTTCATTATTTTTAACGTTTTATAATTTATAGGTATCTGGATCAAAAATTTGGCAAATGGAGAGAAGCTGTATGTGTTGTCAAGAAAGTGGCGAAAGAGAAGCAAGTGTATCTCTATTTTGTCCTAAAGCTAAAACTGGTGAAAGAAAATTTCGAAAGGTTTGATTTAATAAATTTATACTTTAAACTAACTGTACAGTCCAAATTTGCGTTTTACTAATATTTCTTTTTAAAAACGAAGAAATAACTATGGAAAATGTATAATATGCGTTTAAATTGCATATGTTGTACCTATAAGATTAGTTGCCCGAATATCAATATCGACTAATAACAGAGACTATAAATAAAGCAACTAACCGGGGAATCAAACGTTACAAATTTTTTCACACGATTATACTGCATTCTTATTATTTACAAGCAATAGATCAATTAAGATACATAAATAAGAACGCCATTTGTTCATCTCAAAATTACAATAAAATATTAATAAATGTGAAACCTTATACGTATGCAGATCTCTGCTTGTTTTTGTATATTTGGGAAGATGTAACCCAGGATCGATGTCCAGCTTCTACCACCCAATACTTTAAAAGGAAAATATTATCTTTTGTGTGAACAGAGGTGAACTCGATATTTATAAGGGGCTTGGAAATTTCAGCGAATATGGTTCACTCATTTGGATTTTATAGCCATATATAGAAATTTAAAAGTTAAAAAATTTTGGATTAATGAAAAGCAACTATTCTGATGTTCTTTTACTTTAAATACTTGATAATATCTGTAATTTTACTGCAGCAAAGCCTTAAAGTTTTGCTCCTACGTGTTACAAGATTTTACCATTTTCAATACTATATTAATTAAGAAAACTTTGCGGCGTGCACATTTCTAGGTGATACGATCAACAAAAAATTATTTACCTACTGTAATTTGACTCATTTTGATATACACTGAAGCTTTTATGGTTTACTGTTTCATTAAATTTTTTTTTGCACTATTTTTCGAAGAACAAACCAATTTTTAGAAATATTTTCTTAGTTATATTCAGATAATTGGTTATTTCTGTGAAAAATAATATTAAAAATATTTTGAACGAAAAAGTAAACCGTGAAAGTTTTATTACATGTCATAAGGAGACAAATTATTGTCGGGAAAAAATTTTTATTGATCATGTCACTTAGAAATGTGCACGCCGCAAAGTTATCCCAATAAATATAATATTGACAATGGTAATATTTTTTGTCACGTACAAGAATGTCATTGATGCAAAGCCACATGGAGATAATTTCGTTATAAACAAACTAAAGTGTGTTCTTTACGTAGGCAAGGGCATGTATCGGCGATTATTAGAAGTAAAAAAGAAATTAACACTGTTACAAAAAGAAAGAGAAAAGAAAGAACAAGAACAAAAAGAAGAGAAAGCACAAGAAGCTCCAAAAAAACGAGGTAGAAGATCAAAAGCTGAGATTGAAAATGCCAAATCTTCAACCGCCAACGCCTCTAAAACGTCTAACTTGACTCTAAAACTTATTCGAGAAATGACTATTTTTTATGGCCTTGCTATTCAGAGATACTCAAATTCTATCGAAGGCATGAAAGAAGAAATTCTCGCTGGTTATTATCACAAGATCTGTACAGATGCAGAACCTCTGCACGAGTGTTGTAGCCCGGAGTGGTGTAAGTTTTTGATAAGCAAGAAAAAAAACGAGCCTTACAAGCATAAACCAGCACTCGATCCTAATGTACAAAGTCATCATTTGACTGTGTTTGAGTCACTTAGCGATAACGATTTATTAAAGAGATGTCTCGGCTGCAACACACAAAATTGTAATGAAAGTTACAATAATTTAATTTGGCAAATAGCTCCAAAAAATAAATTTTGTGGCAAAGATGTGGTAGATATAGCCTCCTGGATAGCAGCCTGTACCTTTAACGAAGGAGCTAAAATTATGGGGATAAAAATTGGCGAACTAGCAACGAATTGGTCGGAAAATGTTGGGGAAACTCGTATTGCTCAAGCCAACAGAAGGAGCAGCGAGCAATCAAAAGAGGGCCGTATTAAGAAATAAAAAGCTATGGTCAACTATTTCCATCTTTTACTGGACAATGAAGGCATACAATATGCACCAGGAATGATTGATTAGAGGTAAAGAAAAAAGTTATGACCCTTTTACTGAATAAAATTATAGTAAAAAAACTTTAAACGCGTTTTTCTCGAAATCACGTTTTTCAAATCTCGGAGACGTTTTTCTCAAAATCTACTAAACCAATCTCAGTAAACTAAAATTTTGTTGATACTTTATACAAACAACTAGTAAATAAACCTCTAAAAAGTTAAGAAAACACCCCACCTTTTAGTATAGGGGTAAATTCATCCCCAAAACAGGCGTTTATTCGAACTTTTTATAAAATCGTGTATGAAGGCCATACAAATATAAAAAAATTAACTTTTTAAAGGTTTATTGTTTAGTTTCAAGTCTTATGAATCTAATCGCGTTGCAATTTTAAATAAATTTGTTACAAGAAGGCAGAAAAGTGTCCCGCAAATTAAAATGCACATTTTGGAAGACGCCCTCAGTAGGGGTAAAAAATAATTAAAAAATGTTTTGTACACCTTAAAACATTGTTAACAATGTATGAAAAAAATTATAATTATAAATAAAATAATTTTTTTTAAATATTTAAAAATTGTCTTTTTTTCAATTATGAAAGTAAAAGCCCCCTTAAAAAGGGAACAACGGTTTCTCGTTTCTAGTGGAGTATGCCAAGTCGACCTTTAAAAATATTGACAGTGCGCTTGCTAGGCACAATGCTTCTCCTGAAAACAAATTGGATGCAATTGTTAATGCGTTAAGCTCATTACCAGGAATACACAACTTAACGCTTTCAATTCAATGCAAGTTGCAGAACATAGAAGAAACGCTGTCTTCAACACTCCCAATTGCAGGAGTTGAAGAGGGAAGAACAAGCTCTCTGTCAAGAAGTATGCGATCTAAAAAATCACAATCTCACCCTTCAAGCCACTATGATACAAACAATAGACAATTATGTATATATATAAAAGTACACACACACAGAAACATCAAACTTGTTAGAAACCTGCACACTTGGCATGCTCCCTAGAAATGATGAAAATGCTTTCTCGTTGACCACTATTGATGACAACACTAATAATAATATTAATAATAATAATTCTAACTCGAACAGTGATAATAATGACGATGTAATAGTACTGACAACATTCACGACGGAAGTAGTTTACTTTCCCTGAATGACAAACGCGTTAATACCAATAAAAATAGTAGTAATCAAAATAGTAATAGAAATAGCGAAAACATCGGTGAAGTCGAAAAGTGGAGCTGCACCACTCCAAGGTCCTAGAAAAAATTGTCCATGACCAATTTTCTGACTTTTTGAGAACAAAAAATATTCTTGACCCGATGCAAACAGGTTTTCGACAACATCGTAGCACTCAGACAGCACTACTGAAACTCACCGAAGACATCAGAACAGGAATTAATAGTAAAAAGAAACCGTTGACTATTTTATTATTATTCGATTTCAGCAAAGCATTCGACACTATTTCACATTCAAAGCTGCTGCGTAAGCTGTTGCGTATGGGTTTCTCCAGAAGCGTTTTCATGCGGCCTAAGTCACACATTACACGTCATAGGCAAAAAGTCGTTACTAATATAAACGGAGAATCAGATTGGCTAACCACCAATCTTGGCGTGCCGCAGGGCTCAGTCATGGGTCCCTTGCTCTTCAGCTTATTCATTAACGACCTTAAAGACACACTTAACATACGCAACGTCGAACATATACTGTACACTGACGACCTACAAACCTACACGCAGGTAACCTTGCGGAATCTTCGTGAGGGTATCAAGCGCATGTCGACAGTAGCGCGGACGGTGTCGAAATGGGACTCGGCCGCTGATCTGCGATTAAATGTCAGCAAGACACAGACGATTATATTTGGTTCTGATCACAACATCAAGCAGATCCAGAGCATTGACTTGCAGGGTATTGAGGTGCAGGACGGCGTATTCGTACCCTTTGTTGACACAGTCACTAACCTCGATGTGGTAGTGGACGGAAGACTTACGTTGAAGCCGCAAATAAATGCGGTTAGCAAGAAGGTAAACAAGACTCTTTATAGGCTGAAATTCTTTCATTCATGCATTACTGAGGCACTTCGTAAGCAGTTGGCATTTGCATTGGTATTACCTCACCTAGTTCTGGGGTCGCGCAGGGATAAGGGCCTATATTTTTTTAGGGCCCAAACTGCACGCCTCTGGAACTTGTTCTCCTGCAGTGTAAGGTGTCTGCCATCACTATGTAAGTCTAAAATAGCGTTAGGTATGCACCTTAAAAAATTACACGGCGACAAGACTCCATAAGTCCATAACTAAAAACCTTCTCATTGTTTTTTGTTCAATTTTTGTGTAGTCTTAATTTATTCTAAGCGTATTATTTATTCTTGTGTAGTCTTTAATTTATTTTAAGTGTTAAGTGTGAGGTTTGAAAGAAGAATGTGAAGCGTTTTATTTTTAGACGCGATGGATATAAGTGCAATATAAATGTGTATGAATATATATTACTGTTATCTATTTATTTGTATATTATTAAGTTGACGAAACTATATGTGATAGTACTGATTACATTACGATATGTTAGACAATAAATTGACGAACTGTGATAGCGATCCAAACGTTTTAACTGTAATGACTGATAATATGATAATAAATTTTAGTCAAATGTACATACAGCTGTAAATTTTTGTTATAAGTGACAAATTAAAAGAATATGTGTCTGTCTCTCTCTCTCTCTCTCTCTCTCTCTTGGTGTTGTCATGGACAACATGTTGTCAACCTCGGTGTTGTCATGGACTCCAAACTGACTTGGAAAATGCAGCTAGAAGCAATAGGAAAGAAAGTTATCCATGCCCTCTATAGCTTAAGATTTTTCTGTCCATGCACCACCGAGGATCTGAGAAAGCAGCTTGCTTGTGCGCGGGTAGTCCCGCATTTAGATTACTGTTCCGTCGCATATCTTGATGTGTCAGAGAAGCTCGAGACAAAGTTACAAAGGTTGCAATATTCATGTGTGAGATACATATGTGGTGTTAGGCGGGATGAGCACATCAGTCCTCACAGGAAATATCTTGGCTGGTTTACTATAAAGGAAAGACGAGCGCATTTTGCAGGTTTGTTATTGTATAAAGCAATAAACATGAGACAACCTCCGTACCTTGCCGCTCTCTTTTTAAAAAACATGGCTAGGACTTCCAGTAGGAATGGAGTAAAAGAGCTCTCGGTTCCGGGATCGCGCACTGACACTGGCCTATACTCCTTTAGAGCTGAGGGTTCGCGTTAGTTACATATTTATTTACCTATATGTTTATTTATTTATTTTTATTTATTTTTATTTATTTATTAATTTTTATTTATTTTTATTTATTTATTTATTTTTATTTATTTATTTATTTATTTATTAATTTATTAATTTATTAATTTATTAATTTATTTATTTATTTATTTATTTATTTATTTATTTATTTATTTATTTATTTATTTATTTATTTATTTATTTATTTATTTATTTATTTATTTATTTATTTATTTATTTATTTATTTATTTATTTATTTATTTATTTATTTATTTATTTATTTATTTGCTTGCTTGCTTGCTTGCTTGCTTGCTTGCTTGCTTGCTTGCTTGCTTGCTTGCTTGCTTGCTTGCTAGCTTGCTTGCTTGCTTGCTTGCTTGCTTGCTTGCTTGCTTGCTTGCTTGCTTGCTTGCTTGCTTGCTTATTTATTTATTTATTTATTTACTTTTATCTCCTTCTAGGCTAGGCCCCGCCCTCACCAGCAGCCTACTCCGGTTGGCCGCGCAGTCTCCTGTGACGTCACTAGGCCCGCCCACTTCCAGCACGGGAGTAGAGCACAGCGGAGAATCCCCAAGTGACGACACGGCCAAGAGTACGGATTCAAACCGAGCTTATAATACTTCGCAGTCCTCCTTTTTCAAGAACAACAGTAGCATTAATGACGTGAATGCGTCCGTCATTCGTATGTTAGACAGCACTGTGTTAAAAAATGGAACAACGGTCTCCTGCCTGGTGGAGTACGCGAATTCAACTTCAAAAATCATTGACAATGCACTTGCTTGACATTGCACCTCTATTGAAGGCAGATTGGAGGCAATTGTAAATAGGCTAAATACGTTACCAGCAGTACATACTTTGGCACTTTCAATTGAATCCAAGCTGCAAAAAATTGAGGAAAAACTGTCGAAACAAAACTCCCAGCTGGAGGAGATGAAAAAGGAGAAGCAAGTGCTTTGTCAAGAAATAGACAACTTAAAAATCAAAAATCAAAAATTACACGACAGTAACGTCGACACGAACAATTTGTTGAACAAAACAGAGGTAACTTATAATACTTTGCTTGAAAAAATTGATAATTTAGAGCAGACTAATTTTGAGTCACAAACAAAAATTGATAATTTTATAATAAATACTTTTGAAAATGATTTCCAAAACTTAACCAATAAAAGCAATAGAGTTGAAAGTGACAACAAAGAAATAATAACGAATATAGGAAAAATAATAACAAAAGAAGACTTTACCTCTGCATATACTACTACTATCAATAAAATTGAGAGAAACGTAGAAAACATCCTAAAAAATAACCAACTGATATTAAACAAAATTGAATACCAACAAATCGCAGTGCTCCCCAATACACAGAACAATACCGTTTCTCTGACAAGTACAAATAAATGTAATAATAATAATGCGTCTACTACAAATAGTAATCTACTCGACAACTATAGTAATATAAGCGACACAAATGACAATTGTAATATCAATAATGACCGGTTCATCCAAGTTGTAAATAGCAGGAAAAAAACATCTAGTCGATTGAATAAGAACAATATTGACAATGATGATGCTGCAGCATCATCTGCACGAAGCACGCGGGTGCAAACGATTGATGGAGGGACAATGCACAGTAAAAACATTAAAAGCGGTAACACGGAGCTAAATATTTCTAACATTTTCGACGGTGATGTCTTTAAGCGTGTGGATGTTGCACACGCGATACTGTGCCGTGTCCTTCCATCAACACGAAAATCAGATATAATAGGCACACATCAGCAGATATAAATGGCGAACGTAGACGGTCACCATGGGTTGTTACCCTTTCAAGCAGTGCGTTAGACGAGAAAATAATGCCAGCCAAAAAGCTAATCACTGGTTTTCATGCTAGAGATGTCGACATTGCAGCTCTTAACCAGATGGGATTATCAATGGGAAAATTTTAATTAATGAATTATTAACAAAAGAATGTTTTATTAAATATACAAGTCTCAAGGCCCTTGCGATGAGACTCAATTTTAAATATGTTTGGCATAGAGGGGGCCCTTTCCTGGTGAAGAGGCGCGATGGCGACGTCTCTCATGAATTTTCATCTGCGGCTGATTTACAAACAATAGTGGCATCATATGTCACTAATCAACCATCACAAACCGTAGATAATATATCAAAAAACGTTGATAAAGAAAGCGAAATTGATAAAACTGTTATTCCGTCAACTGCTGCAAAAAATTGACTATCCGCAGAGACTGCTGGGGGGGGGGGGTTCACTGTAAGGGACTGAGTGCAGGTTTTGTCAATCTTACCTCTCTGATGGGGCACATTGGCATGATTAAACAACCTAGTCCTCCCTACCATCTCTTTGGGGTTGCTGAGTCGCACCTTGACCCTGATGTTGGGAGTGATCTCATTCAGATCGACGACTATTCACTACTTAGACTTGATCGCAACAAACTAGGGGCGGGCTGGTCCTGTACATTCATAACACTTTCAAGGCCAATTTACTATGCAGCTCTCGAACAACACAGAAGGGCAGGCCATTTATACCTGAATATTTAATGTGCAGTGTTCAGCAGGGCAGCCTTCCCCCCGTCTTTGTTGCTTTAATATACAGACCACCATACGTACCGTTTTTACAGGGCTCTGACTTAACCGAAAAACTAACGACACATACGCAAGACTTTAGTTACAAAATTATTATGGGAGATCTGAATGCGAACCTACTCGGAACGTCAGCTGATGCAAAATTTGTTAGGCGGTTGGCTGATGATCTTAACCATCAAATAGTTAATCATGGTGCGACTCATCATCTCACAGATTCTCACACGTGGATTGATGTGATCTTGACAGATAATAATGACGTTGTACTGAGCAGGGACAATCGGCCGGCGCCTTTTCCCAGTCATCATAACATCATAGAGGTCGAGATTGGGGTCGAAACTGCTGCATCCCCTGTGGCTGAATCTTTCAGCTGCAGGGATTTTAAATCGAGCCAGCAAGACGAACTCCTGTCTCACCTAGCTGACTGTGATTGGTCGCAGATCGATGGTCCCACGGCGGGTGTTGACAGTCAATTAGAGTGCCTCAGTGTCAACCTCATGGCTGTGATAGATAATATTGCGCCGTTAAAAGAATTCACACTGAAAAAGAAAACGAATCCACTATGGGTTGATGCTGAACTAATACATTTATACAAAAAACGTGACTCTGTACGACGACGCTATGCGCGGACCAAAGACGACAGACTGTGGCAGGGAGTATCAGAGCCTTGCAGCTGAAGCTGAATTACGAACGAAGGAAACAAGGGAAAGATTTTTACAAAATAGAATTTTTGAAGCAATTGATAATAAGAAAGATATCGGGAAAGAGCTCAAGGTTCTGGGCCTTCTGCCAAAGACAAGAGAGGAGCTTCATGGTTTCTCGCCGAAAGAGCTCAATGCCCACTTTGCAGGGGTGTCGATCTCCCAAAATGAGAGTGATGAAGAACTTGACAACGTTTTGATCATTGCCAGTGATGACGGCTTTGTTTTCCGAGAAGTCAGCTTCTCGGACGTGGTCCTGGCTGTTGCCCACTTCTCATCACAGGCCAGAGAGGAAGACGGCATTCCCCAAAGTATAGTGGCTAAGGCTCTTCCGTTTGTGGGAGATCATATTGTTAAGATCTTTAACTCCTCTCTGTCCAGTGGCATTTTTCCGGGAACTTGGAAGGGAGCTCAATTAGTGCTTTTGAAGAAGAAGCCTGTCCCATCTATGGTGTCAGATTTCCGACCAATTTCCCTACTGAGTTTCCTTTCTAAGGTCCTGGAAAAAATAGTACACGACCAAATAACTGACTTTTTACGAGAAAACAATACTTTGGACCCGATGCAGACTGGTTTTCGACAGAATCACAGTACACAGACAGCACTACTAAAACTGACGGAAGGCATAAGATCAGGTATTAACAACAACAAAAAACTATTGACTATTTTGTTGATGTTTGATTTTAGCAAAGCATTCGACACCATCTCACACACTAAACTGCTGCGTAAGCTGATGCGCATGGGATTCTCCAGGAGTGTTCTCCTGTGGCTTAAGTCATATATTATGGGGAGACGACAGAAAGTCGTCACAATCACAAACGGGGATTCAGGTTGGCTAACCACCAATCTTGGCGTTCCACAGGGCTCAGTCCTGGGACCCCTGCTTTTCAGCCTGTACATAAACGACTTACAAGACGCACTCGACTTAGATGGTGTCGAACACATACTTTACGCTGACGACTTGCAAACCTACACACAAGTGACCCTGAAGGGTCTTCGTGATGGTATCGGTCGCATGTCGGCTGTAGCACAAGCAGTGTCGAACTGGGCAACGTCAGCTGGCCTGCGCTTCAATGTCAGCAAGTCAAAGGCGATCATTTTTGGATCTGATCACAACATCAAACAGGTTCAGAACCTTGACTTGCAAGGCATTGAGATACAGACCGGCGTACACGTTCCCTTTGTCGATACAGTCACCAACCTCGGCGTGGTGATGGACGGAGGGTTGACATGGAAGCCGCAACTGAATGCGGTCAGTAGAAAGGTAAATAGGGCTCTGTATAGCTTAAAACTTTTCCGTTCAAACACCGCAGAGATACTGAGGAATCAGCTGGCATGTGCACTGGTACTACCTCACTTAGACTATTGCTCAGTGGTTCTTCTTGATGTGTCAGGGGAGCTCCAGACACGACTACAACGTCTACAGAATGCATGTGTGAGATACATATGTGGTGTTAGGCGGGATGAGCATATCACCGCCTACAGGAAAAAACTGGACTGGTTGGATTTGAAGGTGAGGAGGGAGTATTTTATGGGGCTGCTGCTTTACAAAGCGGTTGTCATGTGGCAGCCACCGTATCTTACTGCCCTCTTTGAAAAAAACCAGGCCAGGATTTCAAGTAGGGGTGGTATGAAAGAGCTCTCGGTTCCGGGGTCGCGCACCGATAAGGGCCTTTTCTCATTCAGAGTTCAAGGTGCGCACCTCTGGAATTCGCTCCCGAGCAGTGTGAGGTGCCTGCCATCTTTTTGTAAATTTAAAACGGCGTTTAGCAGGCACCTTAAGCAATTACATGGTGAAGAGTATGTACAGAGATGAGTCGAGTATTTATTTAAGCTTTTTATTTATTTGAATTATTTATTTATTTAATTTATTTATTTATTTAAACTTATTTATTTATTTATTTAATTTATTTATTTATTTAAATTTATTTATTTATTTATTTAATTTAATTATTTATCTTGTTTATTTATTTATTCGACGTATTTATTTATTAATTTATTTATTTATTTATTAAATATGTTTAGTGTTCGTTAGGTGTGAATGTATTTATTAGCGTGATTGTTAAAGTGTTATGAATGAGTGTGTTTTAAATTTAGACGTGATAGTATACGCAAAGATTTAGCAACGTATGTGTATGTATTCTTTTATATTTATATGTTATCTCTATTGTACTTATTTTTTATTCTATGTATTATTATTTTTTGACGAAGCGTTTTCTGTGATATTGACTGTGACTAGTTCATTACATTTAAATTTTATAAACTGACCAACTGATAAAGTGAATTATTATTTTAATAAGAAATATGCAATAAGTGAAAGTTAAGATAACAATTATATTAAATCGACTGATATTTTTAATTATAATTATAACTACATGTACATGAAATTGTAAGATTTTGTCTTCTGATGAATAAAAAGTATATCTATCTATCTATCTAGCATCGAATACTATAATTACGTACGTTCTGCAGCATTGATACGTATCTGAAGCTCATGTATAGCCTATTTTCTGCAAATAACCTGGTTTTTCGTAGTTTTGAAGGCCATATTGGATCCGCCATACTGATATTTGTAAAGCTTAATTCGGATTCGTATTCAGGAACCCAAAAAATACTCAAAAGCAGATTTTCACAGAAAACTATGGATTTTTCAAATTTTTGCTCCGCCATATTGTTCCGTCATATTGGATTTAAACTAATAAGGGAAGACCATGGAGTTCGAGTCTTGGATTTTGATGAAACTTTGGGGATCGACTTTTGGAACCTAAAAATGAATCTTAGTACCCGTAGTTTTATCCAATGGGTCTTTAAATCTGATATAGTGCCATAAAACCTTAGCATTGCTCATATGGACAATGCTAAAAATCAAATATATATAGATATACCATCAACGTTAATTAAATACGCCGTATCTACCATACAAATGCCCATTGGATAAAACCACGGTTATTGGGCTTTATTTTTATGTATCAGAAAACGACCCCTAAAGTTTCATCAAAATTGGTGACCTGGACCCCGTGGTCCCTTCTTGTAAGTAATAGGAAATATGCGTCATCCATGTATTATCATCGAATACTATAAATCCGTAGGTTCTAGAGCATTGATACTTACCTGAAGCTCATGCAGAGCCAGTTTGATGCAAATAGCTATATTTTCTCGCAGTTTAGACGGACATATTTGGTCTGCAATATTGAACTTTGTAAAACAGAGTTCAGATTAGTATTCAGGAATCCAAAAAGTACTCAACAACAGATTTTTATAGAAAACTATGGACTTACAAATTTTTGATCCGCCATATTGGTCCACCATCTTGGATTTAAATTTTTTTTAAGTAACTAACCTTCTCATTTTTTATGATCTGACCTAATGCCACGAATAATATACTATTTGGAAGCTCAGGTGACATATCTTACTGGCAACCTATAATGGGTTAATAGTAAAACTATTGTATGTCATTTATTTAGTTTTTGTACCAGGAGTTTCATATAAATTTCAATAGAATGATTGTTTGCAATTTATTTGTAAATATTGGACTAATAACTTTTTTTATCATATATTCTTCATTGAAGCAGATACAATTTATATATATGGAATCATAATAATTTGTAGTTCATAAAACACTTCTTTTCACATAAAAATCAATGAAATGTTTATTGGTATTACCTTATACAGAAAAAACACTTATTCAGCGCTATGCATTTCTATAAATATTATTATCAGTTGATCTTGCAATTGGTCAGTTTTTACATACTTGATTTATTAAAATTCATCGAATAAAACTTACAAACTGTAATTTTTAACACCCGTATAAAATTATATAATAATAATAACCATACAAATTTGCATATCCTTCTTATATGTTAAACTTTATAAAACATTTGAATACCCCTTACATAATTATTCTTATCAGGTTGTTACAATAAAAGTAGATAAAAGAATCATTAAAATAGAATTCTATCAACCTTCGTACCGGAGACACCATAGAACACGTAAAAAGTTTATCGGATTATGTAATACGCGACATGTACGGTGCGCTCGCGATATAATCTCACGTGGGTACGCCGCGGACTGAGTGGTGTGAACCCCACAGCACGCGCGGCTCGGGGGGTGCGAGCGCATACCTCGGCAGAATTCTTCCGGCTGCTGTACCGCGTGGACCGTGACGGTTGATTGAGAGTAAGAGAGAGCGAACGAGTTATTGTGCGTATCCACTCAGCTGTCTTCGACGCCGCCATCCCACGACGACTAGGGTATCCCTGGTGTTCAGGAGAGTGGGGACGACGAGCGAGCGAAGCCCGCCATCGGCAGCTACAACGTACTACTATCCTCATGCTCGCCATTTCTGAGAGATATACGTAACATTTTCATTTACAGTCGAGTCATCATTTTTGCATGTTGCCTCCTCGCGATTTCTTTTTTTCTTCTTACTCCCTAGCTGCGTAGGAGCTCGAAAGGCTGATATTAGCCGGGTAAGTACCTGCATTAGCGGGTAGATCGGGTGGCTGGTAGTCGGGCGAGTATTGTTAGTCAATAGTTTTCCAACTGCCTAAATAAATAAATGTTATTTATTAAATAAACTCTCCCGTTATAACCGGGTAGTATATAGTTTTCATAAAACAATAGCAAAAAGGTTATCAAAACAATACTAATAGGCTCGTTTTCATACATCTAACAAATTATTACCGTGAATTTTAAAGCAAAATGTCTAAAATCTCTAAAGTTATCATTAAGGGGATGTCGGAGCCCCGCCCCCCCCCCCCTTTGCTGTCCGACCTATTTTGTATTTCTAACCATACTTTATCTTGTACAGGTCGGTTAATTATAGTAAGCACTACGCGGGTCTGCTCCAAATTTTACTGTAAAATAACGTTATAAAAAGTTATTTGCAAAAGTTTGGTAGGATTAAAATTTTGAGGTTAGGTTTTCATGCGTAAACAACCTATCGTATTTCAAATTAATTAGAAAAATAACATAACAGATCAACTTTATCTTGCATGCAAAGGCTTTATTATACAGAGCACTACGCGGCTCTCCTTTTGATTTTCCCATGCATTCTATTCTTCAAAAGTAATCACTAAAAGAAAAAACACGATTTTAGCTCCGACATCCTCTTAATGCATCAAGTTAACGAATTTGTTGGGATTCTATTTTATTTTCTCAAGAATCAATGAATCTTATCACTCAAAAAATTACAGGATTATAGTTTATATCAAACTAATTTTCAGTAAAATTGTCTCTAAATTATATACTTTAAGGGGACCAGCCTGAGTTATTACTAGACAGTTGCTATTGGCGCTCTAATGAATCCATCAAAAATCATTCATTACCATTTTAAAATATAAAAATATATAGCGAAGCTGCAGAAAAATAGACGCAAGAAAAGAGAAGGAGAGAGAAGAATAAGCAGAAACAGAGCACGTGATCCGTAAAAGGCACAGATCACGGGAGCAAGCAGTGGATAAAGTCTCGGGAATGAGTAGTATATATAAAACGAGTACACACCACGTCGACTAGAGCAGAGAAGTATTAAAATAAAAACTCGCGGTCAAAGATGGCCGATAGCAAGATGGCGTACCAGCATATATATAATTAAAAATCTCACACGCAGTGGAAAACCAGCAAGCAAGATGGCGTACACGCATATATATATATATATATATATATATATATATATATATATATATATATATATATATGTGGACCCTCTCCGATGCATCGACAACTAGACATAAAAATAGCGATTGCCTTTTTCGGCACTAAATGCCTGTTAGAAGCGGAGCAAGTATTTGGAAAGTTAATCATAAACATCACAATTTACGATCGTCGCTTGTCACACTCTACGAATCTCACACTCCAGGTAGGAAAAGCAGCGGCAATGTCTGGAGAAAAAAGTATCCACGAGGACGGCCTAGTTAACTCTCTTTTTGGTCACGCGAGACAAAGATAAGATCAGGAAAAGAATCAGTATATAAGAACCCCGGAAAAGCAAAGAGTTCAGCTCAGTTTGTATCAAAACCTCTAGTAGGACGTTACTCTGCTCGACATCACACTACTCAACGCTCTTTTATGGAGAGCTCCGCCGCGTCTACACTCATCTCTACACTTGCTACTCTATACGTGCTGATATACACTAACCCTAACTCTTCACAGCTGCGCGTCCAAGACACAGTTGGGAGATCGTCTATTAGGATAGCCACGCAACGCCAGACATTCCTCTCATCTCTGAATCACCGCAATACGGGAAAAGCACCGGAAGATCTGCACTCATCGACGTCACCGCCCCACACGCACGCATACACTTTGACTTGTACACGCGCATAGAATAGAAAAAAAGGTAACGTTGATATTTTGTTTGGACTCATCTTTCTTTTAAGACGATTTTTCGATTCCATTAAAACTAAGTTACACATAAACTGTTCCTATTTATTTTTATTGTTCCTTTTTGATTCCCAACCCGAATACGGTGATCGCGTCAGTGTGAGCCAATGGGAAACTTTAATTAATAAATTATAAGTCTGGATATAACTGAACACATATAATTTATAAAATGCTGTAATCAGCCGGGAAAAGAAAGGGAACTATAAAATTATTTTTTTTTAAATATTAAAAATCATTATTTGTAAATAAAATTTTTAAAAATGTGTAGCTTCAAAACAAAAATAGCAAAATATTGAAAAGTTGACTTTTATATAATGAAGGAAATAAATACTAATCTAGGTTTTTTTGTAAATTCTTTATTAACCCATTTAACAAATGAACAACAAGAATTGAAGATGGAAAAATAGACGAGGAGTTCAAAAGAGTAAGTAGAAAGATTAATAAATGAAATTTCGGAAATAACAAAAGTAATTAACGAAATATTCGATAAGTTTCATCTTGATGTAACGATAAAAAATAGGACGCCGAAAAGTAATTTTGAATTTCATTCGCGGCAATTTGTAAAATACAGAGAGAGATCGAATGATACAGGAATTTCCATAACGGAATTAGACTAAAAAGCCGACAAATATAACATAATAGCGAGTAAACCGTCGCGCAGGGCTGTACTTAAAGCTCCTACTCTCGAGTTAAAAACAAATTTTTCTAGCCAAGTCAATCATCCAGCGAGTTGCGTAGGATTTAGTACCCTATTTCACGTAAGAAGAACGTTTATAAAACCAATTTATCGGAATTATTAAATAATATTGAGGAAGGTTATTTTGTAAAACTAACAAAAAGTAACGTTGTCAGTAAAGTTAAAGAATAATTGAGTATAGAGATAAAGACTGAATCATTCGAATCATGTATTAAAGATAAAAAAACAGATGACTTGAATGAGTCAGTAGAAAAAGGTTTAGAATTTTTTAAACTATTAAATATTTGAAAGGGTAAATGAAATATTTTTGCTATACAAAAGCAAGCTTCAAATTTAGAATCACAACCCATATTAAAAGTAAATCAAACCGAATTCATTTCGGATTAGCAAAAAGTAAAATCACAATTTAAAGAAAAGCCTTCAGCTAATTTAGCTCTTTCGCTGGAGAGAAAAATAATAAATACTATTGACAAAGATACTTCTAAAAATGCGACGCAAATTTTAGAAATGGCAAATGCGCCAGATAAGAGGCTTATCGCTCAAAGATGCCCTCGATTTAATCCCTAGATTTAATGGCAAAATATCTCATTATCGCAAATTTTAGACAGGTGTAGGGAAGCGACTACTGTATTGCTGAATAATTTAGAAAAATAATTAACAAAATTAATAAGAATCAAGTTATACAGCGACGCATGAAACAGTGTGCGATGTCAAACGTTCGAAAGTTTACAAGAAGTGTCGGATTTTTGCGAGAATAATTAAAAACTTATCATGAATGGTCGGGAGAATTATCAAAAAATAAGCAAAAAAATAATGAATCAGTAGTTGTATATCTAAATCGATTAAGGAATATTGAAAAAGAAATAAGTTTATCAGCATACTGTGATAAACGTGTTGCAAATAAGAAAACATTTATCGAAGAACTCAAGAAAGATTGTGTTAAGTTTTTTTTAGGAGGCTTACGGTGGAAAATCAGGGCTCAAGCACATGAAATCGAACGTGAATGTGTGTGCAGCGTTTTAGACGACAACTCTATAACAAATTTTCAAAGAGATTCGCGTATTTCTAGAATAAATCCAGGATATTCACATAATTCAATATCACCTAATACAAATTTTGGAGGTTGGAACGCGAAAAATCGGAGGCCAAAAACAAAACAATTAAAATTGATATTGAAGAGTTGAACAAGCCAGTACTCTTTATGTTAGATACTGGAGCTTTTGTCAGTTTAGTGCATAAATCGGAGGTATCGCACTACACTAAAGTAACTGAAAATGAAACTATAATTTTAAAAGGAATCATACCGTAGATTTTAACAACTTTAGGAAAAGTAATAGTCGATTTTCATAATATCCCTACACAATTTCATTTAGTAGGAGATTATTTCCCTATAAGCGAAGCAGGAATATTGGGTACAGATTTTTTCCGCAAAAACGAGGCAAAAATTTATTATTTAGAAAATTATTTAAAATTCAATGGATATATTATTCCTCTTAAAGATAGCAATAGGGAATATTATGAAAATATAAGGAATGCGTATTTTCTAAATCAGAATGATGAGTATAATAGTTGTTAAAATAAGTTTGATTTTAATCAATTTGATAGTAAGTTTTCAAATGAAAATCACAATACTGAGACTTGGCAGGAAATTTCTAAAAAAAACGATGATTTTGATATAATGTTTATAATAATGAGGATTATGATGTAATAAATTATATAGATAATGATTGTGAAATGGGAGGTTTAATAAGTTTTTCTGAAGAAAATGTCGAATTATTAATATATGGAAGCAACGATAATTTATTTAAAGAAAAGATTGAATTACGGGAATATGAAAATGATTTATTTGAGACAAATGTTGAATTATGGAAAAAATAGCGAACTTTCAAAGTAATATTGATATATTTCAAGAAAATTTTGATTTTTTGGAAAAAAATCAAGAAATATTGAATTATAAAAATGATGTTGATTTACTCGAGAAAAATTATGATTTATTGAAAAGTGAAAATGATACTACCTTGTTTATTGAAAAAGATATATTGAATTATGAGAATAATGCTGAGTTATATGAAATAAAATATGAAATTTTAAGTCACGAAGACGATAGTGAGTTCCAAAACGAAAGTTGTAAATTTAGAGATTGCAAAAATAATGTTGAATTGTTAAAAAAAATTTAAAAATTGAAAACTATGACGGTAAATAGATCTGATTGAAGAGGATAATAAAATGTTAATATGTAGAAATTATGGCAAAACAGTTGAAAATACTTGTAAATGATTGGGTTATTACGGCAATACTGATTTGTTCGAACGTGATGGAGAAAAATTGATCTTTGAGAAAAACACGGATATAGTTGAAAAAAATTGTACTGGGTCAAAATTTTAAATTAATGTTGATTTATTTAAAGGAAGTTGTGCGTTATAGGCAAAACGGTTGTGAAAAATGTTGTTTAGAAACAAACAAGTTATTAGAAAAACATGGATTATCGAAAGAGAAAGATAAAAGTAATAATTTTGAAGTGTCACGAGGAAGTCGTGAAAGTATTTTTTAAAATATTGTTATGATCGGGTTCGAGTAATGAGAATGATAACACGTATTTATAGAAAAGCACACTTGAACTCGGACTCTTTATTCGAACGTAAACACAACTGTTCTCAACAGCTATGAGAATCAGACTGAACATAAACAATAACATCCGTGACGTCGTTGATCTCGTTGCTAGGGGTTGCTATGCGCGATTCTCGGTGTTCGAATCGCGCAACGTTCGAGCTCGGTCACAACATTGCCCTCTCCTTTTCAGATTGTCGTCCCGACAATCATAACCATCCATCCTTCAAGCGGGTTGATCCTCTTACAATCCTAAAAGTGTTTGGTATTGTCTTTCTACTTGTCCATTTGATTGTGGGTGTAATGGTGTCGTTCTTGTCTTTTTGATTCCTAATAACTCAGATAAATTTTTAATCAATTTCGAATCAAAATTCGTTCCTTGATCAGTATTTACCTCTAAAGGTACCCCATACCTACAAACAATCTGATCAACAAAAATCTCAGCAATGGTTTTTGTTCTCATATTTGAGAGAGGAAAAGCTTCAACCCGTTTTGAAAAACAGTCTGTCACAACTAAGAGGTATTTATTATCCAAAGAAGAAAGTGGAAATGGGCCTAAGATATCCATTTGAAGTCTTTCAAATGGAACTCCTGAATTATAAATTTTCATCTCACTATGACCTTTATCTGGAGGGCCTTTCTTTAAAACACAGACTTCACAAGATTTACACCAATTTTCTACATCTCTTTTACAAGTAGCCCAATAAAATCTTTTTCTAATTTTATCTAAAGTCTTATTTACTCCGAAATGTCCTCCAGATGGTGAATCATGTGCTTCTTCCAAAATATCTTTAATTTTATGTTGAGGAACAACTAATTGACGGATTTTGTAATCTAAATTCGTTGAAACCCATTCTCTATACAAAATCCCATCAATTAGTACTAACGAATCCCATTGAGAACAATAGATATTGGTCAATTCGTCCATCGATGAAATCTCTTGCCATTCTGGTTTCTTCTGTAATTCTTTCATTTGACAAATGAAAGAAATAGCTTCATTTTCTACCTGACTATTCTTCCATTCTTCTGATGTGTTTTCTTCAAAAATGATACGGCAAATTTTTTCTACATTATTGAATTTTTCTTCTACTCTGGAACAATATTTGCAGGAGAAATCTTCACAAGGCCGTCTTGAAAGTCCATCAGCATTTCCATGTAAATTGCCTTTCCAAAAGTGAATAATTTTGTAGTTGTACTGATCCAATTTCCCTAACCAACGAGCCAATTGTCCATCTAATTCCTTAAACGACAATAACGAAGTTAAAGAAGAATGATCAGTCCTAATAATGAAAGGTTTACCGATAAGGTAATGATGAAAATTTTTTAACGATTCTATAATAGCAAGGAGTTCATGTCGAGTGACACAATAATTTCTCTCTGATTTTGAAAGGACTCTACTATAATAACCTATGACACGTTCGATTCCATCCTCTTTCTGAGAAAGAACCGACCCAATTCCATGGTTAGAAGCGTCAGTATCTAAAATAAATTCAGAAGAAAGAGAAGGAAATGCCAAAATTGGAGGTGTTGTAAGAACCTCTTTCAATCTTGAAAAAGCTTTTTGACATTCCTCAGACCATATGAACTTAGCTGATTTTTCAGTTAACCTATATAAAGGTTTAGCTATGTCAGCAAAACCTTTAATAAGTCGCCTATAATAACCACAGAAATTCACGAAACTCAACACAGCCTTTTTGTTATGAGGAATTGACCAGTTTACAACATATTCAATCTTCTTTGGATCAGCTGTTTTTCCTTCTTCTGAAACGATGTATCCTAAATATTCAACTTGCCTGCTGAAGAAAACATATTTCTTCTTATTAAGACGTAATCCTGCTTCTTGAAAACGAACAAACACTTTCTTCAGGTTAATTATTAACTCATCAAATGATTTTCCCAATACCATAACGTCATCTAAATAGACTAAACAGAATTTTGGAAGATAGTCTCTGAGTCATTTTTCCATTAAACGTTGAAAAGTCGCAGGTGCGTTGTATAAACCAAATGGCAGAACTGTAAATTGCCAAAGTCTTTTTCCGATTGAGAAAGCCGTGATTTTCCTTTCCTCTTCTCGAATCTTGATTTGCCAGTATCCACTCTTCAAGTCCAAAGTACAAAACCACGAATATCCTGCAAGTTTATCAAGAGTATCATCAACTCTTGGTAAAGGGTACGAATCCTCAATTGTAATTGCATTAATTTTTTGAAAATTAATACAAAAACGAATTTTTTCATCCTTCTTCTTCTTGGGAACTACAGGTGAACAATACGAGCTGTCTGATTCTTCAATAACTCCTTGAGAATGCATCTCAGCAATACATTCATCCAATTCCTTAACTTGATGAATAGGGGGTCTTCGAATAGGTTGTTTAATTGGTTGATTATTGAGTAATTGAATTCTATGTTCAACCAAATTACATTTTCCAGTAACGTCATCATCTTGAAAAATCTCTTCAAATTCCTGAAGAAGATCTGCAAACTTCCGTCGTTGATCTTGATCCAAGTTCTCTGAGTTCTTGTCAAAAATTTCTTGTAATGTCTCTGGTACATCCTCACTAGAATAAACTATTCTCGAAATCTGTTTATTGATGATTGAACTTGGAGTATTTAAAATAATTTTAGTTATCGAATCTGTAATACCAATTGTATCAAGGAAATCACTACCAAGTATACAATCATCAATAATATTTCCAACAAAAACATCTAAATTACCTGAATGGTCACCCAATTTTATCGAAGCTAAAATCAAAAATTCAACTGGTACCTTTTCTCCAGTCGGATACTTAAGAGTTGTAAAATTAATAGGAATTCTTTTATCTTTTGACTCTACAAATTTCGGATTTATAATAGTCACTTCAGAACCAGAATCTACTTTAAAAATACAAGTTTTGGCATTAATTAAACCATTAAAATAAAATTTATTTGAGTTCCTATTAATTCTTCCAACATTATAATCAATCAGACAAGAGTGTGTGTTTATTGGAGTCTTGTCAAGTTCTGTTGAACTCGCTCCAGAAAGTTCAACATAACCTAGTTTCCCTGGTTGCTGATCTGATTTGGACAATTTGATCTAAAATGTCCTTTTTTACCACACGTCCAACATTCAATATCCGTAAAGAAATCTTGAGATCTCTGTTTGTCCGAAGATTGAGGACCTTTAGACTGTGAATTCGAAGAGTTGATTCCAGTCTTATATGTATCATTCGATCTCCTTGAAGTCTGAGATCTCTTATCTAAATCACGAATAATCTTCACTTCCATAGCGCGAGCAAGAGCAATTTTTAGAGAAGTTATCCTTTCTAAACGAAGGATCTCTCTGATTGATGAATCAAAAATAGCAACTATAAATTGGGCACAAGCGATTTTATCTTGGACTGTAAATGGACATTCCGGATAAACCAAAGCAGAAAGTCTCTCAAGATCGGCAGCCAATGTTGGGAAATCTTCACCAAAACGTTGACGTCTGTTCTGAAATTGTGCGTAATAAGTGGGTGCTAAGTGTTTATCACCAAAACGAAGTTCAAGACGGGAAACTAAATCATCAAAATTTGACGCAGTCGAATCAGATTCAACGAGAATTGATTTTGCACTTCCTTTCAAACAAGAAATAAGAGCTGCTGATTTATTTGCAGGTGTCCAATTGTTTGCTCTAGCGATGACTTGAAATTGAACCAAAAATTCACGAAGAGGTGATGATCCATCATAATCATCAGCTTTCAATTTAAAAAAAATATCCGTTCCCGAGTGGATAGGTCTAGTGTTCGGTAAAACAGAATTATCTACATTTGAACCTAAACCACGAGTATCTGTAATCAAAGGATCAATAACAGAAGTTCCTAACCTAAGTCTATTCTGTAAATGACTTAGCTGATTAATTTGGCGTTGCTGTTCTCGCTGTTCTGCCTGTAGTGTGTTATTCAGGGTTTGAAGTCTCGATATCTCTTCGTTCAAGTCAGTCCTCTCCCTCTGTTCCCGGTCACCAAATAGTTCTCTTCGAACTTGTTGATCCCTCAGTAGCTTTCTGTGCTTCAAGTTCCTCATTGTGATGACGAGGATCCAACAATTCCGAATCTCGAACATGGAGTTCCCTTTGAAAATTCAATGCATCCTCGTTGCGTTGATGGAGTTCTTGAGTAATTTCCTCTACACGTTTCTTCAAGCTTGTTATCTCCAAATTCGTTTCAGTGAGAGACGGTTGAGGCTGTTCAGTTGAAAGACTTCTCGGGGATGGAACTGGTGTTCTTGATACCACTGACATCTTGCCGGAACGCAAAAGCATAAACTTTCCACTAAATCACTTTTTCGAAAAAAACACTATCCCGGACGAGCCCCCAAAATGTTATGATCGGGTTCGAGTAATGAGAATGATAAAACGTATTTATAGAAAAGCACACTTGAACTCGGACTCTTTATTCGAACGTAAACACAACTGTTCTCAACAGCTATGAGAATCAGACTGAACATAAACAATAACATCTGTGACGTCGTTGATCTCGTTGCTAGGGGTTGCTATGCGCGATTCTCGGTGTTCGAATCGCGCAACGTTCGAGCTCGGTCACAAAAATATGTATGAAAATGACGTTGAACTAATGGGAAAGGTATATGGGCCATGTATTAATAGAATGATAAATTATGAGAATTTATGTGAATATCGTACTGCTCAAGTACTACTAGTTTCTGATTTTGATTAATCAGAGTTATTAAAATCAATATTAAGATATCAACATTTAGATTTGGAACAACAAAAACTCATTGAAAAGGTAATTGAAAAATACGCAGATTGTTTTCATTTATAGGGAGAAAAACTAGGAACTACATAGTTTATAAATCACACGATTCCTACCATAAATGACATACTCGTGAACACTAAATCAAATAGATTTACGCCTACTTTAAAAGGGGAACTTGCTAGGCATATTACAGAAATGTTCGAAGGGAATATTATTGAATCATCGAATTCAAATTATTCATCCCCCGTATTTTTAGTTGCAAAAAGTCTGGATAGTAAAGGTAACAAGCGATATTGATTATAGATCGTATAGATCGATCGTAGATTTTCGACAATTAAAAGAGAGAACAATAAAAGATAAGTTGATCAGGACGGTGGGGCCGAATATTTTTCAGTGTTTGATCTTGTACAGGAATTTTTCCAAATTCCGCTTTTTGAAGCTGACAGGCATAAAACTGCTTTTTCGAAATCGTTTGGATTTTTCCAATTTAAAAAATTGCCAATGGGCCTCTCAAATAGTCCGGCTACTTTTTAACATTATATAGCTAACATTTTTAAAGATATGCAATCAAAAGAAATATTTCTAGTTTTGCATGATGCGGCAATTTATGGGAAAACCATCGAAGAGCATAATCGGAAATTTGAAAAATTTTTGCAAATATTGCGCGAAGCAAATTTAAAAGTGCAACCGGATGAGTGCCAATTTTTTAAGAAGGAAGTAATTTATTTGGGGCAGTTATTAAGGTAGTCCTATAGTAAATTTTGAAAAATTTGCTAGTTACATGATAACATTTTCTAAATTGGTGGTTATATTTGTTATCTAAAAAGAAAACTTTTTGTAAATTTTCATAAGTTTTTAGGTAGTTTATAATAGTTATGTAGGAAAAACTAGCAATTTTCAATGAAAATTGATGTTCCTTCAAAACTATCTTTGCGCATACGAATGCAATTATAGCATTTGAAAAAAATTATGTAATATCTAACACCTGTACGACACCGAACTGTGAACTGAAAATTTTTAAAAACAAAATTATAAAGAAAAATAAATTATATTGAATTCTTATTGTCGTAAGAAATTATGAATCGGAGTTCATGATTGTAATGCGAATAAGTTGAATACGATATCCTTAAAGTTTCAGATTAATTCATTGTAATCCCATGCGCATAAGACTTGCTGAAAATTGGAAAACCATAAAGGGAAAAAACCGCACTTTTGTAAAAAAAATAAATATCTTTCTGATGTTTTTAAAACAATTTTTCTATCGCAGAATATCGATCAAACTTTTTTTAATAATTTCGCGATTTGGCGCGATTTTTTGTCTCAAAGCAGGAGAAATTAAAATTACAAATAAAAATCGTAAGTTACATTTTTCTATTGTAGTACGACACGAGAAATTACTAAGTACAACCGAGATTTTGAATAATTTAAAAACTGCGTTTAAAATTTTAAAAGCTATTATTATTACAGAGAATATTTTTTCTAATAGCATAGTTGAGCGCAAAGATATTGAAAATATTCTTTGGGATGATATGATTTTTAAGTTGAGAAATATATTAAAAGGGGTTTCAATAAAAATAATAATTTGGTTGGGAATTATAAAATGTATTGACGAAAAGGACAGAAGTAGAATAATGAAAAAGTTACATGGTTGAGCTATAGGCAGTAATAAGGGGGTAAATAGAACGTATAAATGTATTAAACAAAAATATTATTGGGAAAATATTGAAAAAGATGTACAGAAATGCTAACTAAAAAAATTAGTTAAGAGTTAAAACGAAACAACCAATAGTAATTACAGATACACCACACACACCAATGAAGAAGATTAATTTTGATATTGTAGGACATTTGCCAGTCTCCCAAATGGGTTACAATAATATGCTTACCATTCAATGTCATTTTTCCATATTCTATTTAGCAATTCCATTCAAGGACGCAACTGCAGATGCAGTGGCCGATGCATTAATCAAATATTATATATGTATTTGTGGCGCACCTATTATGATACTCACAGAACAGTGCAGTAATTTTATGTCGAATTTAATGAATAGAATATATAAAAACGGCTTTAGATTCGTAAACGTGGAATGAATGTTTAAAATTAGCAACTTCATGCTACAATACAGTTCCGCGTTCGGCTCACCAATTCACACCTTATGAGTTAGTGTTTGGACATTTAGCTAGATTAGCTTCCAATTAGCCACTTGAACCTGAAGATTAGTTACCTACTTATAATGATTACGTCATAAGTCTAATTAAACGTTTACGCAATCTTTAAACAATTGCAAGGGAATTGCAATAATCTAAAAACTTAAATACTACACACAAATAGATTAAGATTATCTTATATAGAACCGGAAGATTCAAATTTAATACTACATTTTTTTTACTAAAATAAATTTCATTAATAATATATTAATAATTAAGTTATAGAAATATAAGACCATATAATCTTCTCGGAAGTTCAACCGGCAATTTAAAAAACACCATGGGGTTCGACGTCGCCACTAGAATTTATCAAGCTCTTAGTAATTATTACTCAGAAAAATTGGAAAAAGCTATACAAAAAAACAGAAGCTTCAATAAGACAGAAAGATCGAGATGAAAGAAAAGGAGATTTAATTGGGTAGGTAATGATGTATGGTTTGAAACTCAGATACGAAAAGACGAGGAGAATCGCCCCTGCATAGTACCACCTACTATCCAGCCAACTTAAATTTATAACGGATGTTATGCATCAAAATAGTCGAGATTTTCGCGAACGAATTGAAGGAATACATCAGAAGCTTCGACACTGGGACCAAAGTATAGAGACAAAGCTGATCGAAATGGCAATAAATAATGTAGCTTGCAATACACTACAGCATCCAGACTTATGCGAATTAAATAATATAGACAGAGGGGAAGCTAAAGAAACCCTATTCTTCAGTTGGAAACAAACTGACTAAGGTAAAGCGCATGCTTGGCATTTAGAGCAAACTTATGGAGGCAAAGAAGGTTTTACAAATAAAACCACTTACGGTACATGTTCACTATGTAGAGAAGAATTGCCAGTATGGCGGAGATGCCAACTTTGTGCATTTTCATATTTTATTTAGTTTGGGAAAGAGATATATAGCATCTGCTTAGACTGTCCTTATGAAGACCATCAACGTGACCTAGAAATCATAAAATATTGCAAAGGTTGTTTTGGACCACCCGAACTCAAAGCGCTATTTTACTTATAAAACATAAGTAAACTAAATACATTTCTTTTCTTATTAACAAAGAATTAACAAAAACATTAACCACGTAGTATTATTTTATATAACTAAACTAACAAAAAAAAATATTTGAAAGAAATTAACCCTGTACTAATACTTGAGATAAAAATGACATTACGATTCCGATTTAAATTAGTTTATTCTATTTCAGAAAACAAAATAAAAGAAAATATGGCAAATATTATGCTGATAGTATTCATGATCACCAGTATGCAAAGAAGTGTTTGCAGCAGGCTCCTGAAGAAAATTACTATAAAAACCGCCCAGCAGTCAGGATGAATATTCGAAAAAATACAAGACGTAGTATTTAGTGAACGTTATTGGAATTTGTCAATTATAATACATATTAGTTCAGAAAGTAGGAATATAACCGTGATAGACATTGACCTTTCAAAAGCACACAGAGTTTGTACTCACATCATAAAGAATTGCCAAAGATTTGACTCCCAATTTGAAAACATAACAGCATCATTCAGAAATGTTCATACACATTTTGCAATATTAAGAACTCTTTGAGAAACAACAAACCCAATTTCGGATATTAAACAAAATTACTATGAATCAAAAAAACCGTTATTGTCCAGAACTCCAAGGCAAATTTTAGTAGGAAATGACAACAGATTCTTGGAAAGCACTATAAGCAAAACAGTAAAGGAAAACGCGAAATCATATGAGAAAATATATATAAAATTATTATTAGATACGCGTTTTCATGGATATGCTACATATAATATGTATGGGTTTTCAATCCACTTAATTGGAGCTGTGTGGAATTCGGCTACGCAATTATTATTACATCTAGGGCAACAAACAGACAAAGAGAAAGAAGATAAAAACCAAAACAAACTAAAAATTAAAATGCTCATTATAACGTAGAAAACTTATATGATGAAGTAGCGTACTCAGCTAAAGTTTGCAACACAGAAATTCAGCCGAATTACACACGAAAGCAGGATGCAGCATAAAGAAGGAAAAGAGTTTTTATTTTCTTTTGCATGTTTCAACTAAACAAATAAACAAATAGAGTGATTTACTAATAAAAATAAAAAAAAATCAAACAGAATAAAATACAACCAAAAGAAACCTTTTTTTTCTATTTTTTTATTGTTTAAGCTATCATAAAATACAAAGTACGAAGACACTTTCAAAAAAACAATATATAAAAACAGAAAGAAAAAACTAAAGAAGGGGTAACAAACAAATTTTTTGGAATGTAATGGCAGAGGTAAAGGGAACTCCTTTCGATGGAATTTTACCCAGCAAACATTCAGAAAGATATAAACATTTACTCGCTGCCAGTTGCATCCAGAAGAGACCGGAAGTTTCCCAGATTTTTATAGGAAAAACATTTGAACGAATAGAAATTTGTAGTAATTGCTCTAATCGTACATTTTATGCAGTAGTCAATGTCATAGCAGAACTTCACATTCTAGGTTTAGAAACAGATACATTGATTTGCTGTATAATTTGCAAGAAATAACTAGTTTACAGGCGACCGGCCATCAATTGCGGTTATTGTACATAAATATTACTATAAAAATGAATTCAAGAAGAATGTTGAAGAAAACTATGTATAGAAGGATTCAGAAAAAACTTATGTGCCAACAGTGTATTAAAAATGACAAAAAGCAAGAATATATACAACATATAAGTTATTCACACGTAACAAATACAGATAAAAAGTATCCCAGGTGTAAAAAGAATGAAATTACTAAGATACTTAGTGAAAAGGAGAGTAAGGACATTATAGAGAAAGTATCAAAAGTTAAAAATATTCGGAGAGTAGTGATTATAAGAAAAGTAGGTTATGACAAAAATAAGAAATTCAAAATATTTGATCCTCTTGGTCTTTTAGGACCCGTGATTTTATACGCCAAAGTTCTCATGCAAAATTGCCGGAAGACAAAAATCACTTGGGATGAATCTCTGCCTCAAGAAATTCATACAAAATGGAAATCGTTAGTTGATCAGTTGTCATCTTTGCAAAACTTTTCGATGCCTCGGCAAGTCCTAGGGTTGAATCCTGCAGAAATCGAACTTCACGGTTTTTGCGATGCGTGCATGTATGGTTATGGTGCATGTATTTTCGTCAGATCCACGGATTCAGAAGGTATTGTCACAATAAATCTTCTCTGTAGCAAATCCAGGGTAGCTCCTCTAAGTGGCGTCACAATTCCTCGTTTGGAACTCTGTGCGGCTACTGTGCTCAAGAAGCTTTATATTCAAAGCAAGAGTCAAGTCAATTTCCCCATAAGTAGAGTCATCTTTTGGTCAGATTCTACCATAGTGCTTTGTTGGCTCAAAAAGGCTCCTCATATTTTGAGAACCCTCGAAGCTAGGAGAGTCACCTAAATTCAAACTTTAGGCGATCAAGTTCAGTGGAGACACGTTCGGTCGGAGGATAATCCAGCAGATTCCCTTTCTCGAGGGCAGCTACCTTCAGATTTCATCAAAAATTCTCTCTGGACATCAGGTCCTGCATGGTTGGCTCTCCCAGAAAGGGAATGGCCTCGGCTCCGTGAGGCATCATTGACTGAAATACCTGGTTTAAAAAAGGGCAATTGTTTACTTTCTATTGACGATTGCTCTTCTCTTTATTCTCGTTTTTCCTCTTTCAATCGCTTTTCTAGAGTCATCGCATTTATGTTGCGTTGGAAACCTTCAAATTCCAAGGTAAAACCTTCATGGGTATTTTCCGAGATCTCAAACGTAGAAATTCGACTTCGCAAAATCGCTGCGCAAGTACGTCCTTTGTCGTGTTCGGAGGTCGTCGTAGCTGAACGTCAAATATTAGCAATGATAAAACGCGAAAGATTCTCCACGGAGATAAAGCTTCTCGCTACGATTCGAGATGCTACTCTTGACGAAATCGCAGTTCCCTTTCGTAAAGCGACTAGACTAGACGAAGTAAATCCTTTCCTTGATGAACATAATCTTATTCGTGTAGACGGTCATCTAAAGAAATCCTATTTGATCTACAATCAGAAGCATCCCCTATTGTCGCCTAGTCAACATCCAATAACCGACATCATCATTCGGGAAATCCACGAAGCGAATCTTCACGCAGGTATCCAGTCAACACTTTATGCCGTTCGTAACCGCTTCTGGAGTCTCAATGGTAAAAATCAGGTTAGGAGAATTATTCGTCGTTGCGTAGAATGCATTCGTCAACGGCCTAAGACTATGCACGCTCAGATGGCTGATCTTTCTGGAAGTCGGGTCAAGTAGGCTCCTGCGTTCAGTCGCCCAGGTGTTGATTTCTTCGGTCCTATTCTGATCAAAGAAAAGAAGGATCGAAACAGGAGTGTTATCAAGACTTACGGATACGTTTTCATCTATATGGTTTCCAAAGCAGTCATTGAACTGGCGACTGACCTTTCAACTGAAGGCTTTCTCGCAGCTTTTCGTAGGTTCATCAGTAAGAGGGGGATCCCTGAACATGTTTATTCCGATAATGGGACCAATTTCGTTGGGGCTAATAAGGAGCTCGGCGAAATTTATAAATTGCATGAAACCTCAGAATTTCAAAGCTCGATAGAAGCGTTACGCCTTACGCCTTAACCAAACGCATAGAATGGCAGTTCAATCTGCCATTATCCCCGCATTTTGGAGGTCTTTGGGAAGCAGCTGTAAAGAGTTTTAAACACCATCTAAAGCGCATTTTGAAAGAGCAAACGCTCACTTATGAACAGATCAACACTTTGTTGATCGAAATCGAAGCAATCTTAAATTCGCGACCTTTATGCACTCTGTCAGCTGATCCCAATGACCCCTTAGCGATTACGCCCGCTCATTTGCTCATTGGTAGATCTTCAAATTTTTTACCAGAGAAAATTCTTGTTATAGTGCCAACCAATCGCCTATCGACATATAAATTCATCACTAAGGCCAGACAGGATTTCTGGAACAAATGGCACAAAGAATACCTAAATGAGCTGTAAACGCGCCAAAAGTGGCACACGTCGTCAGCAGAACTCAAGGTTGGCGCCGTTGTCATTCTGATGGAGCATAATCTGGGATGTTCACGATGGCCACTCGGCTTAATCATCGAGGTTTTCCCTGGCAGCGACGGCATCGCCAGAGTGGCGTCAGTTAAGACTGCGAGCGGCGTGTACAAACGCAATATTACGCGTTTATGCGCAGTACCAACTAATTAATCAATCTTTGTAATCGTTAAATTGTAAACTAGCTCGTTCTAGTCCATTCGAGATTCATAGCTTATTTAAATTATCATTATTCTAATCATATTACGGTGATGATCGATGAAGCAGTCACTCCAACGGAAACTGACTTCACTTGTATAGTCAGCCGCTATCAAGTATACCAAAGATTCTTGTGTTTCAATTAAGTGACGTTAATTTGTTCGGTAGCTTTAGTTAAGCGTCATTTATTCATTTATTTATTTAATTTATTATAGGTATAGTTAACTCTGCGATTTCTGTTGTTGGAAACAACATTTCCCGCAGCTTCGGCCGGGAGTATGTTATGTCATAACACCTTACATCCTACCATTAATTCTAAATTAAATGAATTTTGAATTTTGCGTCTGCGCGCGCCAGTATGTATATGTATATGTCTGCGTGGACACTAGCCCTAATCGTCGGGCCGACCGCCATCTTTCAGGCTACGAGCGCCTGACGGCGCGAGCGGTCAGTCATCGACGACACCTATCAGCGTGCGGAGCTCCCTCGCGACCTTCGGGCTTTTTGAAATCCAAAATCGTTCGCTAACGCGCGAATCTCGCCTCTTAGACTGATCAATCGGTTCTAACAAGAATCACCCTCCCGCCTACGGACGGTGATTATCGATACTGTGTGCACTGCGTTATTAATGTAAATTGCGATCAAAGAGACAAGAAACCTCGCGGTTGTTGTCTGTTTCTTTTTGTTAACGTCCATTCAGCAACGTGCGAATCTCGCCGGTTCGACTTTGTGCGTGTCGGTCGTTCGTTGTAAATTATATTTATGCAACATTTCAATCTTCATTTTTCATTTTGTATATTGTAAATAAAATCTGAGTTTTTTGTGCCTAAGGCTTTTTCCCATAATTCAGCTATTTCTTTGATCGTTTTACTTCGCCTTTATAAATCAATTAATTTACAAACAACTTAAAATCATTCTAAATTCTCAACAATACAACGAAGTCAAAATAGCGTAAAATAATTAAATTCATAAAACAGTGTAACGTTAACGTAAAGATAATAAATAGAGAAAATAAATCAAAACTGCATAACTTTCATCTAACGGTGATTGCCATACCAAAAAGGGGCATTCAGTCAAATCAATTCAGGTAGGGTGGAATAGAAAAATAAAAAATTTTCTATTTTACCAAAAATATGTAAGCGATACATAATAATCATAGAAAATTTCTTTTTTTACGTTAAGAAATATTATATGAAAATAAAATAAAAAAATACTTATAACGTGTAAACAGAATACCAATCGATTTATTTTACGTAAGTAATATTGTTTTAGGTTATAATCAATTTATTATATAGACGATTATCACGAAACTGTTAGTTTTGGCGGCGACACGTAAGAAGCATAATAACAGAAATCTTGCTATTCTATATAGATCGATGTTAAACGAATATCCTTACAAAGAAGAATCGCGGAGAATAAGGATGTGTGCCTACATATATGTGAGTTGTGCTTACTGGGGGGCGAGAAGAGTTGGAGCTTGGTTGCTTAGCGACGCTGGCAGCGCGGTTCCTACCGATACTAAATTTACGGGCTGGTTGTCGATTTCGCAAATCGTCAGTCAGCGCACAGTTGTCTAGTGAGCAGGACCTCACTCCTCTCGTTGTTATAAAACGATTTGGGCGGTTCGCTTATATATTCTTTATTTTATTTATTACTACTAAAAAATATATGAGTGAGCGCAAATAGTTTTATGGTGTAAAAAGAACTGTGATCAAATAAATACAAGACTTTGCAATTGCTTAGTATAGAAAATATAAATAGTATTTTTTATATACACATACATGAATCTTTATAATTTCCCCTTGTTTATCTTTTACTAAGTACCTGGTGGAAAAATAATAATTAATTAAATAATAAATATCTATTTTTTTAAAAATAATAAACAATAATAGAAATCAAGAACTCTTACAGGTGTTTTCTCCGGCCCCCTGAAATTAGATAAAACTTCCTTAAGACCGTTAATATAAAGACTAAACAGGAGAGATCTCAAAACCGCACCCTGCGGAATGCCGAGGTTGGTTGTTAGCCAAACCAATTCTCTATTTGATTTAGTAACCACTCTCTGGTTACGTCCCGTGATATACGACTTGATCCAAAGAATCACATGGTTAGAGAACCTCATCCAGATTAGCTTACGTAGAAGTTTTGAGTGGGATATAGTATCGAACGCTTTACTACAGTCAAACAGTAGAAGGATGGTGTACAACTGTTTTTCATTAGCAATACTAGTCCAAATGTCTTTAGTCAGTCTTAGTAATGCTGTTTGAGTAGAATGATGTTGCCGAAAGCCAGTTTGGCGGTGTCCAGGATATTCATTGAGCCTAAATTTTTTGTGATCTGTTTGTGGACTATCTTTTCCAGGACCTTGGAAAGAAAACTCAAAAGGGCAATTGGAATTGCTGTTTTCTAGAGGAAAGAAGAAAGCTCATCTTGTTTAATTTAAACTTACAGTATAAGTTGCAAATAATTGATCATATATGCCATAATAATGGACCAAAAACTATGTGAGTGTTAGGTGACGGAAAATCATTTTTCTACATTATTTTTTTATTATTCGTAAATCAAATGATTTTGCGCCGCTGCATAAAATAACTGAAGTTCATAAACAGCATTTTTGTATGTAACTCCGACTTCCTGCGTGAGAAAGATAAGAACGAGCGAGAATGAGAGTGAGTCAGAAGAGTGCAAAAATGAGAGAGAAGGAGAGGGAAAGAAGAAGAAACTGTGAAAACTGCATCGACGGTATATTCAGTCCCGCGTGGAGGAGAAGGAGAAGGCCTCCTTGAGCAGTGTTATAACTCCCCTGCCTAGTAACGTCGAATAGCACAGGCAAGGTGGAGGAGAAGCGAAGGAGAAAATAAGAGATATAGAAGTGTGCAAGAAAGAGAGAGAGCGAAAGAGAGAGAGCGAGAGAGAGAGAGAGATTGCAAACTATTGTTACAATTTTTTTTACACAGCTATCCGAATACTTTATGTGACTTTTAATCTATTATGTGTTCTACACATTATCAACCCGACGCTCATAGTTAATTAAGTAGATCGCGTGAAATTGACCGCGTTCCGTACCAGCCTTCTCATTTATTAAAAAATAGGTAGCTTCTCCTATTTTTCGCTGTACGCGATACGGGCCCTTGTATATTGCAAAAAACTTTGCAGTTTTCTTTTGCTCTGTGTCAGATGCATTGGTGGCTTTCACGAGTACCTCATCTCCAATGTTGAATTCAACAAAAAAAAATCTTTTTCTCTGATTAAAGTTTTTGTTTCACTTTTTACCTTTCAATTGAATTATTTCCCTGGCTAAGAATATTTTTTCTTCATGCAACGTATCTGCGGAGCTAATACCCGTTCCTAGCCAGGTCTTTCATGTCCGTGTAGATTTCATGTTGAAATGCAATTGCGAAGGTGTCATTTCAACAGTTTCATGAAACGTTTCGTTAATGATGTTTTGTATGATATTAACATATGGTGCCATATTAGTGTGTTTATCTTTAACGAACGTTCTAAAAAGCCGCCCTAGTTCGCGATTTACTCGCTCCACGATGTTACTTTGTGGGTCACGAAGTATAAGTCAAACCAATCTTTTCCTCCTCTAGTTTCTGTTGACATTTTTTCGAAGTAAATTGCGAACCGTGGTCGCATATTATTTTTATCGGCTTGCCAAAATGCAGAATGTAGTGATTGAAAATTTCTTTTGTCACTGTTTTCGTATATGCCCTTTTTATTGTGTACAATACGACTAATTTACTAAATACGTCGATTATCGTAAAAATATACTTTACCCCTCCTGTAGAAGTCGGCAGCGGCCCATAAAAATCTACAGATACGAATTCGCCTGGTCTTTCTGGTGCAATTGTTCGTCTTTCGGCAAAACTTGGGTGTTGAAATTTTATTTCTCTGACATAGTTCGCAAGTAGATAGTAAGTAAGCCCTTTCGTGTTTTAAATTTTTAACATAAAAATCTTCTTCATGCATGAAAAATTATTTGCAAATTTTATATAAAAATTCAATAATGCAAGAAATCTTTTTAATTGCCGTACATTTTTTGGATCGGGATAATCCTGTATCAATTCCAATTTAGCATTCTCCGATTTTTGCCTTCAGTAGTTAAAATATAACCTAAAAATTCTACTTCTTGGAGTAAAAAATTTATCTTAGCATAATTTTACAATAAGGCTTATTGTAAAATTATGCTACAGTAAAACTTTAAAAAGATTTTCAATGTGCTCGAAGTTGTCCTTCGATATGCAAAATAAATCATCAATACAATTTTTGTGTTCTTTCCAGTGCCCTTTGTAGCCTGGTCTAGTCCTCTTACTAGTGCTGCCGTACTAACACTTGTACCAAATGGGCAAACTTCACATTCATACACTTTCCCTTCATGCATAAATGCAGTAAATTTTTTGCTTTTTTCAAAAAGGGATTTGCCAAAAACTGCTGGTCAAATCTAGACTAGTCATGACTTTAATTTCATCACAAATTTGCAGTAATTCCTCCATATTTTGAGGAGATTCATGGTCTGTAACCAATCTTTTGTTTAATTCTCGAGCGTCGAGGCGCAAACGCACCGATCCATCCTTCTTTATCACTAACACAAGTGGACTGATATATTCACTATTAGATTTTCTAATTATACCCCAATCTAGCATTTTATGTAATTCCGCCCTCACCTTTTTTTGGTGATTTATAGGGATCGGATAAGGTTTGATATAAAAGGGAGATTCATCTTGTACTTTAAAATCATACGCAAAAGCGTTTAGGCGTCCAGGCTTTTTATAAAAAACTTTTTTATACTACAGTATTAGATTTTTGAGCCAATCAATTGTATTTTTATTTTTACTCGTGCAGTTTGGGAATTTCTCCTCAATTTCCTGCCAAGTTATGTCATAAGGGTCATTTTAACCCTGAAAATTTCCATTCATCGAATTACTCCCTTCTTGAGTAGTATAATTATTCGTGAATATATCTGGTAGCGGTTCGAGATGATCTGTGTCGTCTTTCAGTACACATTCCCCCTCCACCTCGCTTCAATCATCAAAATTTTAAACATACTCATCCTCTATGGATTCTATACATCGATATTTCAGTTCATTTAGACTAAAAATTACTTTTTTATATGAAAGCGTTTCAATTATTTAATTTTTTTCTTCTATATAAATTTTCTCCCTTTTTACATCAATTACAAATCCGAGCTCTTTTTGAGCATCTATACCCAAAATACAGTTCGTAGACAGTCTAGGATTCACAACAAAATTAATTAATTTCTTTCCTTTTTTTGCCCACTTGTGTCTGCGAAAATCTGCTGACCAATTGCTCCTTTCATTACATGCCCACTTATTGGCAAAATTGGACATTTTTCAAGTTTATTTATATAACTTTTATAAAATTCTTCTGAAATACAGGTTATTGGGCGCCCTGTATCTACTGGAGTTGTTACTGCAATTTTCTGAATTAATATTTCAATTTCGGGGCACTCTACTTTTTGTTGCTGTTTTTCGTGCTCTTCGTCTGATTCCGACAATAATGCACCCCGAGGATCTTCAAAAATTGTATTAATATTTGACCCTTTCGGAGTTGCACCTTGACTCTTCGTTTTTTGAGAGTTATCCAAGGCACATGTTGCAACTACTTGGAGTTTTCCGGAACTAGGTCACATGCTCCCACTGGATGAGTCTCAATTTGTCTATCTAGTGCATAAATTATTTGCCTTATAATTCGTTTCTACTCCTCCATCAGTCTGAGGGTATGGTTGATTTTTACTTGGCCCTTTATAGCCATCTTGATTTCCAGCCGAGTAATTATTTCTTCGGTCATATGATCTGTATGAATTATTATTATTATAATTATTACTATTTTGATTGCCATTGTATTTATAAGTCTGACGATTTGCCCGTTGAAAACCAGTTCGTTGGCCTTTCATTTGAGCCACCTAAGTTTTTCTGGGTTTCTTGAACACGACCATATTTTTCTCTGTACATTTCTTTATCTTTGCACGCGAGCAGACTCGTGAAAGTCGATTTATCTTCTATTTTTTGAGATTTAACAGCAAATCTTATATCCAGGTCCTCATGGCCAGCTAATTTCCTTATTAGCTCTCCTTCCGTGTATTTTCCTACATCTAAAGCCTAGCTCATGAGTTCTATAGTGTATTCTAGACGTAACTTTTTTTCACTAGATGCATATGTGCCAAATTTAATTTTGCGCATAATATTATCTGTGACATCTACATTCCAGAATCTGTCACGAAATTCTTTTTCAAAGTCGTCAAAACTTTCCACAGAATTGTCGACTATATCCCACCACGAAGAAGCTGATCCTTTCAATGGCTTATTTCCTCCGGGTTTAAATATCGCCTTATTTCTTTTAGGAATTTTATGGGTTTTTCGGATCTTTCCCCTTTAAAAATCGGGACAGCAATTTTTTGCCGTCTTATTGATTTATGAGAGATTCAGTTTTCTAGAGTTAATTTATCGAGGATTCTACTCCTACTTCCAGTTATGTCCTCATTCCTCGTTCCATCTAATATATTTGGAGTTACAGAACGAATCTCAGTTGAACTTCTGAGATCTCTTCGAGGTTCCTCGAATCTTATTGACGATGCTCGTTCTTTCCGTTGGATAGATTCTAGATAAATTATCTTTCCATTAACATCAGCAATTCTTCCGAACATATCCATATCTTTTTCTTTCACCTCTTTTGTTTTTATGAGTAAATCCTCAATATCATTCCCACCTCTTCAACATGCCGCTCAGTATCACGCAGTTTTCTCTTAAGTTCGGTGATCTTCCTATCTTTCTCTTCCATTTGTTCCTGCACGAGACTTATTTCGGTCTTCTGACTTCGAACGTCTTTAAACAGAGCTACTGTGTCCTTTTTTTATGTTTTACTTTCTCGATCAAGTTTAGTAATTTCTTGCGAATCTATTTGCTTAACATATTCAAGGTCTTCAAGTGTATCATGAATTTTTTGAATATATTTGGCTGCACCTCCCATTTATGCGCCTATCATAGCCCCGACTTCCTGCCGAACTAGATTTCTTCATTCACTTTCAAAAGAGATATGCAGATTTTCTTCTATGTGATCATGCATTGCTTTGATTTGCTCAGGTAGCGACAAAACATCCTCCGAGACTTTATCGACAGCAATCGCTGCATCATGTACATCAGCCATCTCCGCTTTTACATTGTCATTTGTTAGAGAACTCATTTACCTCTTCCGAGCCTTGGCACTCAGTGAACGTTTGACCCTATCAATATCAATATTTTCTATATCTTCATGTTTCTGGTGTAGTCCCTCCTTAGTTATAGGTAGATACTCTATTACTCGTGTCTTAACAATGTTGAACATTATTTCTAAATAATATAAGAAATTGTACATACTTTATGTTAATAATAAAATGTAATTTTTTTAAAAAATTAATTTTATTATTAACACTAATATCATTTATTTTTAATTGATTCAACTTATAGATTGCTTAAATTGAAAAGTTTTTATCAATTCCAATAACTATATCTTATTATAACATTATATTTCTAAAATTTAAATGTATTTTTTTCCCAACAAGATTAATGTCAATATTCCGTTTTTGCTTTGATACTTTTAGAAATAAGTATAAAAATATCAAGACAAAAAGTCGAAATCAACTCACGTTTTTGTCTTCTGTATTTAAATGTTAATTTATTAAACTTTGTATTCCTATTTATTATAAAATAGCCTTTAAACGCCTCTCTATCATAGCCTTCTCTTTTCACTAATAATATTCGCAAGAAATTTAACTGAATTAATATGTTTTTACGACAAGAAAGGGTCTTACTGCCTAACAAAATTCCCCGATGCTGTCTAACCGTCTTTCCCGCGCAATACTGAAGCTAGCCTCCCCTACCGATTCTGATGACTCTCTCTCTCTCATGCTTTGCCGTTTATCTCCAACCGACGACACTTTTTGCGCGCTTTTCGGCTAAGTCTGTTTTCACTCTTGCCGCGTCATTCTCACTTCATTGTGCTTCATAACTCCTATTGCTATTTTTCAATAGGTTACGTACTAGAGCTATTTTTCTACTAGCACAAATTTTCCTTTTCTCTAACAAAGTTTAAAAAAAAAAATTGTAAAGCTTTAGCTGACTTATTCCTATCGTAATTTCACCTATACACTGCTCTAAACTACCAATACGCACCTGAATAGTATGGTTGATTTTCCCCTGTTCACTTATAAATTGTTCTAACTGGGCCGACAGCTGTCCGATCCTCCTAATTATGCTTCGATTCTGGAGTCTGAGTGTTTCGCATACTTCGTTATCTTGCTGGGCTTCGCTCTATATCCGCACAATATGCGCAATTAAATGCCTCTGTTTTTTCCCGAATATCGCGTAATCCCCCCCACACTACTATTCGTAATTTTCAAGCTGGCCCGGCGCGCACTGATTTGAAACGATGGTGTTACACCACCAACGCATTTACGCCATTGCCTCCGAGCACATGGCGAGAATATATATATATATATTATGTATAAAGGGGAACTTTATAATTACCACTCTCTGTGTAAATGCCGAGGGATGCTCGGTAATTACAGTCCACTCACCGTCGCTTAACTGTAGTCGCCTCGCTAGAAGTCTCGAGGTCGCTGCCTCGTGGTCGCTATTAGCTCGCGAACCCGCGTGGAAATCCCTCTAATCTCCTTTAGCGCGCGTATCGGATCTCCTACACGACCAATAACTCTCTCCGATTTTCTTGTAGCGTTCCTTGTTCCTACTCTTCGCCAAACTCGTACTACTAACTTTCTCTCCGCTGATTATGTCCTTGCGGTCTTATAAAACGTGAGAGGTGCTCGCAACGTGCGTCTATATCCTACAACGGGCGGGCAGACAATGCTCAAAATTGGAGAGGGCGGAAAACTCTTCCAAATTTTCAGCTCTTCTTCTCGACTACCTTCAGCCCACACACTTGTTGCTTCCGCCCCTTTCTTCTCGGTGATCGGCCTTGATTTTCCCTAAATGCAAAAATCAAGGCTAAGTCTGCGGCGATTTGAGTCGCTAATTTCCATTGGTCCGCTCCGCGATTGCCGCCCTGCCAACGAAGCGCGGGCAATATGAATTGCTAAATATACACGCGCGAGAAAACCGGCGTGTATATCTATATCGGGCGTTTTCGGTTTTGTCGCCGCCGAACCATCACAGTTGGCAGCGGCGACGTGCACGCGTCGGCCTACGCTATGATAGGCCGGCAGCTTCATGCGGCTCGCGGCGCGGTGGCTGCTAGCTCTCCCCAGGCTGTCGACAGCCGCGTCGGTATCTCTCTCTCTCTCGTGGCTACAGCCGAGATGGCGTGTCTCGAGGAAGCCGTCGCTGCTGCTGTGAATCCTCTCTCCTCCCGCGTCTGCGTGCATCGGGAGAGAGGGCGGTCGCGCGCGCGCGTGTGTGTGTGTGTGTGCGCGGGCAGTGGCTCATCATCCTCGAGAGGCGAGGAAGACAGAGCAAGCGAGAGAGAGAGAGAGGGTCGCACGTACAGAGTGCAGTGGTGTTGGAACCGTGCATGTGTGTATAGGCTCGTCGTAATTGCTCGCTCCGATCGGTCGTCGCTGCGGCGCGATCAGCTGGTGCCGTTGGTATGGGTGTGTGCGTGTGTGTGCCAGTCTGCGGCTTTCCTCCGTCGCGACTCTCCTTATCCTCATTCCCTCAACAAAATAAATATAATAATTCCTCCCATTAATAACAATAACTATTTAATACAAATTGCTCGGCTCTGGTGCCGGGTGATTTGGTCGTGATTGACTGCCCGTGTTTTAATAACATTGGGACATGAAATACACGTCACACGATATAGCTCTTAAATTTTCCAAAAATTCACAATAACGTACTTTTTTGCGGATTTTTGGCGTTATTGATGGGTTATTGTTCTTTAAAGTTTAAGTAACTAATACTGTGAAAAAGCAGAGTTCAAGACCTATTATTTCATTTTTTAGAAAAGTTTTTAGGGGCCTCTGTTACCGAGATATGGTCATTTGAAGTTGGTAAGAAAATCGGAAAAGGAAATCTGTAAACAGGGTACCCGGATTTTTACGGTTTCTTCTATTTTTAACTGCAGTTCAGATTTTGCACACATATATTGCAGGTACATAACCTGGTGCTGATAACCCTTAAGAATGAAAAAAAAGTCAATGGCTTCTGATCAACAGAATTTAGAACTGTCTGATATAACGAACAATTTAATATCAAAATTTGATGGAAATTATTTACCATCTAATCTAGATGTTCTTAAATACTACTGCACAAATCTCAAAATGAGAAAATCAAAGTAGTCGATGCTATTAAAGTTATAATAAAGGAAGTGATAGATATATGGGAAAAATCAAATGTCTGATGTATTTGACATTTCCCAAGATACTTAGCTCATTGAAAATATTTAGCTCATTGAGTTATAGAACGAAAGAAGAGTGTCTCGCTAAACCAGTTGAATATATAAAAAGTAGGATATCTTTGATAGAAAGTGGAAACATATCAGGTAAATGACGTACTTATAATTTGACAAAAATTAATTTTTATTCCATTTTTTTTTATAATTACATTTAATTTTAGATGCAGATATTTTAGAATCTCCAACTCCAGAACTAACCGAGTCAGATATAAAATTCAGTCAAACGTTTAGCCAAAAAACATCAATTAGTGAATCTGCTAATGTGACTTTACGACCTCAGTCATCCGATGGTCCCAATTGTAGTAACAATTAAAATATTGGCTCACAGGCGAATTTAATGGCAAATAAGTATTTTCTTTACATTTATGTGAAATCTTGATTTTGATTTAAGTTTAGGCAAATCTAAAAATATTTATATTCATTTTGGTTACGTCTATTGATTAGTATCTGCAAAGGATCCATTAATACTTAAAAGATTAAACTTATTGAGAAAGTTATTAGCAGAAAGGTCATAAACCATAATTTGCAGAATGAAATCATTTTTTCATCATGTACACTTTTAAACTCATTCGTTAAATTATGATTGTATTAATATTAAGATTGTAATTTTTTAAAAAATCTTTAAGTTGAAAAAAAAATTCTAAGTCTATTTCGATTATTTAAAGAATATAAAAGTGTTGGAACAACTGAAAAGAGAATATTTAAAATTTTAGTAAGAAAAGTTTTGTCAAAGTTATGGCGAGTCATTATTCGCTCCGTGCAAGCTGTTGGGGAGATAAGCAGAGAGCAATTGAACTTCTCCCTGTCGGGTTAGTAAAATAAACACTGTCGGACATTTTTTGTTTCTTTACTACTGCTTAAAATAGTATTTACAACTTGCAACTTACAACTTGCTATGTGTAAGTTTTACAGATTTCCTAGAAAGCATTACAAAAGTTAGATTAAAAGCGAAATTGAATTGTAGTTGTAAGAAAATTTAAATAAGCGACATAATCTATTTATTTATATTGCTGGTTAGAATTGTATGAACTCTATGAGAATCAATTTCTTTAAAAAATTTATGTTACACTAAAATGAAATTTTAAATTATCTGTCACGTCTATTATTCTATAATAAATAATGACTTAAAACTTTACATAGAAATATATTTCAACTCACAAGGAGAGGACGTAACTTCTGGGTGCGGGATTTGACTACAACTATAGGAGAGTGTTCTTTGGCCTAAAATATGAGGCGTGTCTCAGGATTTCGTGCAATGGGCCCTAAAACCCATTAAAAACACCCATACCCTTATTTTTTATTAAATATTTAATTTGTCTCATGATATAGCTGCATAGCAAATTATTACGTCTAACTATATCCGTCTAACCAAATCAAATATTTAAACTTTTGTTACATTTACTGTAAATTTGCTATTTCAGCCCTGTATGGTATCAATTTTATGATTTGAAATGTATACTTTTTTACGTTGTTATCACTCCCTGTTGAAAATAAATACTTATTTTTGTTTTTTAATTTTTGTATGTAATAAAATTATGTACTTCCTTATATACGAATTTGGGACTCCAGTTTATTACAAAAATATGTGATAAAATTACATCATAAAAATACATGCTAAAGTTGTGTAACGGTTAGGCACTTTATTAATAATAAAGTCCTAATAAAGTTAACTTTTCATTCATGGAAGTACCATATGGATAATAACTCCAAAAATAGGTAATATGTCTATGTTATCTGTTATTTTAATCTAAATTGCTCAAACAAATTAAAGTAAACCAACAGACAACATACACATATGACCTATTTATGGTGTTATTATCCGCATGGTACTTCAATTAATATGTATTAAATGTATAAAAAGTTAATTATATTAAGACTTTATTATTAATAAAGTACCTAATCGTTACATAATTTTAGCATGTATTTTTATCATGTAATTTTATCACATATCTTTGTAATAAACTGCAGTCACAAATTGGTACATAATGAAGTACATAATTATATTATATACAAAAATTACATACAAAAATTATAATACAAAAATACATACTAATTTTCAATCGGGCTTTTTTCATTATTATTGAATGTTATAGGCTTTTGCTCTTGATAAATTCTTATTTTGTTGTACAAACCTAACCATATCAAACCTCGTATACTATTAATTTGCATATCATTTTTCTCTATAATTCTTTTTAAACATACATATAGCTTACCTAATTTTTTAATTTGTCGCGGAAGAAAAAGTGTCGATGTAATTAATTACACTTTCATATATCTTGATATACTTATATATATTTTCACACATTTTTATACATAATGCACAGCAAACTGCATGTATTGAACTGCATCGACAGAAGGTCCAAATGTAACGTAACACTTTCGAACTCGTTAGTACATTTTCATACAGTTTTAGACGTTTTTATTTAGTTATAGACGGATTAGCAACAAGAAAAATATTTGTTTTACAAATAAATGTTTGTCAAAATAATAAACCTGAACACAAGAGCACATCAGGAAAAGTTTAAATGTGATTTTCTTCTTGTAATTGTTGTTCATAATACAAAAAGGGCTCGCTCTTGAAAATAAATATGTACCACTTGTATGTACACTGTCCAATCAAAATAATCTTGAATTCAAGGTTAAGAACTTTTCGGTTGCTCGAGCAAGTAAGATGTATTACGAATAAGATAATGCCTGAGCAAAAAAGTGCAATGATTTACTTGGTAGTAAATACGATTTAATACCTAATCTAATCGATTACACGACTGGAAAAGCGAAATGCTTTTTAACAAATTTTAGTTATTTGGTCCGAACAGTGGACCTTTTATATGTGTACTAGAAACATGTACTTTGACACATAATAAGTTAAACCTGGTTGTTATAAATTCTATAATTAAATAATGGTATTTGTATCTGTTGCGACAAATAATGGAAGTATCATACGGATAATAGATGAATACCAAAAATAGGTAACACTGTACAAACCTACACAAAAATTACCCTACACTATACACAAAATAATGTACACTAATATTTTTTGCACGAAAAAATTCTACACAAATATTTTCTACATGAAAGTTATTAACACCCATTTTGAAATATTTTACTGCACTGCAAAACTAACAATAAGCAGAATATCTTATAACCTATATTATACATTGTTAAAAAATAGGTTATACGATTATATCGAGTTCTGCGGTGGAATAAAGTATTATTTTAATATTTAACATCAGATAATATGTTGGAATAACCTACTTTCAGTGTTGTTATCCACATAGTAGTTTTATTAATGTCCAAAAAAAATATAAATAGAGCAAAATATTGTTGAGCGTAACAAATAAAAATTCAATCATTTTTACGTAAACGTTAAAAAAAATTAAAAAATTAAAAAAATATAAATTTATCAGATAACATGCATTTTTTAACGAATAAATTCAACTGTTGTCATTCTTAAGAATAATCATAAAATTGGTACCATATTTGATAGGGCTGGAATAGCAAATTTACAGTAGATGTACCAAAAGTTTAAATACTTGATTACATTAGTACGGATATGGTTAGACGTTATAAATTGTTATGCAGCTGTATTATTAGGAAAATTAAATAATTAATAAAAATAAGAGTTTGTGGTATTTTTGATAGAGTTTAGGGCCCATTGGACGAAATCCTCAGACACGTCTCATATTTTAGGCCAAAGAAAACAATTGTTTATTGTCAGTATACAATAAAAAAATCTTGTAGTTGGTCAAGACACTTTATTAGTCTAATAAGCTCTATAAGTGTTAATTTTGTTTACAAACTTATATTACGCTAAGATGAACTTTTAAATCATCTGTGAAGTCAATTATTCTATAATAGATAAGGTCTTGAAATTTTGCACAGTAGTATATTTAAGGGGTTATATCCCCCTTATGCTCTAAAAAACAAGGCTTTGTTAATTATTTTTTTTAAAGGACATTTGAGATTAAAGGTATACAAATAATATAACATTATATTATAGATTGAGCAACTCTTGAAGAAGAGAAAAAATTTTTTATTCATATTTTTTTTACAAAATGGCGGCTGTGCAGTGATTACCGTGAACCGCTTTTTCAAAAACGTCTTCCGCGGCGAGCAGTACAAGTCTCGTCCAACTCCACCTATAACAAAAAAAAATGTTTCTATTATCTACATGAGTTTTGCTAGTGAAGTATACATGATTATATTTTTTTAGTTTAGTTTTAGAATTTTTTTTCGCGAAATGGCGATTGTTTTAACAGACAATCGTGTTTTCGACGAAAAAAATCACTTAAATTGTTTATAACTTTTTTTCTTGTTAATTAATCGCTAAAATCTTGTGGTCTACATCTTAGGCACGTACGTATCGTTACGTCACGAATACCACATTTATAGCAGATGTTCCCTGTCATTTTGGGACAGCCTGCTGCCCAATGGCCTGTGTCTTTGTAAACCCAACATGGGTATACTTTTCCAGTTGTTGGATTTTCCTTACTTAATTTTTAGGGTTGGGTGGGCTTGTTATTGACGGTTAGTTTCGTGTTTTGAGGTTTTCGGGGAGGCAGTAAGGGGGTTTTGTTATTATTGCCATTATTCCAGTTTTCTTGTTTCGATATGCCTTATGTGTGTTCGACATCTTGTTTCCGTGCGAATACGACCAATTGGCCTGTTTTTGTTTTTACGATGTTGTCGACAGCTGCAACTTCGTTAATGTCTTCTTCGTCTGTTGAGTCGCTGTATTGTTGTACCGTTTCGATAGCGGCAATGCGGTTTTTTCTTGGGGATGGTCTATAAGCTAATTGAGGGCACAACGCATGTTCAGGTAGCGGTGGGAGTCTATATTTCATCTTCCGATCCCTTCGCATCTCTTCTTATTTTCCCAAGGCCTGTAATTCGCCAAACGTATTGAATTGATATCTATTTATCTTGCTGAAATAATCCTCATGTAGGTTGCGATAAGTTCTTTCCAATTGAGCTATGAGGGTCATTGGGGGGATGCATTGATTCATCAATGCTCGGATATTTGCGATGAAAGTATCAATTGATTCTTGGGGTCCTTGCGATCTTGACCTAATATCATCTTCTAATTGTAATTGGAAATCCGGTCTGCGATATTGTTGTCTTATGGCATTTTTTAATTCCTCCAATGTTCGCCAGTTTTGTAGCAACGGGCGTGCCCAATACAAAGCTTGGTCTTTTAAAATAATGGGAATCATTTTCAAGATGTCCCGATGGGACTTGTTACAGCTTCTCCGGCAATCCGCTATTCGGGAGAGAAGTTCCCCTAGCTCTGATTTCGGTTCTCCATTAAAGCTTACATTATACTTTTGTATGAGACTGGCTACTCTAGTTTCGCGCTGGAACGATGAATCATTATTCGAGTTCTGAGGATGTACTCTCTCAGGATTGTCAAGAAGCATTTGACCTTGGGGCAACGTGTTCGATGTATTGTAAGAGTATCCTCCTTAGGGAATACCATGCCAAAGGGGAAACTGTGCGAAGGGGTAATACCAATATGGATTACTAGGTATTGGGACTTGAGTGTTAGGGTTCATTAATGGATAGCCTACGAGGTTGGGTGGTAAATGTGGGTTATTTGTAGAAGTTACTGCATTCGCTGTGTACGACGAATTATCGGGGTATATTGTACTGCTTGGCAATGTTTGGGACCTGTCCGAGCCGTTATTGTGGACATCTTGGCAAGGAAGTGATGGGTTCCATGTCTGTGGGATGGGTGCAGTACTTAATTGCGATAAATTTAAATTTTGCGAGTTCGAATCCGATGGAATTTGCGAGTAATTAGGTGGTATGGTTTGATGGGTGGATATATGGTTCACTGCCTATTGGTGTTGGTTAAATTGGTCGGTAGGGCGTGATGCTGATTGTAATGGTTGTGTAGATTGCGGGGTACGGTACATTGATGTTTGTGGTTGCGAGTTTTGTGCTGACTGGTTCGTGGGTGTATACGAATGTTGGTAAATTTGGGCGGCAGTCTGAGTCTGTTGGTGTAGCGGATGTGATGTTTGATTGGAATGGGGTGGGTACATTGGTGTGGGTTGGGATGTTTGTACGGTAGGGATAGTATTTGTTTGTGCGGGTTGGTGCGGGTGGAAAGTTGGGTATATTGGTGATTGTGAAAGTGGGAGGGGTTGGGCGGTGGGGTAGGTCGATACTTGTGAGGGGTGGGTGGTTTGGACGGTAGGGTTGTTCGGTATCTGTGTAGATTGGGAGGTTTGGACGGTAGTGTAGTGCGGTATTTGTGACTGTTGGGGAATCTGGATGGTCGGGTAGGTCGGTATTTGTGGAGGTTGGAGAGTTTGGACGGTAGGGTTGTTCGGTATCTGTGTAGGTTGGGAGGTTTGGACGGTAGGGTAGTTCGGTATTTGTGACTGTTGGGGAATCTAGATGGTCGGGTAGGTCGGTATTTGTGGGGGTTGGGATGTTTGGGCGTTGTGGTAGATAGGTATTTGTGAGGGTTGGGAGGTTTGAATGGTAAGGTACGGTGATATTTGTGGAGGTTGGGGAGTTTAGTAGGTAGGGTAATTAGTTATTTGTGTAGATTGTGAGTGGTGGACGATAGAGTTGGTCGGTATTTGTGGATATTGAGGGGTTTGTACGGTAGGGTAGTTCACTATTTGTGAAAGTTGGGGGGTTTGTACGGTAGGATATGTATCTTGTGTTAGGTTCATTGGTGGATTATGGGTATATAGCGTAGAGTTGCTTAATGGTGCAGTTATGGGCGGGGAATTCGGCGAAATGTTTCCCATTGTCCCTCTGATATGTTCATGCATGCCAGCTGCCAGTAAAGGTGGAATTTGAGTCCCCCCCAAGATTTAGGTTCGCCTGCGAATATTGTAAGTTGTAGTTTGTCGAAGCTGGATCCACATTGTTACCGCCTATCGGATGATTTAGATTTGCCTGCGAATACTGCAGGTTGTGGATTGTCGAGGCTGGATATACATTGTTTCCGACTGTCGGATTATTTAAGTTTTCCCTTAATGAATCTCTGCCTCCTAGTTGCTGTTTTTGTATAGCCTCGCCCCCCGTTGTTCCTACCGGATTTGATGGTGTAGTCGGTGTAGTGCTATCATCATCTGTACTGTTTTTCGGTTCTCCTGATTCGACAATAGTGGACAATTCTTGGAAGCTGAGAGTAGTTTGTTGATGGGCTCCTTGACGCCCTATAGGTTCTACAGATGTTTCTGGTAGTTAAGGTCCCGGCGGGATATGTCCCGTCCCAGTATTCGGGGTACTATGAACGAGGTTCGACCCTTTATTTAATGGTAACCCCTCGTTGCCCTCATTCAAGGCTGTTTCAATGAAGGTACCCCTACTATTATCTTTCATCCTATCTGAGGTTTTCTCTGCTTCTTCGAGAATATCTTCCGTATCCAACGACGGCGATTCTGTCCCTCGTTCAGTGGCATTATCTATTTCTGGGTCCCACGTAGCCCCTTGGTTACCAAATAGCCTTGGCAGGTCAAATCGTACTAATCGGTTAAGCCATTGTGCTCGTGTGCCCTCTGTATTGAGCCTTGATCGTCGTAGACTATTTGCAACCAATTCATCCGAGTAAGTATTAAACAGTTCTGTTATACGAGTCCTCTCTAAATTGATTTGTTTAATCTTTGACGGGTCCATCTCAGGTAATTAAACTGTATGGGGGGGGGAGGGGGGGAGGGGGGAGGTACATTTCGCGAAGTTACGAGTTAGCTCATTTTCGTTTGCTATCGAAGGGGAAAAAACTATTCACGTATTTTTGATAAATCCACTTTGCAACGATTAAATCACTATAGTGATTACAGGATTTATGGGGAATAGGTGTAAAATGTTATTGATCGGAAGGTGAGAATTTATAGTAGCGATAGGCGGAGAAAATAAATAATATATATTACGAAATTGTGCATAATATACATCAAATATAGGGTACATGTGCGTAAAATATAAAATTATGAACATATAATAGTAATAAAAATGTTACCTTTTATTTTCGAGTGAGTGGGGTTACTAAATTTTATGCTTTTATTCAAGTTCCAGAAAAATTGTCGTAAAATCTATTATTATACGAATATACTAGTATTATATGAATTTACTCTTATTATATGAATATACTATTATTATATGACACTGGATATCTCAATTTTGGTCTATGAATCATAACTAGCCCACCCATTTTTCCTATTTTTCTAATGTTTTATTTGAGAAGACATGTATTACGAAATAGTTAAAACGCTCAATTCCTATTTATTTCATGCACGTTTGGTTATGACTACTATATATATAACGTATCAGGAGATGAGTAGCTGAGCCTCGTATCAACCAATATTCAGGGTGGTGCAAGCCGCACTCGCTGACGCAGAGTTTCGCAAGCGATCGAAACTCCAGGTCGATGGCTCAAAGACGCGGCTAGATATCAGCAGATTAACAATTATAAATTCGTAACTTTGGTGTTAAGTGTGGTGTATCGCTACTAAAGGCTTGGATTTTTACAGATTTTAAATTAATAAATTATCACGCTTAAACAAGATACTACTAGAAGGACAGGAAGGAGGACCTGTTCAATTGTCTACTTCAGCATCGTCATCAGCTTAATGTGGTAAGTACAAAATTATTATTTCATTAACAACTCAAAAAGAGTTACCGTCTAAGAGTCAAGGTTCGCTGAACAACCTTAATAAGGAATAACTTAATTGAGTGACGTGGGCGTGATTATTACCTATAACAATGAAGAAAATTATTAAATCCTTCAAAAATAGAAGCGCAAATTCTCGTGATAGAACGAATAATGATCATCAAAGTTCTTTAGGTCAATAAATTCCTAATTTTGCAGATACACATATATTCGTCTCACTTGATTCACTTAATGTGGAGATAGTTAAGTAGATAGAACGTGTTTTTAAATATTCAAGCGAAGCTTTAAAATATCCCTCCAAGATTATTATTTAACTAATGAAATGGATAATCCGGAAACAGACGGAGATCAACTCATTCAACAATACGCATTAGCCACATCCCATAACTTTTTATTAAGAACTCCACCCGCAAGAAACACGGAACTTGCATCAAATACTTTTCCCGAGACTTGGCGAATAAATCCGCTTTTTGAAGATGATTTGGCATGGCAAACTTATTCGCAGACGGGTGACCTAGTGAACCGTCTCGATAATCTTATAGACTCGCTCACGCGGGAACTGAATAGCGGTGCCTTGGGCAATGGTACGTACCGCGCCATCGGCACCCGCATGGTCGGGAGCGCACTCAGTGATCTTCCTATAGCTTCATTTAGACGTCGAATATTGAGCTATAACTCTGAAAAAATGTTTTCCATATGCATAGGTATGCATTAAAAATATAAAAAAAAATTATTTTTTTGACCATCTATAGGGTAGATGTGCCGATTATTGTGGGATAGCCGATTACTGTATCCTAGGCTTAGTTTCTCGTATAACTGAATATCCTTTAATGAAAATAACATATTACCTTTTTCAATTAATCTTCAAGTGCTCCTTTATGTATATTAACCAGATGTATATTACGTTTTCTTTTTAAATGCGAAAATGATTATTTGAAATTTGTACTGTATATAGAATAAACCAAATTGTTTTGCGGAAAAAAGTATATTATAAAACTAGTATTGATACGGATAACACATTATTTAGAGCATTTATTTTAATATTGTATTCTATATTAAATAAGTCCAGTAATTCAAACAAATTCAAACCTTCCGCCATTTACTGTGCACAATAATTAGACGAGTTTTTCGTGATGCGTTAGTTACTGTACAGCCCGCCGTCAAGGTGCCTTCGTCTACCATGAAATACTCTCTTAACTGAACGTAAGTATTTACTATAATTATCGCTAAATCTGCTTATAAAAGTGAAGAAAAATATATCTACATTATCTAGTATACTTACAGATCAAGTTACAAAAATAGAAAAAGAAAGAAAATCGGCGGATGTTATATACGAAAGAAAATAAGGCTTGAGAAAGTGAAAATTAGAAAAGAAAAATATAAGGAGATAAAGTTTAAGAAAAAATTAAAAGATCAACAAAAGGAGAAAGCAAAAGAAAATAAAACTAATAGAGTTCCATCAAAAAGAGTTGCCAAAAAAAATATCGGTATAGAAGTTAATATAAATATATAAATATATAGAAATATTTATATAAATAAAAAAACCAAATGAGTCTGTGCTGTATCCAAAGTTTAAAAATTATTATTCAAATTGAAATTATTTTGAAATAAATTACTACCTATATTAAAATAGTCTATCCTAGTTAATTTTTGTTTCTTAATTGTAGCAATTTCACATTGAATTTTAACCTGACGCTCAAAGAGTCGCGTTCTTTGGAAGTGCCGGGGACAATGGCCAGGAAGGTCGCCGCCGGTATGGGGCCGCCTCTGCAGCCGCAGCTGGCTGTCACACTATATCAAATAACAATACGGTAACAGCCGGAACGATGGTTCAAACCGAATCGGGATTTGGCACTCAAGGAATCGCGACCTTCGGAGGAGCCGGGAATATCGGCCAAATAAATTATCTTAATCTGAATATGATATGGAATGGCTCGCATATTAATGCTGTGGAGCCTTGGCTCAGTACGATGGATGTAAATTTCATCGGAAATGTCCTAAATGGCCTGGAAAGATGTTACGCAGGCACTACCTTTACTAATGTAGGCTGTAGCCATGTTGATGGTACGCCAGCCACGCAAGATCTCCAGCCTTCAGCCCTGATATACCAAACTAGATCGCGGGAATGTATTCGGGCAACACGGGTCTTCCTTAGATCTGTTACGGATATCCGTATTATACCCCGCCATTTTATCCGGGATTTCATCCTTATATGGCACTGTACGGCCTAAACCCCAATTATCCATAAGTCCCAATAATCCACAAACCCCAATAACCCCAATGACCCATAAACTCCAATAACCCATAAGCCCCAATAACCCATTAACCACAATAACTCATAAACCACAATAACCCATAAACTCCAATAGCTCATAAACCCCGACCCAGCCAGTGCAAATAGTTAGACAAAATTCACCAGAAGCAAATCTGCCGAGTCTCACGGACTCTAACTCTTCCCCTAACTTCAATAATGGTGTAAAACACGCGTCAACGCATATCCAAGCATGAAGTACATCTAGTGATTCGGATAGTCAGGAAATACAAAATACTGTACCCACTATGATGGAACAAACGTCGCGAAATAATAATATTAATCCTCCCTTTTCACAACAAGCGAGGCACCTTCACATTCTCATAAGGATCTCTACACAACGCTATAAGTCTTCTATCCGCTTACGAGATCCACATTACGGGAGATCTGTTTTGCTGGCCTTATTTTGCATTTCTGTAAGAAATATAATAAAAGAGTTCGTCGAAAGCGGAACGGTGGTTATTTATGGCATTACCAAATAAATTTAAAGGACGCGCCGCGGAGGGCTATAGTTCTCGAATTACACAGTATAGTACAATCGAGGCATTTTTAACGGATCTTACAATGCAGTTTAGAAGGTGTTGTAGTGCAGAGACATTATTGTTAAAAATGAGAACGACTAATCAAAAATCGAAAGAAAGTGCCGGTAATTTCGGGCTCTGGATGCAAAATTTGCATAATCAGATGCTTAATATTTATGATATGGCGGGTAATTTAGACGATAATATGAATAACGTACTTATTAAGAGAGCAACTTCTGAAGTATTAGACCAATATATATTAGGTTTAGAAGGAGATCTACAGCATCAAGTATGGTTAAACACATCTACAACGTTACCCGAGGCAATATTTTCGTCACTGAAGTTCGAGGAAAAGTCGAGTGCGCGAAAAATGCACGCAACCGGAATAATGGGGTCACACGTTTCAGCACCGCAGCCATCGACCGTAAAATTTATATCGATACAAGCTGACGAAATTCGCGACCGTGATATAAGCGTGACGTCTGAACTCGATAAGAATGAATTAGATTACGCTAACGGTAGCTGTAAATAGGAAAATCATGACATAAAATTTAGTATTTTTGCGATATGATAGAAGCCATTAGGTCTGAAAGAATAGGTAGAGATAGAAATACGCAAGAAAACAGTAATAACCAAAATTCTCAAAATTACAAAAAATTTAATAATAATAATCGGCATGATAATAGCAACGAGAATAGAAACTATAGGAATTATTATAATAGAAGTAATAATCAAGGAGCAGGTAATAATTCTGACAATTCAAAAAACTACGAATGAGGCCGAGATAGATTCAATCAAAATAATAATAATCATAATAACAATAATAGAAAGAATAATGGTAACAATACATATAATAGTTATAGGCAAAAATTATAGACGTTATCCGGCAGAAAACAATTCGAGTTTATGACTAAGGACTGTGGGTTTGTCAACCCGGCAACAATTAAATAAAGTAGTCAAAACTATTATGAATAATTCTTCGAATACAAAATTAAATCAGCAAAAGTATGCACTAAAAGAAAGGAATCAAATGTTCATAAAGGGATTTGGAGTAAAAGACCTTTCAGCTAAAAAATCTTTACGTCCACAAAAGCGCGTGTGTGAATACGCCACTAAGCTGGCATCAAATACAGCATTCATTCGGCAGGCATCAGCAATGCAATTTTAAAACTATTGAAAAACGTCAAGACATACTATCGAAAAGTGTAGAAAACATAATCATCAAACATAATTTTATGAATGTTGCTATCGCCGAGAACATCTATCAGTAAACTGTTATTTTAACCAAAAGATAAAAACAAATGTTGTAATGAAGATTCCATGTACAACAAATAGGCTAATGATAACGAAAGTATTACAATACACGTCTGTTATCTGGTGTGAGAATTTTTCACGCAGTAGTAACTGCGGCACTTACTTTAAATATATATATATATATAATATATATGTATACAATATATATATATATATATAGGTATACCTCAAGTAATATTTGAACCTTATTCATTTGATTGTCGTTTATCGAAAGTGCGATTACCGTTTTCACTTAACTTTACTATCTTTAATCAATGATGTTCATTACTATATATATATATATATATATATATATATATATATATATATATATATATATATTTTTTTTTTTTTTTTTTTTTCTTTTCTTGAATTAACTTAAACACATTTTAATGCAAAAATACAAAACTTGTTATTGATTTAAAAATATTTAAAATGTAAAATAAATTAAAATCTGTAATCTTTTGTATATTACTGTAATTTTCTGTAATTTTTTGTAAATACATGTAATCTTCTGTAACTTACTAAATTTTTCTGTGATATTTTATGAAATTGTTCGAATTCAGACAGTAAATTACAGAAATTACAAAAAATACAGAATCTTACAGAAGATTCCAGTAAATTGCGGTAAATTATAGTAAATTACAAAGAATTATAGAATTTCACAGATAATTTCGAGAAATTACAAAGAATTACAAAAGTTTACAGAAAATCACAGAAATAATTTCCACCTGGGTTGTACAATCGGAAATAGAAAATTTAAGACTAAATATACTTTCTATTATAGAATTTATAAAATCTTGTAAAGAAGCAACATTATAGGCAATATTTGTATTAATAAGATATTAACCTAATCTCTTTTATTTTTTATATTTCCTGCATTTAGCCAAAAATATTTTTTGGAGAACTCCTTAAAGTTTCCATTCGATTCATAAAATATTGCTCCTGTGGTAAATAAACAACAGTATTAAAATCTTGATTTTTCTTTTCGCAATGACTTTTATTGGATATAAAAAACAGAGCTAAATAAAAGCTACATGCATCTTAACATGTTAATATCGCCCTATTTTACGAAAATAATGTTAAATTGTCAGAACAAAAGGAAAAAATGAATTAAGCTTTTTAATTAAGGTATTTACACTGATTTTCTAAATGAAATACTGATTAGTCCACGTTTTTCTATAAATGGGAAAAAAAAGTTTTACGTCTTTTCTTCAATGTTCTTAATTTCTATAACAAATTTTTTCAGTACGTTTTCATAGGATGCCATTGTAAAATTTCTTCCAGCAGGAAACAAACGTAATATCTAAAATCTAAAGCTATATCAATTTAACTCCTTACTACATCTTTATTAATTATTGTTGCATAATTTAATGTGTTTGATCCGATTTTCACTAATCGAGGTGAAGATAAGAAGGTTAATAAAAAAATTAAAATTTTATTTATTATAATGAAATATATATAATAATTTAAAATTTACGTAATAATATTTTCTAAATAAAAAAATAAAGGTGTATTAAATGAAATTACACTGTCAACAAAATCAAACAAAATTATATGATTATTATAATATAATTGTATAATATAATTATAATTTTATAATTCTCTATAATATAATTATTTTCCAGAATTCTATTTATTTTCGCGTTTTCCAACATTCCTTGTTATAAATTTGTGATTCCCAAAAAATTTTTAGGATTTGGTTAAGTATAGAGAAGACGGATAAGAGAAAGTACAATAAAGAACTCTATTTTACCTGCTTCGTAGAAGCTGTGTAATAGCGTGTGACGGCCGGTATATTATATTAATTATAAAATAATTAAAAGTTATTGTTTCTATTTATACGAAGTCAATTGTTAATTAGCGCACGTATCAATAACCAATAAATTGTGATTCATGCGAAATTGCGCATTTTAATATTATGTAATGCGCACCAGCGTGCAAAGGCCAGCGGCTATCGAAGAAACGCCGAAGAAAGGTTCGGATTAGAGGGGAGCGATCAAGGAGAGAGTAGCGGGAGATGAGAGCCATGAGAAAGGTGCGCGACGCGGCGCGGGTATATATAGGTAGACGAGGCTCAGGCTCGTGATCAGTTTTCTCGGAATCTCCAGCCACGACGGTCTATCTAGTGCTGCCGTTCGCTTGAGTGAAGAAAAGCTGAGCCTCGCCAGGATATACCGCTAGAGCCATCACGCTTAAACGCACACACAGGCGTCCTCTTTAACCACTCTATCTCTCTTCTATTAATCATGTTAACATAGAAAAGTCGAAGAAAGCTAACAGCCATAAAATATTTCTCATAATTGATATGCCTCACCTTCCCTACACCCGCTTGGAAACGCCGAACCCTCGTTGTTAACAATCGATGAGGCTAACGTGTTAACCAGGTTTTTTCCGTAAGAAGAGCGCACTCTTGAAGTGGTCACCGCATCGCTCGAGTGTCGACTCTTTGGGTTTTTACTCGAAAAAGCGAATAGATGTTTTTTCGAGGTTTTGCCTACTCGCCTGGCTCGAGCGCAATAATTAAAACATAATACAACTGCATTTACGGAGCTTCTAACTAGGTGGCTCCGGAAACGTAGTGGGGAATTTCTGGTTTTCAAAATTACTATGCAAAGAGCAAAGCCACGTTCTTTTAGAGCACCTTTTACGGGTAAGAACGCGAACCGCGTATATATATAATCACTATTTTTATTAAAACGGCTGAAACCGTTACAAGCGAAAAAATAAGTTTTCTTACAAACATGTTAGAAATATGATTTGTGCCATTTTGATGAAATTTCGATACAGATGGCAATGAAATAAAAAGGTGATTATTATATAGAACGAGAGTCACTTTATTATTGTAAACTAAATTAAATGAATTGAACAAAAAGAACAGTTCTGCATATCGATAAGTTTCGGCATGTTCGGCACAAGCATTCGACCAGAGCAAGAGTTAATCGCTAACTGCAGTCATCACCATGCACTCACAGTAGGTTACCCCTACTACTCTCTACTTGCATGTAATTGCTCATTTTTCATCACTCTGCTTCAGTTAAATACAATACATGGATCTGTATACAAACGAATCATATTTTAAATCATTCTTTTATACCCAGTTCTTTCCTTAACTTTGCAAATCTATCTTTAGCTAATGCATTCGTCAATACATCTGCCGTTTGATTTTCTGTAGGAACGTACGCAACATCTATTTCTCTATTTTTACATAGATCTTTGATAAAATTATACTTTATATCAAAATGCTTTACACGCTTATGTTCACACTTAAATAATGACACAATACAAGATTGGTTATCTTCATAACTTTTTAAAGGTTCATTCATCTTTATTCCAAATTTATTTAAAAGATTTTTAGACCACAAATATTCCGCAGCGCAAGTAGCTAAGGATATAAATTCTGCCTCTTTCTAAGATAAGGCTACAGTACTTTGCTTTCTAATACTCCAACAAATTGTATTTCCATATAACTTATATAAAAACTCTTACGTAAATTTTTTATCTGTACTATTTGCTCAATCTGCATCATGCAGACAGGACACATTCTTTATTATCTTTTGACCTAGAATAAAACAAACCGTAATGTGTAGTTCTCTTTGTGTAACGTAACACCCTTTATTCACAAGAAACTACTAAAATAATTAACTGCATAATACAAATCTAGTCTAGTTGTTTGCATTACATAAAGTAAACACCCGATTAATTATCTATAAGGTATCTTTTTTTCTAAAAGAAAATCTTCGGCAACTTTCGCACGATTCACTTCCATAGGCCTGCTTACCGGTTTACAGTCTGTCATATTAAATATTTCCAAAAATCTTTCTAAATAACAACTTAGACTTAAACACATTCCATCCTCGCTTCTTGTTATTCTTATTCCTAAAAATGAACCTACGTCACCTAATTCTTTACTCTTAAATCGGTTTTTCAAAGTTACTTTAATTTCCTCTATTTTAGCAATGTTATTTCCTGCTATAATCATATCGTCAACCTACAAAAGTATATCAATTTCAATAATTTCATATGTAAAAACATACAAACATGGATCCGCAGCTACAGGAAGAAACCCAAAACTTTTAAGAAATTTATTAAACGTTAATGCTTTGTTTAATTTACCTATCATTCCCCATTTACCGTACCCTTTGGTATCGTTATGTAAATTTCTTCACTTAAATTTCCATGATAAAAAGCATTCTTAACATCTAAATGATGAGCAATTAATTTTTTTTTATTATAATAATTGCAAGTAGAGTTCTCAAACTTGTCCAATCTCTGTTTTTGCATCCAACCCCTAATTACTAACCTTGCATTAAAATTATTAACATTACCAAAATCATCTCGTTTAACTTTGAAAATCCACTGCACATTTATCGCTCTTTAACCCGTAGATATATCACATAATGTTCAAGTATTATTCTCCTTAATCGCATTTACTTCTTCTTTAACTGCATGAAGCCACTCTTCTTTATCTTTCCTTGAAAATATATCATTATAAGATTCAGGTATATTTTATACAAATGTTACTGCATTGCGAGCAAGTGCTGCATAGTCTTGAATCCAGACTGGTCCTCTTTTAACACGTGTGCTCCTGCGAACTTCATTTTAGTTATTTTCTAATAATCTATTTTCCAGATTTTCAACTGGCTCAATCATTTCCTCAGCTGATTTATATTTTTCCGATGAAGGTATACTCTAGTCATACCCGTGTCCTATGTCAGTTCCGCAGTTTGAGTTTGAATCACCGGCATACATTCATTATCGGGTAACTCAAATCGAGTTTCATCAAATTTTACGATTTACCTAAGAGTATATTATTATTATACACTTATCTTCAGGACTCCACGGTCTGTATCCATTTACATAATATCCAACCATACAGCATTTTTTAATCCTTGAATCGAACTTTTCTGCAAATAATTCCTTAAGTAAGTTTAGATATGCCAATCAACTTTGTTTCTATCGGTTCCCAACACCGTTTAGTATTTTATACAAAGCACAAAAATGTTGTTTAGTTAGTATTTATGATAAAGTTGAAGAAAGTTATCTTCTATCTCATTTCGAGTGAAGAAAAAGCGAGTCTTATTGCGCTATAATGAAACTTTGTCGAATATCGGTTCCCAACCTGTATATAATGGTTTCAATAAAGCTCAAAATTGTTTTCTAGTTAGTATTTATGATAAAATTGAAGCAAACCGCATTCGGTCAGACTCCTAGTCAGGAACAAGCACGAAAGAAGCGATGAAAGTTGCGAAATTTTATTTTATTATGTTTACATTTGTATATATAATATTTATTATGCTATTATTTTACTTATAACTATTAAATTGTTTTTAGCAAATGAAGTGACTACGGGAACTGAAAGCAAAGGTGGAGATAATGACACAGAGGTTGATAATCTTCAAACTGGTAATTGAAATGTTTCTTTTCAATAGCTTTTTCAACAGCCCGGGTGTGCGTAAAGTACGTGTGTAAAGTAACAATTTCTGAGCGTAAAGTGTACTTTACTTACACATGGTGCTGCAATTAAATGCACAAAACCGCTTTAAATTTTGGAAAAATCGACTTTTTAATACATTTTTTAACAAACAATATTTAAACGTACATAAATTGAAATTATTAAAACCAATACAGACTCTCGACATATTGTCACATATTTGGGAAGAAATGTGAATTGTAAATAATAAAATGTTTAGTTTTCCCTTAGTACGGTAGTAGATTTTAAATAGATAGAATTGGCAGAAAGCGGGCATATAAGGGTTAGGGAAACGTATAACGTCTCAAATAAAGATGTAGCTAATGATTAGACTGCGGAAGTTTATGCAAATACATGTTTTACGTATTGCATATATTTTGCATACTTTACGTTTTTGCACATATTTTAAATATGAGTTTGCGGGTTGGTGCAACATATTCCGGGACTACCTATGTCCGATCATTCTATTAAATGGTTCTTTTGTGCATATTTTCGAATATTTTTTGTTTTTTTCGCGCATTTTTCCTTATTTAATGCATAAATTTTAAAAATATTTTTGGTTTTTTGTAAGTATTTTTCGCGTTCTTTAATATAGATGAGTACTCTTTTCTAATAATTGATAATCTTTGACCAAAAGATTTCTGCATAAACTTCCGCAGTATACTAATGATGATATATCAAGAGTTTATTGTAAAAGTTATTTTCATGTTCAAAATGACAAAAAGATATTTTTGACATAGAAATGCATATACAATCTTATCATAAAATAACTCTACTGAACAATTATATATCCTTGTACCTACCGCAGGATTTCGGGAGTCAACAATAATAAAATAGACTTTTATAAGTCTCATTTTACTCAGACGACATGTAATTTCCAGGTATTGGAATTTAAAAAAGAGTTTTATTTAAGAAGCTATGAGTAATTAACTATGAAATACGAGGTCTGTCCCAAAAGTATCCGACCTACGTTCATATCTTCGCGCGGAGAGATTCAGACGACCTCTGGAGGGTACGAACGTCACCAGCAACTCCTAACCTTCTCGTCAGTAGCCTGAGATACCGATGAAACGCCTTAGTTTCCGCGCAGCGTGTATTTGTTTACACCAATTTTTTTGCGTTCGTCGCAATTTGCTTATTGTTAAAAATGGCAGAACGAACCGAACAGCGAATTTGCATAAAATTTTGCTTTAATCTCGGTAAAAGTTGTGCGGAAACTATTGAAATGTTGCATGGATTTATGGTTATGATCCTGAAACAAAACAACAATCTTCGCAGTGGAAGCTTCCATCTGAGCCTCGGCCGAAAAAAGCTCGTCAAAGTCGAAGCAACATCAAGTCAATGTTGATTGTTTTTTTCGATTATGAGGGCGTTGTGCACCACGAATATGCCCCTACAGGCCAGACAATCAATAAAGAGTACTACGTTGAAGTTTTAAAAAGATTACGTAATGCAATCAGGAGAAAACGACCGCAACTTTGGGAAACCGGTGACTGGCTTCTTCATCACGACAATGCTCCAGCGCACGTATCAAACCTTGTGCAGCAGTATTTATTGAAACACAGTGTTGCGCTGCTCCGCCAGCCTCCATACAGTCCTGATATAGCTCCCTGCGACTTTTGGCTGTTTCCTCGATTGAAAATGCCGCTTAAAGAACATCGATTCGACAATAAACAGACTGTTGAAACTAATGCGACGAATGCACTAAAGGCGATTCCGAAGTCTGACTTTCAAGAGTGCTTTAATAAGTGGAAACATCGATATGAGCGTCTTGTTCAATCAAATGGGGACTACTTTGAAGGATATCACCCCTGGATGACGAAGAATAACTCAAGCGCCGAGAAATCGAGGTAGGACGGATACTTTTGGGACAGACCTCGGATATCGTTTATTAACGCTTTATACCACTATTTCTATCACTATGCACTAATAATTTTGACAAAAGTTTTGTTTTAGGAATTCCCCATAGACTTGGAAATAACATATTTTCTGCGCTAAATGAGAGTTAAAAATCGCTGTCAACTGCTCCAGTCAGATAATCCTCCAAGTGAACAGACAGCTTCGAGGTTACAACTGCAGCGAGCTCTGGCAAACGACACGTAGGACCCGATGGCTTAAGCGATCAGTGCCGATTTGTCCAGCTAGCGCACCTCTCGTTCGAAGTCGTATTACGTCAGCGTGGTTGAGTACGGCCGCTGCGTCGATAACGCAGGGCGCTACGTAAAATCTGTTGCAGAGAGCGCGGACTCGCGCGCGTGCACTACAGCTTCTATGGTATGAGACAGGGAGAGGGAGAGAGAGCGAGAGAGATAGATAGATAGATAGATATACTTTTTATTCATCAGAAGACAAAATCTTACAATTTCATGTACATGTAGTTATAATTATAATTAAAAATATAAGTCGATTTAATATAATTGTTATCTTAACTTTCACTTATTGCATATTTCTTATTAAAATAATAATTCACTTTATCAGTTCGTCAGTTTATAAAATTTAAATGTAATGAACTAGTCACAGTCAAATATCACAGAAAACGCTTCGTCAAAAAATAATAATACATAGAATAAAAAATAAATACAATAGAGATAACATATAAATATAAAAGAATACATACACATACTTTGCTAAATCTTTGCGTATACTATCACGTCTAAATTTAAAACACACTCATTCATAACACTTTAACAATCACGCTAATAAATACATTCACACCTAACTAACACTAAACATATTTAATAAATAAATAAATAAATTAATAAATAAATACGTCGAATAAATAAATAAACCAGATAAATAATTAAATTAAATAAATAAATAAATAAATAATTAAATTAAATAAATAAATAAATAAATAATTAAATTAAATAAATAAATAAATAAATTTAAATAAATAAATAAATTAAATAAATAAATAAATAAGTTTAAATAAATAAATAAATTAAATAAATAAATAATTCAAATAAATAAAAAGCTTAAATAAATGTTCGACTCATCTCTGTACATACTCTTCACCATGTAATTGCTTAAGGTGCCTGCTAAACGCCGTTTTAAATTTACAAAAAGATGGCAGGCACCTCACACTGCTCGGGAGCGAATTCCAGAGGTGCGCACCTTGAACTCTGAATGAGAAAAGGCCCTTATCGGTGCGCGACCCCGGAACCGAGAGCTCTTTCATACCACCCCTACTTGAAGTCCTGGCTTGGTTTTTTTCAAAGAGGGCAGTAAGATACGGTGGCTGCCGCATGACAACCGCTTTGTAAAGCAGCAGCCCCATAAAATACTCCCTCCTCACCTTCAGATCCAACCAGTCCAGTTTTTTCCTGTAGGCGGTGATATGCTCATCCCGCCTAACACCACATATGTATATCACACATGCATTCTGTAGACGTTGTAGTCGTGTCTGGAGCTCCCCTGACACATCAAGAGGAACCACTGAGCAATAGTCTAAGTGAGGTAGTACCAGTGCACATGCCAGCTGCTTCCTCAGTATCTCTGTGGTGCTTGAACGGAAAAGTTTTAAGCTATACAGAGCCCTATTCACCTTTCTACTGACCGCATTCAGTTGCGGCTTCCATGTCAACCCTCCGTCCATCACCACGCCGAGGTTGGTGACTGTATCGACAAAGGGAACGTGTACGCCGGTCTGTATCTCAATGCCTTGCAAGTCAAGGTTCTGAACCTGTTTGATGTTGTGATCAGATCCAAAAATGATCGCCTTTGTCTTGCCGACATTGAGGCGCAGGCCAGCTGACGTTGCCCAGTTCGACACTGCTTGTGCTACAGCCGACATGCGACCGATACCATCACGAAGACCCTTCAGGGTCACTTGTGTGTAGGTTTGCAAGTCGTCAGCGTAAAGTATGTGTTCGACACCATCTAAGTCGAGTGCGTCTTGTAAGTCGTTTATGTACAGGCTGAAAAGCAGGGGTCCCAGGACTGAGCCCTGTGGAACGCCAAGATTGGTGGTTAGCCAACCTGAATCCCCATTTGTGATTGTGACGACTTTCTGTCGTCTCCCCATGATATATGACTTAAGCCACAGGAGAACACTCCTGGAGAATCCCATGCGCATCAGCTTACGCAGCAGTTTAGTGTGTGAGATGGTGTCGAATGCTTTGCTAAAATCAAACATTAACAAAATAGTCAATAGTTTTTTGTTGTTGTTAATGCCTGATCTTATGTCCTACTCAGGGAGAGAGAAGCAGAGGTAGAGGTAGACTGATCTTTTCGCTCTCGCGGCATTCCTATCTGTGAGCTTATAGCGTGATATAAATCACGAGAACTTGATTTTGATTTTTCGTTTCGAAATGTTTGCTGCGAATTTTCGAACGATTTTCCACAGGTCAAGATGAATGTTCAAATAGATATTTTAAATAATATATATTTGATAGTTCATCTTTAATTGTCACTTTTTATAACAAGCACTGTACACCCGGAAATTCACTTTCATTGTACAGATTCGGGAGTCGTTCGGCGCGGAATTCAAGTCCGAATCGGTTAGCACTAGTGCAATCGCTGCACTTAAATTACTCGCGTACTCCGCTTTCTGTACGCAAATCCGGATTTTCGAAGGACTAAATACACGCACGCTAACCAGCTGAATTTTACTTTATATCAAGTGCGGTGTTAACGTTGAGCAGAGGTGTAGGGAAACACTAATTTTCCGCAGGTTTTGTTCTCCGTGCGCCGCCTCAAAAGTGGAGGAAAGTGTTACGCAAAAGGGAGAAGTCCGGCTCGTCACTATAAACCCTGCGGATAGGCCTCCCGCAGAGATGTTACGGCCGGTCAAGTGAGGATTTAAACCTCGGCCTCAACAACAATAATATCTAACAAACTAAACATATTAGTTCTTAAAAAAAATTTTTTTATGTTTTTTTTTCACTGCACAGTTTTTATTTGTTTTATTATTCGCGCCAATTTATAAAATAAAAAAAAATGTATTCAAACAATTAACAATGGGGCTTACATAGTCCACCGGAAATAAATTTATATTTTTCAAGAAAAAAATTAGAATTTATTTCCGAACTCCCTATAATCGATATTACCGCGCACTGTCGCTGTCAACGCAAGAATTTCAAAGTTATTGCGACCGAGCACGTTTCTTCTTCACATTAAACTCACCGGCGACGACGCTTCAACTTCTCCTCCTCCTGCTGCCACCATTTATTAGTTATGAATTGCTCATATTTATCCACTGTTCTATCGGTCGTATGAATACACCCACCTCTTCATCTTTCCTCAAATCGGTGACACGACCTCTCAGCCAACAACTGTTTCTCTTCTTTCTCTTGAAGGTCTCGTTCGGCAGAATGATCTTCTCACCTCCCCCGGTCTCTGCTTCCCCTCGTGGTCGTGGAGTCGCCTGTACTGCAACATCTACCCGCTCTACAATCTGGCCTGGTACCATCTCCTTCTCCACTCCTCTCGACTGCTACGCATTGATTGCTCGCAGCACAGGATATCCCTTGTGGAATTACCTTTTTACGATATCCTGACCACTAGGTCCTCCACCTCCTTCACCAACTTCGAAAATTCATCCACCTTTTCTTCCACCTCTAACTCTTCAATGATATTAAAGTCCTGAACAAATAAGTTGATACAATCACCGATGCGCTCCAATTCTTCAAAATTGCCTTGCTTTCTCGCGAGTACTAACAGACTGGCGCCCTGCTCCTCAAATTTTCTTTTTTTAGTATAGCATGGTCCTGTTCGATTTTAATTGGCCCTCTGTTTTCCCAATCAAAACCAGACCTATGAGCCAGGTCACTACCCTCGGTTTATTGAGTGAGAATTTTCCAGCTAGGGTTCAGCTTGTTGTTCTCACTCAGCTGCTGTCTTCGCTGTTTTCAACTGAGATTTGTGTTGTCGTTCTTTCTCTCTCTATTTACATACATATTCAGCACATATGATCTTATTTTGCTTACTCGAGATTTAACCATTGTAAATCAGAGCTTTATTTTTCTATAGTCATGTTTTTAATTTCAAGTGCTCGCTAATTGTTTCGGCAATTGTTTATTTTCTAATTATTAATAATTATTATTGTAATCTATCTAATTATTGTTATAATTTAAATTTTGTTTGTTTAATTTATTTACATACACACACATATATTAAGTAGTGGCATGTAAAATGCCACAATGAAAAAAGTAAACAGACAAGTAAGGTGAGGTTATATTGGGCAGGTAGGGTTAGTATTGGGGTAGATTATTAAATAAACAAACTCCGGACGGAATCACGCACGCACCAAACCACCGAACGCACGCTATTTTAAATTGCTAAATTTTTCACTTATTAATAACCCGCGAATATCTTTTATGTTTCACGGGAGGAGATCGACGGTGCAATACCACACAAACACACCACGAGCACAGACACACCACAAAAACAGCAGCCGATGTGACCGACACCTCCATACAAGCTGAGCAGCACCAGGAAGCGGCGACTACGGAGAAGAGGTCGAGGCCTTCATTTGAGGGAGAGTAGAGGGAGAGCCGAGCGGCAAGAGAGAGAGAGACGGAGGACGAAGCCTCAAATAAGATGAGAAGAGAGGCGCGCGCACGGAGAAGGGAGCAAGATGCGTTTACAATGAACGCGTCGCGCTCCGGTCGTCCGCATGTAAGATATATCGAGTAATAGGATGAGTATCGGAGAAGCGTGCAGTATAGAGGGCGCTATTAATATTTTGAATTACGCGCGTCCCCGGGGCGAACTGCACGACGGGTAAAACTAGAGCAGTAACTAACCTGCGGTTACTACTCTAGTAAAAATCGAGTTTAGGGCCTATGCCCACAAGTGTTAGAAAAGGAGAGAAGATCGAGCAAGGCAGAATAGAGGGAGCTAGGGTATAAGGACGCCACGAGGAGAGGACTCGAGTCCTTCCGCCCTGCCCATTCCGTCCGGAGCCTTCACCGCAGACAGTCGTGTCACGCAATTTTCATTACCTAGAAGCTTAGCTGTCCGCGTGGAAAAAGAGGGAGCGAGTCTGATTAGCACGAGGATTCTCTGTGAGATAGTCAGTAACGTGAGTACTGATTGGTCGGCAGTTATTTGCCCACAAAGCGCTCGACCTTTAGATTCAAGAAGTTTGTAATTTTGCCTCGAAAAATTACTTGGTGAGATCCTTCCGTACTTATTCTTTGTTTCAGTGCCGTCGAGATTTGGCGAGACTTGGTGGAGAGTCGGAGCTACAATTGTGTGTGTTCGCCGCCGATTATTTTTCTGTTGTTTTAGGTCGAGAGTTCCCGAGTTCGAGACAAGTTTATTATTTACAGGTGGTATAAAATACCGGCAACGCGGTCGTCACTTGGTGCGTGCTAGTAAAGGCGAGAGTGGCCATTGGACCGCCCACGTGCAACCATAGGCCTTTAGCGAAATAGTTAAAAGCGAGAAAATAAGTAAAGTCGTGGTGAGGATAGAAATTTTAAAGTATTAAAATTTGGGGTTTTATAATTAATATAGAGAATTAAAGTAGTACATTTTGGGGTTTTCTAATTATCATTTTTTTTAAGAAATTATAGGTTACAATTAAGAAAGCAAGTAGAGTTAGGGCGGTATATGAAATGCTAACGGACCGACATCTAAATAGTTATTAGCGATAAATGTAATTTTATGTATAGATATTATTATCGAGAAATAAAGTCAGAAAGATTATATATATATATATATATATATATATATATATATATATATATATATATATATATATATATATATATATATATATATATATATATATATATATATATATATATATATATATATATATATATATTATAGATCATTTACGTAGCTAACACCTATATGAGCAATAACCATTTAATTTGTTAATAATTATTTATTTAAATAACTCGAGATTGGATCTCCGTGGGTTGCGCCGTTTGTCCAGGCGTCCGCTCAGCGAACCTCCTCTCGAGATCGGAGGAGTCCGCCAGAGGGTAATTGTCGAGTAATAAAGAGCAGTATTGACCGAATAATAAAATAATTAATGAGTTGTATGGACAGAATCCAGATCGGTTAAAAATACAACATCATAAAGTAAAACCTAGAATTATTTATAATTTTACCTGGTTGTTGCTAATAATTATAACAATTTGTTTTAGCGTATTGTAAACATTTATAAAAATACTTTAAGTTAGTTTTAACTTCTTATTACTTATTATGTATTCTGCACATTCTTAACACGGCACTTATATTTAATTGAGTCGTTCACATGAAATTGATCATGTTCCGTCCCAGCTTCCTCATCGATTAAAAAATATGTAGCCTCCCCTATTTTTCGCTGTACTTTATACGGGCCCTCGTATATTGCAAAAGCTTTGCAATTTCTTTTTGCTCGGTGTCAGACACGTTATTGACTTTCACGAGAACTTCATCTCTAACTTTGAATTCAACAAAAGTAGTTTATTAGATTCGTTGAATTTTTTGTATCGCTTCTTGCCTTTCAATTTAATTTCTTCTCTGGCTGAGCATATTTTCTCTTCGAGCGATGTATCTGTAAAACTAATGCCATTTCTTAGCAAGATTTTCTATGTCCGTATGAGATTCAATGCAATTGTAAAGGTGTCATTTCAATAGTCTCATGAAAAGTTTCATTAATGATATTTTGTATAATATTAACGTTCGGTTCCCAACCAGTATGTTTATTTTTAACTAACGTTCTAAAAAAACGACCCAGTTCTCGATTTACTCGCTCCACAATGTTACTTTGTGGATGGCGAATTGAGGAGTAAGTTAAACAAATATTCTCGTCCTCTAATTTCTATTACCATTTTTTCGAGGTAAATTGAATACCATGGTTGCATATTATTCTCTTTGCTGCCCTTTTTATTGCGTACTATACGACTAATTTACTAAATACGTCGATTGTCGCAAAAATATACTTTATATCTCCTGTAGAAGTCGGCAGCGGCCCATAAAAATCTACGGATAGTAATTCGCCTGGTCTTTCAAGTGCAATCGTTTGTCTTTTGGCAAAACTTGGGCATGTTGAGTTTTTATTTCTCTGACATATGTCACAAGTAGATAGTAAATAAGCCCTTTTATGTTTTAAATCTTTAACATAAAAGTGTTCTTCTATCATTTTTTATACTTTCTTGGTTCCGATATGCCCATACATTTCATATAATTTAATTATAAGTTCAGTTACATGTTTCTTCGGCATTATTAATACATATTAATTTAGATAGTTTCTTTTGTAAATTAAACCATCTTTCTCGACAAATGCAGATTTTTTCCCGTCAATTTCCGGAATTTCCGTAGTAATCGAGACTGCCTTTTCTCCAATTTTCAAAATGACTTTATCATTTTCCTGATATGTTTGAAAATTTTTAAACATTTATTTATCAGTTCTTTAGTGAAATGCAGTCGTTTAACTGCCGATATAACAATTTCTCCAGGCTTATATATCACTGTTGGCATATGTTCCGGATGTCTCGGTAACAAATCAGGCACAACATTATCTTTTCCTCTTATATATTCGATTTTAATGTCGAAGTCTTGAATGGTAAGAATCCATCTCAGTATTCTTGCACTTGTATATTGACATTTATATAAATAAGTTAGTGCCTGATGATCCATTTTCACATGTATCTCTGCTGATCTCAAGTAAGTATCAAACTTACTTAGATTCCATATAATCACCAATAATTTTTTTTCTGTGGTAATATAGGTAATTTCATTATACTTAAGCGTTCTGCTTATAAAAGTAATTACCATTTCTTTTCCTCGATCGTTTATTGCGAGAGTGCTCCAGCAATAGTAAAATTACTTGAATCCGTGCGTGAAATACAAGGTTTTCTTGGGTCGGGGTGATATAAAATAACATTTTTTATAAACAAGTCTTCTACAATTTGAAAAGTTTGTTTCTCTCTGTCCCCCCACTTCCATTTCTTATTTTTACTCAGCAACTTCAGAAGCAGTGTAGTTGCATTCGAAAAATTAATTCCAAATTTTGCATAAAAATTCACTAATCCAAGAAATCCTTTTAATTATCGTACATTTCTCGGATCGGGATAATTTTGTATCAATTCCAATTTATCATTCTCCGATTTGTGCCTTCAGTAGTTAAAATATAACTTAAGAATTCTACTTATTGGCGTGAAAAATTTGTCTTTTTAAATCTTAATGTAAAATTATGCTCCGTTAAAACTTTAAAAAGATTTTTAATGTGCTCTAGGTGCTTTACTTTATTCTTCAATATGCCCAATAAATCATCAACAAAATTTTCCATGTTTTTTCTAGTGTCCCTTATAGCCAGGTCTAGTCTTCTTACTAGTACTGCCGTACTAACACTTGTGCCAAATGGGCAAACTTCAAATTCATACACTTTGCCTTGATGCATAAATACAGTAAATTTTTTACTTTTCTCTGAAAGAGGGATTTGCCGAAAACTCCTGGTGAAATCTAGACTAGTCATGACTTTAATTTCCATCGCACATTTGCAGTAACTCCTCCATATTATGAGAAGATTCATGGTCTGTAACCAATCTTTTGTTTAATTCTCGAGCATCGAGACACAAAGGCACAGATTCATCCTTCTTTATCACTACCATAAGTGGACTAATGTATTTACTATTAGATTTCCTAATAATTCCCCAATCTAGCATTTTTTTAATTTCCGCTCTCGAGTTTTCTCGGTGATTTATAGAAATCGGATAAGGTTTAACATAATTAGAGTCTATCTAGTCATCTTTTACTTTAAAATCGTACTTAAAAGAGTTTAAGCGCCCTGGCATTTTATAAACAACTTTCCTATACTTCCATATTAGGTTTTTGAGCCTATCAATAGTACTTTTATGTTCACTCATGTAGTTTCGGAATTTCTCCTCAAGTTCCTGCCAACTTAAACATAAGGGTCATTTTCACCCTGTAATATTTTCATTCATCGAATTACTCCCTTTTTGGGTAGTATAATTATTGAATATTTGTTTTTCGCATATTTTTCCTTATTTAATACATAAATTTAAGAAAAAAATTTGTGTTTTGTGTAAGTATTTTTCGCATCCTTTAATATAGATGAGTACTTTTTTCTAATAATTCATTAGCTTTGGCCAAAAGATTTCTGCATAAACTTCCGCAGTCTACTAATGATGATATATCAAGAGTCTATTGTAAAAGTTACTTTCATGTTCAAAATGACAAAAAGATATTTTTGAAATAGAAATGCATATAAAATCTTGGCTTAAAATGGCTCTACTGAACAATTATATATATATATATATATATATATATATATATATATATATATATATATATATATATATATATATATCCTTGTACCTACTGCAGGATTCCGGGAGTCAACAATAATAAAATAGACTTTTATAAGTCTCATTTTACTCAAAAGACTCTCGAGTTTTCTCGGTGATTTATAGGAATCGGATAAGTTTGACATAATTAGAGTAATCTTTTATTTCAAAATCGTACTTAAAAGAGTTTAAGCGCCCTGGCTTTTTATAAAAAACTTTCTTATACTTCCATATTAGGTTTTTGAGTCTACCAATAGTACTTTTATGTTTACTCATGCAGTTTCGGAATTTCTTTTCAAGTTTCTGCCAAGTTATACATAAGGGTCATTTTCACCCTGAATATTTTCATTAATCGAATTACTCCCTTTTTGGGTAGTGTAATTATTTGTGAATATATCTGGTAGTGGTTCGAGACGGTCTGTGTCGTTTTTCAGTACACATTTCCTCTCCACCCCTCAAAATTCCTTTATTATATGGAAGCATTTCTATAAGCATTTAATTTTCCTCTTCTATATAAATGTTCTCCATTTTTATATCAATTACAAATCCGAGCTTGTTTTGAGCATCTATATCCAAAATACGATCCCTAGACAATTTTAGAACAACAATAAAATTAACTTTCTTTTCTCTTTTTTCCACTTGTGTGTCAGCGACAATCTGGATTTTCAATCATGTCGTTTGTTCACCAATTGCTCCTTTTATTACTTGCCCACTTATTGGCAAAGTTGCACATTTTTTGAACTTCTGGACACTCTACATTTTGCTCCTGTTTTTCGTGCTCCTTGTCTGATTCAGACAATAATGCATCCCGAGGATTTTCAAAAATTGTATTTATTTGTGACCCTTTCGGAATTGCATTCTGACTCTTTTTAGAGTTATCTAAGGCACATGCTGCAATTACTTGGAGTTTTTCGGAGTTAAGCCACATGCTCCGGCTGGATCAGTTTCGATTTGTCTATCTAGTTCATAAACGTCACTAGATATACCTATATTCGAATTATTATTTTCTATTTACCTGGTAATTCGTCTTTACTCCTCCATTATTCTGAGGGTATGATTGACTTTTGCTTGGCCCTTTATAGCCCTTTTGGTTTCCAGTCGAGTAATTATTTCTTTTATCATATGGCCTATACCAATTATTGTTATAATTGTTATTATTTTGATGACCATTATAATTATAATTCTGGCGATTTGCCCTTTGAAAACCAGTCGTTGGCCTTTCATTTGAGCCACTCGTATTTTTATGAATTTCCTTAGCACGACCATATTTTTCTCTGTGCATTCATTTATCTTTGCACGCGAGCAGACTCAGGAAAGTAAATTTATCCTCTATTCTTTGAGATTAAACTGCAAATCTTATATCAAGGTCATGATGGCCCGCTAATTTTCTTATTAGCTCTCTTTCAGTGTATTTTCCTACATCTAAAGCTTGGCTTATTAGATCCGTGGTGTATTCTGGACGCGACTTTCTTCCACTAGATGCATATGTGCTAAATTCGATTTTGCGCATAGTATTATCTGTGACATCTACATTCCAGAATCTGTCACAAAGTTCTTTTTCAAACTCGTCAAAACTTTCCACAGAATTATCGACTACATCCTACCACGAAGAAGCTGCTCCTTTCAACGAGTTTGATAAAGCCGTCTTATTGATTAATCCGAGATTGAATTTTCTAAAATTGATCTCTCGAGAACTCGACTTCGGTTTTCAGTCATATCCTCATTCCTTATGCCATCTAATCGGTCGGGAGTTGCAGAGTGAATCTCAGTTGAACTTCTGAGATCTCTTCGACGTTCTCCGAATCTTACGGATGATGCTCTTTCTCTTCCAGTCAACTTATCTTTCTGTAAACATCGGCAAGTTTTCCAAGCATATACTTATCTTTTTCTTTCAGCTCTTGTGTTCTTATGAGTAAGTCTTCAATATCACTTCCATCTTGTTCAATTTGCTGTTCGGTATCACGCAGTTTTTTCTCAAGTTCGGCGATTTTTCTATCTTTTTCTTCCATTTGTTCTTGTAGGAGATTTAGTTCATTTTTGTGGCGTTGGACGTCTTTAAATAGGGTTAATGTATCCCTTGTTTGTAATCTACTTTCTCGATCAAGTTTGGTCATTTCTTGCGAATATATTTGCTTAACATATTCAAGCTCTTCGAGTTTATCCCGTATTTCTTGAATACCTTGGGCTGGCGCTCCATCTACTGCACCTATCATGGCCCTGACTTCCTGTAGGACTAGATTTTTTCAATCATTTTCAAAAGAGATACGCAGATTTTCTTCTATGCGAGCATGCATTGCTTTGACTTTTGCCAAAACATCGTTTACATAAGTGCGAATCTCAGCCTCCTCATCTTCAATTCTCTCTTGCTTTTTCTCAATGTGCTGAACCAGTTCCTCGCTTTTTTCAACGTAAGCAAGTAGTGACTGAATATTTTCATATACTATATCCTGCCACGCTCCTCGTGTCTGATCTAGTTGAGACTCATTTGCCTCTCCCAGGCATTGGAACTCCATGAACGTCTTTTGTAGGTCTTCATGTCTCTGCTTTAGCGCCTCCTTAGTTACAGGTAGATACTCCTTTGCTCGTATTTTGACCATGTTGGACATTTTGTATAAAACAATATAAGAAAGACGTGCCCAATACCTACCTGATGTAGTCTCCTATAGTGCCCAGCTCCTGGTTGTTGCTTTTTGTGCCCAACTCTCCAGGACGTCGCCCGCCCTGGTTTTCCTGGTACACTTAATATCAGTCGTTGGAACGTCCGCGTAGGTGACTCCATCTCTCGGTTGGATAAGGATAGCCTTGGGTCGCTTCGTAAACTTTCTCCTCTTCCTCTTCTTTTTCTTTTGAGCAGTCTTACTCGTATTGTTCGCCGATGTCCTGGCTATTGGGGTCTTCTTTTGTTGCTCCTGCTGCTCCAGGTCTTGTCGCAGCTGCTGTCGCTGTTGCTGATTTCGCTTCAGCTGTTGTTCTTGTGTCAACTGCTCAGGTTGTTTCTATAGCTGCTGCTGTTGTTTCATAGCTGCAGCTTTCTCCTTCGTTGAAAGGACCGTTTCAAAGCCCGCGATCTCTGAGGGTTCGGTGGATCTAGCCTTCTTGTCAATAATTGAAGACTTAGCAATATGGGTGTTACCGTCTCGCGATCGCACCCTCTTATTTTGAGGCCGCTGGCTTGAGATAGCCGCGACTTCCATATCGCGCTGTGCTCTTCGGTGTTGGTGAGCATGCGTTCCCTCCAAGAGTTGAAAAGTTCGACGAGGGTGGGTAAACTGTGCTTGATGTCGGTATTGACACCAGGCTGCCTCTCTAACCCTTTTCAAATCTTTTTGAGAAGTTCGTCCACTTGCTTCACGAACTCCTGGACTGTTACTATCTGCGGGCGACTGAGCTGTTTTTTGCCACCCGGCAATGTGTGTGAAGGAAGCTGCTCCACTACCACCATTACTTGCTGGCAGGTTTGGAATTTACCTGCCTCCTGGTTCATCTCTTTATTGCATTGGGACACTTTCTTTCTTGATTGTTGAACCGACGCATCGTGCGTAGGGAGACGTGTAGAAATAGCTGAGAACGGGTGTACCCTCGGATACTTTGATCCTACCCCAGTTCCCTGAGGCCCAGCCTTTGTTTTCCCGGTCCCGGAATATACGGACGGACCAGGGCTCGCCCGGAGCAACAGCGATTTCGATCCCCCTGCCCAATACAAACTTCCTGATCAGGTCCCAAGTGGCCGGCTTCTGATCCAGCACCGAAACTAACCACCTCGGCAGAGCTAGGCTCACATCAGCTCTTCGCCCATGCCGATGGAAACAACCGACAGGGGTCCGGACACTCCCAGTGTGTCCCAGCGCGAGAACAATCGGGTTGGGTAATTTTCTGTGCATCTGCCTCACGACTAGCGTACCGCCCGAGAGATGATGTTTGAGTATTTTGTTGAGTTTAGTGTGTGTGGTAAGTGTAGGGTAATGATTATACGAGTAAATGTGTGTAGAGTGTACTCGGTTACCATTTTGTCACCTTCCGACTTCCGGGCAAACTGGCAAGTCATCCGGCTAAAAGCCCTACCGGGAGGACCGCTGCGCTTTCTCATGCCATAAAATATATGCCTCGCTATGCGTCAACCCAGGCAACCACGGAGGTTTTATTGAGCAGTATTAACAATAAATTAGAAAAATTCAAAATCTTCGAAATTTTGATTTTTTTATAAATAAAGCTGCTTGAACCATCTTGAAAAAAGTTTTGAAAAAGAGAAATTCGCTATAATTTTTAACATTTTAGAAAGTGGAAGAAATTTATTTAGGAATAAATTGTTTTTTTTTTTGAAAAATAGGAAATTTTCGAAAAAGTTAAATTTCTTCCTGAATACTATTTTGAACAAAAAAATCCAATTTCCCTCGAAAATAAAATAGTAAAGCGCTTCTTGCCGAAAAACGAAACGAGAAATAGTACCACATTTGTTTATTAAACAAATAATTTAGAAACCAATAATTTTTTTTCGAAAATCAATCGTTTCCGAAATTTAAATTTGTTTTGGATAATTAATTTTTCTGTTTTTTCAGAATCTTATTTTCTCCGAAACTAAAAAATAAGATTATGAAAAAGTTGGTATCTAAAATTGAAAATATTTTTGACATATTTTTTGGAAAAGTTGGTTGATTTAACTTTAGAATTTTTAATTTTTTTTACTTGAAAATGGCAATTATAACAAAATATTTAACGAAAACAAAGACTGAACTTATTTTTCGTTTTTGAACAATTTGCGAAAAATTTCGAATTCAGGAGAGTTTTATGACAAGTTAAAATTTTAAGTTTTTATTAAATTTTAACGAAGGTGTACCCGTGATTTATTGAATTGATAAAGCGAATAATAGCGATAATTGCGAAAACGAAAGTGATAAGATTTTCAAAAATTGTGCACTCAGCTAAAACAAGAAAAATTCAATGCCCGCGAATCGAAAACTGTAATGCGTTGATTAACCTGTCCGATGAAGAACTCCATGCAGCGCTGTCCGAACTCTTCAGTGACAACGCAGCGACCTGGTACAGAAAGAACAAAATGAAATGGAAAATATAGAAGTATTTCACCACTTTATCCAGGAGCTGGTACAGTACAAGTCATCAGTACCAACAAAGGCTGCTCAATGAGGCAAACTTGCGCACGCAAGGTATAGACGAACCAGAAATGGCCTATAAGCCTACGCAGGGAGCGAAGACGTAGAAGTCGGAGATATCTGCTGTAACGAAGGAGGAAACGAAGTCTCCCATATCAGACTTTACGGTGGTATTCGCGAAGATGTTAGACGAGAAGTTGAAACATCTTCAAAATCTGAATAGAAACTAGAACTTCCGGTCCAGGAATGAAAAGGGGAAAGGAGGGCAGAGAAGCTCCAAAAGGTTCACCGAAACACGACTACTAAGCAAATCTCCAGCCAGGAATGGACTACATAATCAGAGGTCGAACCGACCTGGCGCGAAGGTTCGATCCGACACAACCTTGGAAATTCTTTGGCTGTGGGAAATTGGGCTCTATGGGGAAATACTGCCTCAAGTGTTTGGGAAACGAAGCGGGGAGTAGCCACTATGGACCGCGGCCATTCCTGAAGTAAACACGGTCCCCGCAGCATTTCTTCCCATCGACGCCGAAGCCTCAACGGGGAAAAAGGACGCTCACACGTGCCCAAACGTCCCCTCGCCCGAAAACTCGAAGGTCGGATTAGTCGGGCAATCGAATTCCACCCCCTTCAAAGAAGGGGTGGAAGCCACACAGCCGCAGAGGTCAATGAATCATCTAGAAGGATATACGATCTCTGCAGTACCTGTCCCCACCGGGACTGAAGTGTCAAGGGGGGAAGTGGACATCCAACCACGTCCAGACGAGATCTCTCCAGAAGGTGAGGCCGACCGGAATAGGTAACTGATTTCGACACTCTCAGAAGAGAGAGGAGAGACCGAACAGCCGCAGAAATCGACGTATTTTTCAGAAGGACGTACGACTTCATCGATGCTACCCCCCCCCCCCCCCCAGTCGAAGCTGAAGCAACGACAAGGGGAACGAATACGTTTCTGCAAACGGGCAAGTCCTCCCACGAAGGGAAAGACAACTTGAAGAAGGTGTCGAAAGAAAACGTCACCTCGACGGAAGCGCAATTCGTCGAGTCTGAAACGACGACGATGAACTCCAATGCCCAGCGATGATTAAACTGGTCTTCTCCTAAAGGAGAGACTGAAGGGACCAACCCGCCCCAGACAAGCTTGAGCTCCACCTCAGAGGAAAAACGGCCAACGTAACCGCAGAAGCAGTACAGAGAGGAAGACGAAACACGCTGGAGGCTCCAGATAGGAATCGGAGATTTCACGATCCAAGCCGTATACGATAATGGAACGTTCAGTACGGGGATGAGAGCGGTTGGATTACAAATAACTAGTGTTTTTGGGAGAGACATATTAACGGAATGCGCTGGACGCGTCAAATTACCGGACGGTACCTTATGTCCGTTAGTCGGACACGTCATGCTCCCCATAACAGTCGCGGGAGAAACATCCGACGTACGAGTGGGTATCGTCCCGCATCTCAATGACGAATGTTATGTGGGGCTGAACTTTGTGAAGAAGTTCAGGGGCATACCGGACCCAGATGAGGACGTCCAGTACTTAAAGAGTACCCACAGTAAATTAGAGTTAGAGTACAGCTAGCGGTAGCCAGTTTGGTTGCTGGTGTAGCCGCCATCTCATCAGCGGCTATCGCTGATGTCACCGATTCGCAACGCCAGGAGCTGGAAACTTCTAGAAGAAACATTGAAAGGCCAAGGAGACACTTGTGGCCTAACGTGTGACATTGGGTACCATTTCGACCAAGCCCATCAAGCAGAGGTACTTCCCGGTTTCCTAGAAGGTAGAGCAGGAGATGCGCCAGCAAGTGACAGAGATGTTGAATCAAGGAATAATTTAATTTAATTGAAGAAGAAGGATTGTACCTACAGATTCTGTGTCGATTACGGGAAGGTCAACGTGCAGAAGATGCCTGACGCGTATATTCTGCCATCATGCAAGATATCTGGCAGAAATTGAGGAGTGCAAAATATATATCAACGATTGATATCAGAAGTGCATATCACCACATACCACTGAGCAAGTCTTCCCGACCAATCACAGCCTGTACAGTGCCGAAAAAAGGATTGTACCATTTGCTACGCATGTCCTTCGGTTTATCCTATGCCGGTGCAATGTTTCAGAAATTTATAGACATGGTGTTCGGTCCAAACCTTGAGCCGTACGTACTCGCATATCTGGATGTTATCATCATAATATCTGAAACCTACGAAAAACACCGACGACTATTGAAACTAGTCTTCGAGAAGCTCAAAGTAGCTGAACTGATCACCAACCGGAAGAAATGCGTATATTGCAAACTCGAGGCCAGATATTTGGTAGTCCTAGATCTGGAAATGATCGAACCGGTGATGAAATACCCAGCGCTCAAGAACCTGAAAGAATTAAGACGTTTTCTGGGTATGTCTTCATGGTACCGGAGGTTCTTGAAGGACTACGCAACGTTGACCAAGCCTCTGACTCATCTTCTAAAGAAGAATGAGAAGTACGATTGGCTAGAAGACCAACAAGACGCATTCGACAGACTGAAGGCACTCATCGCCTTAGCGCCTGTTCTTCAGAGTACTCTGCCGGATACCCAGTTCGCGGTGAACATGGATGCTAGTAACACCGAAATCGACTCAGTACTCCTCCAGAAAATCACGGAGGGGGAAAGAGTGCTTGAATTCGCCAGCCGGACGTTAAATTCGGTGAAAAGGAACTACAGCGTACCCAAGCTTGAGTGCTTGGTAGTGGTATGAGCTATTGAAAAGTTCCGCCCTTATATCGAGGGGTAACGGATCACTTGAGTCTGACGTGGCTATGTAATCTTAAAATTCCCACTGGTTGCCTAGCGAGATGGGCGTTATGCCTGCAATGTCATGATTTGGAAGTGATCCATATAAAAGATGCACTGAATTACGTACCAGACGCATTGTCCAGGATGTACGGAGGAGATGGAACGTCCATAAATTCCATAATTTGGTGAGCGTGTACTAAAAATTAGTGGTACTTAGCCATTCTCAACATAACGGCAGTGAACCCTCGCGAGAATCCGAACTGGAAAATCGTACGAGGCAATCTACACCATTACAAGCCCGACGAAGAGCTCGAGGATGATCATAGGTGATGATGGTACTTGGAAGTTGGTGGTTCCGATTGAATATCGTCACTCCACCGGGCGAGAAAATCAGCACTTCTGGACACATGGTATGTCAGCAGTGTAAGATGACTCAGAAACCGCCCATTGAACTGCTGGGCATACGATCGGTAGAGAGATCATGGCAAATTGTTGCCGGCAATATCACCGGGAAATTGCTACACAGTAGGAAGGGGGGGGGGGGTACAAATATATATTGGTATTCTAAAATCTATTCAACAGATGGGTCGAATGTATCCTCATCCGCAATGCGAACGCTCGAACCGCGGTTAAGGAATTACACAAATGAATCATGATGCGGTTTGGACCACCGGAGACATTTCATTCAGACAACGATACAGAATTCAAGAACAAGGCCATCGATGAACATCTGTTACGACAAGGAATCTAGCATACCACGAACCCCGCAAACTGTCCGAGAGCAAACCCCTTGAAAGGGAGAATAGAACCCTGAAGACAATGAGCATGTCCTATATAACAGGAAACCACAAGACTTAGGATGAAAATCTACCAGAACTGGTATTCACGATGAACACTACCAAGCAAAGTTCCACTGATTTCAGTCCAGCGATGTTGAACTACGGAAGCCAACCCAAGCCACCGGGCACCGTGAGGCGGGAGACAGAAAACTCCACATTAGAGTCCATACAGCAAGAATTACTACAGGCCTGGAAGGCACGTATGTTAAGACTGCGTGCCTCGCAGGAATAATCTACACTGCGCTCCATAGCCGAACGGGTCAGGTGGGCGAAGTATTACGACGCCGGGCACCGAGAGGTACGGCCCGCCGAGACGCTCCAGCTGCAGCTCTGGAGGAGAAAAGGAGGGAACACCGACGCAGATGCCGAATCCACCGGGCACCACAAGAATCCGATATTGCAGTGTCTGCCGGAAACCAGGGGTGCGGTTTCCCTCCAAATGCCTGGAAGCGGGCACAGTCCACTCTCTCATCATGGGAGGGTGGAAGAGCCCGGAAGGAACAGGGAAACAAAAGAAAAGAGAGTGATGTGAGACCCGAATAAATTGAATTAGAAAATGGATTACGTTCAACAATATCCTTTAATTTTTCCCCGACCATATCCATCTTCTCGTTCGTTGTCGCGTCGACGTTAGTGATAGGCAGAAGTTGCTTACCAGGGTAAGCATCGTCTGACGGGGGCATCGAACGAGCCGCGAATAACTCGCGAACGAGAAAGCGCGAAAGCCATGGGACTAATTTGTTGTCTTCAATTAAATATCGCTATAGTGTAACTTTAACGTAGTACTTATTATATTATATTGCAAAATATTATACTATTTACTATTGTATGGTGTGCAATATTATGTGTACTATTTTCCGATTTCTTACTGTCGTTGTTATTATAGTACGAAAATAGTATAGAAGGTACATTAATAGGTACAACAGTAGGTACTGTAGTGGATGCTAAGTGGGTGTAGTAGGCACTGCAGTACATTTTCGTGAGGGTATAATGATTTTAGCACAACTATTCTCTTACCATCACAAAGCTTCCTCCATGAGGAAGCAAAATGCATTACAAAGTTAGTATTGATGCTTCAAAATGAGCGTCAAACTGTGACATATTGATTATGATAGAATTTTAATATTATGCAGGTATGAGATTGAACAATATCAAAAATCCTAAAAAAATACGCAAAATTTTATAAAATATAATATTATGAAGTACAATATGTGCTAGCATAAAAACATAACAAATCATAAAAGAGACAAAAATCACTGAAATCATAATAACCATAAGAGCATAAGAGTGATAAAAAATATTAAAATTATAAATAATAATATTGCTGTGTAAATATGTAAATAAAATAGACAGAGTATAAAAATGAGTGAAACTTTTTAACCTCCAAAGGAACAGACGAAAGGATTTTCCGACAAAATTTCTTGTAAAATCGTTATATTTTACATAAGTATATGGGTAATTCCACGTCAAGTGAGTAAGTGAAAAATTTTAATACTCTGAAACTTTAAGAAAATGATGATTTCATACCCAAAATATGTAAATCAAATTTCAAACCCGTACTTTTATTGGCTCAGGATTTATGCGAAGCTGAAAAACATGATTATTTGCATTATTTTCATTTTTCTCAAAATGTATGTATTTTTATCTCGAGAACTATAAAAGATAAAGCACTTTAGTTCGTGGTTTAGAAAGAGAATTTGATGCAGAATATGATAGTATTTTTGCATCACCTAATTTGATGATTTTTATTCGTCCAATTTTCTGTCAAGAAATTTACCAATGAAATTTTAAGCTGAGGGCCACAAACAATTTGAGAAAAAGCTCTGACTAAAATTGAGTCACTCTTTTAGCCAACAAGAGAAACTGCTCACAGAGTTTTAAAAATCGTATTCTAATTCCATAAAACAATTTAGTTTTTATTTTACTTATGAAAATGCTTTAAAAAATCACGTTGTTTAATAATGAACTAATAATAATAATTTAATAACTTAACTCTTTTTAAAATTTAAAAGAGTGCATATCTTATGACAATACTTTTAGCTATTAAAGCCAAATTATTGCGCCGCACATACACGCTTTAACATTATGTTTTTTCGAGGCTTTAAATAAAGTTCGACACAGGAAATTAGGATAAAAACATGAATAATTGAGGTTTTGAAAGTGTTCTACCGACACATGGAATTATTTATAAATCTAAATTAACTACCGTGAGCACGGCGGTACTGTGGAAAACGATATATATTCGAGAGAGGAAGAAGTTAGTACTCAGGGACGCGAATTCTGCAGAATATATGGCGGTGGAATACGAATACCAATGGAAGGACAAACGCACGCGACGCTAGGTTTCCAATATATATATATATATATATATATATATATATATATATATATATATATATATATATAGATATACTTAATAAGCACAATAGTATTACGTGCAACTTACTCTTTTCAAAATCCGGTGTGGTATCTTTCGATAACGTAGAGTACTAGTTGGTTGGCACACGTGGAACGCAAAGATCGACGGGAAAATCGAAGTACGGAAGCTCATATGAAAGTTCGCAAATCTACGAGCGTGACTCAGTACGAAATGAGCGAATTTCTCGCTTCGTAGCCGCGGCACTGCACGTAGATTTCACTACCGCCGACTGCGCTTGGCTGTTGTCGCAGCGCATGCGCCTGGTGAGGAGGAAAGAGAAGCGTCTGTTTGCGGTGACGTCACGCTATATGGCACGCAGTCGACGGCTCGCAGACAGTGTTTCGAGAGTCCGGATGAGGAAGTACGATGAGGGATCCAGCAGGAGGTGCACCTGGGCATCTCTGACGACGAAGGGGAACGAAGACGAGAGCTACAAGCCCCAGGACTGCGAACTTGCAGCGAAAGTAGCAGGACGCGGTTAACCTCGAAGAAGTTATATTTACTCAGCAGCTTGCTACGCTGCTCGCTTCAACTGCCATTACAGCTATCAGGTGAGATCAGTGTTTTATATAGCACTGTCTAACTATTCTCCTTAATGCTAGGTTGCCTCTGGGTGACTCACGAGTGCTACGGTGACTGCTGCTGCTGCTGTTCTGGAGAAGCGGGCCAGGAGCTGGGCTACGATGTTGCGTCTGGGAGATCACGCTGCCTCTACAAACCCTCCAAACTAGGTAAGAGAGATTTGGTTGTTTTCCGTATCTGCTGTAGACCAACCCCTCTTTATATTTTCTAGGGTGTATGCTGTAGGCCTCTGGAGTATCCGGAGAAGCAGCCGCTCCGCCCAAGGTGGTCCCATGTATGCCTTTCAGGACATCAAACCAGGTGGGTATTGTTCTAATACCATTTCGCTTACATTCTAAGGTATTAATACCATTTTTATGTGCTTTCAGGTTAGTTCGAGAGGAAGGGAGTAAGGGGAGGGGACATCAGGACACGCTCAGCGCATCTCAGTCAGGACCAGCCAACTCCAGCCTATGCGAGGCTCTAGGGATGGCAGCTGTGCGTCTTCTTCGGCTGCTTCAGAGTGTCGAGGAACTCGCATGCTCTATGTCATCGAGGGAAAGTGTTGTGGCAGTGACTAGTGTATGTGTATGTGTGTGTGTGTGTGTGTGTGTGTGTGTGTGTGTGTGTGTGTGTGTGTGTGTAGTGAATAGGATAGTGTTGTGGATCAGATATTAGGTCATAGTGTAGTAGAGGGTAATATGCGAGGCTGCATAGAGCCTATCTTCAATCTGCGCATTCTATTCGTAGTTAGGTTTTTTTAATGTATGGTTTGTCAATCATCGGGCCTGTCCTGAGCAGCTCGTTTCGACTATGCCTATAGGTTCGACCGACTCTTTAATATGTAACACATATAAAATGTAGTGTTACAATCTATTTGAAATAGAAATTATTGCAACCAAATCGTGATGTCACAAGTATAAATATTGGTAATTAAAAAAAATAAAATGTGGATAAAGTTCAGTCTACAAGTATTTGTATGACTTAATGACAAATTATAATGACATTAAACACCGAACAATTGGTATGAAGCCTAATGAAGTCTCTGCTGCCAATCAAGCTCAAGTTCTGAAACGATTTTCTCGTGAGAATCAATTGGTGAAGAATAAGAAGCCTAAATTTAAGGTTGTGACAAAGTGCGTGTGAGTAAGCTTAAGCAATTTTTCGAGAAGGGCTACATAGGTAACTGTTCCACTGAGATATTTACTGTGAATAGAATCACAGCCACGAATCCTGTGACTTACCATCTGTCAGACTTACAAGGTCAACGCATAACTGGTGGATTCTACAAACTAGAACTTTTAAAAGCTAAGTAATCCGATGTATATCTGGTTGAAAAAGTTTTAAAGAAACGTGAAAACCAAGTATACATTAAATGGTTGGGGTTCGATAGTTTCTACAACAGTCTGATTGATGAAGCTGTAATATGAGACATATTTTATGGTATGATCTAAATAGTTTGTTACATTTGAAATTATTGATAGTCCTGGAGAGGACTGATTGGTTTTATAGCTCTAAAAAGAGCTGATTAGTTTTGTTATAGTGACGAGAGCCACAGCCTTCACTCTCGTCAGTAGGATACAACCAAAAAATAAATTAAATGATAAAAATCGACTCGTGTAAATCCCTTACTTAGAACATGAAAGTTCAAAGTAGGAAATGCACAAATGTTTCATTATCCCTCATTATAATGTAATGAATTCAACCTCAGTTGAATTTCACCACAACAGTTCTCGCTTGTAGAGATCGTAGTCGTTGTTGTCGAGAGTGAGAATTTAGTGAACACCTGTATAATCTATACTGGATATAGTTTTTGAGAGAGTCACTTGTGCTCGCTTGGATTCTATCGACATAATGATTTTGCAGTCACGCTCGTCAACCTATATACAGCTCTTCCCTCCACAGCGACCTCTCGAGCCGCCGCCGCTTGGCGAATCAGAGCTCACTGGTGCCGCTGCCACCGCTGCTTGACGAATCAGAGCTCCTTTGAGCCGCCGTCACCATCGTTCGACAAATCAGAGCTCTCTCTCTCTCTCTCTCTCTCTCTCTCTCCCTTTCTTTCTTTCTCTCTCTCTCTCTCTCTCTCTCTCTCTCTCTCTCTCTCTCTCCCTTTCTTTCTTTCTCTCTCTCTCTCTCTCGCTCTCTCTCTTAAGATTGTGCTCTTCTCAGTCCTCTATGTATAAGTATTTACAGGGTCTTTGTAATGAAGTTACTTGTAAACCTCTTACTCTAAACTCGAAAGTTCAAAGTAGGATATTTACCTATAACTCGTCTACCCCTCCATTTATGTTCTTCAAGGCTACAACCATTTGAAATAAAAAAAAATAAGTTTGATTATTATGTATACGAACAACCAGAGTATCGGGAACAAGTACATGAAAATTTTAATTTCTGAAAATTTCACGTACCCAGGTTTCGAACTCGGGACTTCTTGGTTAGATGTTCAAGTTATAAACCATTTAGCTACCGCTACTCCTTACTCTTAATACTATAGATTTGCTATACTTACGTAAACCGTGCAGTCTCACCCTAACCGCGGTTTCTTTTCCGCTGGCTCGTAAGCTTCTTCAACTACTCCAGCTACTTCCATCATCTGGTAATCATCTACTTTTGCATGACCGCAAAGTAGAGTATCCATTTCATTCGGAACTAACAAATGCTTCTTGTTGTGAGAACTCTGTTTCAGCTTCTCTGCGGATGATGTGGATTCTAGTGCGGATGTTACGTTGTTCATCCCCATCCCATCACTACAAACAGTGGCATTTTCACATAAACAACGAACATAGTCGTCAAATTCGATGGTAGATTTGACGACTAACGACTTGACTCCCTTAGCTATCTTGATAGGCTGTTGTCCCTGAATTTTTACAGAGTACGTTTTGCTTCTGAATCCTATGAACTTGAGACGGCCTGTACCTATACCCTTATTATCAAGAACGGTACCATTAATTATTATTGTTAGTGTTAATATGATATTAACATTAGTAATTATTATAAGCAAAATAAATTAGTTAATACATTTAGGATATAAAAAAAAGTAGTATTAATTAAAAGTTAGTTTTTTTTATAAGAAATCATTTAATTAAATATTTAATTATTGCGAAAATGATTCGGTCTTATATTTGTTAACCAAGATGATACGGCGGGGTCAACTTAATGGCTACGAACGCGCGCGTGTGCATATACACACACGAGCGCGCAGACATACGAAAGCATGTTCAGCGAGGAGCGACGAATTCGCGAATATTGGAAGAGTGGGGATTCGTGAATATCGTGAGAAGGAGGACGGGAGCGAGAGAGATGGAGAGAGTGGGCTCGGGTATATATCGGCGACGCACAGCCGAGGAAGCACTGAGTTTTCTCTGACCTCTCAAGCCGTGGCTAGCCAGCGAGCAGGCCTCGCGCTCGGGATACTAGGGTGAACTCGGGCCACTTCTTGTGGTGAACACACGGTGATGTGGCGAATCCTCGCCTATCTACCGCGTGTAATCTCTCTCTTTCGCTTCCCTCTATCGTAACTCCACTCCTCTTTAATTGTACTTTTACCCTCAATAAAAAAATAACAAGTTTCACACTAATAATTATAACTCATTTTTCCTCGCCTCCACCTATTATTCGGGTGCGCCGGACGTCCTTCAGTAGCCACTGGAGGGGTAAACACGCTAACGAATTCCATAAAAGGCATAGCTCGGGGCGGCCAACGCGCTACCCGAGACTACGTCTTCAGGGTTTTACCCGAGAAAAGCGCGCTGGTGCCTTTCTCGGGCTTTTGACTGCTTGCCCGGCGGAGAGCTAACGCGCCCTCCTGCTGGTTCGAGTTGGCATACCAAAAACCAAAGTACAGTTGCACTTCTGTAGCTCCGACCTCGGCGGCTGCAGGAGCGTAACTATCAAGGGGAATCCAGGAAAAGGTTGTTTCTCGCGCATTTCTTCGGGTCCGTACGCGAACCGCGTGTAACAAAAACACAACTGGAAAACGAACTCTCCTACGTTGGAGTAGAAGAACGACTTAAGTCCGTCACAAACTATGTTATTAAATTTCCAATGCATTCATCTTTCATGGGGCCAGCGATTATTCTTGTTAACACATGGCATGTTGAAAGGATTATCAGTAGGATAATCAGGCGTTTCATAGTCATGTAGATTCTGTTTTATCACGTCGTACATGTTCTCGTTGGTGACTTCATGGATTAGGCAACTCGCTCGCGCATGTACTCATAGTGGAAGCGGTAAACTAATGACTGACAAGTTTAACATGCTGAGCCTAATGTAGGTGGATTTGCGTATAGTGATTTCTGTGCGAGCTAGCTGAATTGCTACAAGATTCTCGTCGAACAGTGAGCAGCTATGGAAATTAGGTTTGCAATATATGTTTCAGTACCATAGCGGGTATCCTATTTGCTAACTAGTCTTACATCTACTCGCTTGCGTTCATTTTCATGGCCGTTCCATAGACAGCGTTATTGAATAACTTGTACAAAATCTTTTTGAATTCATTCTTTGCGTTTTTACGTTTCTCACTGTTTCGGTCAATGTAAGGTTACAACCAGGGCTTCTGGTTGAATTCTAAGGCCCGACGAGCTGTAACTTTTTTTTAACATATTTACAAGACTAGTAATGTATATATGCATTTATAGACCAAAATTTACTCGCTAAAATTATCCCAGACACAATCGAAAAGCGAGATACTGACTAAAAGCCGACGGCGGAAATTATCAAGTTTAAACTTTAATTATCTAAACATACGGATTATTATTACAGCTCAAATTCTTTTTACAACATATATACATGACTAGTGGTGTATACATAAGATGACAGGCTAAAATTTACTTGCTAAGAGTATGTCAGATACGTTCGAACGGCTTAATATTCGCAGTGGACAGAATCAAGAGGGTGTTATACACTTAATATATCTATAGCGCCTTGCGCACGGTAATATTCCCCTTCTACCCGAACGGCAGCCAATCACGGCGCAGTTGGGTAGTATATAAGAAATCGAGTTTCGAGACTCCGCCTGACTTCTGACTTCTCGGCCGACCAGGCCAGAGACAAGTTCTCGACCCCGGTGCAGGATCAAAGAATAAATACAGCTTCCAAAAGTTACCGACGCCCTTATCATTTTCCAACCTGTATCTATACTTCAAAGGGCGCAGCTGGAGAGACGAGAGAGAGAAAGAGAGACGGGAGCGCGAGTGAAGCAATACGCTGCGCGCGCCCGTCGCACCTGCCGAACCGCTGCTAGCGCCGGCTATAAGTAAGGGGGGCGTGCGCCTCCTGAATCAGTCGGCCTCGGCGCACCGCACCGGACGGACCGTGGTGGTTAACCCGGGTATTGTCGCGCCGAACGGGCTTTCTGATGGACTTAGCCCCCAAGGAAGCCTTATTCGGAAGGCAGTATCCCTCCGTTAATCACGGCTCTTGACGAACGCGCGTCAAGAGATCGGGGGCAGTCGAACGCAGTCCCTGATAGGAGAGCTGTTTAAGGACTTTGTTGTCTAACGAGAGCCGATAGCGTCTTTTATCAGCATTAATCTTCTCGTATCCGAAAACCTGGAGCCGGGAGTTATTAATTTAACTCTTGGAAGTTCAGTTGTGGCTACGCAGGGACTGGCTCCTAGAGAGCGCGTGCCTCTCGATCAGTCGGCCACAATGCACCACACTGGTCGGACCTCCTCGGTTGAGAGTAATCCTTCTGAGGTAGTCAGCCTGTGGTGCTCGGTAAACGCCACACCTTCCCCGTGGTGATTAACCCGGGTACTGTCGCGCCGAACAGACTTTCTGGCGGGCTTAGCTCCCACAGAAGTCTTATTAAGAAGGTAGTATCTCTTCGTTAATCACGGCTCTTGACGAACCTGCGTCAAGAGCACGGGGAAGTCGAACGCAAGTCCAGACGGTAGAGCTGTTCTAAGGCGTTGTTCTCTAAACGAGAGTCGTAAGCGCCTTTTAACGGCTACAATCTTCCCGTGTCGAACGATTGAACCGCTCCGGGAGTTAATTCTTAATTAACCGTCATGGAAGTTCAAAAGTAAGGAAGACAGGCAGAAGCATTCGCAAAGGCTTACACTGTCGCGCCGTCTGCTCGCGTTCCTCCCCTCTTCTCGGGCCACCCACGTAATTTATTATATAATAATTCAAAACGTACGGACGGATTGAGCGGAGCATCTCTCCTCTCCTCCCCTTCTCCTTACCCACAACACTCACGTATAACAAGGGTAGCGGGATATATAAACTTTAAACTTCAATTATCTGAAGATACAGAATCTTATTAACGCTAAAATTTGTATTGCAGCATATTTACACAACTAGTAATGTATATATAAATTTACAGACCAAATTTAACTTGCTAAAGTTATCCCGGACCACCGTAAAATATAAAACGCATTACACAAAGTGAAAGCCGACGACGGTAACGATTAACTTTCAAATTCAATTTTCTAAAGATACGTAATTGTATAAGAACTAAATTTTTATATAGAACGTATGTACATCACTACTTACATAGCACTCAATATTGCAGAAATGTCGTAGAAATATTTCATTGTTGCTGTGGTATTGCGAATAAGATGATATATTGTAGCTACATTTCCTTTATATTCCAGTGCGATTTTCAAGATCGCAACAATGCAACAATTTTCTATGATATTACATTACGATATATCACATTATAATATTGCAGTGATATTTTTCTGACACCTCGCGATGATAAGCCTCAACGCAGGATCGATGCAATAATTATACAAAATTACATTGTGATAAATCACACCTAAATATACGTGAAATATCCTCTAATATTGCTATGTGACGTTTTATATTGAAATATTACCGTAATATTCGTGCAACTTTGCAGGATTACATTTCTTGATGCATCTCACATTAATATTGCCGAAATATTTCTACAATATCATACTGTGACAAATCACATTGACATATACGCGAAATACACTGTAATATTGCTATAAGATATATCACATGTAGATATTACAAAATATTCCTGGAAGTTTTCAGAATGATTTTTCTAGATGCATCTCACATTAATACTACCGAAATTTTTGTACAATATTGCACTGTTACACATCACATCGAAATATTCGCAAAATATCCAGTAATATTGCAATGTGACATATACTGAAATATTACAGTAATATTTGTGTAAGTTTACAGGATAACATTTCTCAATGCATCTGACATTACATAATACCGACGAAATTTCTACTATATCGTATGGCGATAAATCAGGTTGAATGTATTTAAATAATCATATGTCTGGATAACATTATAACTTTAAGGAGTCTACCCTCTTTAAAATTTAAAAAAAAAACGATTTTTTTTTATTGCATTTTTCGAAAGTACATATATCTGATAATATTATGCAAAAATTTCAGAAATATCGGAGCAGTGTAAGTGTACTTATAGGCGCTGTTTCCTTAGCTACCTGAGCGTGCTAATCCGCACCGCTCGGAGCGGTACCGCCTACCTGCCGTTGTACACTTGAGCACCTGCTATGATGCCTTTCTATGATCCCTTTCTTCCATTTCTCCTCTTCTTTGAATGGAACCGTTACACACGACGTTCTCTCTTCATCAGTCGAGTCTAAAATTTTGAACCGTCAACATCTCTGTTCAGACACCACTACCATCATGGTTGACAAGTGCGCCATCTGCGGTGAGATCCCCAGGAGCAGCACGGCACTACGTAAGTGTTGCATATGTAACATCACTTGTCACTCGGAATGCAAACTCTTCGTTGCACTCACTCGTGCGCAGCGGGTCGCGCTTCAGCTCCAACCTAAAGCTGTAGCGTGTCAGGAGTGCATAGAGTCGAGAAAGTGTTCGCTCGAGCCGGCAGCCCCCCTCGCGAAGAACAGCGCTGGCGTGAGTGGGAAAGAGAAGGCGCTAGTTTCGTCCACTCTAGCCAATAAGAGGCCGACGGCTACACTACGGGCCAATACAATACGTAAGGCAGCGCCCATCAACTCCCCTCTGTCTCCGTTACCATGGCTACGCCCCGCTCCCGTCAAAAGTAAGCTCCGGTTGGCCTCTTCGTCTCCCGTGACGTCACACAACCCGCCCAATTCCAGCTTGGTAACCGGGCATACGGAGGAATGCCTGAGCGCAGCTATGGCCAAGGGGGCGGAGACTTCAACGATAGGACAGGATACATCGCAGTCGTTTGGAACGCAGAACAACAGCGTCAACGCGGAAAATATGTCGGCATTGCGAATGTTGGATGCAACCTCTATAAAAAGGGAACAACGGTCTCGTTTCTAGTAGAGTATGCCAACTCAACCTCAAAAAACATTAATAGTGCGCTTGCTAGGCATAATACTTCTCTTGAAGGCAAATTGGATGCAATTATTAGTGCGTTAAGCCCACTACCAGCAATACACAGTTTAACGCTTTCAATTGAATCCAGATTGCAAAAAATAGAAGAAACCCTATCCCAACAACACTCCCAGCCGGAGAAATTGAAGGGCGGAGAGCAAGCGCACTATCAGGAGATATGTAACCTAAAGAATGACAATCATACTCTTCAAAACACTCTTTTACAATTCATAGGTAATCTTGCAAATAAAATTAATAGTGATCATGACGAAATATCAGGTAAAATTGAGAATATTGAACAAAAAAACGCAGAAATATCAAACACATTAGAAAATTATAGACTTGGCACACTCCCTAGAAACGAAGAAAACACTTTCTCGTTGACTTCTATTAGAAATAGTAATATAAACGATAATAATAATAATTTTAATGTAAGTAATAATAATAATGTTACCAGTGCTAACAGTATTTACATAGAAAGTAATAAAAATATTAATAATAATAGCGTAAATACTGAAGGAAATAGAGCTGCATCATTCCAACGTAGCACTCGGGTGAAATCGGTCGATGGGGGGAACAGGCGCGGAACTAGCTCCAATACAAGTAAAGAAATAATTATTTCTAGTATTTTCGATGGTAATGAGATAAAACGCATAGATGTTACACACATCGTGCTGCGCAGGGTCCTTCCATTGTTTCGAAAAGAGGATATAATAAGCGCTCGCCTGCTTCGAACGAATGAGCAGCAACCTACATTACCGACTTCTGAGAAAAGTGGGAGTAGACAGTCGCCGTGGGTTGTTACTATTTCCAATAGTGCATTAGTAGGGGAAATTATGCGTGCGAAGAAGTCAATCACCAGTTTTCATACGAGAAATGTTGACACCTCGACTTTTGATCAGGAAACGAAAGATTCAATAATAAATGCTAAAATTTGTATTAACGAGCACCTAGATCGAGACTCTTTCTAACAATTCAGAAGCCTAAAGGCCCTTGCCATGAGGCTACATTTTAAATATGTATGGCATAGCGGTGGTCATTTCCTGGTCCAGAGAACGGATGACGATGTCTCACACGAGTTTTCCTCTGCGGCAGATCTCCAAGCTATCTTGTCTTCCTAAGGGATAAATTCTAATGTCTCAGAGTCGAAACACACGAGCAGTATTGCGAATAAAAGTACAGCGGCTGTTATTATTACATCCTCTAAACAAAGCGAGACTGCCACTGCAGATTGACTAGCCAGAGGCACTATTGGGGGAGTGCACTGTAGGGGACTGAGAGCAGGTTTCGTCAATGTGACCTCACTGTTGAGACACATTACGATCCTTAGACAACATCTTTCCACTAGTCCCGCCTACCATCTCTTTGGAGTTGCAGAGTCGTACCTCTGCCCTGACGTTGAGAGTGATCGTATTCAGATCGATGTCTATTCTACCATAAGACTAGATCGTAACAAATTCGGGGGCGGTTTAGTCCTGTATATCCATAACACCTTTAAGGCCAACCTCCTGTGCAGTTCGCCGACTACTCAGGAGGGAAAGCCACAAATTTCAGAATATATTATGTGCAGTGTGGAACAGGGCAGCCTGCCCCCGTATTTGTTGAACTTATCTACAGACCACCTCTTTATTCCATTTCTTCAGGGCTATGATGTTATTGATAAACTCTCCGCGCACACTCAGGATTACAGTCATAAAATAATCATGGGCGATCTGAATGCGAATTTACTCAAGACGTCAGACGATGCTAAATTTGTAAGGCGACTTGCTGATGATTTAAATTTTCATATAGTAGATCATGGTGCGACTCATCATCTCAAAGATTCTCACACATGGATAGACATAATAATGACTGATGACAATGACGAAGTGCCTAGTAGTAGTAATCAAGCGGCGCCTTTTCCCAGTCACCACAATAGCATAGAGGTGGAGATTTGGGTTGAAACTGTTGTTCCCCCTGTAGCTAACTCATTTAGCTATCGGGATTTTAAATCGATACAACAACACAACCTCCTCTCTCACCTTGCTGATTGCGATTGGTCACCGCTTGATGGCTCAGGTACAGATATTGACTGTCAACTCGAATGCTTAAGCGGCAACCTCATGGCTGCGATTGATCAGGTAGCGCCGTTAAAAGAATTCGTACTGAGGAAAAAAGCAAATCCCCATGGGTTGACGCGGATCTCGCATATCTGTACAAGAAACGAGACGCAGTACGAAGACGTTACGCATGGATCAAGGACACTACGTTATGGCAGGAGTGTCAAACTCTCGCGTACGATGCCGAACAACGCACAAAAAACGCGCGGGAGATTTTCATACAGAACCGTATTTTTGAAGCTCTTGACACTAAGAAAGATATATGGAAAGAACTCAAGGGCTTGGGACTCCTGCCAAAAACAAAAGAGGAGCTTCATGGTTTCTCACCGCATGAGCTAAACACCCACTGTGCAGGGGTTTCGGTCTCCCATAGCGAAAGTGACTAAGAACTTGACAGCATCTTGGCCTCAGCCAGTGAGGACGGCTTTGTTTTCAGAGACGTGACTTTCTCCGACGTAGTCCTGGCTGTTGCCCATTTCTTGTGACAGGCTAGAGGTGAGGATGGTATTCCACAAAGAGTGATGGCCAAGGCTCTTCCGCTAGTGGGTCACCATATTGCGAAGATCTTCAACTTCTCCTTGTCAAATGGCATTTTCCCGGGGACTTGGAAGGGGGCTCACCTGGTGCCGTTGAAGAAGAAACCTGTTCCATCTTCGGTTTCAGATTTTTGTCTAATTACACTATTGAGTTTCCTTTCCAAGGTCCTGGAGAAAATTGTTCATGACCAAATTACCGATTTTTTAAAGGCAAAAAACATTCCTGACCTGATGCAAACAGGTTTTCGACAATATCACAGCACTCAGACAACATTACTGAAACTAACTGAAGACGCCAGAACGGGACTTAACAGCAAGAAGAAATTGTGGACCATTTTATTATTATTTAACTTCAGCAAAGCATTCGACACAATTTCACATTCAAAGTTACTGCGCAGGCTGTTGCGCATGGGTTTTTCCAGGAGCATCCTCTTGTGACTTAAGTCATATATTACAGGTCGTAGACAAAAGGTTGTCACTAACATTAACGGGGAATCAGATTGGCATACCACCAATCTTAAACGACTTAAAAGATGCGCTTGACCTACATGACGTGGAACACATACTATACGCTGACGACTTGCAAGCTGATCTGCAACTCAATATCAGCAAGACACAGGCAATTATATTTGGGTCGGATCATAACATCAAACACATCCAAAGCCTAGACTTGCAGGGTATTGAGATGCAGGACGGTATATTCGTGCCCTTTCTTGACACCGTCAGTAACCTCAGTGTCGTAATTGATGGGGGACTTAAGTGGAAGCCGCAAATAGATGCGGTTAGCAGGAAGGTAAATAGGGCCCTTTATAGCCTCAAATTCTTCCATTCATGCACCACTGAGGCATCCATAAGCAGTTGGCATGTGCATTGGTATTACCTCAACTAGATTACTGCTCAGTGGTTTATCTTGATGTGTCAGGTGAACTTCAAACACGACAGCAACGTCTACAAAATTCATGTGTGAGGTACATATGTGGTGCTAGGTGGGATGAGCATATCACCCCCTACAGGAAGAGCCTGGACTGGGTAGATATGAAAGCGAGGAGAGAGTATTTTATGGGGCTGCTGCTTTATAAAGCTGTCGTTATGCGGCAGCCAACGTATCTTACTGCTCTCTTTGAGAAAAATCAGACTAGGATTTCAGGTAGGGGGGCACGGTGGTCCTCGGCAAAATTCAACCGAAACGTGTTTGCACTTTGGATTTTCCTTTTGCATATGATTTGAGGCCCTTTCAGGACCACATTTCAATAGAAACTAAAATCGAGGAATGAGCACTTTTTTTAATTGAATTTTGAAAATTTTTTATAGGTAGTCAATGACAACAATTTTTTTTCATGGGTAATCTAGAAAATTTATTTTCATTATAGTGTTTAACAATTGAATTATACATTAATTACATATTTACAGTACACTTTCTCGCAAATATGTACAGAAGTGTATGTTACGTTATAAATATAAATTTAAAATAATGTTTTTTTTGTTGAACATATTATCGTGGTAGAAGTTAATATAAATCATATACTTTCAAAGTATTTTAAAAAATTAATTGAAACTGAATACTACTGGACACTAATACATTCTATAAGTACCTTGTAAGGATGAAAATGTGTATAGCAATATACATTCAGTCAAAATCAAAACCATTTGTAAACAAAGCGTATATATGTGTCGCGTATATTCGCGAGTGTGTTGTCGAGCATGTGTTTGTATATCTGAAAATTCCAATGATGTTAGTGTACAATAATTCAGTCAGTCCTTTTGTAGCTGTCTATTTAACACCATGCCGCCGATTATTATAGAAAATCACGCGCGTACTCATGAGGAAAATCGCTCTGTTATTTGCTCACTTTGTTGGGATAAAAGTAAACGGATTATTGACATAACATCAGCTTTGAGAGATAAAATATGTAAACTGTTTAAAAGTTATGACGAAAAAAATGAGTGCCTTCCAAAAGTAGTGTGTGCATCTTGCAAGTCCAATTTATACCGTAAAGAAAAAAGGATCTCGACAATAGATTTTTCGCAATATAGGTTGAAGAAAGATACAAGATAAAATGCAAGTGCAAAGTGTAATTGTTTTTTTTGTGAACGAGCAAGAAAGAATGGCAAGGACAAAGTTATTCCCAATAATGTTTTTGGAACTCAACGTAAGTCTCAGCTGAATGAAGAAAAAAAAATAAAACCTCTAGTTATAAAATGCTGCTCAAAATGTTTATCTAAAATACATGTAGGTAAAAGTCATATTTGTAGAAAAGCTACTGTAGTACGCAAAATTTCAAGCTGTGTTACTTCACTAGATTTGAAATCTAAACAACAGATAGCTTCCAATTTATTAAAAAAGGTTCTTAAGGAGAAAGGTGAGTCAAAGTCAGTGAAATTATCGCAACAGCAAGGGGGGCAGCATCTTTAAGTGACTATAGGAAAAGTAAAAATACCAAAAGAAACTTTATTTACTGTACAAGACTTTCAAAATATTAGAAATACATTTAATTTGAGTTACAAAGTTACTAGTGGCATTGCAACAGCTATTCGCGTGGCAGCGAAAAATTCTAAAATTATTGAATCTGATCTAAAGAGAAAATTATTAGATAATAATCACATTTTGGATCACCTATTCGATCGTAAAACTTTTGATTTTACTCTTGTAAAAGGGGTTGATGTTTCTAATAACGCGGAGCATGCAGTATATTGTACTAATTTAAAAGAACTGATTGAATTTGTAACGGAGTCACGTGGTATTGAGGCAAAGCATTTAAAATTTGGTATTGATGGTGGAGGCGGTTTTTTAAAAGTTTGCTTGAGTATACAATCGACGCTTAATAGTTTACCACAAGAGAATGAAAAAAAGCGCACTCGACAATTGTACAGTGATGGTGTAGCAGCAAAAAAATTAGAAAATTCTAGTATAAAAAAATTGTTTATTATAGGTATAGCTCCATGCATTCAAGAAAATTATGAAAATGTCACACAACTATGGTCGGAATTAAGGATTAATGATTTTAAAGGAACCGATGCTACAGATTTAAAACTCGCGAATATTATTGTCGGTATAATGTCTCACTCGAGTATGTATCCATGTTGTTGGTGCTATGCAAAAAAAAACAGTCTCCACGTCATTGGCGAATACCGTACTGTAGGTAACGCGCTCAAATATTACATTGAATGGTGTGATGTAGGTAAACAGAGACATAATGCTAAAAACTTCAAAAATTGTATACACCCACCCATTATCGAAACAAATAAGGATAGATTAATTTTAGATGTAATTCCTCCGCCAGAACTCCATTTGTTACTAGGGGTTGTCAATACATTGTATTCACAAATGTTTAAAGAAGTTGAAAAGGAAGCCAATGATTGGGCAGAGCACTGCAGTGTTTAGCGTGAAATGACTCATGGAAGTCCTTCATTTAAAAGAAACAGTTGTAAGATATTGTTAAATAATATCGATTTTTGCGATCCAACCGTAACCTGGGTTGTTTGAAATATGTGGATGTATTTGAAAAGTTCAAAACCGTTGTTAACTCTTGCTTTACTGTTTCTTTAAATCCGAAATTTGTTGAATATATAGATGCGTTCAAAGATGCGTATCTATCTTTAGGTATATCTGTAACACCAAAAGTCGACGCAGATTTATTTCATGTAAAAGAATTTTGTGTTGAACATAATCTCGGTCTCGGCTTTTAAAGTGAGCAAGCTATGGAAGCAGTGCATTATGATTTTTCCAAAACATGGGCTAAGTATAAAGTATCAAAAAAATATCCAGATTATGCAAATAAATTATTAAGAGCAGTCTGCGAATATAATTCACAACACATATGAAATGTTCTTATACTTATTAATCGTATTATGCTTTCATTGCAGCATAAAATGTGATTATTTCTGTATATATTTGCGAGAAAGTGTACTGTACATATGTAATTAATGTATAATTCAATTGTTAAACACTATAATAAAAATAAATTTTCTAGATTACCCATAAAAAAAAATTTCCGTCATTGACTACCTATAAAAAATTTTCAAAATTGAATTAAAAAAAGTCCTCATTCCTCGATTTTAGTTTCTATTGAAATGTGGTCTTGAAAGGGCCTCAAATCATATGCAAAGGAAAATCCAAAGTGCAAACACGTTTCGGTTGAATTTTGCCGAGGACCACCGTGGGGGGTATGAAAGAGCTCTCAGTTTCGGGGTCGCGCACTAATAAGGGCCTTTATTCCTTTAGGGCCCAGGGTGAACGCCTCTGGAACTCGTTCCCCAGCAGTGTAAGGTGTCTGTCATCAATATACAAATTCAAAACGGCGTTAGGTGGGCACCTTAAACAATTACACGGCGACAGTATTCCATAAAAATGATTGTACTTGCGTCCATGTTCCGTGTAGTCCTAAGTTATTCTACGTGTTAAGTGTAAAGAGTGAGTGTAATTTATTGGCATGAATGATTGTAAGAATGAATGTGTGATTTATACTTTGACGTGATAGATATATGTGCAATATAAATGTGTATGCGTATATATTACTTGTTATCTATTTATTTTTATATTATTAAGTTGACGACATGCTATGCTGTGATTTACTGACTACATTATATTATGTTAGATTATATTGACGACCTGTGTTAGCGAACCAAAAGAAAATTTTAAAATGTAAGGACTAATAATGTGATAACTTATTTTAAACAGAATGTACATACAGTTATAATTTTTGTCATAAGTGATAAATAAAAAGTATATCTATCTATCTATCTATCTATCTCTGTGCTCGTGATTTCCAAAATGGACAAGAAAACTAAGCAACAAAGTTCCTCATGGAGACGTCCAGGTTCGAACCCTAAGAAGCGAAAGTTTCATGGAGTGTATCCACATGCCCATGAGACAAATGCAAGCTATGTTAGTGAATCTGCAGAGAAGCTGAAAAAGTCGAAAGATACGAGTTTCGACGTTCATATAGATCAAACTTCAGGGTACAGTATTATTAACTTCTTCCTGGTTTTTTCTACGTTGCAAGAGATATTGAAATGTAAAATGTGCAATAAGGATGTGTCATTCAGCAAATATCGACAGCGAGGATTCGGGTTTAAACTTTGTATTACGTGTGAGTGTGGAGAACAGTTCATAAATTCGTGTCCATTAATTGCGATTGATTATGAGATCAATCGTCGTATAGTATATGTAATGCGATTGATTGGTATTGGATTGAGTGGTATCAACATGTTCTGCGGACTTATAGAACTCGGTAATAGAATAAACTCCTCTGTATACTATAAAATAATTAATTCGATCTCCTTCGCTGCGAAAAGTGTGTTCGATATAGTGATGCTCAAGGCTGTAAGAGAAGAGAAACTCTTGAGTGCTGAGCACGGAGAACCTGAAGATGTTTTAACCGTTTCAGGTGGACGGTTCCTGGCAATAAAAAGAGGATTTTCTTCTCTTATTGGCATTATATCTTTAATTTACAAACACAGCAAAAAGATTGCGAACGTCGTTATCAAATCAAGTTACTGCAAGGGGTGTGACAAGAGAAAAGGAACAGAGAACACAGTTAAATATGCATAGTGATAAGAAGGAACACAACTTCAGCGGGAAAAAAATTGTTGAAATCGCCTGCCAAACAGCTGCTTGCATATTTAATGAAGGATTACAGCCAGTTCTGAAGATTTTAGAGGTAATGGGCGTCAAAATCGGACCGTTGGCCGCACAGTTCGTCGCTGAATGTGACAGAAAGCGAATACGAGTTGTGAATCGCCGTAGCACTGATGCCTCTAAGGATGCCAGAACAATGCGCAGACAGGCTATTTTGGATGAAAACGAGCATTATAAAGAAACTGAAGGCATAATGTACGGTGCAGGCATCGCTGATTAAGCTCAGGTGAGATTTTTTTACGATTTTTCATAAAAAAGCGTTAAACGCGTTTTTCTCGAAACAACATTCTTGGACGGCTTGTTGATAAAATCTCTAAAATTACTTAACCGATCCTTACCAAAATTTTACTACATATTCTTTATGAGAATAGCTATAGCGCATATCATACGATTTTTAAAATTTTGATTTAAACTATTTTTTTTGCAAAAAAAGGTGAAAAAAACAGTGTTTTTTTCTGACTTTTCGAAAAAATAAAAAATCGTATGATATGCACTATAGTCATTCATTCACTGAATCTAAAGCCATTTAATTTTTTTGTTTTAGATGATCCATCCCAGAGAAATTGTCAACAGTGCACACCCTCCTCTTTTTTGGATTTTTTTTCAACCACCATTTTAATGCATCTATATTCACTAAAATTAATGAAAAAAATTTTTTTGCGTGTACTTCGAGAGTGTATTTATTGAATGTAACACCTTATATATCAATATTTATAATTTAAACCTACAAAAGAAATTCTTGAAAATAGCCTTATTTTTGCGCGTCTAAAGAGAGTAGACACCTTAAGAATGTAGTTAGTCAAGTTTTACGCTAAAACAAATCGGAACAATCCAATTATTGTCATTATACATTATTTGAAAGTCAATTTTCTCAAGATTCGTCTTCAGTTACTATATAAGGACATGGTTCAATCATAATGATAATGGGTGTCATCTCGAAGCTGGAGCGTATAAACGATTATTGATATGCGTTTATTATATGTATATCACGAATATTAATAATTGTACTAGCTTTACGGCGAAATCTGAAATTATATACACTTTCGATAAAATAATAATAATATTGCTAAAAATCATCCCCACTAGTGCCACAATCACGAAAAAAACGATAATAATATTGTATTGTTATAAAAAATTATCAAATTATTTTGCAAATCTCCCATGGGTTGATGCTGAATTCGCGTATCTGTACAAGAAACGAGACGCTGTACGAAGACGTAACGTATAGACCAAAGACAGCAAACTATGGCAGGAGTGTCAGTCTCTCGTGTCTGATACCGAACAACGCACAAAAAGCGCGCGGGAGATTATTATACAAAACCGTATCTTTGAAGCTCTTGATACAAAGAAAGACATATGGAAGGAACTCAAGGGCTTGGGACTCCTGCCTAAAATAAGAGAAGAGCTTCATGATTTTTCACCGGATGAGCTTAATGCCCAATTTATTGGAGTGTCGGTCTCCCATAGTGAAATTGACGAAGATCTTGATAGCATCCTGGCCTCAGCCAGTGATGGCGGCTTTGTTTTCAGAGAAATCACCTTCTTTAACGTAGTCCTGGCTGTTTCCCATTTCTCGTCACAGGCTAGAGGTGAGGATGGAATCCCACAAAGTGTGGTGGCCAGGGCTCTTCCGTTAGTGGGTCACCATGTCGCCAAGACCTTTAATTCCTCCCTCTCAAATGGCATTTTCCCTAGGACTTGGAAAGGAACTCACCTTGTGTCTTTGAAGAAAAAACAAGTTTCATCTTCAATTTCTGATTTCCACCCCATTGCGCTGTTAAGCTTCCTTTTCAAGATCCTGGAAAAAATTGTTCATGACCAAATTACCGACTTTTTGAGAAAAAAAAACTATTCTTGATCCGATGCAAACAGGTTATCGACAACATCACAGCACTCAGACAGCACTACTGAAACTGACCGAAGATATCAGAACAGGAATTAATAGCAAAAAGAAACTGTTGACTTTTATTATTATTTGATTTCAGCAAAGCATTCGACAATATTTCACATTCAAAGCTGCTATCGTTCTCCTGTGGCTTAAGTCATACATTACAGGTCGTAGACAAAAAGTCATTACTAACATAAATGGGGAATCAGATTGGCTAACCACCAATCTCGGCGTGCCACAAGGCTCGATCCTGCGACCCTTGCTCTTCACCTTATTCATTAACGACTTAAAAGACGCACTAAATTTACACAACGTCGAACATATGGGGAAAAACACGTCAACTCTCCTAGCGCGGCGCGCGAGGAACTAAATTCTGTCGTTCTCAACTCGCGCTGGTGGTACGAAAATACACGTTAAAAAAAGACCAACATACCATTTCGATGTATTTTTTCCTCAGCTTTCTAATGACGTGGTCAGATTTTCCGAAATTTTCCAATTTATCGGTGAAATAATAAAAAACGTATTATATCTCAAAAACAGCTTTTTTAATATTTTTTTTAATGCTTTTAATCGAAAGCTGAGACTTTTTTTACATAAAAAAGTGGTTTTACCCGGAGTGCCCAGGCATTTTATTATGAGTAATAGAACGCATAAGAGTAGAAGTACAGCCCGCGGCACGCGACTTCGCCCGTAGTAGCTACGGAGCTCGGTCTACCTATTGACTATTTATTCATTTATAACTTTTACCAAGCCTATTATTCTGATTCAGCTAGTGTTTATGTTTCTCTTAGAATTCTTGTTAATTTTCTTCGCTTTTAAAGAGGAATTACTGTTGGTGGTACCTCACCTAGATTACTGCTCAGTAGTTTATCTTGATGTGTCAGGTGAAGTTCAGAACGACTGCAACGTTTACAAAATTCACGTGTCAGGTACATATGTGGTGTTAGGTGGGACGAGCATAGCACTCCTTACAGGAAGAGCCTAGGCTGGTTAGATATGAAGGCGAGGAGAGAGTATTTTATGGGGTTACTGCTTTATAAAGCGGTTCTTATGCGGCGGCTAACGTATTTTACTGCTCTTTTCGAAAAAAATCAGGCAAGGACTTCAAGTAGTGGGGGTATGAAAGAGCTCTCAATTTCGGGGTCAAGCACTGATAAGGGCTCATATTCTATTAGGTTCTAAGGTGCACGTCTCTGGAACTTGTTCCCCTGCAGTATAAGTTATCTGCCATCACTATGTAAGTTTGAAACGGCGTTAGGTGGGCACCTTAAAGAATTACACGGTGACAAGACTCCGTAAGTGATTAGTCATAGGCCTGCGTCTCGCGTCAAACCGCTTGTGATTGTATTAGGTTCATTTCTGTGTAGTCTTAATTTATTTTAAGTGTTAAATGTGAAGTCTGAGTGTAATTATTAGCGTAAATGATTGTAAGAACGAAGGAAGAATGAAAGGTGTTTTGTATTCGACGCGATAGATATATGTACAATATAAATGTTAATGTATTTATATTACTTATTATCTATTTATTTATATATTATTAAGTTTACGAAACAATATGTGATAGCAGTGACTACATTATGATATGTTAGACTAAAAATTGACGACCCGTGATAGCGATCCAAACTTTTAAACTGTAATGACTGATAATGTGATAACTAATTTTAACCAAATGTACATACAGCTGACGAATAAAAAGGCTGCTAGGCAGAGAGAGAGAGAGAGAGAGATAGATAGATAGATAGATAGATAGATATACTTTTTATTCATCAAGAGACAAAATCTTACAATTGCATGTACATATAGTTATAATTAAAATATCAGTCGATTTTATGTATTTGTTATCTCAACGTTCACTTATTGCATTTCTTACTAAAATAATATTATTCGCTTTATCAGTTCGTCAGTTTATAAAAATTAAATGTAATGAACTAGTCATAGTCAGATATCACATAAACACGCTTCGTCAAAAAATAATACATAGAATAAAATAAATACAATAGAGATAACATATAAAAATAAAAGAATACATACACATACTTTGCTAAATTTTACGTATACTATCACGTCAAAATTTAAAACACACTCATTCATGACACTTTAACAATCACGCTAATAAATACATTCACACCTAACACTAAACATATTTAATAAATAAATAAATTAATAAATAAATAAGTCGAATAAATAGATAAACCAGATAAATAATTAAATTAAATAAATAAATAAATAAACCAGATAAATAATTAAATTAAATAAATAAATAAATAAACCAGATAAATAATTAAATTAAATAAATAAATAAATAAATTTAAATAAATAAATAAATTAAATAAATAAATAAATAAATTAAATAAATAAATAAATAAATTTAAATAAATAAATAAATTGAATAAATAAATGAATAAATTTAAATAAATAAATAAATTAAATAAATAAATAATTCAAATAAATAAATAGCTTAAATAAATATCCGAGTCACCTCTATACATTCTCTTCACCATGTAATTGCTTAAGGTGCCTGCTAAACGCCGTTTTAAATTTACAAAAAGATGGCAGGCACCTCACACTGCTCGGGAGCGAATTCCAGAGGTGCGCACCTTGAACTCTAAATGAGAAAAGGCCCTTATCGGTGCGCGACCCCGGAACCGAGAGCTCTTTCATACCACCCCTACTTGAAGTCCTGGCCTGGTTTTTTTCAAAGAGGGCAGTAAGACACGGTGGCTGCCGCGTGACAACCGCTTTGTAAAGCAGCAGCCCCATAAAATACTCCCTCCTCACCTTCAGATCTAACCAGTCCAGTTTTTTCCTGTAGGCGGTGATATGCTCATCTCGCCTAACACCACATATGTACCTCACACATGCATTCTGTAGACGTTATAGTCGTGTCTGGAGCTCCCCTGACACGTCAAGAAGAACCACTCAGCAATAGTCTAAGTGAGGTAGTACCAGTGCACATGCCAGCTGCTTCCTCAGTATTTCTGTGGTGCTTGAACGGAAAAGTTTTAAGCTATACAGAGCTCTATTTACTTTTCTACTGACCGCATTCAGTTGCGGCTTCCATGTCAACCTTTCGTCCATCACCACGCCGAGGTTGGTAATTGTATCGACAAAGGGAACGTGTACGCCGGTCTGTATCTCAATGCCTTGCAAGTCAAGGTTCTGAACCTGTTTGATGTTGTGATCAGATCCAAAAATGATCGCCTTTGTCTTGCCAACATTGAGACGCAGGCCAGCTGACGTTGCCCTGTTCGACACTGCTTGTGCTACAGCCGACATGCGACTGAAACCATCACGAAGACCCTTCAGGGTCACTTGTGTGTAGGTTTGCAAGTCGTCAGCGTAAAGTATGTGTTCAACACCATCTAAGTCGAGTGCGTCTTGTAAGTCGATTATGAAAAGCAGGGGTCCCAGGACTGAGCCCTGTGGAACGCCAAGATTGGTGGTTAGCCAACCTGAATCCCCGTTTGTGATTGTGACGACCTTCTGTCGTCTCCCCATAAGCCACAGGAGAACACTCCTGGAGAATCCCATGCGCATCAGCTTACGCAGCAGTTTAGTGTGTGAGATGGTGTCGAATGCTTTGCTAAAATCAAACATTAACAAAATAGTCAATAGTTTTTTGTTGTTGTTAATGCCTGATCTTATGTCTTCCGTCAGTTTTAGTAGTGCTGTCTGTGTACTATGATTCTGTCGAAAACCAGTCGTCATCGGGTCCAAAGTATTATTTTCTCGTAAAAAGTCAGTTGTTTGGTCGTGTACTATTTTTGCAAGGACCTTAGAAAGGAAACTCAGTAGGGCAATTGGTCGGAAATCTGACACCGTAGATGGGACAGGCTTCTTCTTCAAAGGCACCAACTGAGCTCCCTTCCAAGTTCCCGGAAAAATACCACTGGACAGAGAGGAGTTAAAGATCTTAACAATATGATCTTTTCTTTTTCGGCGTGAATTCTTTTAACGGTGCAATTTTATCTATCACAGCCATGAGGTTGACACTGAGGCACTCTAATTGACTGTCAATACCCGCCGCGGGACCATCGATCCGCGACCAATCACAGTCAGCTAGGTGAGACAGGAGGTCGTCCTGCTGGATCGATTTAAAATCCCTGTAGCTGAAAGATTCAACCACAGGGGATGCAGCAGTTTCGACCCCAATCTCGACCTCTATGATGTTATGATGACTGGGAAAAGGCGCCGGCCGATTGTCCCTGCTCAGTACAACGTCATTATTATCTGTCAAGATCACATCAATCCACGTGTGAGAATCCGTGAGATGATGAGTCGCACCATGATCAATTATTTGAAGGTTAAGATCATCAGCCAACCGCCTAACAAATTATGCATCGGCTGACGTTCCGAGTAGGTTCGCATTCAGATCTCCCATAATAATTTTGTGACTAAAGTCTTGAGTATGTATCGTTAGTTTGTCTATTAAGTCATAGCCCTGTAAAAACGGTACGTGTGGTGGTCTGTATATTAAAGCAACAAAGACGGGGGAAGGCTGCCCTGCTGAACACTGCACATTAAATATTCAGGTATAAATGGTCTGCCCTCCTGTGTTGTTGGAGAGCTGCATAGTAAATTGGCCTTGAAAGTGTTATGAATGTACAGGACTAGCCCGCCCCCTAGTTTGTTGCGATCAAGTCTAAGTAGTGAGTAGTCATCGATCTGAAGGAGATTACTCCCAACATCAGGATCAAGGTGCGACTCAGCAACCCCAAAAAGATGGTAGGCAGGACGAGCTGAAAGGTGTTGTTTAATCATGCTAATGTGCCCCATCAGTGAGGTAACATTGACAAAACCTGCCCTCAGTCCCTTACAGTGAACCCCCCCAGCAGTGTCTGCGGATAGTCAATTTTTTGCAGCAGTTGACGGAATTACATTTTTATCAATTACGATTTCATTATCAACGGTTTTTTTTACAGTATTTACAGTTTAAGATGGTTGATTAATGGCATATGATGCCACTATTGTCTGTAAATCAGCCGCAGATGAAAATTCATGAGAGACGTCGCCATCGCGCCTCTTCACCAGGAAACGGCCCCATCTATGCCAAACATATTTAAAATTAAGTCTCATCGCAAGGGCCTTGAGACTTCTATATTTAATACAACATTCTTTTGTTAACAATTCATTTATAAAAATTTTCCCATTTATAATCCCATCCCTTGTGTCCTGGCCAAGAGCTGCAATGTCGACATCTCTAGCATGAAAGCCAGTGATAAGCTTTTTGGCTCGCATTATTTTCTCGCCTAACGCACTGTTGGAAAGGGTAACAACCCATGGTGACCGTCTACGTTCGCTATTTGTATCTGCTAATGCCGCAGCTGTCAATTCTTCTGACCGAAGCAGGCGTGTGCCTATTATATCAATTTTTCGTGTTGATGGTAGGACACGGCACAGTATCGCGTGTGCGACGTCAACACGCTTAGAGACATCACCGTCGAAAATGTTTGAAATAATGAGCTCCGTATTACCACTTTTAATATTTTTACTGTGCATTGTCCCCCGATCAATCGTTTGCACCCGCGTGCTTCGTGCAGGTGATGCTGCAGCATCAGCATTGTCGATATTGTACTTATTCAAACGACTAGATGTTTTATTTCTACTATTTACAATTTGGATAAACCCGTCATTATTGCTTTTACAATTGTCAATTGTGTCGCTTATATCACTATAATTGTCGAGTAAGGTACTATTTGTAGCAGACGCATTATTAACATTATTACATTTTTTTGTACTTATCAGAGAAACGATATTGTTTTGTGTACTGGGGAGTACTGCAATTTTTTGGAATTCAATTTTGTTTAATATGAGTTGGTTATCTTTTTGGATGTTCTCAACATTTCTTTCAATTTTCTCGATAGTAGTAGTATATACAGAGGTATTTCCTTGTTGTCACATTCAACTCTATTGATTTTATTTGTTAAATTTAGGAAATCGTTTTCAAAAGTGTTTAATATAAAATTATCAAATTTAGTCTGTGACTCAAGATTTGTCTGCTCTAGATTATCGATTTTTTCAATTAACATGTTATAATTTACCTCTGTATTGGTCAACAAAATGTTCGTTTCGACGTTAATATCATGTAATTTTTTATTTTTAATTTTTAGGTCATCTATTTCTTGACAAAGCACTTGCTTCTCCTTTTTCATCTCCTCCAGCTGGGAGTATTGTTTCGACAGTTTTTGAGAGAGAGAGAGAGAGAGAGAGAGAGAAAGAGAGGGGGGATCATTACGGAAGTCAAATAATAATCATACATAGATACCTACAGATATATAATATTGTAATAAAGGTTAGAGTTTCCGTAAAAAATGAGGGAAAAAAAGTGGAGATCAGGAATCGAACTCGGTACGCCTGGGTGACAGTTCACTACCCAAAACATGAGGCTACCGTTGGGCTGCACGCTCCTAATCATTCTAGTTATAATTTACAGCCATAATGTGGGTAAGAAAGGAACCTGATGTGCACTGGCTCGCATCACACACTATTACAATATATATAGCCAAGGGAGTACCCAGGGTGAATCAAATTACCCCAGCGACATCCGTCACCGACGAACGAGACCGATAGTTTGGTGACGCACCATGGTGCTGCATTTTACCCCATAGTGTCCAATATTATTACAATTATTATTGAATCACATTATATATGCAAAATTATCGATTTCAACGGTTATGCATTTTCCCCAGTATGTTCTATATTACATATAGTGTCTAATATTATCCGAATCATTATATTAAAACGTTTTGTACACAAATTTATTGATTTCAGCCTGGTCGATTTTGCTTCACCATTTCCCATATTATATATAGTGACCCTTATTATACCAATCATTATAAAGTAACATCATGTACACAAACTGATAGATTTTAACTATTGTCCATTTTGCCCTCTAGTGTGTCCCTTGTTACCCAGTCACACTAAAATAGCGATATACGAACGAATTTATCAATTATAGTCATGATCCGTTTTGACCCAACGTGTCTGTAACATGTGTGTATATTACCTTAGAGTGATTCATATTATCCCAATTTTTATAAAATAACGTTACGGACATATCTGTCGGTTCTAACAATGGTCCGTTTTGCCCCATCATATTCCTTATTACCCCAATCACTGTTAAATAACATTATACGATCAAATTTATCCATTTTTAAGATAGTCTATTTTTCCCCGATTTGACTTTTATTCACATGAGAGACAGTTCCCATGTGACATGTGCAATTGGGCACAGTCGGTTCACAATGCAACATACACACACGCGCGTATAACACTCATCGATCCCGACGAAAAATGTGCGCGAGACCAGATTGTATTGAGGATATACTCACACTAAATCTTGTAATCCACACAGCACACACATAACACTCATAAATAGCGACGGAGATGTGCTCGCGGCGAAAGTATATTCCCCACTGTCGGTCAATCCAACATTGTCTTGAGCAAAGAATGAACTCATCGGCAAGAGTACACGTGCAGTCTTTTCTGCAGCTGCATAGGATATTGGCTTACCTCAGATTAGTCATCACTTACAGCCATCGTAAGTCTTTCCCACTAAATAGACTTTGCAAAAATTGAACGTGGCATTCTTTCTTTACCACGGAATATTCATACATCTTTAGTATTTTCTTCTTTATGTCGTCGTGAAAAACTCGACGACAATCACATCATATTAAAATGTACCTATACTAATAAGACCGTTCTACTTAACTGTGGCACGTACGAAATATAAGGCCAAGGTTTTTCTTACGCACTTCTTATACCATATTTTAATATTTAAAATTTTTATAATTACTTTATAATTCATCTTAAGTTGCATCTTCCGTTCTCATTTTGCCGTGCGAGACCCTGCATCAAAGTCGCTCCAAATAATGAATTAAGATTTCTTTCACTATCTACTTTATATGTTCAATATTCATTATGTCAAAAATTTACTGTTTTATTAGCTAGAGGGGTTACACTGTCTTATGGTTACAGCTAAATCATTGAAAATCGTAAATTTAGATATTTATCATCATTTTATTTTCGACTACTAATAATGGATATCTGAAAAATTTTATCTACAAATAAATAAATAAATAAAAATAAATAAATAAATAGAAATGAATATATAAATAAATAAACAAAAATGTATAACTATATAAATTAGAATGGACATTAGATTCGAATTTTATGTGTTATTTATTTATTTTTATTGTTATTGGTCACCGCTGTGTTGCCTGAGATATCTAATCAAGACTGTCTTGAATTTGCACAAGGACGGGAGATATCTCACATCGCAGGGAAGGGTGTTCCAGAATCGCGAACCCTGGGCTCTAAACGAGTAAAGACCAGTATCAGTGCGCGATCCCGGAACCGAGAGCTCTTTTACACCATTCCTACTGGATGTCCTGGTCGTGTTTTTTTCAAAGAGAGCCGCAAGGTACGGAGGTTGTCTCATATTTATTGCTTTATATAGTAACAGCCCCAAAAAATGCGCTCGTCTTTCTTTTATAGTGAACCAGCCAAGATATTTCCTGTGAGGAGAGGTGTGCTCGTCCTTCCTAACACCACATATGTATCTCACACATAAATTTTGTAGTCTTTGTAACTTTGTCTCCAGTTCCTCCGACACGTCAAGATAGACCACGGAACAGTAATCTAGATGTGGGACTACCAGCGCAAAAGCGAGCTGCTTTCGCAGAGCCTTCTTTCCTACCGCTTCTAATTGCATTTTCTAAGTAAGTTTGGGGTCCATGCCAACACCGAGGTTATTGACAGTGTCCGAAAAAGGGACATGCACGCCGTCCTGAAACTCAATGCCAGACAAATCAAGAGCTTGCAGTTGATTGATGTTGTGCTCTGATCAAAAAACTATCGCTTTAGTTTTGCCCACATTCAGTCGAAGTCCAGACGCTTTGGCCCACTCCGACACTGCCCGCGCTACAACCGGCATGCGGCTGATACACTCATGCAGATCCCGCCAGGCCACTTGAGTGGATATTTGCAAGACGTCTGTGTATAGCGAGTGATCAACATCACCACCAGTCAATACGTCTTGTAGGTCATTGATGTATAAGCTGAATAGCAGAGGTCCCAGGACTGAACCCTGTGACACTCCCAAATTAGTGGTCAACCAATTTGAGTCCCCACTGCTATTGATTACCTTTTGTTTACGACCAATTGCATAAGATTTTAGCCACAAAAGTACACCCCTGGAAAAACCCATGCCAATCAGCTTACGGGGAAGTTTAGATGGTGATATAGTGTCAAACACCTTGCTAAAGTCAAACAGTAACAGAATCGTCAGCAGTTTTTCCTTGTCGTTAATGCCAGTCTGGATGTCCTCTGTTAACTTTATTAGTGCTGTTTCTGCACTGCGATACCGTCGGAAACCTGTCTTTAGTGGGTCAAGGATCTTTTTTTCTGTGAATAAACTCCATGATCTGATCGTGGACTATCTTCTCCAACACCTTGGAGAGGAAGCTCAGCAGTGCTATCGGGCGGAAATCCGAGGCCAATAATGGCACAGAGATCTTCTTGAGCGGCACTAAATGAGCCCCCCTTGAAGCTGCTGGGAAAACTCCCGTAGATAAGGAGGAGTTAAAAATGCGGAAAATGTGATTGCCAATGAAAGGAAGAGCCTTAACTATCACACTTTCGGGGATACCGTCCTCACCTCTCGCTTGTGATGAGAAATGGGCAACTGCCAGAACTACATCTGACATTGTCACAGTCTCAAATTTAAAGCCGTCATCACTGGCGGAGTCCAAGGTGCTGCCCAAATCAACGCCACTTTCAGTCTGCGAGATTGATACACCCGCAAATTGCGAGTTTAGCTCATTCGGCGTGAAACCATGAAGCTCATCTTGTATTCTTGGCAGGAGTCCCAGGCCCTTCAGCTCTTTCCAGATGTCCCTTTTGTTGTCTAGGGCATCAAATATTCTACCTTGAATGTATGCTTCTCTCTGAAACTTAATGCACTGCTCTACTCTAGTGGCAAGGGCGTGGTTCTCCTGCCTAAAAGTTTCGTCCTTGATCCGTACGTACCGTCTTCGTACAGCGTCACGTTTCTTGAGCAAAAGTGCCAGCTCAGGATTAACCCATGGAGGATTTGCCTCGTTTTTCGGCGTGAATTGTTTTTCAGGTGCTAGCGTATCAACGGCCTCCAATAGTTTGACACTGAGGCATTTCAGCAGTCCGTCAACGTCATTATCGTCGGTGCAATCAAACGGCAACCAATCACAGTTTGTCAAGTATGACAGAAGGTTATCCTGGTTAATGGACTTAAATTCCGTATACTGAAAAGTTCTAGGTTTCGAGACTAGGTTGTCACCGTATGTAATTTCAAAGTCTATAAGATTATGATTGCTCGTGAATGGTGCCATCTGATTGCTTGAGTCAAGTACTACATCATTCTCATCTGTCATCATAACGTCAATCCATGTGTGAGAATTTTCAAGGTGATGAGTCACACCATGGTCAATTATTTTTAAGTTAAGGTCATATTTAGCATCCTCATACGTCTTAAGGAGATTCGCTTTCAGATCGCCCATAATAATTTTATGAATAAAATTCTGAGTATGTAAAGCTAGCTTATCTATAAGATCGGACTTTCGTAAAAAGGGAATGTGCGGCGGCCTGTATATGAGTGCTACAAAGAGTGGGAGTGGTCACGCGAATGAATATTGCACATAATATATTCTGAGATGCCTGGTATGCCTTCTTGTGTTGTCGTGGAAGCGCATAGTACACTGGCTTTAAAAGAGTTTCACACATAAAGTAATAGCCCACTCCCAAACTCATTCCCATCTAGTCTAATTATTGAGTAGCCGTTGATCTGAACGCGAGGATCCTCGACCTTAGGTGAAAGGTGCGTCTCAGCAACTCCAGAAAGGTGGTAGGAGGAACCAGGAGGTTTGTTGGAATATAATAAATAGATTGTAGTTCGACAGCATTTGCGAAAACATGAGAGATACCACCGTCTCGCATCTTGACGAAGAAACGTCCCCCCGCTGCCAAATGTACTTGAAATCAAGAGTTTTGGCTTGCATTCTTAGACTCCTGTAGCTTAGGAAGGTGGTACTGTCTAACATTTGATTAATAAATATTTTCCCCGTTAAAAATTTATTTTTAGTCTCCGGGTCAAAATACGTGACGTCAATATCCCCCATGTGATAACTAGTAATAGTGCGCTAAGCACGCATAATATTATCTACTAAGTCGGCTCGACAGAGGGTAACAAGTACGACAAGTACGGATTTCTAATGATTGATAAAGATAGTTCAATTAATAGAGGTAGATACACGAAGGACTTTGACTGTTTTGCTATAAATATGGCACATATATAAATCACAATATCAGTGTATCGCTGAATGCTGAAGCGTCAACATGTCCGACTTTCAACAAAAGAAAAACATACTTCAGTAGCTTATTAAAGCACGACGCGCTGTTAATCGCAAGTATCACTTGTTAAGGTATAGAAAGGATAATTTTGATAGAGCATTAGGAGAGACATTCAAGCCAATTGTTGATCCTCTACAAAAGCTTGTTGCTGCCGAGACATCGAAAGATTATTCTACTCCAAGAAACGACTCTTATGATCATTTCTCAAATTAGAAACGTAATGAGATTTTCGATATAACATATGATCTTAGTAGTATGTATGAAATAGCTGGCAGTGAAGAGGGAGAGAAACATAATTTATCTATGAATAAGCATATGCTGATGCGTAGTAGAAAGCATAATCTGGACAAAATATATGGAATACGTAAAGATCGCGATGGATTAATGATTAGAAACTCATCGACATACTTTGAAGATAATCATGTAATAGTAAAAGATGTGAGATATCCGAAAATTAAAGGACTGATGGAGTTACTATTCTCTAGACATCACGATCAGAATTCTATCAATTCTAATGATCTGCAAAATTATCGCAGCATTCTCGAAGTAACAAATGCTCATAAGAAGAAATTCAGATATGATAAATCCATTCGCTTTTACACCAGAAAGAAATTCAATGCGAGAAGTGCCCCGATTTTCTTCTTCTGATCAACACCTAATGAGAAAAAGAAAAAGAAAAAGAAGTGTGGTGAGTGCCTCTATACAAAATGGATTAAAGAGATACGAAGATGGATTGCGTATACTGCGATGATCCCAATGAGCTCGTAGATCGTCTTCGCTTACTAATAGCTAAACAATCGACCGGAAATCCTAGTCACGAAAGCGAGATTCACTAATCTGACGAGAAGCGGTGGTAGTCTAGGCCCTCCTGGCATAGGGTATAAAGTCTCGTCCGATGGTCAGTGTGATTTGAAACACAAGAGGTTATGTAATCTTGAAGCACCTACCAAACTAAGCGAAACAGTGAATCTAGAGATACTCTGCATCGTATAGTTCGAGCTGAATTTAAAAAAGTGGCTGCAATGATATCTGGATTGAGAACTGATCTGAATAATTTATATGTAATCGTAAAAGCTCATAGGGGTGAAATCGATAATAAATTTGAAAGACTCAATGCCGATATCCAGAGTATAAAACAAGCTGTGATTCAAATCTCTCAAAACATTCACTGTATAGATGTCAATGCGTTAACATCGAAAGGTGATAATGGAACATGAGAGAGTAGTAGATAAGCTTCATAAACCTGCACGCCGAAACTACCCATGACGAAAATTCGACGTACGAGGCTTGGATAAAACTTGGAAAGCTGATCTAGTGCAACCTTATGCTGGAGAGAACAAAGGCTATAGGCAAATGTTTACCATTATAGATGTATTTTCCAACTGTGCTTTGGTCGTTCCAGTCAAGCGAAAAAGTGGTGATGAAGTCATAGGAGACATAAAGAGTGTGTGAAGTCAGGGTCGTGTACCAAAGAATTTGCACACTGACAGAGGCAAAGAGGTCTACAATTCAAGCTTCCAGAGTCTTATGATGATACATAAAGTAATCTTAAAGCATTTATATGCGAACGATTTAATCAAATTTTCTCAAAAACAAGATGTGAAAAAAATTCTTTCGTCGTGGAAACTATAAATGGCTTGATATCTTACACGGCTTTGACAATTCTCACAATAGCTGGATTGATAAATCTCAAATATGAAAATATTGTTTTATTTTAAAACGAAAGTTTGTTCTACGTTTGTTATATTTTTGTGCCGTGAGAACGGTAGTTTTTTTCTTTTATCTGTATTTATTATTATTTACGTATTTATTTAAATCAAAGATACATTTTACATATGAATGTCCTAATCAGAAGAAAACTCGATGTTATTTTGATCGTCCAATTTGTTGAGGAACAGCTTGTATTTGATGGCATCCTCAGCCATCTGTTTGAAGAATTCTTCATCATTCTTGGACGTCACTGAAATACGTTGTGGTGAGACCACCTGGACCTTCTCATCGAAATGAGCAACGGTCCTCAACCCATACTTGGTGTTGATCTGCTTGAATTTGGTCACTTGATCTTTGACAATTTGTTGAGTCTGACAATATCCATCGTGTAAAACTTCTGTTCAGGACAAGAAGACTTCTTGCTCGATGACTTGTGAAAGAATGATTGTAATGCCTGGAGGTTTTCGTTTTTATAGTGTTTTCTGACTTCCCCCTATCTCTTTCCAGCGAAAGATTGTATTTGCTGCTCGTCACCTAAGACAATGTCTGCATTGCAATGTCCAGATGCTCCGGCATTTATGGTGTTCTCTGGCTTCCCCCTCTTCAGTAGCAGATCTAATAGGAATACTAACATTGAAATATAACTGCTGCTACTGCTGTTGCTCTGGCTTGATGTCTGAGAATGACTCGAGCTCGTTGACTTACCGATTTACATACACTCCAGATGTCTCTCCTTACTCCAACATGATCTAGTCAGCTGAATTGCGTGGTCTCTTATTGGGTGGCTCGTAGTCTGCTAATCCTTCGATCTCGTGAGCTGCTTCCATGTCCTCTATCATCTGAATCCGCTGGTAATCTAAGATTTGAGTATGCCCCCACTGCAACGTATCTGTCTCACCAGATCGTAGATAACGTTTGTCACCGTGGGGGCTGAGAGTCTATTTTCTTTTCTCTCCCTCTCTCTCTCTCTCTCTCTTTCTCACCGGAAGAGCTCAATGCCCACTTTGCAGGGGTGTCGATCTCCCAAAATGAGGGTGATGAAGAACTTGACAACGTCCTGACCACTGCCAGTGATGACGGCTTTGTTTTCCGAGAAGTCAGCTTCTCGGGCGTGGTTCTGGCTGTTGCCCACTTCTCATCACAAGCCAGAGGGGAAGACGGCATTCCCCAAAGTATGGTGGCTAAGGCTCTTCCGTTTGTGGGAGATCATATTGTTAAGATCTTTAACTCCTCTCTGTCCAGTGGCATTTTTCCGGGAACTTGGAAGGGAGCTCAGTTGGTGCCTTTGAAGAAGAAGCCTGTCCCATCTACGGTGTCAGATTTCCGACCAATTGCCCTACTGAGTTCTCTTTCTAAGGTCCTTGAAAAAATAGTACACGACCAAATAACTGACTTTTTACGAGAAAATAATACTTTGAACCCGATGCAGACTAGTTTTCGACAGAATAACAGTACACAGACAGCACTATTAAAACTCACGGAAGACATAAGATCAGGCATTAACAACAACAAAAAACTATTGACTATTTTGTTAATGTTTGATTTTAGCAAAGCATTCGACACCATCTCACACATTAAACTGCTGCGTAAGCTGATGCGCATGGGATTCTCCAGGAGTGTTCTCCTGTGGCTTAAGTCATATATTATGGGGAGACGACAAAAAGTCGTTACAAACAGAAACGGGGATTCAGGTTGGTTAACCACCAATCTTGGCGTTCCACAGGGCTCAGTCCTGGGACCCTTGCTTTTCAGCCTGTACATAAACGACTTGCAAGACGCACTCGACTTAGATGACGTTGAACACATACTTTACGCTGACGACCTGCAAACCTACACGCAAGTGACCCTGAAGGGTCTTCGTAGTGGTATCAGTCGCATGTCGGCTGTAGCACAAGCAGTGTCGAACTGGGCAACGTCAGCTGGCCTGCGCCTCAATGTCGGCAAGACAAAGGCGATCATTTTTGGATCTGATCACAACATCAAACAGGTTCAGAACCTTGACTTGCAAGGCATTGAGATACAGACCGGCGTAAACGTTCCCTTTGTCGATACAGTCACCAACCTCGGCGTGGTGATGGACGGAAGGTTGACATGGAAGCCGCAACTGAATGCGGTCAGTAGAAAAGTAAATAGAGCTCTGTATAGCTTAAAACTTTTCCGTTCAAGCACCACAGAGATACTGAGGAAGCAGCTGGCATGTGCACTGGTACTACCTTACTTAGACTATTGCTCAGTGGTTCTTCTTGACGTGTCAGGGGAGCTCCAGACACGACTACAACGTCTACAGAATGTATGTGTGAGATACATATGTGGTGTTAGGCGAGATGAGCATATCACCGCCTACAGGAAAAAACTGGACTGGTTAGATCTGAAGGTGAGGAGGGAGTATTTTATGGGGCTGCTGCTTTACAAAGCGGTTGTCATGCGGCAGCCACCATATCTTACTGCCCCCTTTGAAAAAAACCAGGCCAGGACTTCAAGTAGGGGTGGTATGAAAGAGCTCTCGGTTCCGGGGTCGCGCACCGATAAGGGCCTTTTCTCATTTAGAGTTCAAGGTGCGCACCTCTGGAATTCGCTCCCGAGCAGTGTGAGGTGCCTGCCATCTTTTTGTAAATTTAAAACGGCGTTTAGCAGGCACCTTAAGCAATTACATGGTGAAGAGAATGTATAGAAGTGACTTGGATATTTATTTAAGCTATTTATTTATTTGAATTATTTACTTATTTAATTTATATATTTATTTAAATTTATTTATTTATTTATTTAAATTTATTTATTTATTTATTTAAATTTATTTATTTATTTATTTAAATTTATTTATTTATTTATTTAAATTTATTTATTTATTTATTTATTTAAATTTATTTATTTATTTATTTAATTTAATTATTTATCTGGTTTATTTATTTATTAATTTATTTATTTATTAAATATGTTTAGTGTTAGGTGTGAATGTATTTATTAGCGTGATTGTTAAAGTGTCATGAATGAGTGTGTTTTAAATTTTGACGTGATAGTATACGTCAAAATTTAGCAAAGTATGTGTATGTATTCTTTTATTTTTATATGTTATCTCTATTGTATTTATTTTATTCTATGTATTATTTTTTGACGAAGCGTGTTTCTGTGATATCTGACTATGACTAGTTCATTACAGTTAAATTTTATAAACTGACGAACTGATAAAGCGAATAATATTATTTAGTAAGAAATGCAATAAGTGAACGTTAAGATAACAAATACATAAAATCGACTGATAGTTTAATTATAACTACATGTACATGCTATTGTAAGATTTTGTCTCTTTATGAATAAAAAGTATATCTATATCTCTCTCTCTCTCTCTTTCTCTCTCTCTCTCTCTCTCTCCCTCTCTCTCTCTCTCTCTCTCTCTCTCTCTCTCTCTCTCTGTGTAAGCGGCAACGAGTATTGCACTGTTCTCTGGAAATCGTCACGTTTCCAAACCGACATTGTACATAACATTCGTTGTCGTGACATTCCTCCTTCATTAGGCCAACACTCGAGGCATTCCGAATTTATTATCCTCTGCATAGTCGGAGGTATCGAATTCGTGGACGTCTTCCTTCATGATCTCGTAGACATCTTTTTTCACGAATTTCGTGCATCAGACTGCCAGTGTCTGTGTACAATAATTTGCATTCATTTCCAAATCTACTTCTCATGTAATCGTAGCGGAACCTGTAGACGAGCGATTTTGAGAGATCTAAAATAGATTGATTTCTTAACGCAAATTTGGGTGCGTGATAGTTATACTCCCACGAGATTTTTATCAAAGATGGAAAAACTGTGAAAGTTAAATTTTGCGATGTAAGCCTCCAACCTTAACGACGATGCCATTAATCTAAGAGCTTAACGTCAGCGCGTTTGCGTCCATTCCCCATCGTCTTCTCCTAAACGGCATTATTGAAGAGTTTGAAAAGATGTTTCTCGAATTCATTTATAGCGATTTTCCCTTTTTCGCTGTTCAAGTATATGTAGTGCTTGAGCCAAGGCTTCTAATTGAAACTTATTGCTCTGTGAACTTTAGTGAGATGAAGATCAAGTTTCAGAGCTTGCTGAGACTTCTATAGTGAATGACGTAGCGCTCATTGTCGTACATCGTAGTCATGAGTTTCTCCTGCTTTGACTCTGGAGGCTTTCGGTGTTAGGGACACAGAGGCAAATCCTTGTGACAATCGTGAATATCTTCAGGATAATCGAGATTCACCTCGAAAATGTATCCTATGACGCTGTTGTCAGGTACGTCGAAGAAATTGCGATTGTTCTCGACATTTTCCACCTACTTGAATCCAGCGTATGGAAGAGACTGTGGCATCGCCCAACCGTACATGTTGTTAACGTCAAACAGTACGAGATACTTTGATTCCTTGTTAGAATAGTATTCTTCGCCCATGTACTTATTATTGGCGACGACATACCTGTTACAGTACTGGCTGATCCCGCCTCAGATGCCTCGCTCTCCGAACAGCAGCACATATCAATGTCCGTGAGTAACTCGAGTTCAACTCCCATATAATTCAGCATCGCATCTCAGGTCAAGCCAGGTATGGTGTAATAGTGAGCTGCATATAATCTATAACTCTGCAAAATTTCAACCAACAGCAAGACATCGGTTTTCAAATAGAGGTCCGAATACTCTAGAAGTCAGTTTGACGAGCGAAGAAGCCATGAAACGGAAGAAATCGATGAATCTGAAATTAATGTAGCTATCGTCCATATTTTTTGTGAACGAAATGTAGCGTTCCTTGGTCTGCGACAGAAGTATCACTCGACCAGGGAATACAGAATCGAGCTCTCTGATGAAGAGTTGAGAGAGTATCTCTCCTGCGGGGAGTACCCCCAGTATATATATATATATATATATATATATATATATATAGGTTAAACAAGCTTTGATAGGCATATCCGTCATATGAAGGCACAAAAAGTGATACTTATTCATATTTACAGTAATAAAAAACAATTTAGAAGTTTTCGTTTTGTTCTGGGACTTGTACAGTCGAGTCAACATAAATTTTAGTCGTATTTATAAATATGTCTACATAACACTATGCTGACATATGCTAACAAATTGCGAAATATACTCACGCATACACTGACAGAATCGTATAATTATGAATTAGTATCAGTTTACGAATCGTATCTAATCTAAATCAACTTATGTACACCCAGTGGAATGTGATTCTTTCCGTACGTTCCAAAACCTAAGCGGGGCGTATCTACCCAGGCCATAAAAGACAACCGGGATCGTCTTCGAATATTTGTAATTGATATTACACACGTTGTCAGCCGGACCTCGATATCTAAAAATAAATAAATATTCTTAGATTCCAAAGAATGATCAAAAAATTTTCTCATAACATACCTGCCCGTAAAGTAACAGTGGTCTTTGACTTTATCTAATGACTTGGTGACCGACTTCTTACAGACATGACAGTTAGTTGTTCTACCAAACTGTTCGTTCACCGCAGGTGGAAGATCATCCGCTGGGGCGGGATTCTTATACTGCTGCTCCAGTTTCTGGCCGAGAGTGAATCAACATGATACGAATTATTTCGCAGGATCTGGTCGTCGTCGTTCGGTTTTCTGTAGGACTTGTACGCTGACTTGCTGTCATCGAAGCTGCATTTTACGTAATATCCTACACTTAATACCTGGAGCTATTGATATGCTCGCTCATCGCCTTCGACTGGCTTTAGCAAGAACTCAAAGTCTGCGTACACCACGAAAGGTGCACGTTTTATGTATCAATAGTTCTTAAATTTCAGCTTATTGCTTTGCTTGCTTGGTAACTGTAACTTGCAATTATTGATTTGTGCACTTGGTCGTGGCCTTTAAGTTGATCATTTGACCAATAGAAAAGCAGACATCGATCGCATATGAATGTTTTCACTTTATGAGATGATAAGTGACACCTTACAAATCTAGACAAATCCTTAATCCATCACCCTTGACGAATCAGTATTCTGCTGCCAGCTCCATGTTGATTTAGACGGAGTTGTGCTCTCTTAATGCACGTTTGATCTGTTCCTTGAATAGCACGACCGAATCATTAATGAACGACGAGACGTTGATGTGCTCGATGGAGATAATCATGCCGCTTCTAATTCGGATTTGAAATACCGAAGTCATATCATCCCACGTAACTCGTCGTTCTTCCTACTGCTGCAGCCCTGCTCCTCGTTTTTTGGTAATGTTCCATAAATTTAAAACACTCTGAAGGTGTGCGTGGAAATTCTGGAACTTGTGTCTTTCGCCAGCGTTCAAGATTTCCGAGTCCTTGAGATGATTCAGCGAGTCGATGGCTGCTCGCGCAACGTCGATCCATTGGCTCATGTCATTGGTATCTGCGGCTTCCATAGCAGCATGTCGACAACATTACCGAAGTCTTGTAATCGCTTCCACGTACCTCTTTTCGCTTTGAGGTGTATTCGAAGACTAATGTTGGCTGGCTTGTTACTCTGTCTCGGCTCACTAAATACAATTTTGAGAGAGAGAGAGAGAGAAAGAGAGAGAAAGAAAGAGAGAGAGAGAAAGAGTGAGAGAGGGGGGGGGGTAATGGTGGTGGTGGAAGAATATTATACATATGTAGTCTTATCCCACTAGCGCTATCTACTGGCCAAAGTTCGGCGCTCACTATCCTCATATGTATATATTATTTTTAACGATAGTTTGTTCTCATTTTAAATATGTTTTTTGTCGTAAAAACGGCATTATTTTTCTCATATATTATTAGAAAGGACCGATTATTTTAGGCTTATTTCAACATCTGCATAGTCTGTTCGGTGTAGGCGGATAACAAGAGCGAGGACCACGAAATCTTATGTCCGCAAACATTAACTGTCCTGGCCCGTCAGCTATCTTACAAGGCACATGCTATGGACTTTGAAATCGTGGCCTTCGCGGCAGCTGACGGTCCGCCAATCGCCGTCCGATAGAACGTCGAGAAAAAATTCTGGACATGGAACGGTACCTAACTCTGGGTCCTTCTCGGCGAAGACGATATCGTTCTATCGCTTCGTCTTTCCACCTTTGCAAAAACACCTCGAGATCTTCTGGAACGAGCGGGCGTTGAGGTTAACATATTCCCATCTCACGAAGTTCCCGCCATAGGAAAGCGAGCTAATGGTGGAACCGGCCGCGTCCATCTCTTCACTCGCACCTTTACAGGATGACATCGAGGTGTCTCAGGAAGATGAACCACGACGTAGAGCTGCGACGCGAGGCGTTGGAGGCAGCGGCGAATGAAACGCAGGTGGTTTCTTCACAAGAGATAGTCGAGGCGTCGCGGAAAGCGGTAACAGAGGCGTTGGTGTCCGCTTGAAAAGCGAAGATTGTAGTGTCGGCGGTATAGGTCAAAGAGGTGTATGTGGCCGAATCGGACACCTTACCATCTCTTCGTCCGGCGATATTACAGCTTCATTTTTCATGCCCGAGTCAACGTGACTCTTCGACGCCGACTTCGTTGTGGCCTCGGCTCTTGATTCCGTCGCTGCCTCATTCGTCGTTGTCTCCAGTTCGAGGTTTGACTCTATGCGAACCATAACGCCGTTCATCTCGCGTCAATCCAGTATCCGGATCCGTCGGCGAACAATTACAGTAATACGGTTTTTAGCCATCCTGCTCATCCACAGTGCAGCACAGACTGATAAAAACTGACTGACTGTCCACTCTTTTATAGTATTCTAAATAAAATATTATAAAGAAAAAAATTGTTCCTACGTTTTGAATTTTTAAAAAATACATATTCTATACGTTGTAATGTATGTAGCTAATATATTCTCAAATCCTCGATGGAGAAAAAGAAAAGAGAATATTCTACCAATTATCAAATATCCACTGTCTCTGCTCGACTCCCAGCGACGAACTGAGCTGCGCAGTGCTCTCAAGCCTGGTTTTGTCCTCAATAGCGGAGCTGCTCTGAGCCAATGAGAGCGCGCCGTCAGGAAGGAGAGGGGGAGAGAAAGCGAAGTCAGCACGGTAAGCATAGAATATCAAACTCCCAATAAATATTTATTTAGATCTATTGAACAAAAATTGATACAGTTTCCAGCTTATATATGTATGTTTATCGTTGTCTACATATTTCATCTGTTTCTTAAAATATAGTTCATATACATGCAACTCAATAACTATTATAACGATATTTACTCATTCTCTTCTTTTTTGTTTTTATTTATTTATTCACTATTTTATTTCACAATTATCATAAATAATGTTCTTCTGGAACAGTAGTTTAATATAAAATTACATTTTTAGATATAAGTAATTATCAATTGCAATTTATTGTAATATTTCGATAATTACTTATACTTATTATTACTTACTACTTATGATAGCAACTAACTTTAAATGTATTAATATTAAACAGGAAAAATTCACTTATTATATTCTTGTTACTTCTATGACAGTATTTCAATGCTTTTTGGCTTTTAAAGCAACCTAAATATTTTGATTTAAAATTCCAAAATAGTCCTTATTTTCTTTTGCACACTGTATGATTACTTCGAATCACTTTGTTATGCTTTATCGAACATTCTTTTATTTTAATGAGAGTTAAGAACTGCACTGAAATTATCTTTCTAGACAAGCTACCATTTAATCTTCTTAAAAATACTTGTGAATCCATAAAATCACTTATTTGAATCTTAATCTAATTCATAAAGTCAATCTATACCTTATGAAATTTTGTAAGATAATAATAAATCATATCAAATGATATCTTACAAAACTCGTCTTATAAAATGTGTACATTCAATTTTATATTTTGATACTGTAACAAGACATTTTTAATTATGAATGGCTACAATAAAATTTATTGCATTGCAATTATATTTATTGTAGCCATTCATAATTAAAAATGTCTTGTTACAGTATCAAAATATAAGATGTTCATGTCAAAACATCCTTTTTATAACACGTGAATAAAAAAGACCATTTTCAGAGCCTATAAAGTGCAGCGAAAAAAGAGTTTTCCGAGTGTCAAATAAAGAGTACCGAAAATACTTACTCGTATTTTCGATGCCTTTTATTGATAGCGAAAATACTCATTTTCGCTACCTTTTATTTTCGGTAGCAAAAATGAGTATTTTCGGTACCCTTTATTTATTTTTACTCCATTTCCTTGATAAAGCTTTTAGAAAATTTGGAAACTGTTAACAAATTTTAGAAAATTCTGGAAAATTTTGAAAAATACTGGTAAATGTTGAAAATTTTACGTATATACATGCATACATATACATATATATATAATATGTCATAGACTTAAGTGGGCGACTCGAAAAACCCTATTCTCAATCCACTTTGTAGACGACAAAGAATGGCCTTCCTTATGCACTGGTTATAAGAAATACGGTACGCAACTTGGGGCAAAAGGGTATTTTCAGACTCGGATAATGATTTTGAGCACTCGTGTATGTCTCCGGCACCTTCGGCGCCCTGGACGTCCACTCGTGCCTATAATGTATTTGTTTTGGAGGATATACAAAAATAAATAATATATGATAAATATAAAAAAACTAAGAATATATTTTATTATTTCATTAATTGTGAGTATGGGCGTGGGTTCGCCTATCTAACCTATTCGTATGATAATACACTTTCATACTCGTTCACTTTCGCACTCGCCTATTCATACACGTACTTTAGATATATGGTGGTTCTCGAAGTCCCTCGATGCTTTCTTAGTTTGCAGTAGCTGAACGGCCGTTCCCTTGATGCTTATTTTCTTGTAGCCGGTACCTGGGTAGATACCCAAGGAACAGGAGTGTCAGGCTCGTCTGGATATTTCCTGATCCAAGTGAAAATCAAAAGGCTTATTCCGTAGTCGACGTTCAGTCGACTACGGACGAAAGAGAGAGTAAGGTAGAGGGGGTTAACCAACTGGTCTGGCCAGCGGCTAAATTGTATCTATCCTCCTCGACTTTTGCGGAACGTTTCCAGAGCTTTGCTCTGTTATCCCCACTCCTCTTTTCTCACATATGATATTTATCTGTCTCTCTCTTTTATATTCGGAATTTTTAAATATCTTATATTACAACATCCCCCTTTTTATGTTGTTTGAAGGATGAAAACTGACATAAAAATCGCCTCAATCCAAGCTTTCCTTTCTCTCTCTAGATATACAAATATATATTTATCTTCCATAGCTACGACACAGCATCTCATTTCTTCTTTGTCACACTCGTCTTCATATACCTTTCAACAATAACATTCGATCGCAATCACACATATTCACGAATCGTATCAAATGATTTACCATAATAATAATAATACGTCCTCGATATAAAATAAGCTTCGGTCAATTCGTTTAAATTTTCCCTTTTCCGATCATTCATAATAAGTAAACTTCAAAGATTAATACATTAAATATATCCCACGCCACACTCTTCTCCTGAATACAAACGCTACATCAATATAACATATACAGTCCTTACATACTACGCAATATATTCAATTACATATAAAATTTTTATTTCTAAAGTAAAATATTACATATTACCTGTTTTCTCTTATTTTTGTTTTACAAAGTTGTACTAAATCGCAATTATAATTCTCGCTATCTCTCTATTCTACCTCAAAATTCTCCTTACATTCTAAATAATACTCATGCAATACGCATCAAAATCATACTTTCACACATGAACATTTATCCAAGCACTCTTACCTACATGTACATAAAAAAAACAGTAAATATACAGGATCTGCCTGCATATCTCACGAACTCGATTTTGAAGCAGTTTATTATTTGTTAGTATCCGGCTGTCGATATACTTTCAAATCCTTACGATTGTAGTGCCCAATTTTTTCATAAGGACGATCGATTCCAACTAATTCATACGCGTTCTCATTAAAAACGCGGCTAACTCGGTATGGTCCGTAGTAAATATGGTAAAACTTAGATATCTTCTTATCAATAGCACTCGACTGCCTTGGAATACGAACGAGAGCCAGATCGCCAATTTTTAGAGGTGGAATTTTGCTAGACTTTTGCTGTGACTTTCGCTGATCGTGTGCCTTTCGTGTACGCTGATTTGCTATCTCCACTTTTATTTCATATGGTACTGGCTTTTCGGGTGGAAAACTAATCATTTCTCTGATTTTTCTAATAGGAGATATTCCGTAGTGCAATTCATGCGGTGTAAACCCGGTAACACAGTGTTCCGTAGCGTTTATCAGAAAATTAATCTGTTTTATATACCCCGCCCAAGCGGTATGTTTGTCGCTGCAATACAATCTAAAAAACTTTCCCAATTCGCGCATTACGCGTTCAGACGGATTCGATTGCGGGTGTCTAATCGAACAGTACACCAGCTGTATGTTATTCTCCTCCAGGAAAGCCCGCCATTGACCCGACGTAAATTGTGTCCCATGGTCACTTAGTATATTAGCAAAATATTCACTCATACGTTTGATACTAGCTCCAGCTGTCGCCTTTTTTAAGGGGTACAACGTTACAAGACGCGAAAAAATATCCAAAATTACAAAAATGTATTCTACGCCCCCTTTGGAACGAGGAAGCGGGCCATAAAAATCGACCGCTAACATTTCGTTTGGTTTCTCGGCGGCTGCTTGGAGAAATGAGCCCGTCATATTCGCATTCGAATGCTTTATGCGTTGACACACGTCACAAGTCAACACCCGATTTTTAATCATTCGGTGCATACCTTTCCACCAGAAATATTTTTTTAATAAGGCAAAAGTCTTAAAGACTCCCACATGTCCGAAACGCTCATGAGCTTCATTAATCAATTTTATTTGAATTTTCTCCGGAATAACAAGACAATAATCGTTTTCACCCCGTTTTTTTGAAAAAATTATATCGTTAATTATTTTGAATTTGTCGGAATCTTTAGTTAAAATATCTTTTCGGATTTTATCGAGAGTTTTATCTTGTTTTTGAGATAAGAGTATATTCTTAAATTCGGGAATCCATAAATTTAGCGTTTTAACTACAGCTACAAGACTTATCGGAGAATTACACGAAATACTTTCATTAACTGGAAAATCCCTAGTATTAATATTTGGCAATATTCTGCTAAAATAGTCGACTATAACATTATCTCGCCCTTCACAGTGCTCAATGATATAATCGTAATTTTGCAAAATTAAAAACCAACGCATTAACCTAGACGTGTAATACGTGGTTTTTATTAAAAATAATAGTGATTGATGATACGTAATGATTTTAAATGTTCTCCCCAATAAGTACGTTCGCAGCTTAATGACTTAATAAACAATTGCTAATAACTCAAGTTCAGTAGCGGTGTAATTTCGCTCATAACTCGTTAAACAACGGGATATTAATGCTATGATTTTTTGCTTGCCCTCCTTATCGACCTGAAATAAAACTCCACTAATGCCCTGCTTACTTCCATCAGTTTGAAGACAAAACGGCTTGTCGTGTTGGTAATGATTTAGTAATATGTGCTCCGATAGTTTATTTTTTAAATTTGAAAATGCTTCGCGTTCAACATCCGACCAGACAAACTTATTCCTTTTGCTTAATAATGCCCTAAATGGGTCAATAAATTTGGCGAATTTATCATAGAACCGTCTGTAGTACGTACACATACCAATAAACCTTTGCAGTTCACTTTGCGTACGAGGCTCAGGTATGCGCAATACTGTTTCAACTCGTTCAGGATCCGGAGATATGCCTTCTTTTGACAAAATAAACCCTAAAAATGGGATTTCCTGGCGACAAAAAAGAGTTTTTGTCAATTTAAGCCTTAATCCCGCTTCGCGGATTTTTTGCCAAAATAATTTAAGGTGTTCTACGTGTTCGCTGAAGGTTTTTGATTTTATTAATGCGTCGTCCACAAATAATCTCAGAAATTTGTAAAAATCATTACCAAATAACGACCGTAATGCTTTCATAAGCGCGCAGCCAGCTACCTTCACGCCGAAAGGAACACGACAGTATTGGAAAATATGACCATTTATAGAAAACGCAGTTTTCTTTCGTGATTCTACGTGCAAAGTAATCTGATAGTAACTCTCGGTAAAATCGGTACTCGTAAAAATTTCAGCCCCTTCACTATCCTGTAAAATCTCGTCAATCGGTGGGGGTGCCTCTTGATCCGCCTCAATGTATTTATTGAGTTGTCGAGCGTCCAAACAGAGTCTTAAGCTTCCGTTTTTCTTTACAACCACACGAATAGGATTACAATACGGGCTGCTTGCACGCTCGATTATCCCATTTTTTATCATTCTTTAGATCTCATTATTTACCGCTTCTCTATATACAATCGGGATAGGGTAAATTTGGCGAATAACAGGGTTCGGATTGGTCATCCTAAATTTATACTGATAATTAAGCATACATCCGGGTTGATCTGAAAAAATGTCGTGAAGTTCTTCCACTAATTCGCGCAACTGTAACTTCTCGAATGAGTTTAGAGTTTCAATATTTTGCAAACCAAGCTTTAATTGTTTCATAAATTCCTCTGAGGGCCGATTTAAACAGCACGCGTTATCCCCCGCCTTAAGATAAAAATGGTTCGATTCATTGTCTTGAGTCGGAGGATATCTTTCGTCCCCCATCGGTGCTTTATAAACATCGATGACTTTTACACTCTTGTATGCTAACGGTAACTGTGTGGAAAAACTTATACCCGGCTCGCTTATTATTTTATTTTTTATATGAAATTGTTTATTTTTATAATCGACTATTGCTTGATTTATATCTAGCCAATCCGAGCCTATTATAATATCATAACTTAAGTTAGGGACAATGACTAAAATCATATCAATTTTTAAATTACCTATATTTAAAGTTATGGATGTTTGTTGCTTTATTCTCTGCGATTTTTTACCGAACGCGCCTGATATAAATAAGTTAGTCACGGGTAATATTTTCGCTTCTCCCGACTCCGTAATCGCCTGAAAACACATCTCTGAGATACATGTTATATTACTTCCTGTGTCAACTAAGCATTCTACCGTATGCTCGTTTACGGACGCTAAAACACGCGGACAATGTGATCTTGCTTTGATTTGCAACGAATTTTCAGGCGCAGCTTGTATATCAAACGCAAGGTCCTGCACGTCGAATCCGTGCTCTAGGCTCGCCGTCGGACCATTCACGGTCGAGCCTGCTTCTCGTTTCCCGCCGACTCCGAACCGTGGATCACCGCAACTGTCTCAATTATTTCGTATTCGTCCCGTGCGTCCTCTTGGTCATCGATGTTTATCGTTGACACATTTTTTTAGATTGGCTTGAATATCGCGTATGATCTTTTGCTTCGTTATGGTTATTCGCGGATCGTTCATTATTTCGCCAATCCCTTGTGTTTCTTTCATTTTGGCCGCGGTAGTCTGAGCCACTGTAATTTTGACGCCTGCTGTTATTTCAACTATTTATATCCCGGTCTTGCGTTATATCTCGTGTATACCCACGATATTGTGTCGAATCATACCGATCGCTCGTTCGCTCACTTCGCCAATTCTCTGCTACGTTGTTATTATTTACAGTTTTTGTACGGGCTTCATCGACGCGCGCGAGAGCTCTGACTACACTCTGTGAAACATTTAAATCGACACCGGCTAACGCGAATTGTACATTTTACGGTAATTGTGAGATTATGATGTTATTGATTTTATAGCACGATAAAGGCGGTTGGAATTTACTGGCTTCGCTCACTCGCGCATAAAAGTAATTTAAAATGCTACCGTCCACGTATTTTTTTGCCCTCCATGCCTCTTTAGCTCGATCCTGCACCTCCTCCGACAAAAACTCTTCACGAAAACGACAGCGAAAGTCATCAAAGTTCTCTACATTTTTTCTAACCGCATTAAACCACACTCGCGCTCGGTCTTTCAAAGCATTCGAGATGATTTTTGATTGATAATTAACGGGGATTTTTTTAATCATCAAGTATTGCTCTATCTCCCGCAGAAACTCGGCCGCGTCCTCGATCATCGTTCATGAATAACTAGGCAGTACAACTTCTTTTAATAAATTTCTCGACCATTCCTCGTCTTGCGAGCGTTGCGTCATTTGCAACATATTGCCCATCTGTCGCGTTAACGTACGAATTTCGATCTCTAACGACTCAACCTTCATGGTCAACCTTTCCACTTCAAATTCGAGCCCATGCTCCAGCGGTGCTCCCCACATATCGGGTAGAGATCCACGACGTGCCATATTTATTGTACAAATGTTTCCGCGAATTCCAATTAGAACTACTTATTGCCGTACTATTATAACCTAACTAACATTGAACTAACTTACACCTACAACTTTACGCTATTACACTTTTCCGTTTATTAAACTTTATGCAAAACTAAAATCATCCAAATAATCACGCACTTATAAGTTAACAATTACTCAATCACGCTCTCACTCATAATCTAACCCTGCTCTATGCCCGCTCGTTGGTCGCCACTTTATAATGTATTTATTTTGGAGGATATACAAAAATAAATAATATATGATAAATATAAAAAAACTAAGAATATATTTTATTATTTCATTAATTGTGAGTATGGGCGTGGGTTCGCCTATCTAACCTATTCATATGATAATACACTTTCATACTCGTTCACTTTCGCACTCGCCTATTCATACACGTACATTAGATATATGGTGGTTCTCGAAGTCCCTCGATGCTTTCTTAGTTTGCAGTAGCTGATTGAGCAAATTTGACGGCAGATTCGTGTTCAGCAGATCAAGATACATAAGAATAACTTGGTCTGATCAAAAGTACAGGGCACTTATTTTTTTTGTGTGCTTGTGTAATTAAATTAAAATTAATTTAATCAAATTTATCCAACATACCTTTTCTCTCGCGATCCGAATAATGGACGTTATACAAAATATTACTCTATTCACATCTCGAAAAATATCAAATTTATACATAGCATCGCTTTTCTTACGGTTCAAAAATAAATTTTAGTATAGTTATAGTAGATTTGTACTAAAATATTATTCAAGTATTAATAAAATATTGTGAGATTGTTGTTAGAATACCACCAGAATATCAGTACACCATTAGTTAATGCCAAACAAATGGTTATATGAATGTTAGTAGAATATTGGCAGATTAATTTATTATAATATCATTAGAATATTAGTAGAATATTAGTAGATTATTATAAGTAATATTATTAGAATATTAGTAGATTATTATAACTAATATTATTAGAATATTAGTATATTATTATAAGTAATATTATTAGAAAATTAGTAGATTACTATTATGATACCATTAGAATATTAGTAGAATATTAGTAGATTTCTATTAAAATAAGAATTATTCTACTAGAATAATGGTAGTTTACTATTAGAATATCAGTATATCCGTATAAGACATTTTTATGTATTTAAAAATTTTGTATACTTACTGAGATTTTACACCGTATCATTAAAGTTTTATTTTTACAGTACTTGGACGGTTGCTTTATCAATTTATTTATTTGTTTTCCATAAACTTGATGAAATATTACTGATAGTAATATTATCAATTTTTTTATTTTCGATATATGTTCGATATATGTAATATTTAAAAAATGAGTGTTCGCCTCTAAATTTAAGTGATGTTTTCTTGAATTATGTGTAGTTTCCATAAATAAATTAGAGAAAGAGTCTTCAATACTTTTACTGTTTAGTTCTGGCTTTAAATAGCTTATTAAACTCAAGAAGAATATTACTGTTACAAATATTTTCTTTAAAGCATGACTAATTTTTACAAAGAAATTGTTTATGATACCGTGTGTCTGGAATGGTGTATTTTTTTCTTGTTCATTCATTTTATTAATGCTTTTACTTACCTTATGCGAACACATGAAATTTATTTCTCCTATTCTTTTCTTTATCTCATATTCAGTACTCTTCCAAAATTTATTTAAGGGGGTATTCCAATGTGAATAGTCGGAAAATCGATATTTATTTCTTTTCAGTTTTCGATAGTTTTTGGGCATAGAATTAATATCCCACAGTCGGTATAGGCGATTCCTATCTTTTGCACTACGTATGGTGCTTCAAAGTAGAGGCTCCTTCTGCGCGCGCCCGAGTTTCGGACCAGGTATACAGATTAAGGATTCGGATGTTTGTATTGGTCAAAAGTGTGATAGTTTTGATGTTTCTGATTGCCAAAAATGCAATGACTTACATTTTCATGATAGTCAGAGGTGCAGCTCTATCGATCTTATAGATCAAAAGTATCACACTAAATATTATTATAATAAACGAAAATTTATAAATGTTAGCAGCAGTAAGATTGAGCATGATTTTGTAGAAAATACTTATAAAAATGTTGAAAATATCCAAAATGAAAAGTGTAAGATTTTTTGTAGCTCTCATTTCAGAATTGATATTAAAAATAAACAAGATTGTGAGATAATTGATTTTTGTAAATTAAATGTAATAAATATGACAGAAAGTAAGAACTGTTTTATTCGAGAGATTGTATACAAGAATAAATTTAGTGAATCCAGTAAAATTTTGAGTCAAATCAGACATAATTTTTCAATTGAAGATATTTTTATATATTATTGCAGTCAACCGTATAATGATTTTGATTATTTAAAAGGTCTATGTAACCCAAATGACTATTTGCTCAGAAGATCTTTTAAATTTAAACTTTCTATTACTCAGCTAAGAAATAATTACGAAGATGTTTATACATACGAAATAGAGAAAAGTCCTTATGAGAATAGTTCCGAGGCAAATCTTTTGCTTTGTGAGATATTTGATAGAAATAATATGTCACATGATTTAAATTGTATTAAGAAGAAAATATGCAAAAGAAGAAAGGACGTTTCTTCGTAGACCGCATTGAATTGGCTAAAAATGAAATTATCTATTATCGTAATAACTTCTGCAAGAATAAGAAAGTGCCGATTTTCACTTTTAATTTATTCAGCTATGATTTATTTAGTTATGATTTATATTTAATATTAAGTACTAACCTTATAGAAAATTTTTTTCTTTTTTATGTATAAATAGTAAAATTTGCTATTACAAACTAAATTATTTATTGAATGATAAGAATTTTTGTAGCTCTCATTTCAGAATTGATATTAAAAATAAATAAGATTGTGAGATAATTGATTTTTGTAAATTAAATGTAATAAATATGACAGAAAGAACTGTTTTATTCGAGAGATTATATACAAGAATAAATTTAGTGAATCCAGTAAAATTTTGAGTCAAAATTTTTACACTTCCAGTGCACGAGATATTTATAACCTCGTATATCGGGTGGGAAGGCATGTACGTCAGCTTCTCGTCTCCAATGGGATAGTGCCTGGCGTCGTGGTGTTTGACCTGATTGAGAAAGCGGAGTGTTCTGAGCACGCGCTTCGGGCTTGTGCGTATGTCTCTGCCGCGGTAGCGGCCGTGTATATTTCATAATGACGGAATAGTCGGGAGCGCTTGCATGCATGTATACAAATATAGATTGATTCTTAATGTTTGGTGGCTGGGTACGATGTTCCTGGTGGTGCTGAGTGGTAGTCGTTCGGCTTCTGGCAGCCGAGATTATTCATGTTTTGCTTAAGAAGATGACCTTTTTTGTTTACCGGCTCTGCAAACAAATGGCATCTTCTTAAAGCATCCTGTTTTGGCCCAATTTTGGTGACAGTTGGTGCACGGGCTTCATATTGTCCCTGGTTTGGGTCCATAAAAACAGTTACCCGGGCAACTGTCGCACATTTTGCTAATTAGCGGCGCCGGGACTGTGCTGTGTTGTTATTTTTGGTGTTCGGTTTCTGCTAGAGTTGTAATATTTTGTTGTCTGTCGTATAATTCGGTTATTTGTTTTTTCAATAAATCGCGGTCGGCGGGTTCCATGGTTCCAAATAATTTCCTACTAGCCCGCCCCATAAGGTCTAATGGCGCTCCTCGTTTCATAATAGTGTAGGGGGTGGTGTTGGGAATATTGAAGTCCAGGTTAGAATAAGCGATATATTGTCTAGCATCGGAATGGTAAGATGCAATGGTTTTTAGACTTTCAGTTATCCTCTGTATTGGGATGATGGACTTACATTCTTTTCACATTTTTCCAGCGCAAGTAGATAAAATATGGCGTAATTAGTATTCTCGTTCCACCAGGGATTTTTCTAGGTGTTGGAAAATTAAGTGTTATAGTTATTCGCCATTGGGTTCCAGAGATCTTGACTTTTCTGAGATATTCGTAGTATATGCCGGGGTTATTTGGTAGAGATATTCAGTATCTCTAGCAAAAAAAATCAGATATTATTCAGTAGTTAGTTTGGTTTTCTTGTACGGAGATGTGGGTAACTAGATAAACTGTTATCAAGATCGTAACTCCGTTGGTGATTTTCCACGCCATGTCTGACCTTATGTCGAGCTGGGTCGTCCTGCAACAGATTTTAAGTGGGGTGGTAATTACATAGATCAGTGTGGTGGTATTGATGTTGTTTTATTCATAACATCTTTTAATCTTACCTAAGTGTTTTAGGATTGTGTCTCCTTCTTTTTAAATGACTATTAGACTGAATATGTAGCGTTTCCTATTTATAGTTATTAGTACGTCCCCTACTTCTAGTTTTGCTTTAGATAGATCTGAAGGGTTAGTGACAGTTATATCGAATAATAATAAAATGTACTATGTTGTCTTTTAAGTAAGTGAGAGATTATCACATACTGAGTAATCTTAATTTAGCATTGGAATTAGATGAGATGTAGAGTATGTTGGGGGATTGCTTGTAAGGGGACTATGGCGGTTTTTTCCTTTACCTTTTTTCCTTCGTAATTTATGGGGTATGGTTTTGATTGCGGGTATTGAAGATGGCTTGTCTGCCGATGTATGTAGAGAACGGTCTGCTGAAGAGAGACGTGGAGTGTCTTCGGGCGCGGAGGGTGGTGTGGATAGCGTGAGTGTTGGACGGACTTTGGGCACTATTTGTGGGCTAGAATGGGAAGGTGACGAGTTGGTTGTAGGCGAGTAGGATTTTTCTGGTAAATCTTCTTCGTCGGTTTCTTCTTCGATATCCGTTTGATGTGCAGTAGATAGATATTACCAAATTGTAACAGGTTTGTTCGAGGGTTCTATTAGAGTTAAGTGGCAATCTTCCTTTGCCCTAGTCTTTGGGTTTAGAGTCGCAGGATTTACAGGTGTTGATTTATATTCTTCTTTCCGTGTGCGGATATCTTGGCTAGGTATTGCTTTTTTAGCAGGACTTTCTGTGGTAAGTGTCGGGCTTTATCTGCTTGTCCAATTGAAATCAGTCTCCACTGATTTCTGTAAGTCGGAAGGACTGTCTTCGCGGGTTAATGGTTTGTTTCTAATGTGATTTCCTAAGTCTTCTTCTACAGAAGAGTGGTCGAATTCTTGTGCCTTCGAGTTCCACCAATATCGAGTTCGTTCCCATTCTTCTCTGAATTTCTTCGACTCTTCCGGGATGAAGTTGGATGGTTGTAACTCTGGTTTGAAAGATTCAATTTAGAAGTCAGGAAAGACAGACGGGGCGGTTGACTTACGCATTGTGGTTTGGAACTGAGGCTGCATTCTTTCTTCTTCGTAAGAATAGGAAAAATCTCTTCCTTGTCTCGATACGATGGATCTACAAGGTTCATAATTTGGGATTTCCGAGTCGGAGTTTGGGTCTTTTTCTTGCTCTAATTCGCTTGCACCCTCTAATTGTTCTTTTTCAGTTTCGGTGGAGGATATAGCTGTGTCAGAAACTGGTTCTACGAGCGACGTTACGGGGCTTGGTAATAGTGAGCGTTCTTTTAGAGGTACTTGAATATCGTCTACTTCGGTTTGAATTCCGCTTCTCTCACCAGATGGGTCTTCTATGTTGGTTGTGGAAGTTTCCAAGTCGCTGGGGGAGGTTGGTAATTTAAGTGTCACCCTTTTTGGTGGATTTTATTGTTTGCATAATAAAGTGTGACAGCATCGGTTGAATCTTTCTTTCATCCTCTTCTAAGGGGTAGTTTAGGTTTATCCGTTTCTGAGTTTCCACGCTCACTCAAACCTTTGGCTTTTTGTAGCCGAGCTAGAGAAGTTTTTGTCGGTTTAGGGGCTCTTATAGGAAATACGTTAGTAGTCTGTTCTGTGATTGTGTGTTTTACTGTGGAAATATCTTCGTTGGTGTAAAGGTCTATAGGATTTCAAGAGAGTGCATCTGCATTGGTGTTTAAAAACATCCTTCTTTATAAATAAAAGTATATTGGTAACCCGGTCGTCGTGCTCTCCGGCGATTTAATCGGCTCATCGGATCTTTAGTAGATTCAATATAAGTCAGGGGCTCATGGTCTCCATATACGGTGAAATGACGTCCGTATAGATAGTGTTTGAAATGCATTACCGCATCTATTATCGCCAAGCACTCTTTCTCGGTTGTGGTATAGTTCTGCAGTAATCAGCATCGGGGCTTCGCAAAGGGCGTTTTCAAGGTGTCATAATTTCTTTGATGTTCGTTAGTCCATACGAATTTCTTACCTTTCTTTAAGGGGGTAGAATACTTATAGCATCTTCTTGAAGATTTTCATCTGTAAAAATAATAGAAAAATAATTAGAATATAAGTACAAGTAGATCCTTAAAGTTGATAATTTTTTTAAAAAAATCATCCCTGATGAGACCCCCTCCCCCCCCCCACCTTACAGGGGGAGATATGAGTGTATGAACATTTTCTGCTTGCACGTAACCTACAGACTCAAGCGATGCATTTATTTTAGTCATGCTGGTCTTAAACTTTTCCTCTTGCATGTCGCTTTGGACTGAAGCTAATTAGAGAAATTAACTTTAATTTATTTAACTTTTTGAATACCTGAAATCGAAAATAATTCTCATTATTATTAAAATTCTCATTTTTTCACACTTAGACTGGAATAATAACATGATAATCAATTCTTAGAGGTTTCTAAATAGCTTTAGTCCAAAATAGCATCCAAAGGAACATTTTAAGACCTTGATTATCAAAATCCATGCACCGGTCCAGTCTGCAGATTGCGCATAAGCTCTGAAAACGTAGGTATGAGAAAATTGCATTTAAAGTTTCACTTCACTAAAGTTACAATTTCTTCAATCATTATCTCTCAGTTCATATTGTAACATTCTGATCCACTTTAGCAGCTGTTCTCAAATACAAAGCATGATTTCATCATCTCAATCATACAGTACGTGCTAATTGTAACCTGAAAGAAATTAATGTTACTTCTGTATCAAGTAGACAAATCATACGCTTAGAAGTAAAAGTAGTTTACTTACCAGTAATAGATTTGAATATCTGTCTAGATGTCATCCCTTTGACTCAACCTTATTTTTTCCGCATGAGCAGTTGACTGAGATCTTTCCTTTTCCTTGGTACGGTATGCTCATTTACTGAAAAAAAATATCACAAAGTAATACATTCATAAATTACATTAGCCACTGATAAAATAAGATGACTTATCATATTGAATAAATGTATTACAGTAATGTTTTTAATATTAATTTTTAATATTTTTTATGATCTTTTCTAATACTTATACGTCTTGACAGCTTTGGAAGTAAACACACAAGAACACACGGTTAGGTTGAGCCTTTTTAACGCAGTACGGTGCTACGATCTATAAAACTACCAAAAAATGCGGGAATTTCGCTTGAGATAATAATTTAAAAATTGTCACTTAAAGCCTGTAAAAATTTTTTGATGGCTTTATTCATAACTAAAACTATATTTTTAAGTTATTTACAGTAAATTTAGTAAATCAAAAATAAATTATAAAAAGAAAAGATTTGGTCTAACTCCGTTGCTGTCAATTTTGTGTCCAAGGTATGTCACTTCAGGAGTGAGGAATTCACATTTGTCAATTTGCAATTTGAGTCCTGCCTCGGACAAGCGAGTGAACGGCTGAAAAATTTTGTCTTGATGTTTTTTTAACATGGTAGCGAATATCATTATGTCGCCTAGGTAAACAAAGAGTTCTATCCCTTGTAATCCCAAGGTCATAAAATCTATATAACGTTGGGATGAGGCAGGGGCATTGGATAAACCAAAGGGCATCATAATATATTCTAAATGACCATAGGGCGTTGTAAGAGCTGTCTTTTCACGGTCTTCGTTTGCCACTTCTATTTGGTGGAACCCGCTGATGAGGTTGAAAACCGAGACGAACTTGGCGTTTCTTATTAATTCCAGGATTTCTTGAATATTGGGTAGTGGATACGCATCAGAAATAGTTTTAGCGTTAAGTTTCCTATAATCTATGACTAGTCGATATTTATTTTTTCCATCTGGTCTAATCTTCTTGGGTATAATTCATAATGGACTGGTCCAAAGTAACTTAGAATGTTGTATTATCCCATCATTTAATATTTTGTTTACTTGGTATCTTACCTCCTTGTGGAGCATTGATGGTTAGCGGTATTGTTTTGTATATATGAGTACTTTATCCGTTGTTTCGATTCGATGTTGTACGTGCTTCACTCGTGGAGGAGAATCGCCTTCTAACATAAATAAATCTGGAAATTTGTTAACGGTTTCACGGATTTGTTGAAGGGATTGGCGAGAATGATGTTTTCTCAACACGTGCGTGAAAAAGACCTTTTTCTATGCTGGCAAAACGAATGAAAAACTGGGCATTCCGAGCGTCTTTGCCAAAGCGGGAGGGAATGGTCATTCCCTCCGCTCCTGAAATTCTCTGAAAATAATGTCGAAATTTTATATTTTCCAAAATTTGGACGCAAAATTTTGAAAAAAATGCAAAAATTTGGAAAAAGTCTAAATTTTTAAATATATTTGAAAGAAATGTAAAATTTTTTTAATTATTTGAAAAAAAATGGAAAATTTTAAAAATCATTCAAAATTTTGAAAAAAATTCACAATTTTTAAAAAATTCACTCCCAGAATTGCATTTTCAAGTAATGAAGAGCCTTTCCTCAATACATAGAACAAGTGATCGTTCCGGAATATGTTTAATATTACTGTTTCCATGGTGGTAATAATATGAGCTGATATTCCGGTGATAGTGATACATTTAGAAGTGTTAAGTCTTTACATCAGATTGGAGACTCTCACATTTGAGTGCGTTGATAACAGCTGCAGTATCCAGAATATACAAGGCATGGTCTTCTTTTATCTTATCTGTTTTTATGCGGACTGTTGGGGCATATCCATTAGCTCTTTCTCAGTAGATTCTCCCGCAAGTGCAAACTCTCGGATGCATTTGTTGGGACTTGTTCATTGATGCACCCTCACGACACGCCCCCCCCCCCTCCCTCACCCCGCGAGTTTAAACGTGGTGGTTGATTATATCGAGATTTGGGTTGGGAAGGTGTTGGTGCGGGTCGTTGTACTGGGGGTGGATTTGGCGGGTTAGATGGAAACATCGGGGTCCTAGCAAAGCATTTTGATAAATACTCGGGTTAAATGTATAAGGCGGGTAATATGGATGTGTTGATGGGACTAGAGGAGTATACATTTCTTAAAAAGGGGTGGGTGGTGGTATGGGGTACTGAGGGTAATGTTGAGGTGTAGTAGGAATAGGGGGTCTTTTTAAAATCCCACTAGGGGCGTCACTGTGATGGTTGTTACCATAATTCTGGATCGGTTGTCCTGTATTGTCGTTTGGTTTCCTCATTTTTATATCAGTTGAGTCGTAATAATGTTGAACTCCCTGTCGATTATACTGTTCTAAGTCGTGAAAATTCACCCTTTTAGGTGATAGTGATCTGGCTCTGGTTGATTCATAAGGCGAGAAGATTGAATCGTTCCGATGTGGAGATATAGGGCGTTAAGTTTGGCTATGTGATTCATAACGTTCTTCGCGTCTGGGAGACGGAGTTCGTCCTCTTGCGATATTGTCTTCCACAGGTCGGATGTGTCTGATATAGGTATTATTATAATTATGTCTTAGAGTGTCACCATATTCTGTTCCGTAATTTATGTCTACTTCGAATGCTGCAGCTAGGATTTTAGGTGGTGGATTGGTTATAGATGACCGATAGGTATCTGGTTACCCTCATATTAAGGCTATTAGTGCCAACAGTTTTAATTGTGATTTTTGTCTACATCTTTGAGTAGTTGTGGAAGATTCTCGCGTAGGGCTGCTTGTGCTCTACTTATCGAGGCTAATAATCTTGAATGGTAGGTACGCACTTTTTCGTTACTTCTCATGGTTAGTGTGTACATTTCTCCTATATACTGGTAGTATGATTTTGAAGGCACGAAGTTGACTTTCAGTAAGGTTATTGCTACTAAGAATTTATAAAAATATTGTTTTTATAGTATACCTTTCATAGATTTTTCGTTAGTAGTTTTACAATACGTCGTGCTTTAAGAGGTAACACCATTCTAGGATTTAAAAAAAAACGTTTTTTTTTTTGCTTAAATAATACTTTAGGATCATAAAAACAATATGCAATTGGTTCTATGGTAAAAAAGAAATTGTAACAGCTTCAATTTCCAATTTTGCTGCAGCGCCTCGCGGTGAGCGTTTAGAACTTATGCGATACCACTCCGACTTTTTGCTTTTACGTGTTGAAATATAAAATACCTGCCTTACTTACAAGGTAAAAGGTCACTAAGTTTCCTTTCCAGGTTACCAGGGTTCGCTGATACTATAATATACATATACATATATTATATGTACACTATAATATACATATACTTATATTATATGTACACTATAATATACGTCTATGTGTGAGTCAGTACAGCTGCGAAGTGACGCTGAGTCAGACGCTCCGATTTGTTTTTGCCGTTGATCTTTTTATTTTTTATATAAATAATCATCAAAATAAAGTTGTTTTATAGTGAAGTATAAATAATAATCATACACCAAACAAAATGAGTGATAAAAACCCTCAATACAGTGGAAAGAAGTCCGGACGGGAAAGTACCTCCAATACTAAAAAATGTAGCATTTCAAACCGCGCTCCGCCACTGAAGGCAAAAGTTGCTGGAGATTTATCAAACTATACGCACAAAGTACCGCTATCTCAAGAAGTTTATGAAGTGATTTCTCCTGTTTATGAAGAGTCGAGCAGTGACGATCTTCTTACACGTTGCCTTGGCGGATTCACTCAAAATACGAATGAAAGCTTGAACGCAACTGTGCGGTCTACGGCACCTAAATCTTCCTCCAGTGGCAAACATGTACTTGATACAGCAGTATACATTGCTGTACGTATCTACAATGATGGTCTGTGAAGTATCATGCGTCTGATGCAAAATTTGGGGATGAAAGTAGGGCCAAACTGCTACAACTTATGCGTGGAAGCTTATGAGTGTCGCATCAAATTTTCCGAGCTATCGCTCACCGATGCTGCAAAAAAAGCTCAGTTGGACTTAAAATCAGTCAAGACGGAGTGAAAAAAAGAATGTCAATTTTAGATGGTCAAATGTACGGCGCAGACATCGCAGATTAAAGATAAAACGAAATTTTTAAATGCGATTTTCTCAAAACTACTTTTTTCAAACTGGCCGGAAATGCTTCTCGAAAATCGCTTGATGGATCGATTTCAAATTTTACTGTAGCTTCACAATCGCATTATCTAAAGAAGTACATAACCGTTTTCTGATTTAAATCAATTTTTTTTTATAAACTATTTACTGCGAATTTTTACGTTGAAAAAATGAATATTTTTTAATACTTATGGTATTGTTTTAAAAATTGTTTTATAAAAAAAACCTATATACTTCTATAGCCAATAACATATACTTTATAAACAAAATATTTTTTTGTCCTAGCTCTCATACTTTCGGAGTTACGATTCCGCCCGTGGAGGTATAACAAAAAAAGACGTTTTTGGAAAATGGCTCTGATGCCGCCATTTTGTTTTGAAAATTCAATAAAAAATAATTTTTTTATACTTTAATATGTGTTTAATTAAACCCTGCAAAAGAAACCGGATCCCTTTAACCATATCCTCAAAAAAAATTATCAAAGTTAGGCCTCTTTTCGTGGCTCTAGAGTGGTGTTACCCCTTAACTTAAATAAGAAAAATACTCTCATAAACCTGTGACGTGTATTTCACGTCCCAATAATATTAAATACGGGCAGTCAATCGCGACCCAGTCGCCCGTCACCAGAGCCGAGCATTTCTCACATTTAATTCGTATTGTTATTAATGGGGTATTGTTATTATTTGTTGAGGGAATGAGGATAAGGAGTCGCGACCGAGGAAGGCCGCAGACCGGCACACACACGCACACACCCATACCAGCGGCACCAGCTGATCGCCGCAGCGACGACTGCTCGGAGCGAGCAACGGCGACGAGTCTACACACACAGGCACAGCACCAACATCACTGCACACTGTACGCGCGACTCTCTCTCTCTCTCTCGCTTGCTCTTTCTTCCTCGCCTCTCGAGGATGATGAGCCGCTGCCCGCGCACACATACACACACGCGCGCGCGGCCGCCCTCTCTCCCGATGTACGCAGACGCGGGAGGAGAGAGGATTCACAGCGGCAGCGGCGGCTTCCTCGAGGCACACCATCTCGGCTGTAGCCACGAGAGAGAGAGAGAGAGAGAGAGAGAGAGAGAGAGAGAGAGAGATATACCGACTCGGCTGTCGGCAGAGGGGAGAGCTAGCAGCCGCCGCGCCGCGAGCCGCATGAAGCAGCCGGCCTCTCCTAGCGTAGGCCGACGCGCGCACGTCGCCGCTGCCAACTGTGTTGGTCCGGCAGCGATAAAACCGAAAGCGCCCGATATAGATATACACGCCGGGTTGCCCGCGCGTGTATATCTAGCAATTCATAATTGCCCGCGCTGCTTAAACAGGGCGGCATTCGCAAAGCGAGCCAATGAGGAATAGCGACTCAAATCACCGCTGACTTGGCCTTGATTTTTGCATCTAGGGAAAATCAAGGCCAATCACCGTAAAGGAAAGGGCGGAAGCAACAGGAGTTTAAGCTGAAGTTGCGTGAGAAGAAAAGCCAAAATTTTGGAAGAGATTTCCGCCCTCTCCGATTTTGAGCATTGACTGCCCGGCCTTCAAGTGAGATAGTCGAGAGAAATTGTGCCTGCCGCTCGAGAATTGAGACCGCGTGGGGAGACCTTTGGCGTAGATAATCCCGGCGAGCGATAGATTGGGAAATTTAACCGGCGACCTGTGACCTGCGAGGACGAACATCGCGGACGCGCCCGACTAACCACGGTGAGTGGACTGTAATTGCCGAGCTTCCCTCGGCACTTGCAAGTGAATTATATAATTGTAGTACATCGCCGCCATGTGCTCGGGGCTCATAGGAAAATAAAGCCGTGGTGGTGTGACACCGGTATATAAGATCAGTGCGGGTCGGACCGGTAGTAAATTTAAGTATTAGTGTGGGGAAATTTCCGCGACTCGGGAAGTCGGGAGACGTGGTGAGAGTGGTCGTCGCGAGGGACGCGTGATACGGCTAGTGTAGCCATTTCTGTGTATAGCGATAACTTAGATGTAAGCGAAATTGTAACTTGCGACCGGTAGTGTTACCCGACGATGAGAAATAAAGTTGAATATATTTAAAGTGAAATTTGTGGGTAATTATTATAAATTTGTGAATTCCTGATTTTTCCTATTCACGGAACTTCCTCTGGGAAAAGGGCTCGTGCCGAGTTAGCCGCGCTTTACCTGGCGCCCATTAATTGAGAAAATTTGGTAAAGTGTCGAGACAATGATAATAATGCTTACATTTATTAATACATTGTAATATGTAGTGGTTTCTGATTACAAATCAAGAAAGCCATGTTACAAATGATGTACCAACGGGGGCTTAGTGACTCAGGAAAAAACAGGAAAAATAGCAAAATAAATTAATTAAGAGAGTTCGGGAAAAATCAGGAAAATTTTTTTTACACAGTGCCGAACCAGCGAAAGTGCAGCGACTAAAACGTTTTTTTTGTGTCGGACGAAAATTTAAGTAAAGTGAAACAAATAATTTTTTTTGTGTGTTTAAGGAATTTATAAGTAGGACTTAGAAAATTTTTCACTTGAGCTATTGGGTTATAAATAGGACTTTAAAATTTTTTCACTTGAGCTATTGGATTATAAATTGGACTTAGAAAATTTTCACTTGGGGTAATCGACTAATAATTTTTTTGATTTTGAGAATTTTTCGGAAAAATTTTTTGGATATTTTTGAGAATTTTCCGAAATTATTTTTTGCAAATTTTTCGAATTTTGAGAATTTTCCGGAAATTTTTTTTGGATATTTTTGAGAATTTTCCGAAATTATTTTTTGAAAATTTTTTGATTTGAGAATTTTCCGGAAAATTTTTTTTGGATATTTTTGAGAATTTTCCGAAATTATTTTTTGAAAATTTTTCGATTTTGAGAATTTTCCGGAAAATTTTTTTTGGATATTTTTGTGAATTTTCCGAAATTATTTTTTAAAAATTTGTTGATTTTGAGATTTTTCCGGAAAATTTTTTTGGGATTTTTGGAGAAATTTCCGAAATTATTTTTTGAAAGTTTTTTGATTTGAGAATTTTCCGGAAAAATTTTTTTGGATATTTTTGAGAATTTTCCAAAATTATTTTTTGAAAATTTTTCGATTTTGAGAATTTTCCGGAAAAATTTTTTTGGATATTTTTGAGAATTTTCCAAAATTATTTTTTGCAAATTTTTCGATTTTGAGAATTTCCGGAAAATTTTTTTTGGATATTTTTGTGAATTTTCCGAAATTATTTTTTGAAAATTTTTTGATTTGAGAATTTTCCGGGAAAATTTTTTTTTATGTGAGGAATGTTCCAAAGGAAGGAAGAGTTTTTTTTGAGATTTTGAGAATTTTCGAAGATATTTTTTTTTTTTTTGAAGGGTTTTTGTTGAAAATTTTTTTTTTGGATTTGAGAGTTTTTTTGAGATTCTTGAAAATTTTTCGAAAATTTCTGAGCGATTTATTGAGGGCTTTCACAGGTTGGGTGTGTAGAGAAGAAAATTTTCGTTTCAATTGAGACCTTTGGTAGGATTCTTTTGAGTATTGAAAATTTTCGGTTATTGGAGGAAGCTTGTAGCGATATATAAAGAAAATAGCGAATTACCAGAGTAAGCGGAGGGCTGCGGCGACGCACTGAATATAATTGCGATAAATAGAGAAGGTGGTGAAAATAGGAGACAAATTCAGAAAATCTTTGTTGGAGATTTGGTGAAATTTGAGTAATGAGCTAGAGTGATAGATAAATTAATCGTGTGTAATTTTCTGAATTCTGACCTATTTTTCAAGTCTCCTCAACGACTTTTAAAGTAGTAGAGTAGGAGTCACACCACCGTATAGGGAAAATTAATTTTGCGAACACCTCCACAAAATATTATTGCTGTGCTACTACCCCCAAAATCGATTAGTAAGAACGATTTATAATTAGTTAAGAGTAAAATTTTTGTAACAACTACTGGAAATTGGGTATAAAAATACAACAACTAAAGTTATTGTATTTATAGTATAACTACTGTGTCAAAGGAAAAATTGATTATTACATATATTTATATTTATTTAATTGTATTGGAAATTATTTACTGAAAATTGATTGCGACCAAGAAGAAACCTCAGATTATTACTCCAGATATAATCAAGAAGAGAAGACCAAGAACTACTGAAGACTAAATAGCGACTTTATTAGATTCGCGTCAGGGTATTTCAGCAGCTACTCAAGAGCTAGGCAAACAAATTTCGAGTAGGCATATTCAGCTAAAGGAACCGATAAAGAAGACCTCAAGAAAAGAAGCTATTTTCTTTGTTTATCTCCTTTTGTCCCTTTAGCAAAAGTACATACGGTAATCTCCAGAGTAACATACATATATAAATACACATATTATTATTATAAATCATTATAAAAATTGAAAATTAGTGACACAGTAGTTAGGCAGGAAAATTGTCCCGTAAAAGAGGTAAGACTGATTCCTTTATTAGCGATCTCTCCATTCACGTGCACCAGGTATTGCAAGTTAAATCCCCGTCTTTGAAAAGATTCCAAAGACTTGGGCGGGCCCTCGCAACATAGTGAATACTGCAGTAACTGTAGAGTGTAACTAGCGACCAAACCGCTGTTTTTGTTTTCGTCCCTTAGTGTACGAATAGAGTAAAAAATGAACACAAGACAAGCAGCAAAGAAGGATCCGCGCATACGCCAGCCAATGGCAGTATCAAGTAGAATAAATGGGATGGACCCGAGCGAACTTATAATAATTCTAGATCAGATGAGACTTAGCATATCTGGGACAACAGCCCAACTTAGAGACAGACTCTTGCGGGCAAGTATTAGGACAGTGGAACCAGGTGCAGCAGTAAATTGGGATACAGTATGGGACGAAAGACCATGGGATCAATTACCAGCAACATCGGCGGCCATAATGCGAGAGGAATCTTTTGAACAAATACCTCAGAAGAAGAAAAGAGGTAGGAAGCCTAAGAGAAGGACCAAAGAAGTAGAGTTGCAAAGCACGGAAACGGAGTATAGCCAAGAAGAGGGACAGCAATCACGGAGCAGATTCAAGAAGTCACAACACAACAACAAACGACCGATGTACCAGTAGTTACGCTAGAAACGATAAGCAAAGCGATCACCACTATCACTACGACGACACCAGTTCGTACACGGGGACCAACGGATAGCTTCGCGATGCAGATGGTGTCGGCAAACACACGACCAAGAGTGCAAACAGGGTTTCCACCGCAACTCTTAGCGATGAGCAGTCATACACAGTTGGCATATACTCCGGGACTAATGAAGATGATACCAACCGGCTACCAATGGAGGCTGCCAGAGCCACTTTTCCATTATACAGAAAATCATCCATCACCGGATTCCAGTACGGGAACTCCCGCGGTACCAATGACCCAGAGACCAATACAATTGATTACACCAGCGTCAACGGCTTCGGAACAAACGTTACCTTCGATGCCAACCACCGCAGCGCCGTCGGTCACACGACCTCCTGCAATGGCACAAGCAACGAACGTCGGGGCCGGTCCGGGGACTAGTCAGAGGGAACAACCCCTAGCAAGAAGTGACAATCCGACAGGAACATCACAAAGCCAAACGCCACTTCAGGGGATAAACCCGAACGACAGTATTCAATATATTAGACAAGTAAAACATAGAGACCCCATAGCCAGTAACCCAAGAAATGGAAACTCAACAGACAGTAGCGACGTAAGCAACAAAGAAGAAGATAAGAATCGAGAAGAAGATGCCATTCCACGAGGGGCAGGACCATACGAACGGCTACTGCAGGAGTTTGAACATCTGAAAATGGCACAACATAGACCAATTCTCCTCCGAGAACCGGTATACGCGCCACAACCTCCAGTAGTCCCACCTCCGGTAGCAAACCCACAGGATTACGTAGACACTCCGAGACCACCGAGGGGATCTCAAGAGAGAAGAGAGCGACCCAGAAATCACGAAGTGGCAGAGATTCGGAGTCCTAAGGTGAACACCGTTCGTAGGCCAACAGACCAGCAAACCGAAGCATCAAAACAGAGAAGAGGAGAACGAAAGCGATTGTCATCGAGTAGCTCGGAAAGTAGCGTACTAGACCGAAGATTAGTAAAGAAGAGAGATAGCCGTAAAGTGAAAAACCGTAGACATAGGAGTTCGAGTAATAGTACCACAAGTAGCGACGGTAATACAACGTCATCAGACTCAGATAGCGACCACAATAAAAGAAGTACAAAACACAGGAGAGGCCACAAACGGAACCAGTCGATATCGACTAGCGATTCGGAATATGAAGATAAGAAAATGAAACAAAAAAATAGGAAAAGTCATTCGAATGCAGATATAGCGGGGAAGAATGTTAAAATATTGCAGAGCTGGAACCTAAAGTTCAATGGGGAAGATAAGGAGCCAGAGGAAATTTTGGACCGGCTGCAGGATTGCAAAGCAAGCCTAGCCATGAGCGACAGGGAGCTGTTGAATGCTTTACCATCGATCTTTTCGAAAAATGCTAGCAGATGGTATCGATCGAAGCGACCAGACTTAAAATCATGGAAAGACTTTAAAAAAGCATTCAGAAGGCAGTATTTGGGTCACAGAGATGAAGAAGACACGATGACGGACTTACGGAAAAGATCGATGGCAAAAGGAGAAAAGATTGCCAATTATATATACTGCGTAGAATACATTGTCGACCACTTTAAGCGACCCCCATCCAGGAAAACAATAGTAAAACAGGCCTACAAGGGCTTGAGGAAAGACTATCGACACTTCATGGCGGGGAAAGAAATCAAGACGCTCAAGGATATAGAGAAACTAGGAAGAATTTGGGAAAAGGAGAAAGAACTAGATGACCGGAAGAGCCTCCACCAAAGGAGAAGATGAGCATACCAGGTGCAGCATACTCTGGGACACCCTCAGTCCGTAAGGTAGCGGCAGCCTACGAGAAATTGAACCCAGAAAGCGACACTAGCGACAGCACATCAGCGACAACCAAACCGGCGAGAAAGAGAAATTGGAATAGAAAAGCGAAGAAAAAACAAAAACAAATAAATGCGGTAGCCGCTGCCAAGGAGAATCAAAGGCCTGAGGCCAACGTACAAGCGACCCCAGTACAGCCAGCCTCACACAACGCGACCGCAACGATGACGCACAGCACACCGCTGAATCCACTGCGACCGAGTTTTGTGCCCGCTTGGCAATGGTCTCCTCCCCAGAATGTTAACTCGTTTCAGGGTAGAGGTGGTCAAGCCCAAGGATTCACCGGCCAAGGCGCCTATAATATGAGAGGAACTAGAGACCAAAATGGGCCTTCTGCCCAAAATATACCAGTATATGATGCATGCTATACATGCCAGACGGTAGGGCACCGAGCAAGAGAATGTCCACAAAGGACATGCTACTTGTGTAGGGCTATGGGACACTATGCAAGCGAATGTCCCAATAGACAGCCGGCATGGCAGTCTTCTCCGAATAATCAGGCCATGGGAAACGGGATGCAGGGGAGGCAGAAGAGTCCCATACCTCCTCAGCAACCGCAAACGGGACGAAACTGGCAACAATAAAGGGAAGCCAGCATAGCGCCCAACCGACCATACAGGAGAAGAGAATAGCGACCCCAGAGAACGCAAAAATTAGCAGCAACCAAGAGAGAAGTGGATCGATGATAGTCGAGGCAGCTAAAAGTATTAAGTCCACATTGTCAGATGGGGAGACCCACCCAGTATGGAGCAATACTTCAAACAGCGGAGGATTAAATGGGACCTCACCAATGGCGACCACAAAACCATTAAGTAAAGAGAGTAGTGAGAGCAATAAAATTCGAGAAGAGAGAGAAAAAGTAGAGAGTAGAAAGAGTAGAGAGAGCAACAAAATTCGAGAAAAGAGAGAAATAGTAGAGAGTAGAGAGAGTAGTGAGAGCAACAAAATTCGAGAAGAGAGAGAAAAAGTAGAGAGTAGAAAGAATAGTGAGAGCAACAAAATTAGAGAAGAGAGAAAAAAAGTAGAGAATAGAAAGAGTTGTGAGAGCAAAAGGGTGACCGAAAGAGTGACAACCTTACCGATCCTCGAAGGGTCCGACGTAACGGCGCTCAATCCAACAGCTGACGAGCAGAAGGATTTCGAGCACCTAGCCCTCGTACGAGAGGCGGTCGACCTTCTGGAATGGTCACAGGTGTCCACTCCCTCGTTGGAGGGCCCCTCCACCTTTGTTACAGACCTAGATGTTGGGGTGCCCACATCTAGTCTAGGGGGGGAGAGCAGCGTACTACGTACGCCGGAGGCCGACCAACTTGAGGTTCCGGAACCAGGCGAAGTCGAAGTCGCAGGTATGAACGCAGAGAACCGCATCTTCACGAAGGTAATACTAGGTGGTAGACCGTACAGAGCCCTAATTGATGGAGGAGCCACGGTCTCCCTAGTAGGACCAGAGATAGCGGCTAAGTTCAAGGACCGATTGCGACCAGCGAACTCTGTTATAAGAAGTGTGTTAGGTGGAACAAAGAAAGTATTGGGGTATCTGGACATCAACATGGAATTGGATGGCAGGTCCAGGAAGCTGACGGTAAGAGCCGTAGATCCTTGCGACCACGACATTTTACTTGGACCGGACTTTACCACCCCATGGGACGTTGATGTAAGATACGGCAGACGGATGTGGAGGACTAACGAGAGCCCGTGTAAGCAATCTTGGGACGACGAGGAAATCGAAGCGACCCCAGCATACGCCGAATGCGCCGGAATTACCGGGGCAGACGACGAGCAGCGGAAAGCCATAGAAGACCTAGTGACCAAGATATTACCTCCGCCATCGGAAAATTTAGGAACGACCACACTGACCGAACATCACATAGATGTACTCTCCGCAGCCGCCATCAAACATCGGCCAAGGAGAATGTCACCCAAACTTCTGCAAGTAGTACACGAAGAGATAGAGAAGATGTTTAGGAGTGGAGTAATAGAGCGATCGGCAAGTGAATGGAGTAGCGCCACGGTAATTATCAAGAAGCCAGACGGGAGCTATAGATTTTGTATAGATTATCGCGACCTCAACAAAGTGACCCGGAAGGATGCATATCCTATCAGGAGCATGGATTCCATATTGGACAAATTGCGTAAAGCCAAATATTTGACCAAAATTGACCTCAAGCAAGCCTATTTTCAAGTACCGATGGAGCAAAGCAGTAAGAAATTTACAGCATTTGCAGTGCCGGGGTCAGGGCTTTGGCAATTTGTAAAAATACCCTTCGGACTAACGAATGCGCCCATGACCTTCCAACGCCTGATCGATGCTTTGTTTGGCGTCCAGTATGAACCATATGTGTTTGGATACTTGGACGACATCATTATAGCGACCGAGACCTTTGAGGAACATCTCCAATGGTTGGAGCTGGTTCTCAAGAAGCTGGTCGAAGCAGGATTGGTAGTAAATCGGAAAAAGTGCGAATTCTGCTGCTCGAGAGTGACGTACTTAGGCTTCTTGCTTGATAAAGATGGATTGCGACCAGACCCAGAAAAGGTATCGCCAGTGACAGAATATCCAGCGCCGAAGACCGTTAAGCAGCTGAGAAGATTTCTGGGTATGGTAGGATGGTACTCGCGATTCATTGAGAACGACTCAGAGATGAAAATTCCGTTAGTGAAGTTACTAAGAAAGGGGCAAGAATGGAAATGGGATAGCGACCAACAAGAGGCCTTTGAAGGTCTAAAGAAGGCGCTAACGGTAGCTCCAGTCCTGGAAAGACCAGATTTTGGCAAAACCTTCACGGTCCAGAGTGATGCAAGCGGAGTGGCGATTGGGGCGGTTTTGACACAGGAAGGGGATGATGGAGAGCACCCCATCGTATATGTGAGTAGAGTACTCACGGCGGCTGAACGAAATTATACCACGTCCGAAAGAGAATGCCTGGCGTTATTATGGGCCATTAAGAAGCTGCGACCATACCTCGAAGGGTACGAATTCAAGGCCATCACCGACCATAGCGCCCTCCAATGGCTTCGTAATCTGAAGGACCCTACTGGACGACTAGCCCGTTGGGCACTTGAAATGCAGCAGTGGGACTTCGAAGTAATCCATCGGAAGGGCACTCTGCTGAAAATTCCTGATGCGTTGTCCAGGATGTATGAAGATGGAGGGGAAATAGCTGGATTTGAAGAGATACAGGACGAGCGATACGTAACGAGGATGGAAGAAGTACCAAGACACCCACACCGATTCCCAGACTGGCGAATTGAAGATGGCATGTTGTACAAATTTCGTAGCGACCCCCTATTAGACCCAGTGACATCTCGAGAAGAAGGATGGAGACTGGTCGTCCCAGTAGAGTACCGTGAGAGAGTGATGACGGAGAGCCACTCCATCACCTCCGCGGGACACCTGGGACTTGAGAAGACCTATGACCGAGTGGCCCGCGAGTACTACTGGCAAGGCATGTACTATGACGTGCGCCACTTCGTCCAGGCTTGTCTCGAATGCCAGAAGCACAAGTCCTCTCAGACGGGACCCCTAGGGCTACTGGGCAAAAGAATTATAGAGCGACCATGGGCCGTAGTGGCAGCAGATCTTATGGAATTTCCACCAAGTAAGAGCCAATTCAAATACTTGGTGGTATTCCAAAATCTCTTCACGCGGTGGATCGAGCTGAAGCCGCTGAGGAAGGCGGATGGCAAGTCGGTGGCTCGCGCCCTAGAGGAGCTCATCTTGTTTCGGTGGGAGACGCCGAACTACGTACTCACAGATAACGGGAAAGAGTTCATCAATAAGCACCTGACCGCCACGCTGAAGGAGTATGGAGTGACCCATGTGACCACGCCACCGTACCATCCGCAAGCCAATCCAGTGGAGAGAAGCAATCGAACCCTAAAGACCATGATAGCGACCTTCGTATAACAAGACCATCGGAATTGGGATGCCCATCTTCATGAGTTTAGGCATGCAGTCAACACTGCCATGCAAGCGACCACCAAGGTATCACGAGCCTTCTTGAATTATGGACGACACCCAAGGCCGGTGAAGAGTTTACGAAGAGAAGTAGAGCCAAAGCGACCAATTATTAGTAGCGACCCTGAAGATTGGTTAGAGAAAGTAAGAAGACTGGATGCCCTACGCGACCTAGTAATCAGGCATATCGATTCGGCAAAGGAGCGACAAGCCAAATACTACAATCGTGGCAGGAAGGAGGCGACATTCCAGGTAGGAGACTTAGTAATGAGGGCAAACCACCACTTGTCAAACAAAGACAAGCGTTTTTCGGCTAAGTTAGCTGGCCGGTTTGACGGCCCGTTTGCCATCAAAGAAGTTAAGTCTCCGCTGGTATACGTGCTAAATATGGGTGAGGATAAAAGAATACCCGAGGTGCACGTGAGCGAATTAAAAAGATATATTCCCCCAAGGGGGAGAGCCCCGTAGTAGCGACCTCCTCTTTACAAGCGACCTTGAAGTGGTTATTTATCGAAGCGACCAGTAGAAGGAGAACAAACTGATCACTCTAGCGACCACAATGCTAATAGAGACCCATCCGAGACCCAAAGCATCGGCGACCAAAGGGGCATAACCTGAGAACTACTAGCGACCGAAACCTGGGGTGACGGAGGCATACCCATGCCCAGTAAGTTGTTAAAAGGCTTGTTATTTATTTATTTATTTGGAATTTTTTTTTATTTAGGATATTATAATTTCCCCTATGGTCGCGCGATCTATGAGCGCTGTTGCTCTGTGGTCGGATTGGGAGTAGTAAGGTGGAGGTATTAATACATTTTTTTTTGTTGTTTTCAGCTTGATTAGTTTAAGTGTATAGATGTATATATATATTGTTTTTTTGCAAAAGCTCTGGTGCCGAGGGTTGTTCGGGAATCGCGTTGATGGGATACAATGGCCCAATTAGAGTCTCGTTTGATTATTGGAATAACCAGTCCACTCCTGGTGGTGTGTCCCGTTTAGGGGGGGAGAGTTTGTGACGTGTATTTCACGTCCCAATAATATTAAATACGGGCAGTCAATCGCGACCCAGTCGCCCGTCACCAGAGCCGAGCATTTCTCACATTTAATTAGTATTGTTATTAATGGGGTATTGTTACTATTTGTTGAGGGAATGAGGATAAGGAGTCGCGACCGAGGAAGGCCGCAGACCGGCACACACACGCACACACCCATACCAGCGGCACCAGCTGATCGCCGCAGCGACGACTGCTCGGAGCGAGCAACGGCGACGAGTCTACACACACAGGCACAGCACCAACATCACTGCACACTGTACGTGCGACTCTCTCTCTCTCTCTCGCTTGCTCTTTCTTCCTCGCCTCTCGAGGATGATGAGCCGTTGCCCGCGCACACATACACACACGCGCGCGCGGCCGCCCCCTCTCCCGATGCACGCAGACGCGGGAGGAGAGAGGATTCACAGCGGCAGCGGCGGCTTCCTCGAGGCACACCATCTCGAAGTGCAAATGACAATATAGATGCTTATATGATGATGTCTCGCTGCTGAACTTTAGCAACAGGGCAATGATGCAGGAACTCTCACATTCAAATGCGAGAGAGAGAGAGAGAGAGAGAGAGAGAGAGAGAGAGAGAGAGAGAGAGAGAGAGAGAGAGAGAAAGAGAGAGAGAGAGAGAGAGAGAGAGTATCAAGGATACACACACGCACACACGCAGAAAAATCACTCTAAATGCAAGAGATAAAATATCGAAAATGTACACAAGAAAACAACACTACACAATAAATGACTTAACACTCGTGTCGTGAGATTAATTTCTGTATTCAAAATTAAAATACAAATTTCGTTTCAATTACAAATTATAAAGTCTAATAAAGGCGTCGCGAAATATTATCGTAAGTCTATACGCGAGTATAAGTATAAAAAGGCGACTAATTCAGGTCACGATTATTCTAGTCTCGATCGCGGTACCGCTAGGTATAGCTTCGCCCTCTGGAAGGAATTTCAAAAGAACGACTGCGCCTCGTGAAGCTGTTGGGATTGTTTATAAATGCTGGCCTCTGAATCACCCCGTTCCGAGTCCGTAGCTAGAGCATGTCACTGTCAAAAGTACATTCCTTAGTCAAGACTTCAGAGGTCTTCCTTCTTCTGTAGGTACGCATCACTTGTGCGGATGCACTTAGGGTGGTACAGGTAACCGATTCTGAAATGTCTCTTGGAAAATGTCTTCAAAATATAATTTATGTGCGTAATGAACTGGCCGGCGTCACTACCTATGTTTTAGCTTTTAAAATACTTTCTTGATCCTGTAAAATATTCCTGCTTTTGTGAAAAAAGTGGCTTATCTTTTTTGTGCAAGATACGCATCTCCTCGTATACATGCTTACTCTGAGCTGTTGGTGAGTGGTCACAAATGTCCTTCCAATTCCGGCGTGTCTGATGACTGTCTAGACCTTAGTGAATCGGTAAGAGCGCGACAGCGTAAGTGTCGTAAAAGAAATATAATCTGTACAGCGTTACAGGTGGCTTTGTTCTATGTGGTGCTGGGCCTTCCGCTCATAACCGAAGTGTCCGCGCGAGAAGGTATGTCTAATTTAATGCATGAATGATCGGTGTATGTGCGGCGCATTCGGCTCCGTCTCTCTCAGGGCCTCTCGGTTATGTCGGCTGGTAACATATATCAGATGCTATCTTGGTATTATCACAGACTGGATTTTCTGCCGCGGCCTTCTTCTAATCCTTGCTTCGTATGTACCGCGACCCTTCTATATGTTTGGCTCTCCTACATGTATACTGCGCGTGCACACGCGCGGCGTAGCTATGGAATCCTAGAAGAGTAAGAGAGAGAAAGAGTATATTGGGCCTTATACAGTCTACGCTCTACATCTCGTTAAGCTAAATTTTTTTTTTAGTTTTCTTGAGGTAGTATTCTTGTCAATCGTGAAAAATACAAAACGTGCTATTTAACTTGAATTAAGTTTGTTCATTGTTATATTAAAATTTAATCTATATTAATGTAAGAAAATGTAACGTTAAATCATAAAAATTGTCATTTAACACAATGCAATTCTGAATGCAAGACCTTAAAAAATTAATTTCTAAAAACTTGAAACGCGTTTTTATAAGAAAGTTCGCCTTTTTTGACTAATTATTTTAGTATATAGCACTACAATACCTTGTATGCTACATATTTTTTATTTAAGAAAAAACGAATTTTAAAATAATTTGTATAATTTTTAACATTTCTGAGTGTAACTAACTAGTTAAATAGTAATTATACTTCGATGGGTCCCAAGAGAAAAGACTTATCTTACATGTTACGATTAGAATAGTACATTGTGCAACTAGAGGGAAAAATGGACTTTTTCTAAGCGAGGATGATGATCGAGCACGAGTGGAAGTCAAGAGCGCCGAAGGCGCCCGAGACGTGCGCGATTGCGCAAATCATCATCCGAGTCAGAAAAAGCCCTTTCCATGCGTGTTACACACCGTATTCTTTTTAAAAAGTGTGTGAATAGGGCCTTTTTCATGCATGCAAAGAGAATGGGGAAATGAGAATTTCGAGTCGTCCATCAGACCTATAAAATAAGTAGTACATATTTTTTTAAATTTCAAATTTTTACAAAATTTTTTCAAAATTTTACATTTTTTTCACAATTTTACATTTTTTTCAAAATTCTACATTTTTTTCAAAATTTTACATTTTTTTCAAAATTTTACATTTTTTTCAAAATTTTACATTTTTTTCAAAATTTTACATTTTTTTCAAAATTTTACATTTTTTTCAAAATTTTACATTTTTTTCAAAATTTGAATTGTTTCTACAATTTTGAACTTTCTTTAAAATTTTGAACTTTCTTTAAAATTTTGAACTTTCGTTAAAATTTTGAACTTTCTTTAAAATTTTGAACTTTCTTTAAAATTTTGAACTTTCTTTAAAATTTTAAACTTTCTGTAAAATTTTGAACTTTCTTTAAAATTTTAAACTTTCTTTAAAATTTTGAACTTTCTTTAAAATTTTGAACTTTCGTTAAAATTTTGAACTTTCTTTAAAATTTTGAACTTTCTTTAAAATTTTGAACTTTCTTTAAAATTTTAAACTTTCTGTAAAATTTTGAACTTTCTTTAAAATTTTAAACTTTCTTTAAAATTTTGAACTTTCTTTAAAATTTTAAACTTTCTTTAAAATTTTGAACTTTCTTTAAAATTTTAAACTTTCTTTAAAATTTTGAACTTTCTTTAAAATTTTGAGTTAGGATTTTGGAAAATATAAAATTTTGACATTATTTTCAGAGATTTCCAGGAGCGGGAGGAAAAGTAGATTCCCTCATGCTGCAGCGGGAGGGTATAGTCATTCCCTCCCGCTCCGGCAAAGACGCTCGGAATGCCCAGTTTTCCATTCTATTTACCAGCATGGAAAAGGGCCTTTTTCACGCACGTGTTGAGAAAAGTACGTATCTCACGCGTTACGATTAAAAAAGACCTATCTTGCACTTTGCAATTAGGAACGTACTATATTGTTTTAGGTAGTTTTGTAGCCTCTATTAACTAGGTTCTGTTTGGTACGTAGAATGATCGTGATTCTTTTCAGTTTTATTTAACTATTATATTTAAAGTTATTAAAGGCTAAATATGAGCATGTCATCACTGTTAGCATTTTTGAGCACAATTCAACCTCTATTTATTTAACAAAATTAAATCTTTTTACAAAAATTAAAAAAGCATTTATTGTTGATAATGTTCTGAATTTTTCATAAAATATGGTTTTAAAGCAATTTAATGCCTCTGTCGATTAATTAAACTCATTTTAATACTTAAAATCCTTTAAAAAATAGGTTCGATCACTCGAACCATCACACCGAAAATCATGATTACAGCTTTCTTGAGTTTAAAAGTGACTGTCACAGTCGCAAAATGGCAGAAGTGTAATATTCATATAAAAAAATGAGAAATTATGAAATATTGACAAAAAATGTTATTAAAATGCACATTTTGGCAATATGGTCATATTAAGCTTGAAATAACTAAACATATGGGCTTAAAAAGTCTGAAATAATTTACGAGCATTTTCCATATCAAAGGAACGTTTTTGCTGAAATTAAATGAAAGTTTCTTTTGTTCTCGATTTCTTAGAGACCTATACATATTTCTTTTAATGAATATTTTATGTTATTTATATTTTTTTATATGAATATTGTACTTCTACCATTTTGCGATTACGGCAGTCATTTTTTTACTGAAAAAATATTTATTCATGGTTTCTGGTATTACAGTTCGAGTGATAGCACACACTTTTAAAAGATTTTATAAGAAATTCAGAAAAATATAAAAAAATATCTTTTTTGATTTTTTAAAAAGATTTAATTTTGTTGAATAAATAGAGGTTGAAATTTGATCAAGAATGCTAAAAGTTACTACATGCTCTTAAACCTAAGGGTTTAAAAAAAATTATAAAAATTCACGAGCATTCTACGTACAAAATAGAACCTTTTTATCGGAGATCCAGAAAAGAACATTTTGTCGATATCGATGTTTCAGAGAATCACCAATATATTATATAATGTTATATAATATACCTATAAACACGTATTCATACATATTATATTATTATATTATATATATAGAGAGTCCACACCCTCCGGGTCTCGAAATTTGATGAAACTTTTGGAGGGGTTTTATGCAGCTAAGAATAAAGCCTAGCACCCGTAATTTTTTTCAATGAACGTTTTCTCTCGAGATAATAGTCATTATACCCCAAATGCGTATAATTTTAGTAGCAATAAGTAAATTTTCTTCGCAACGTAACTCTGAATGTTTTAACAGTAAAAATAGCCCTAACACATAATCAAACTAGGCGAAAAGAGCTTTAATTTAAGCTTTGTTGTGCATAAAATTATTAATCTGAGTAAAAGTTATTAACAATCGAATACGATGACTAGAAATACATGAATATTGGACGGAACTTAATTATTATAAATTCGGTGATTTTTCATACTTCTTTAGTAACCATTTTCAATTATTAATAACTTTAACTCAGATTAATAATTTTATCCGCAACAAAACTTAAATTAAAGCTCTTTTCGCCTAATTTTATTGTGTTTTATGGCCATTTTGTACTATTAAAACATACAGAGTGACATTGCGAAGAAAACGTGCTTCCTTTTACTCAAATTATACACATTTGGGGTATAATGACTTATATCTAGAAAAAAAAGACGCATTGGAAAAAACTACAAGTGCTAGGCTTCATTTTTAGGTACAAAAAACACTTTCTAAAGTTTCATCAAATTTCGTGACCTGGAGGGCGTGGCCTCTCATTGTAAGTATTTTATTATAATTACGATCTAACTAGTTAGTGCCGTAATTAGTCACGTTTTTTTTATTCTAAAAATTATAATTTAGGAGAAAGAAAAGAGCCTAAGCATAATGTACGGTTATAAAAGATTGGTAATTTTGGACTCTTTTCGATGAACGAGATATGTAAGGCGAACTACTTGCACCACAATTTTATGATGGCGCTCCCTCCGTCCATACGAATTACAGGAAACAGATATTAATATATTTTTTGCATACAATATTTTTATACGCATTTCTTATCAAGTGGCGCGGTAGCGCCACGAAGGCGAGTTTGAGAAGCAGACGAAGCCGCAGCGCCCGCGCTACTATTTACTTCTATATTGGTGTTCGGATTTTTCTTTATACGATAACAAGTACTTATTACTATTATTACCAAGTTATTTCGACTTAATAGCATGTTTTCGTACTAAACTATGATTTCCAACAAAAATATTAGCCAAAAAGTTATTTTATGTCATAATAAACGAGTATGTAATTCTCAAATGCTGAAAGTATATCAACTTTCTTTCTCCAGCCCGAAAAGTAAAAGGACCGTGAAGTTAGCCGCAACAAATATATAAGTGAAAGGACCGTTAAGTTGGCCGCACATACGGCTGGGTATTGCCAACGAATATAGACCTATATAGAAGAACGATTCTTATGGAGCGGTTCTCAAAAGCGGTAGTTGAATAGTCTCCGGAGAAGGCGCCAGCCGTTATTTTTCTATGGTGCTGTCTCTCTCGCACCTGCGCGCCGTTCCGGTTTTAAATTTTCTAGAGCTTACGGGCGGACTTTATTCTTGCGCTTCAATTAAGATACTAATAAAAATGTTTAGAGTTAAGATTTGATAATTTTAAAAGCATATATAAATTTTTATGTATTTAAATGACTTGGGTACAAATTAACTGAAAGTAATAATAAATTAGTATTACAGTTTCGATAAATCTAAGATAATAATAAATAAATAAATAAGTAAATAAATAAATAAATAAAATTCATTTTTATATCATATTTAATTTTGATATTGCCTTTTGTAATTAAATAATTTTTTTTTTATAATTTTAAGAAGAATATAGGTATTTACTTGATTTAAAAATGATTAATTAACAGTTGTCTAAGTAACTCACGAATTATACAAAATTTTCCTTATATTCTTCAAATTAACTTTTTTTATGTGCTTAATGTATGGTATAAGATTTTATTATTTAATTAAAATTGAAGGAAATTTTTTTTCTCTTAAAGAAGTTTATTATATAAGCCATGTCTTGAGCACATAATTATAGGTTATCTACATTAAGTATCTTTATTTTTAATTCGAAATAATAAACAACTATATCTATTTAAAAGAAATCATGTATACTTTCAAATTGTACAATATATTCTATATATTTGCAGTACCCAGATTAAAATTTTTTTGAAAAATGTGTATTTAAAATTCAAAATCGTGATACCTACTTCCACTAAAATAGCTTTAAACTAATTATTAGATATTTAAAGAAATGTACATATTCAAAAAGATTAAAAAAGTTTATGTAATAATTAGCAATACCGTCGTCATTCTACAATTAATGTTATTCGAGCATACTGATGAAGGTATAAGCAAAATAACTAACTTGAAAATAAATACAAAACCAACATATAAAGTTGATATCAATGGTAAAAAGTATAAAGTTATTAGTGGAATATTCCATCATGGTAATATTCTTCAAGGTCATTATACTAATATCTTGCGACAGAACAATCAGTGGTTTCTTGTTAGTGATATATATGTTACAAAAAAGCCATGGCCGAAAGGTGCTAAAAATGCTTATATTTTATTAATAGAACAAATATGAAACACTCGAAAAAATTTACTAAAAAGGACTGAAATCTCTAAAAAGAAAATTAACTTTAAAAAAAGTGAAAGGTTAGGCGAGTTTGATGTATTCCGCAAAATTATCATGGAGCAATACAATAATCTATTTGATAAGGTAAGCCATAGATTAAAAAAATAATGAGATCAATGGAAAATAGTCAAGTTTTAAATACATAAATAATTATAAATAATTTAGCAACGAACTTACAGATAAAAAAGAACTGAGATCAATCAAACAAAGTCAAGTTTATTATACTTAATCATAATAAAGCAAAAATATTGTTGTGTTCAATCAAGGGCTTACTTAACTTAAAGTTACGTTATATAATGATCAATTACAAACAACTCTCAAGATACTTACTACGTAACTTGCCATGCCCGTTTTATTTTGTTTATGGTGTTATCCATCAGTAACTTTCTACAAACTTATTTGCGTACGTAAACTTATAAAAATGTTTTTTTAATATAATGATATGTATTATCAATCCAAGTTACGTAGTAAGTATCTTGAGAGTTGTTTGTAATTGATCATTATATAACGTAACTTTAAGTTAAGTAAGCTCTTGATTGAACACAACAATATTTTTGCTTTATTATGATTAAATATAATAAACTTGACTTTGTTTGATTGATCTCAGTTCTTTTTTATCTGTAAGTGCGTTGCTAAATTATTTATAATTATTTATGTATTTAAAACTTGACTATTTTCCATTGATCTCATTACTTTTTTAATCTATGGCTTACCTTATCAAATAGATTATTGTATTGCTCCATGATAATTTTGCGGAATACATCAAACTAGCCTAACCTTTCACTTTTTTAAAGTTAATTTTTTTTTAGATAATATATAGCAGATGATTGATAATCATGTTATGCAGTTTTAACTTAAGTATTAAACAATATGCTTAAAAATAAAAGATTAAATGATGATTTATAGCCAAATATGTGAATCAAAGGGTCCTCACTTAAAAAATAATAATGATTTTTAAATGTAAAATAATGTAAAGAGGAACATTAAATTTTAACACAATTTCTCACTTGATTTATTATCTAAAGTATTTTCAATGAAAAATCATATTATCTGTGAATATATTAAGAAAGACATTTGTAGTTAGTAAACCCCAAACCTGTAAAAGTTATAATTGCATTAAATCAGCATTCCGATAATTTTCTATGTAGATAAATAACTATTCAATTACGTTACTTGTTCATATTTTTCATTTGAGAGAAAAATTAATTTTTAGTAGAGCTAAGTTTAGGAAAACCCACGGTGATCGTCTGCGTTCACGTTTATCCGCTGGTAGTGCAATGTCCGAGTGAGCCGGTCGAAGCAATTGGGTGCCTATAATATCTTCTGTGCTGAGTGAAGGGAAGAGCTGAATGAGTATAGCATGCGCAAGACTCGGGCACTTGTTATCATCAACCTCGAAAATACTAGATACTATGATATCCTTATTATTAATCCGTGTGTTCACTGCTTCTCCCCTTACTACAGGGACCCGACCACCCAGTGCCTGAAAGCCTGTACACGTTCGGCTGTGATTACGCTGATTGATAGCGTTCTCCTCTAGGGTTACTTTAATATTATTGTCACTGTTATTCTTAAAATTTGTAACATTTTCCCTTTGGAGATCGTTGTTTTTACTACTGTGGGTACAATAATTGGTATTAATATAGTTATCACTATTGCTATTGTTGTTGTTGTTGTTGTGGAGCATGCCAATATCTAGATTGTTTATATTTTGTATAATTGTAACACCATTAGACTCAAATTTATTTTCTAATATATTTAGTTGTTCTTTAACTTACGTGGAATGAGACTCTAATTTAGTTTTTATAGCGTTCTCTATTTTATTATGTAGTTTACTCAGTCTTTCTGTTAATAAGTTATTCTCATTATTGACATTCATAATCTGTTTACAATAATCTTGATTTTGTCACTTAAACTCGAACAGCTGAGAGTTTTGTTCTGAAATCTCGCTTCAATTTTTTTCCATTCTAGACTTAATTAACTTAACTAACTCCTGAACTGCTGATAAGAAGTTTAATCTGTTGACAATAGCGTCTAATAGTGAATTAAGTGAAGCACAGTTCCTATAAACAGCATTGTTAAAATTTTTTTATGTATTCTTGGCATACTCCATTACGAGGGAAATTGTTGTTCCTTTCTGCAGAGTAGATGCGTCGAGTTGTTTCAACAACGAGGTATTTTCCGCGTTTAAACTATTATTTAGCGTACTTAATGTCCGTGATGCGCCCTGTACTTGCGTTATGGTCTCCGTTCTCTGCAGTGTACTCGCATCTAACGCAGTTTCCGATCGTGGGAGTTGAAAGCCGTCTTTAGCTGGGGTAGAAATATGTAGAGAGTCCCGGTTTGATGATGTAGTTTGATGGTTCGGTGCCGTAATACGTGTAACCCATTGAGCAGCAGGCTGAGAGAGTACAGGAACCGAGTGTAGCTGATTGTGGCTAGAATTTTCCTAGGCAACAAAGCGCTCCTCTCTCGCGCTAGAGTCAGCGCTAGAGAGAAACAGAGGCTGGCGTGATGTAAAGGGGGCAGAAGACACACTAGTCTGCGGCTGCCACAGCAGAGTCGTTTGTGAAGATAGAGCCGAACAGCAAGCAGCGAGCGCTGCGGCTTTGTATGTGTGCTCATTCGTGTTATTCCAGAAGGCACAATTGATATTAGACGTAATTGCACATCGTGCTGGTCGCCAACTTAGAACTGCTATATGATGTATTGTTGATGCCTTTCACGCATGTTTTGCACATGTACTGCTTTTCTGTTACGTTAATTTGCAACATCATGCATCTAACATGACATGTCGTATTGCATTTAACGCAACAGTACGTATAGGTCTTGCTCCTGCTAGGAGGCAAACCACATTCGGCACAACTAATATTGCTGGGCTCCATGCGGTGACGCACACGCTTTCACTCTCACAGACACGCCGTGATAATATAATCCGCACGTTAGCGAAGCTAACTTCAAACCTGAGACGCCAGTGCAAACAATAAGTAACTGGTGAACTGTGGTGAAAGTGACTTGCACTGTGTCGTTTCATATGGGTCCCACTATAATACACCTGAAGATATGGCGGCGGCGAAAAAAACGCGGGGGTGGAGATGGAGAGGTTCTGAAACCTGGGGAGAGAGAGGGGGATTCGTAAAATGACTAAAAATCCTTTTTTTCTTATATAAACATGTGTGCTTAGTCAGTTTTTCGATTTAAAAACATGGGCATGTTGACTATCTTAACGGCAGGTACCCGTTGCCATAAATTATCCGTTGTTCTGTACTATCATGTATATAATATTTAAAATATTACATATGTTAAGTACGAACTTGACTTACGAGTTCTGACCGTATTGCGTTCATTCAATAGAATGATAAGAAATCACTCAGGAAGGCGAAGGTGACCATTTGAGTTCCGAATGGAAAGCTTTAGCGAAAAGTCTGTCTGTAGTGCATCGGCGAGCAATTAATATTTTCGCCGATACACTACTTGTTTGTTTGTTTGTTTGTTTGTTTGTTTGTTTGTTTGTTTGTTTGTTTGTTTGTTTGTTTATTAATTTATCTTTTAATTTTTATTTTAATTAATCCGTTCTCCCATGTTTTATATTCTCAGTCGTGAAATATGTTGTAATGTATAAAATATAAAGAGCATATATTAATAAAGAGTGAGTGAATTTATCTGCGTGTGATGAGTGTACGTATCTGCTTAATTGTAATTGTTTTTAAATTGTGACGTGATGGATGTACGGGTATGCAAGAATGAGTGAATCTCCAGAAATTGTTATGAAACTGTGATATATTAGATAATGACAAATTGTGCAACAATTATTCTTATACTTATATACTGACGACCAGTGATGGCGATCGAAGATTTTAATGTAAAGATAAAATAGCAATTTATATAATGTATTTTTGCCAAATGCCAAAATAAATCGTATATCTATCTATCTATCTCTTTCTCTTCTGCACTTTTGGCGCAGGCTGCAGAGGATGGCGTTGACTCTAGAGGTTGGAGTTGGTGGTATAGTCAGGGTCTGGTTGGCCAACGAATACGGTTCCGCTCCTCAGCTGGCACTCGTCAGTCACACCCATGCTTTCACTCTCTCTTTCTCTCTCTCTCTCTCTCTCTCTCGCTTCACAAACCCGTCCACTCGCGAAATCTCGCACGCATGCGGTCTCGGCGATGCTCGCGAGCAGCAGCCAAGTGAGTTTTATCGGAACTTCCGATTTTGCACGTGTTTACTACTTCACGCGTGCTGTCTCCCCCCGCGGTTCTCTCGATATTTTTCGTTGACGGTGTCGCGCGTGCGCAATTAATACGCAATCCTGGCGCGAACATGACACGTATTCAAACTAATCTAGGTATTCGTTACAAACGTTGTATATTATTGTATATTATTATAACAGAAAATGATTTTGTTTTATCGATATTGGCCATATAAATTATTTTAATTAACTTGTTAGTTGATTATACGTATTATTTCACCAACCTTAATTGCGCACAATCTGGAGTGTTTCTAAATTAACCGAAACGTAACCTGTGCCCAAACCTATCCTAAACTGTGCAGACAAACTTTAAAAAACATAGCAATTATTAAAAAATTCTTGATTGATACTTTGCGATAGAAAAATTGTTTTAAAATCATCAAAGAATTGTTTCTTGTTTTTAGAAAATATTTTCTCCATTTATGGTATTCCAATGTTCAAGTCTTATTCGTATAGGATTACAATGAATCAATCTGAAATTTTGAGGATATATTATTTGACTTAGTCTTAGCACAATCACGAACTCAAAACTTAAAATGTGTTTTTTTTTAACGTTATTTTAACAATAAAAATTGAATATAATTGTATTTTTCTTTAAAAAATTGGTTTTTAAGAAACTGGTCTTCGCAGTTGTGTGTGCTACGGGTATTACACAATTGCGTAATTTTTGTCAAAAGCTATGTTTGTTCAATCTTTTTTGGAAATTGCTAGTATTTGCTATATAATTAAGGGTATACTGCCTAAAAATTTATGAAAATTTACAAAAAAAAAGTCTTTTTAGTTAACAAATAGAACTGCCAAATTAAAAAAAATGTATATTATAACCAGCAAATTTTTAAAATTTACTATAAGACAATCTTATTGTGTAATTATCAAATTGTCTCAGGTTTTTAAAGAATTTTTTAGTTGTTTTTTATATTTCCATCGACATTGTAATGAGGAAATATAAGACGTGTTTTCGACAAGCGAGAAAGGCAAATGTTACTAGCATTTGTAAAATCGCAAAAGGTAGTTTGTTCTATTAAATTTAGTAAAAATACACATAAAATAAAGAATGATATCGTGATATATGGGTATATAAGGCCATTTATGAAAAATACTAATTTTAAATTTTAAAATACTTTCAAGATGTTATACTTTACCTAAAAAAATATCAACAGTGTAGGTTCAAAGAAAAAATTTAAGTAAGAGTTTGAATATTTCTAATCATTTTCACGATTTAAAGCAGGCTGGATACCTTTAATTCTATTTATCATTATAATACTTTTACAATTCTATAATAAATATTTTATAATAATTCTATATTATAGTAAATATTTTTGTTATGTTAATATTATTATAAAATATTTCTATATTTACTTTTTTTAAGGTTATGACAAAGGCTCCGCTAGACTGCATGTGCCGTCCATGTACTGGTATTGAAGAACGTACAGTCATCCCGCAAGAAATTGCAGGTCTAGCTGATAATGGACCTCTTTCAAATGCAGCACATTTCAGACATTCTTTCAAGTTATAATGATTATGTATGCAAATGTTTTCTTTTAGAAATAGACTGAAACCAGAGTTATATTTATTTAGTAATAAACTGATAACAATAAAAAGATTAAAAAGAATATTTTAAAATCTAAACAGTTAACCGTCAAGTCTATAACTATATTTCTTTATGTGCAGTCACCCTTAAGTAAGGAAGAATGGAGTGCAATAAATGTCCGTAACATATGAGGTGCGATCAAAATAAATATAAAATAAACATACCTTACATTTTCATTTATTTTTATGTACTAGCTTTACTGTTTTTAAATATGTTAGCAATTAAGGGATTATACCTCGTTGTCCGATCGAAAAATGACGTTTTTATGAATTTTTTGTACGAAAACAATAAGCTATTTTCATTGAAGCATTTATTCATCCGAATGTACATATATTTAAGAGCTTTTTATAATTTTCTCAGTTTGAAATATGAAGAAATGTAGCCGCAGCGTCCAAGTCCCGGACACTAAATCAAATCGGTTAAGCGGTTCTCGACAAATCTTTCTCCCCGCCAAGTGCTTTCAAAAAAAGAAACAAAACACGTCTTCGGGAATTGGATGCTGCAACTACATTCGGAAAGAAGTAATTATCTGAAAACAGTGATCCCGAAAAAGTAGTAACCTTGTATCAGCATACAGCAATCGTCTTTGACGGTGGCCTTGGCACGCTTATTTACAGTACCAGCATCGTTTTCAGCGGTGACCGTCACTAAAATGTTCCATGTCCGCACAGCACGTTTTGATTTTAGTCAATTATTAATTCAGGGGCGCCGAAATAAGTGTTAAATGCTCAATTCCCGTAAATACAAAAATTATAAAATACTCTTTCTTTACAAAATGTTACGGCCGCATGCTTGAATCGCGGGCCATAACTTATTCTTCATAAGAGAGAAAGCCTTTTTCAGCAGCAGTCTATCAAACGGCATAGCTTAATTACGCTGTTGGTCGCTGCTAAAGATCTGGCGTGAAAGACTTTCCCCTTCTCTTATCACACGGACCGCGGGCGTAGAATTTTACACAAAACTGTCGATCCCCCGCGAACTCGTTATCTTTCGCTCCAACAGCGGCTCTGTCCGGAGCACCCCGTAACTCGTGCACGCCTTCTACTTTGCAATCGCCACGTATTACCAATGAAATTAAAATTAAAATATTTAGTGTCAAGTAAGAGAATAGTTTTGTAAGACGAGCATAGAGCATAAAGTTCAGTTTATTACTGTTGCATAAAGTGTGTCAGTTATTACTGTTTTCCTACAAAACCACTTTCCCTCACGCACTCGTGCCCAGCGTCATTATCAAATCTGCTTTGATAAGTCCTACAGCGTTTACCTCAAGCCAAAACGATAATTCTAAGTTCCCTAGCTGCCGGTGAAAAAATGCTTCAGGGTGAATTCGTGAACTCTTACATAATGAAGTGACTTTTTCATCAATGAGTGTGACTCGAATTCCGACAAGAAATTCGTGTCATAAGACAATTCAGACCGTCGATGCTTTTCCGAGAGAAAGTGAATATTCTTAAGTCGCGTCTGCTGTTCTAAATAAATCTCGCTTCAAATTATCGTTAAAATCGACAATTTTGGACATCAGCACAAGACTGCTCGAGATTTCAACTTAACCCAAGATCAATTCTCTGTCGTTAGCAGTCACGCGATTTCCGAGCAGCGAAGAGAGAGAGAGAGAGTCCAGGTGCACCCCTCTTTTGAACGTCTCTCTCTCTCTCTCTCTCTCTCTCTCTCTCTTTCTCTCTCTCTCTCTCTCGCCTCTATAGCTATAGAGACTTCAAATCCATAGAACAAAATCAGTTATTAACAAAATTAATTAATTGTGACTGGTCGTTGCTCGATTACGCGAACGACGATGTTGATACGAGATTAGCATGTCTTGGCTAAATTCTCATGGAGGTCATCAATGATGTAGCACCGTTAAAATATTTTACTCCCAAAAATAAAGTGAGACCTCCATGGGTAGACGCTGAGCTTGCACACATGTACAGCAAATCTGACAGCATACGACGACGATATAGAAGGACGAATGACAATACTCTAAGACAGGAGTACATGACATTGGCGGCAATAGCAGGACAACGCGCTAAAGAGGCGCGTGATTCTTTCCTACAATATAAAATATTCGAGACCATCAATGATAAAAAAGATATCTGGAAAGAGTTACGCTCTCTTGGTCACCTGCCAAAGACTAGAGAGGATCTTCATGGCTTTACACCTGATGAACTTAACACTCATTTTGCGGGGGTATCAATCAATCAGAGTGAATGCGAGAGGAATTTGAACGATGTTGTGGCGACGGCTTGTGATGAGGGCTTCACTTTTAAGGAGGTCACTTATGCAGACGTTGTCCTCGCTGTCTCTCATTTCACCTGGCAAGCAATGGGAGAAGACGGCATTCCGCAGAGTGTAGTAGCTAAAGCTCTTCCGGTGATTGGCCCCCACCTTGTCAATATATACAATTCCTCTTTATTCAGTGGAATTTTCCCAAGAACTTGGAAGAAAGTACATCTTGTGCCACTGAAAAAGACTAGCATACCCTCATCTGTATCCGACCTTAGGCCAATAGCGCTACTTAGCTTTCTCTCAAAAGTCCTGAAGAAAACTGTTTATGAACAAAATATAGAGTTCTTAACATCTAACAAAGTTCTTGATCCCCTCCAGACTGGTTTCAGTGCGTTTTTATTTTATGAACATACTATGCTTTTACAAAAACAAATTGATGTGATATTATTGTAATATAATGTCGAAACGAAATGAAAATTATTATGGCACTGTTTTCTCAGAGCTGCTATAATGTCCGTCTACCAGTACATCGGGTGTCGGTTGTCTCTCGTGTTTGTGCGTGGCATAGAGGCATTGCAAGCTCTTGTTATGCGTGACGTCGTTCGTTCCACGAGCATTTCCGCTCTGTCACTGCCGACTAGTTCTCGCCGGATTCCAGCAGAGGGATTATCAGTGCTTTGTAACACCTCTGCCAGTTTCTCGCGGTCCATGCGTCTGACGTTCCATCGTGGAAAATGCTCTTTACGTCGGTTCGTGTCCGTACGTTCATCCTTGGTCCCGACTTCAAAGCGTATGTACTGGTGATCGCTTCCGTTTTCATCGTCCGTCACGTGCCAGTTCCGTATGGATTCAGAAAGCTCTTCGCTCGCAAACGTTATATCCGGTATATATTGGCCAAATCCTGGTCTAATGTAAGTTGGCATCGAGCCTATGTTGTTTATGGCCATTCCCAGTCTTGCCGTAGCAACAAGAATGAGCTGTCCTCGTCCGTTCGTAGTGGGCATGCCGCATTCGATTGCCCTGGCATTAAAGTCTCCGCCAACTACGAGACTGCCAGGGATTTCTCGTAGGGCGTCTTCGATTGCGTCCAGTTTTCTAGTAAAACTGTCCATCGTCAAGGCAGCCTTACCCATGCGAAATCATCTCCGGTCCCTCTGTCCAATATTATTTGGTCTCCGCATACCCAAAACGCGGCCTTACCCGTGTCACTGGCCACCCACGACAGAGTTTCCTCGTTTTTATATGGCTCTGATATGAGTATCACTTCCACTTTTCACTCGACAATGTACTGCGGGAGAAGATAGTGGGCTACAATGCTGCTATTCATGTTTCCTTGTAATACGCGGGTCATCTTCGAGCTGCCTTCGCTGCCATAAGGGCTTCCCTAAATACCGGGCAGGAGCTTGATCCCGCGATATGCCTCCTCTCCAGCACGGTCATGTTTCTCCCCTCGCAGAGGAGGCACATCGCGTTTTGCTTGAGGCACGCCGCCGCTAAGTGGCCAGCAACTCCGCCCTTCCAGCACGCGGTACTCCTATCCGGACCCTTGCACTCCCGTTTCACATGCCCATACCGTAGGCACGTGTAACAGCGCTTTACGTTTATACGCGGGCGTACGCGGCACCCGCTTATTAACCCTACTCTTATTCTCCCTTTACGGATCAGAGATAGGGCCGTGGCCGGGTCCATTTCTGCCAGGGCCATTCTCTTTTCCCTCCTATTAGGGTCGAATACGGTGACCTTTATGTCCTCAGTCGCGCAGTTCGTTTCTCGCTTAATTGGGTCTTTAACGTCATGTGGTGTTGCGTCACAGTCTAAGTCTAGTATTTCAACGGTGGGCCTGGAGCCAAGTCCTTTCACTGTCCCTCCGTTCGTGCCAAGGGCCTCCTGCACTGACTCGCGGAAGGCCTTCACGTTATTCGAACCGCGCTCCAGTACCAGGAGGACACCCTGCTTTTCCGTCTTCCTAATCGTCCTGATCTCTGTCCCGATCTTATCTGGATCTACAGTTGTTTTAATCTGTCACAAGTTGTCCGCGTATGATTTGCCCGCACCCGGTTCTATAAGCACCGCGTCACTTCTCGTCCTGAACCCCTTCTTGGCTCCACTCCTTTCCGTCTGTCGGATTGGGTGCTTCGTCTGTGTCTGTTTTCTTACCCTTTGTGTACCCGGCTGTGTGTCCGTCGGTCTCCTTCCAGTCTTTGGTCCGGTCTTTGGTCCGTTCGGCGTCGGTGTGTTTGGAATACCAGGGTGTCGGCTCGGCAAAGCAACGTTTTCCGCATTTTTCCGCGTTCGTTTAGTCGCGACCTGCCAGGCCCCCGTGTCGTCTCGTCCTTTTTTGGTAGGTGTCGCCTCGAGCGATGGCGACACTGCTACATTGGCTATCGGTATTTTATTGGCATTCGGAACCGCCCTATCAGCGTCGAGGCAGTCTTTTAGTTTCATAACCAGCCCTTGCAATGCTGGTATGCCCCTCTTAATGGCCACTCCAGCGTTCTTTTGCTGCTCTATCATGTACTTGGCTATAGTCTCTATCAGAATCGTTACGGCTTCTATCAGAATCGTTACGGCTTCTATCAGAATCGTTACGGCTTCTATCAGAATCGTTACGGCTTCTATCAGAATCGTTACGGCTTCTATCAGAATCGTTACGGCTTCTATCAGAATCGTTACGGCTTCTATCAGAATCGTTACGGCTTCTATCAGAATCGTTACGGCTTCTATCAGAATCGTTACGGCTTCTATCAGAATCGTTACGGCTTCTATCAGAATCGTTACGGCTTCTATCAGAATCGTTACGGCTTCTATCAGAATCGTTACGGCTTCTATCAGAATCGTTACGGCTTCTATCAGAATCGTTACGGCTTCTATCAGAATCGTTACGGCTTCTATCAGAATCGTTACGGCTTCTATCAGAATCGTTACGGCTTCTATCAGAATCGTTACGGCTTCTATCAGAATCGTTACGGCTTCTATCAGAATCGTTACGGCTTCTATCAGAATCGTTACGGCTTCTATCAGAATCGTTACGGCTTCTATCAGAATCGTTACGGCTTCTATCAGAATCGTTACGGCTTCTATCAGAATCGTTACGGCTTCTATCAGAATCGTTACGGCTTCTATCAGAATCGTTACGGCTTCTATCAGAATCGTTACGGCTTCTATCAGAATCGTTACGGCTTCTATCAGAATCGTTACGGCTTCTATCAGAATCGTTACGGCTTCTATCAGAATCGTTACGGCTTCTATCAGAATCGTTACGGCTTCTATCAGAATCGTTACGGCTTCTATCAGAATCGTTACGCCCAATCATTAACCGGGCACACTTCCATGTCTTTTATACTTGAGGCTGCAGGCGGTGACCTATCCCCTGACCCTCCTCCTAGTTGCGCTACCTTTCTAGCCAGTCCATTCTCGTCATTCATACCGAATAAAATGTTATTTTCCATAATTTTTTTATGCTACTCCAGAACACCAGGTCGTCTCCGAACGCGGGTACCTCATGAGGTAGGGGTGTGAACGCGGCTATAGCTACCCCCATTGCGATAACCGTTTGGGGCCCGCGACGGGAAACTTACAACCGACACAGCCTGCGCACGTGATCCCAATCATTGGCATTTTGGTGTCCCGGTGGGTTCGACACGTCGACATCGGGAGCCCCCAGAAAACGCGCGTGATATGTATCATGCAGCACATCCCTCACGGGCAGCGTCAACATACTCGCTACGTTTGCTGACCCTTGTGCGTGTGTGTTTTTGTGTGTAGTGTATGTGTTGTAGTTTAATACATGGATTGGTGAGTGCTAGAGTGTAGTGTACATTTGCCGCGCAAGATAGCGGTTGTTACCCATCCACGATGGCGCCGCGCCGCCCATCCCTCCCCGGGGCATTTCTCTTTAACCATTCTTGTCTTTTTTCTGGGCGATACCCGTCTATAGGGCCTCCGGCTCTATCGTACCATGTTCATTCGCTTCCAGGCGATACTCGTACATAGAGCCCCCGTAACACTTACTTCCGGGCGATACCCATTTATAGAGCCCCCGTTTCACTTGCTTCTAGGCGATACCCGTTCATAGGGCCCCTGTACCATTCGTTCTTTTTTCAGACTGTCTTGGATAACGCATCAGAGAGGAGGAACGGCCTAGCCGCCACGGAGCCGGGTCCCGTCTCTTTTGCGCGTTGAGTGTTGTGTACAGGTGAGTGTAGTGTGATCTGTTTTGTATGCTCGGGAGATGTACTGCGGGGTAAGTGCCTCTCCCTTTGGCCTATGTTCGCGGTGCTATTGCACTCGAGCAGCCCTGAAATTTCCATGCTTTCAGGACTATCCGCCACTATCCAGCGCCCGTAGATGCGCCTCGAGCCCTGGTCAGAGGCTCCATCTGCTTCCCTGTGCATGATGCCGAGGGGACCAGACGGTCGAGGATGAGGATGAGGATGAAGATGATGATGATGATGATGATGATCATGATGATGATGATGATGATGATGGCGATGGCGATGGCGATGGCGATGGCGATGGCGATGAAAAGTCCATAATAAACCCTGAGCCCGTAGAACCTAAACCGTGAGCCCATGAACTCTAAACCCCTAAACCGTAAGCCCGTAAGCCCTAAACCCATGAACCCTAAGCTCTCAAACCCTGAACCCGTAAACCATATACCCTAAACCCATGAACCCTAAACCCATGAACCCTAAACCCATGAACCCTAAACCCATGAACCCTAAGCTCACAAACCCTGAACCCGTAAACCCTAAACCCATGAACCCTAGTCTCGTGAACCTTAAACCCGTAATCCCTAAACCCATTAACCCTAAACCCATGAACCCTCAACCCATTACCCCTATATCATGGGTCATCTACGAGACCCTCTCGTTTCTTCAGTCGCAGTATCTTCTCGATGAAAGTAGCTTCATTGTTCCATTTCTTCTCGTTTTCTATCATTGTGTTGACAATGTTGCTCGGTGTGATATCACCTACGTCTCTTTCTGGTGCCGCTCTGTCTTGTTGCCACCTGTCGCATTGGAAGAACGTGTGCCAGGAATCATCCCTTATGTGTCTGCAGTGTAAACAGGTCGCATCTTTTACCTTTCCTAGTTTCTCCAAGAACGATCTGAAATAGCCGTGGCCAGTGAGGAACTCCGTCACGTAGAAATTGACCTGTACGTGTTCGCGGTTGATCGTTGGCTCGACCTTGTTGATGAGTATTCTAGTCCATTTCGCGTCTTTGCTGGTCTCGTATCTTTCTTGCCAGTTGTTCATTCTTTCGTTCTTCGCGTTTCGTTGCCAATCGATCGTTCTCCGCTTTTTTAAGCTAGTTTCGACGTTCCTTGGCGAGTAGGTCGATCGGGATCACTTCTGCGACGACCAGCGCCGAAGTCTCGGATACCGTGCGATATACGCAGGCTACACGAAGCGCCCCTGCTCGGTGAATGGTGGCAACCCTTTTTCTATACCAATCTTTGTCTAGCACGTAGCCCCATATCTCCGCACCATACAGTAGAATAGAGTGTGTGACGAACACTAGTAGACGTCGCTTGTTCGTTCTCGGACTCCCAATGTTGGCCATCGGCCTGCTCAGTGCTGATGTCTGTCTAGCGGCTTTCTCTGCTGCTTGCAACAAATGGGTGGCGAAGTTCATCTTAGAGTCCAGGTGAACTCCTACGTATTTGATGGAATCTTTCGTCTGGATCTCCAGGTCGCTTATCTTCATTGTTTGTATGTTGTCGAATGTCTTCTTTTGTTTTCTGATGAGAAAGACTATGTCTGTCTTTTCAACGGCTAGGTAAAGATCGTATTCTCTCAGCCATGAGTGGATTTTCGTCATGCCTTCGTCTAGCTTTCTTTGGGCTTCCTCCTTGGTCTTTGAGGTTATGACAACTGCAATGTCGTCCGCATAAGCAATAAGAATCCGGCAGTTTCAGAGCCAGAATTCCATCGTAGACGGCGTTCCAGAAATCGGACCCCGTATCGAAGCCTGGACCATGCCAGAAGTTACCTCTCTTCTTTTTAGACTCTACGTTGTCTCATAGATCAGCCACCTGTCCTTGAGATTGCTATTAACCATTCGAAGTAGGTATCGCGACACGCGAAATCTGTTCTTCAATGTGTAGGTAATGTCCTTCCTCTTTGCCGAGTTGAAAGCGTTCTTCACATCCAGAGCTGCCACGAATATGAGCCCTTTTGAATATTGTGTATTCTTTTGTTCGGCGTCAAAAGTCTTCACTGCCTCTTGTACCGCATCAACAGTTGAGCGGCCCTGTCGGAAACCGAATTGCCGAGGGATAAGCTTCTCTAGAAACTTTCCTGCCATGTCTAGCATGCACAAAGGTATGTTACCAGATCCTTTGTCAGGGTCACCTTTGCCTTTTGGAGTCAGCACAAGTCTCTGGATCTTCCACTGATTGTAGTAGGTAAGGTAGGTTGAATAGGAGCTTTGGGCGATCTTCCGTTACTAATTTCAGGACCTCGGCAGGAATGCCATCCGGTCCTGGTGCTTTTATGTTCATCGTATACTTAGCCGCCACTTTGAGTTCTGCCTGTGTGAAGAGAGGTATGTCCTCAGATATTATAGTCTCAGTGTCTATAATTCTCTTCTCATGGTCCGGAAAGAGATCGTCCACTATCCGGTCCATCACTTCTGGCTCCCTTGGTTCGGGAGCTGAGAAACCGCTCAGCTTTTCCATCGCAATCTTGTAGCCGAGGCCCCATGGGTCAGAATCGATCTCTCGACAAAGTTCTTTCCAGCATCTTATTTTGCTCTCCCGGGTGAGGTGTACAAGTAGCTTTTTAGCTGCTTTGTGAGCAAGGTTTTGAGTTTCAAACTCGATCGCGTGATTCTTCTTTAGAGCTCGTTGAGCCAGTCTCTTGAGCTTAAAGCACTCTTTCCTCTGAGCTGTAATCTCCTGTGTCCACCGGTATACCGGCTGTTTGTTATTCCGCATATGCCGCTTCCGTGGCATCGATGCTTCGCAGGCATTTTGCAGGAGCCGCATCGTGGCTTCTGCGTACTCCTGGGCATTCGATGTTTCATCGTCTGGTCTTTGGCCTGTTCTAATGGCTCTTAATAGTTTCTCCTTGTCGACCTTTGAAAGATTCCATCGTGGTAAGTGTCGTTCTCTCGTTACATATTCTTTTCGGCAGTCAGTTATGCAGAACTGTATGTACAGGTGACCGCTGTAGGTATACAATTCACTGTCGTCGTCATCGTCGATTACTTTCCAATCTTTAAGTCTTCCTGCGATATCTTCCGTGATGAAGGTGTTATCTGGCGTTGTTTCATTTTGGTTTGCTCTTCTGTATGTCGTGATTCCGTCGTTGAGGCACACAAGGCCTAGTCGCGCAGTCATGTCCACGACACGATCTCCACTCGAGTCAGCTTCGATGGATCTCCACTCCGGTGATTTGGAGTTGAAGTCACCACCTACTACAGTGGCGCCGTTTATCTCTCTAAGGCCGTTCTCTAGTTCCTCTAGCTATGACAGAAGTCGCCAATATTGTCACTGGCGGTGAAGTAGCAGCTCACGTACGTTCTACCGACAGTTTCCACCCATACAAAGGCATTGCCAGATCCGTGTCTGGAGACTGGTGTGCGCGCGGAGTTGGGTATCCACACCGCTGCCTCTTAGCGTGGTTAGAAAACCAGGTGTCTTTTCGCTTCCGAAAGTTACCTTGCTCGCTGATGAGCAGGATATCGATATCCCTCTTGCGGATGTCGTGTTCAAGTAGACTACCCACCGCTGGGCTTAAATGTATATTGCCCTGCAGTACTTTTATCATCGTTCCGGTCTTTCGCGGTTCTATGGCTTTCTGGGTTTTCGCGGTTCTATGGCTCTCCGGTACGCCGCGTATACCCCTGTTCCGGGGATATGGTCTAATTTTCCTATATCTACATTTATGTCCTGGCATGCCATGCATTTTAATGTAGTGAGTTTGCTCGGTGGCCGAAACATAAACATCTGAAGCAACGCTTAGTCATTTCACAATTTTTGAGGCGACACCGGAAGGGCCCTACCTCCAAGTGTCTAGCGCTGAGGAGTGTTGTAGCGTCTTTAGCCGTCACATTGACAAAGGCTATAACCTGTTCTTTGGAGTTTGGGTTCGAAAGGGTGATATTAGTACCCGCTTCGGGACTAGGAAGCACCTTCCTGATTGCCTCTTCTACCAGGCTCTCATCGATACCGCTGTTAAGGTCCATGATTTTGACCGTTCTGTGCGGTTTCAGCGTTCTGACATCTTTAATGTTCTTCACTTGTTCCTGCAGAGCGGTTGTCATAGAGGCCTTGCTCGTCACATCGCCCCTGAGTGTTATCAGGACTTTCCTTTTCGAAATATAATAATAATAATAATAAAATTAACAAAATAAAATAAACAAAAATACGTAAAAACTACACAGCCGTTGCATCGCAAACCATCCACTAAAACCAACCTCCCTTTCCTCTTCTGGTGGAACCCACCTTGGTACCGTGTATCACATTACCTTAGGGTGATGCCATTCTTGCGTCATCTGGGCGAGCGCTTCTGCCTAGATCTGGAACAAGGCAAAACAGTCATCGTTATAGTCCTGTGTGGGGCGCTTAAATCTAATCCATCTCATTCATACGCGTGTTCGAACCGGCGCATTCGGTCTCGGTAGGGAAGGAGAAGTTTCCTTATCCCTCCCCGCGACATTTATACAGCGAGAGAAAATGGTGCGTCCTCGGCTAAGAACACGTCGCTGGGTTATGATGGGGTGTCGGATCTTCTCCCAGCTCTTCGTTCATACCTGTGGCCGTTACCTCGTCGTGGTACGGTTTCTTCCTTCGCAGGACCGACTCAGCGAATTTCGCTGTGGCGGTCCACTTATTCTCGGCGGTCAACATTTCGCTCACGATGGTCTCAGGTGTGAATTGTCCAACCGAGTCGACAAGAGCTGTACTTTCCTCGCTTCATTTTTCCAGACGAAAAATGTGTGAAACGCGTCGTCGCAATCAGCGGAACAGAAGATGCACTTCGCGCTCCGAACCTTCTCCATGTGGTTGAGGAAGGAGCATAAGTACCCGTGTCCACTCAGGAATTGGGATAGGTAGTAATTTACCTCCCCATGGTTTCTGTTGATTCAAGGATCCAGCTGGGCTATCAGCCTGGCTGTCCACTCGCCCTTGGTTGTAATAACCAAGATCATTGCCACGTTTCCATGGTACGTTCCCGTTCCTCTCTAAGGACGGCTGTTCTGTCCTCTTCTGTTTTCTTCCATTCGTAGATTCGCTTGCGCTCCATTGCATGTAAGTTAATCGGGGTGATTCCCGCAATAACAATTACTGCGGGCCCCGAGACCCCGGTGACTCTGAGAGCTCCTCTACTCTGAACGGTAGTGAGTCGAATCCGGTATGAGTCCTTCTCCATTATATCGGCCCATATTTCAGAACCGTACAATAAGATGGATGTAATGACTGACATAAGGAGTCGGCGCTTGCTCCGTTTCGGACCACTCGTGTTCGCGATGAAACGGCACAACTGTGCAGTCTTTTTCGTCGCTATATCCGCTGCATACACTAGGTGACGAAAGAAAGTAAGCTTACTGTCTAGTTTGAGTCCCAGATACATAGCCTCCCTCCTTGTCGAAACCTCCATGTCTCCCACATACATGGGGAAGATGGTCTTAATCCGTTTGCCAGTGAAGAGCACTATCTCTCTCTTAGCCGCTGCCAAGTCGAGACCGTATTCCCCCATCCAGCGCGAGATCCTGCGCATCGCCTGGTGAAGCACATATTGTGATTTTGCAGAGTCTCACGCGATGATGACTAAAGCGAGATCACCAGTGTAGCCCGAGTCGTAACAAAGTATCGTACAGGATGTTCCAAAAATCATGACCAAAGATCGACCCCTGTGCCACGCCGACGCTGAAATATTTCTCCTGCATTGGCCTTCTTCTGTTTTGTAGCGGAGGATATGGTTCTTTAGATAGTCCCGTATCACACGCATGAGGTGGGACTCTGAACTCGTTCAACACGTTCAAGATGTCTGGCCTCCTGGCCGAGTTGAAGGCGTTCTTAACGTCCAACGTAACGAGAAGCGCGAGGACTTGGTTTCAAAATTAAATTAGTCTGTCAGTGTGGAGATAGATTCATAGACTCGTGCCATATGATAAATAATGCCTACGAAGTTAACCGCCATTTCGTATACGTTATGCGATTGATTGGTGTTGGTTTGCAGAGCATAAATTATTTTTGTGGATATATGTATATTGGCAAGAGTTTCGACATCAATTTATATTATAATATCATAAATAAAATCCATCTCTGAAAGCGTTAACGCTGTATACGACATTGTGATTTGTAAAGCTGTTCGAAAAGAAAAAGAGTTGAATGTACAAGTTGGCTTTCCAGAATACGAGCTCTCGGTTTCTGGCGATGGTTCATGGTCCAAGAGAGGATTTTCTTCTCTTCTAGGCACTATATCACTGATTGGAAAATATTCGGATAAAATTTTAGATACCATCGTAAAAGCGAGCTTCTGTAAAGCATGCAATGCGTGGAATGGTAAAGAAGATACAGATGAATATGATGCTTGGTACGAAACTCGCGAGCCAGAATGTCAAGCAAATCACCATGGTAGAGCTGGTAAGATGGAGGTAGATGGTATTATTGAAATGTTTTATCGATCGGTAAAAAATCGATGGACATACGAAAACTTTCAAAAATCTACTCGAAACTGCTCCTTACGGTGATGACTTTGTCATGAAACAAACAAACTGCCTTTCTGCAGTTTTTGCAACTCTCTACGTGCAATACGCATTCTTTTTTCTTGAAGGAAGTTTCGGGTAGATTTTTGAAAATTTTCGTATCTCTATCGCCGATGTAATAGGCATATTTTGCGTCGTCATTTTTTATCGATCGCTAAAACATTTCAATAATACCATCTACCTCTATTTTACTAGCACTACCATGGTGATTTGCTTGACATTCTAGCTCGCGAAGAAAAAAGAATGCGTATTGCACGTAAAAAAAAGGATGTTTAGGAGAGCAAAGAATCTAAAAAACAGCTCACGCAACTCAAAAGAGCACGTAAAGAGGTTGAGAATCAAGGCCAAAAAGTAACTCCGAAAAACAGGGAAAATCCAAAGCTGAACTAAAAACTGCTACTCTAACCAACAAAGTTATGAGTGATCTATGCTTGTACTATGGTCTAGCAATTCAACGACATCCTCATTCAGTGGAGGATATGCAGAGAGAAATATGGGCCACTTATTATCACAAAATTTCCACGGATGGAGAGTCTCAACACCATTTCTGTTCCGAAGGTGAAAGCTCCTGATGTAGGTGGAAACAGCATAAAACCGCGGGAACTCCATTTTCCCACCCACCAGCTCTTGATAAAGAAACTCAAGATGTTTTTGAAGCCAATTTATCAAGAATTGAGCCAAAATGAACTTCTAGAGAGATGTTTAGGTTCCAACACGCAAAATAACAACGAAAGCTTTAACGCTTGCGTTTGGAATTTGGTACCTAAACATTTTTTTGCGGCAAAAAGTTTTTAGAAATTGACACCCACACTGCAGCTTGTATGTTTAATGAAGACCAGAAACCGATACTAAAGATCCTAGAAACCATGGGATGTTCACTTGGCCGTGGAAGCTTGAGCTTCGCCGAGGACTGCGACAACGCGCGTGTACGGCAATCAGACCGGCGCAGTTCGTTTACCTCAAAATCCGCTCGAATCGCCAGGGGAGAGGCTAGAGCTGCTGAAGATGAGCTCTACGACCAAGAGGAAGGTACCATGTATGGTCCGGGTATTGCTGAGTAGCCGAAAAGGTATGTTTCCTATGACTTTTCATCTTGAAAAGCTTTAAACGCCAAAGGGCATTCTTTTTTACTCCAAATAACCGCTCCTGTACTTAAAACAGTTTTATGTTAGTCCTTTAAGCTCATTTAATCTGGTGAAATTTACTTGCTAAATCATAGGTGTCTAAATACTTAGCTCCTCCTAAATTCTCCAAGATTTCATGAATTTGGGGTAGAGGATGGGCATCGCCAATGGGTTTCTCATTAAGTGCTCTATAATTGATTACCATTCTCTATATTTTATTTCCCTTAGAATCGGCTTCTTAGGTACGGTACATAAAGGGCTACTTTATGGAGAGGTGGAATTCTGAATTATTCCATTGTTAAGTAGTTTGTTTACTTGTTTTTGTATCTCGAAACTTTTAAATGCGTTTCGGATCTTCCATTTTCAACATTTTTTTCCTGCTCCTTTTTGACTGATTTCTCACAGTCAGTATCAAATATTGAGTTCGTCGCTGCGTGAAAATGCTGCACTATCTTATCGTAGGTCGATATCCATAAATCTTGGCACATATCCATAATACCACAAAATAAATTAATGCCTTCTCGTCCAATACCAAATAACCTCATAGTGAACATATGGATAGCTTGACATAATTTTCTTTCGATGTTTACTCGTCGAGAATCACAGTAAAACTAACCATTGAACTAGCAAAATAGAAATATGTACACACGTAGAGAGAAAGAGAGAGAGAGAGAAAAACCGTTATACTCCAGAACAGTTAGTATACCTATATATATTTATGGCTATAATACTCACTATAATTTCAAAACATTGTCCCGAAAGATCTTTGAACGTTTCGCAGAAAAGAAATTCGGATTAGGGTGAGGGGGGGGGGGCGCACGCTCAAGGGGGACCGCGCGCTCGTACATCTACTCGACGCCGCGTCGCTTCGGCTTATATATCTTCGGAAATACTTTGAATTTGACTCTAAAACTTTGGGAATATATTCCTGGATACATTTGGGATAGATTAAGCAAATACAAAAAATCGATTTTTTTAACTTCTAAAGTAGCCCCCCCCCCCCCTTTTAAGTCAATATCGAGGTTACTATCAATAATCTCGTGTTTTTCAATATTCATTTGATCTTGAGGGTCGGCTCAAAGATCGCAGTCGAAGTATTGTTCAATCGTTTGAATTTCGTTCCATTTTTTATCTATCGGGGTATCGACAGGTTCTGGGGTCTTTTATTCCCGAGGGGATACGATGGGTAAGATCCTGGGGTCGTTAATGATATCTATTTCAGTGTCAAAGTCTACGTTATTTGAAACTGAATTTTTTTGAGTTGAAACTAAATTCTTTTTAGTTCCTGAATGTCGAGAGTCGTTAACATTTTACGTTTTTTGTAAATATATAACCAATTCTTAACTGTCCTGCCAATCTAAATGCTAAGGGAAAATTTCAAGAGTCTCATCTTTCGCTCAAAACTCAGCTATTGTTTCTTTCATACATCAAAATATTAAGTAAAAAATAAGTCATAATTTCAAAGACTTGTAATTCTGTGTTGTTAAACCATCATTGATATTGGCAGTCATTTAACTAAATGACTAATAGTAAAATATGACATGCAAGACAAAATTTAAAATATTAAAGTAAAGAGATTTTTAAACTTAGATTAAAATAAGAAGGTAAATTAATAAAAATAGAAATTTTTTTATTATATTAATTGGAATAATTACTGTATGTTACATATAAAAATCAAGTAAAATAAAATCAACCTTGAATTATACAATCATATATACATGAGTGATTCTCTGGGAAATCAAGATCACAACAAGTTTTTTTTATTTCTTCGGTAAAAATGTTCTTCTTGGTATGTAGAATGAATTCTAATTAATTCAGATTTTCTGAAACCCTTAAGTACAAAGTTGATCAAGGCTAAATATGAGCATGTGGTCATTTTTTACATTTTTTAGCAAATTTCAACCTTCATTTATTCAACAAAATTAAATCTCTAAAAAATAGCATCAAGGAATTTTTTAGCAAATTTTCTAAATTTTTCTTAAAAAATGGTTCCAAGTTCTTTTAATGCCCCTTCCGATTAATTAAATTCATTTTAAAACTTAACATCCTGAAAAAAGTGGGTTTGATCACTCCAACCAATACACCGAAAATCATAAAGATAGCTTTATTCAGTACACAAGTGACTGCCACAGTCGAAAAATGGCAGAAGTGCAATATTTATGTAAAAAAAAATAACATGAAATATTGTTAAATATATGAGCTTAAAAAAATCTAAAAAAATGCACGACTATTTTACATACTAAAAAGAACATTTTTGGCGATGTGACGTCCAAATGACTACATAGAGTAAAGCTACTAAGCTTTGTAACGTGCCTCTATTCTAGGCCTATGCTTTCGCACACTAGCCAAGGTTCTTAAGGTGATCGGACGTATATAAGCCTGTATTGTCTTGAACTCCTCCCAGTTTCAGTATACATGTGATTCATATAGCTGAGCTTACAAGGGTTCTCGACTATTATATTTTAATGAGAACAGATTAGTAAATGAAGTTCAAATGTTATGAGAAAATATTTTGTGTATATGTATGTGTTTTTATTTATTTAACAAATGCTGTACACTCCTAGATAGTAGGACTTAGGTGCATTTGTTAATACGTTAATGTTATAATATATACTGTACGCTCCTAGATAGTAGGGACGGGGTGTATTTATTATATATATATGTATGTATTTTTATATATTTAACTAATGCTGTACACTCCTAGATAGTAGGAATGAGGTGCATTTGTCAATATCTTAATATTATAATACTGTACGCTCTAGATAGTAGGGACGAGTTGTATTTATTATATATTTATGTATGTATTTAACGAATGCTGTACACTCCTAGATAGTAGGAACGAGGTGCATTTGTTAATACGTTAATATTATAATAAACGATGTATGCTCCTAGATAGTAGGGAAGAGGTGCGTTTATTATATATATGTATGTATATATGTGTATGTATGTTTTTTTATATTTAACTAATGTTGTACACTCCTAGATAGTAGGAATGAGGTGCAATTGTTAATACGTTAATATTATAATAAACGCTGTACGCTCCTAGATAGTAAGGGCGAGGTGCGTTTATTATATATATATATATATATATATATATATATATATATATATATATATATATATATGTATGTATATATGTGTATGTATGTTCTTTTATTTAGGTTATTTAGAATATTTATATTTATGTTTTTTTGTTTATTAAATAATTTGTTTATTCTAATTGTACACAAGAAATAGCCTTTAACTGAACGATACAATATAAATTAAATATAATTGCTTCTGATTATCTGATGAATTCTTTATTTGTAAGACAAATCGTTTACTTGAATAATTCGATTTTTAATCTTTGGCGTTTAGCCTTAAACTGTTTTACCCGAAATATTTAAATGAATATATATGTAATATGCGTGGGTCTTTGACTAAAACTGTCTACCCTGATATTAAAGTATGTATTTGAAAGATTTATCTATACTACTTTTCTACAAAGATCTGTAACAGGCCTTGCTGTACTCAGTCAGTGTAAGTGATCGATAGTTGCTCGGTCAAACTAAGCCTTTTTACTAGGAGTCTGACGTAAGCTTAAGCTGTACTAGAACAGATAGTGTTCCGGAGGTGCTTGTAGCAAAACGAGAGATTGTTCTATAGCACGAGCCTAGCTGTACTCAGCCATTGTAAGTGGTCGAGAGATGCTTAAGCAAGTGAGAGTCAAACGCAAAGCTGTGCTAGAGCAGATAGTGCTCCGGAGATGCTTGTCTAGCGAATGCTGGTGAGCTAGTAGCTTGCCGGGGGTCGGGTGAGCTAATGCTAGTGAGACCCAGTGGACCGGTGTTTACAGTTTTCCGCCGTATCTCACCTATGCAAAAGGGTCGAGCGAATGGGGTGAGGGTGAGAAAGGACGAATAGCAATGAACGTTCCCTCCGTTTTCTCCTCCTACGCACTTTTCCTCTTAATAGGCTAATTCTTAAGACAGAGAAAAAAGAAGAAAGGGTGAGGGAAAAAAGGCCCTCATATGGGCGTCGCAAAAGAAGCGCGCGCAGCTATATTTTGGGCTCAGTCCTTTTTGGTAGGGCGAGCTTTTTCTAGAGAGAGAAGGGAGATCTTCTGTCTCGCTTGCTCTCTTGCTCCTTCTCTATCTTTTGCATTTTACATTTGATTTTCTTAATATTTAACCTAAAATATTAATGTTCATTATATTTTTATTTACTAAAAGATCTTAAAATATAGTAGTTATTTCATAAAAAACCATTAATGATAGTATTGTGAAAATATTTACTTTATATATACATATTTATATTATATAGTTACGATATTTGTTGAAAATCATACGATAATTATAGTAATTTATTAAAGTTTACACACGGTCAAAATAGTATAAGATTAATTAAAAATAATAATGAGAATAAGTGATGAATGTAAAGTTAATATTAATTTATGTTTACTTAAATTTAAAGTTTGCATAAACAGGTTTCAGTCTAGTATAAAAATGTCTAGATTCAAAAATGTAATTAGTGAATAAACATTTATATTTCAGTACTTTAAACTATCGTATTATATGTAAATATTATTATTACAACAGAATATTTAAAACTACATTTAGAATGAAGCTATCGACTTTATTCTTGCGCATAACATTTTTATTTGAATTATAAAACAATATTACGATGTTATACATGTAAAAAGTTATTATCTTATATGCTACGCTATCTACTTTCAAAATAATATTTCAGCCTGTATTTTTCGGCTTGGAAAATGCTGCGCTTAGAAGATACATTTCGTGGTCGAAAAAGAGAGTCGATATGGATCCTAAACACGTGTGCATCCGATTACACTTGACTCGTGCGCCCTAGCTAAGATACACCAGCACAGACCTAAAGCCTCATTCACGACAGTTAGAGAATAAAAGTTTTAAAAACATGCGTGTTTTCCATGTATAAAATAATATTGAAATATAGTTATATACTTATTAAGTAGGATATAACACCGAAATAAATTTTTTTTCTCGATTTCTCAGAGAATTAGCCATACATGGATATATAGAAATATGGTCATATTTAGCTCTGAATAACTTAAAACATATGGGCTTAAAAAAATATGAAAAAATTTACAATCATTCTACATACTAACAAGAACATTTCTTTTAAATTAGAAATTTTTTTGTTTTCGGTTTACCAGAGAGTTATCCATTTATATATAAAAATATAGGTTATTTTCTGAACAATCGAGATATATAAATATATATTGTAAGGATTCGTGATTATTATTATTATTCAATTTAAATAAACAACCTTTTATTATTAAATTTAATTATTATCTTTCCACGAGGTACCTAGATGATAGAAAATAATAAGGAAAATATAGGCTGAGTATATAGGTATATTTATATAGGTATATAAATAAAATACTATTATTATCGATATACAATGTCAAGTTCCAAGACTTGCATTTATTCAGCAACACAGTTCCATACTATAAAAACAAGTTGCGCTTTAATCAGATATTTCCAATAGTAATAAGTAAACTGGAAATATTAAAATTAAGCTGTCCAAATCATTTTACAAGAGCTAGAGGAAGAAGGTCCTGCTTGCTAGGCGGCTGTGCCCTAACTGACGATCCTCTCATCGACAGCCAGCTCAATCCTTTCGGCGGCGGCGGCCTCTCGATTTTCGTCGGCGGCTCGGCCTCGCACCGCTAACGTCGCCAAGCAACCAGGCTCCCACTCCTCTTACCCCATCCATCAGTCATATCTCACATGGATGTAGGCACACATCCCTACTCTCCGCGATTCCTTTTTGTGCGGATATTCGCACTTTACGCCGACCAGCCTCTGCGAATTTCGAGTATATTAAGAATATTTAAAATTTTAAAAACTATAGTTTGGGCCATTACATAGTCCCCTCACATAAATTTATGTTTTATTTAAAACACAAATTCATATGAACTCCCATTTCTCTTCGCACAAACCGATCAATATTTATAGTAAAAAAATCACATTTGCTTTATTCAGTATCCTTTCACTGGTAAAAAAATATATATATTTCACTTGTTTCACTCATTGTTTATGAATCTTATTTAATATTTATATATATATAAAAAATTACAAATTATATAAAAAAATCTAAATGTAAAAATATAAAATATAAAAATCTTTAATAATAATATTATATGAAAACAAAAATCAATGTTTATTTTTTTTTTTATTGTTTGTTCAGCACAGCACAGTTTTTATTCATTTTATACTATTATTGCCGATCTAAAAAAAAATAAAATATTTATTCTTGAACACTAAATAACGTGGCTCACATAGTCCCCCGGAAATAAATTTATATCTTCCAAAGAAAATTATAATTTATTTCTGAACTCCCTGACAAGCTACATACGTCGCGCACAAGTGTTTAATGTACGAATTTTAAAGTTTTCGCGAACGCGTACTTTCGTTTTCACGGTCAATTCACCAACGACGATGCTTCAACTTCTCCTCCTCTTGCTGCCACTTTTTATACGTTAAGTATTGTTCATATTGGTTGACTTTCTTCCTGATAATTTGAGCAGGAGTTACAGAAAAGAAACCTCGGGTCGCCGGCCACTGAGCTATCGTCTCGGGGTCCCAGGCTCCAATAAATTCCCTTATTTGCTTCTCCAAGTATTCTTTTGCATATTCTGTATAGGTATTTTCATCATGCAGATCTTTTTCTATATGCAGTTTTCTTCACTTCGCCTCCGTTTTTTTCCTCTTCAGCAAATATCTTTTTCAAATTCTGAAAAGGTGTTATTATTTTCATCAACCTGCTCACATTCGTCCATCGTGGACGAGGTATTTATATATATTTTTTTTACTTCTGCTGGTCGGATAAATACACCCCTTTCTTCACCTTGAGTTACATCGGTTGCACGACCTCTCACCGCACATCTATTCCTCTATTCTCCTCTTGAAGGTGGCGTTGGGCGTAATAATCTTCTGACCTCCCCCGGTCTCGTCTACCACCCCAGGAGTTGCCTGCACCGCAACATGCACCATATCTCCTGATTGACATGCTACTCCACGTACGCACTCCCTCTCCACTCCTTTAAACTTCTCTGGGTTGACAAGTCTCAGTACTACATAACCCTCGTGAAACTCCCTTTCCACAATCGCTTCACCCACTAAATTTTCCGCTTCTTTAAGTAGTTCGAAAAAATCATCTCCTTTTCTTTCTTCTCTTCTATCTTCAAGCAGATCGAGCTCTTCCACGCACAAGAACAAAACATCATCGTAACTATCCATTTTAAAGAATGCCTTGCTTTCTCACGAGATACTAACGCACCTGCTCCTCGAATTTTTTCTTCTTCGTATAGCATTATCCTACTCAAGTTTAATTGGTCCCTTGTTTCTTCAATCAAAGTTAAGCCTACGAGTCAGGTTATTACCCTCGCTGGACCGGGTGCAAATATTCGAGCTAGGGTCCTGCCTGTTTTCCTCGCTCCTCTGCGGTTCTGTCTCTTCCTACCTGTATATACATATATATATATACTCGACACAAATGGTTTTGATACCAAAAATATTAGCCTTTTAAATTTGAGCTTTATTTACTTCTCTCTGGTCTTTAATTTCCAGTGCTCGCTAATCATTTACTTTCACATGTTAAAAACAACTTGGGCTTAACTCAGATATTTTCAATAGTAATAAGTAAACTGGAAATATTTTTTTCACATGTTTATTATTTGTTTATTTATAATTATTTATTTACAGACCATACTTATCTATACTATTTATAATCTATACTATTTATAAAGAGACAGCACTTTTTCCTTTGTTACTTAGGATCTCGGAAACTATTGGATGAATCGATTTGAAATTTGGTCAGTAGATCAATGTCGATATTGCGAATGTCATAGGCTATATAAATGATCATTTTATCTATTGAAATCGATAATAATCCATATCAGACCTACATTCTTTGCGCGTATGAATGCGTGTTATGCCCGCGGAAGTAGTTCCTCTGCGCGCACGCTCTGCCATTAGTTCCAACATTTCACGAGTAGGTGGCGTCGCGCTATCGATTCCCACAACTGAAGTAGACTCCCCGCGGGGATATATACAGGAGTGTTTTGCTTGAAATTTATCCTGATTTCGAATTCAGTTTCGAAACCAATCTTCGGCGAGAGCTGAGTAATTCGGACACTTAAATTTTGCTGTCTACTTTTGCAAGAACAAAGTGATCCGTTGACAATATTTGCTTTTATATATGAACTCTTTCTAATATTAGCAATTAGTGTCCTGTGCAATCTTCTACTGAAAATTTTTTTGGTATATTTGCTATAACCAAGTTACCATTTTCGTATTTTTTTTTATCTCGAAAAATAGTATTATCTGTTAACATAAACACTTTCCAATCCATAACGATTACACTTCCCTTTCTCATTGCCAATAACCTTCCACTTTCGTTCAAAATATATCATAATCTGCGAAATGCCTAAAGCTAAGTCCAATTTATCGAGGAAAACTGCTAGAGCGAGAACAGCATATAACTTGCGACGAAACAAAGCGGTTGATGAAATATCTGGACCTTCGACGTCTCGAGATGATTCTCATCCATCAGTAGACAATGTCCATGAAGAAATATCTATAGTTGGCCCTCAGTTGCCCCTCCATGATCAAGAAATTGAGAATGCTGAGGATCTTCCTATGAATAATGTAGTCCACCAATCTCAAATTCAACCCTTAGTTGTAAGTTCTCGAGGTACTTTTGGATTTAAGTCAGCATTCTCATATAATCCATTAGTAAATTATCTCGAAATAAAGTTCATTCAAATAGGTGCTATGGATAAAATCTGTTCAAAATGTGGAGCCAAGAAATAGAAAGATGAAGCTTCTGGCCTTTGCTGTGCTGGTGGAAAAGTATCTCTTCCACTCATTCAGGATCCTCCTGAACTTTTTCGTAGTTTAATCACTGACCATCGACTTTCCAATCACTTTCTCAATAATGTGAGACAGTATAACGCTTTGTTTCAAATGACATCTTTTGGTTGTAAGGAAGTACGGGAAGGAAATTACATGCCTACTTTTAAAATTCAAGGACAAGTCTACCATTTGATAGGTAGTTTACTTCCTCATTCTAATGATAGTCACCAATTCCTGCAAATTTATTTTCTTTCTGATGCAGATCAAATATCAACTCGATCGAATATTAATCCATCGTTGAAAAGAGAACTCATAGAATCATTACAGCAATCATTACAAGAGCATAATCATCTGATTCGAAGCTTCAAATATAACTTGGAAAATAGGGCAATGAACACTGATGAAAATTTGAAATTAATCATACACGCTGATCGTGTTCCATCTAATGAACACCGAGGACGATATAACGCTCCTACAATCAATGAAGTTGCAGTATTGCTGGTCGATGAAGATAAAGGTCCAAGAGACATTGTTTTGCAAAGTCGAAATGGAGATCTGCAGCGAGTTTCTGAAATTCATAGAGCCTATGATTCTCTTCAGTATCCTCTTCTATTCATAAGAGGAGAGGATGGATACTATGTAACCATTCCGCAACAAAACAATTCTAATCGTTTCAAAACAGTTTCCTGTATGCAGTTTTATGCATATAGACTTATGATTAGAGGAGAGGTTGAAGATAACTATCTTCACCATTTTAGAAACCTATTTAATCAATACCTGGTTGATATGATGGCAAAAATGATATCGGAACGATTAAGCTACATCCGACATAACCAAACGAAGTTACGTGCTGACGAGTACATTCACTTGCGAGATGCATTAAATCAAGATACTGATGTGAACGCCAGAAACATTGGACAATCCATTATTCTTCCCTCTTCTTTTACAGGAGGGCCTCGGTTCATGCATGAAAAAACTCAGGATGCCATGGTGTACGTACGCAACTTTGGACGTCCTGATTTGTTCGTGACTTTCACATGCAATCCCGACTGGCCTGAGATAAACAAAGAATTATTCGTAGGACAGGTTTCTTCACATAGGCACGATATTACATCGCGAATTTTTCATTTGAAATTGAAAAAACTAATGAATCTCTTGACAAAGAAAAATATTTTCGGCGTCGTTGAATGTCACATGTATTCTGTTGAGTGGCAAAAACGAGGCTTGCCGCATGCTCATATACTTTTATGGTTGCGTTCTAAAATTCAACCAGATGAAATTGACAAAATAATTTCTGCTGAATTACCAGATAGACAGTCTGATCTTCAGCTCTACGACATCGTATGTAAAAATATGATTAATGGTCCCTGTGGTGCGCTTAATCCAACATCACCTTGTATGGTCAATGGGGGATGTTCAAAAAGATATCCACGACAATTCATCACAGAAACACAAACTGGAGATGATGGATACCCAACTTATCGAAGGAGATCTCCCGAAAATGGAGGAGCCACTGCTATTTTGACATCGCGTAATACCACCTTCGAAGTAGATAACCGTTGGGTGGTTCCATATTGCTCTATGTTATCACGGTGTTTTGTTGCTCATATAAATATAGAGTACTGCCATTCCGTGCAAGCTATAAAGTATATATGCAAATACATCAACAAGGGATCGGATCAGGCGACATTTTCTATCAACAAGAATTCTGATGATTTTTAGAGTTTCCCATTCATGAACGGTACCCTACAGTTGTACACCTTGCTGTTCACCTACAAAATCATCAACGCGTGTATTTCTCAGAGGTCAATATACAGCAAGTGGCAGAAACTCCACGAAGAACTACTCTTACGGCATTTTTCGACCTATGTCAGTCAGATGAATTTGCACGAACACTATTGCATTACGAAGTTCCACATTACTATACATGGAGTAATAACACATTTTCGAGAAGGCAACGAGGACAAGATGTTGAAGGTTATCCTGGAGTAAAACGAGATGCGGCACTGGGCAGAGTTTATACTATTCACCCTAATCAAACTGAATGTTTTCATTTGAGAATGCTATTACATCATGTACAAGGTCCGACTTCTTTTGAGAGCTTGAGGACTATAAATAGAGTTCTCCAGCCCACTTATAAAGCTGCTTGCCAATTGTTAGGACTAATGGAAAATGATGATCAATGGAAAGATACTTTAACTGACGCTGCAATTTCGCAGACGCCATCCAAATTGAGAGATTTATTTGCTATAATATTAGTCTTCTGTCAGCCTTCTCAACCTTTACTGTTATGGCAAGAATTTCAAACTCATATCTGTTAGGATATTCTTTACAGGCAGTGTCAAATACAAAACGACTACTCCTTAACATATTCTGATAATATCTTCAATCAAGGTCTCATACAAATTGAAGATAAAGTTGTGAGTCTCTGTGAGAAATATCTGACAGATTTCAGTCTACCTTCACCTGTTCGAGACCAAAATATTTCAAATGATCCACTCGATGATGTATACAGACATACGTATGATGCAAATGAACTGCGGAATTTCGTTGATGCTAACTTGCCAAGGTTAGTACCTGATCAGAGAGTAATATTCGATATTGTTATTAAAAGCGTCAGTGATAACAAGGGTGATATTTTTTTTCTAGATGCACCTGGTGGAACTGGCAAAACTTTCCTGATGAATTTGATTCTGGCTAAGGTTAGATCAACAGGAGGTATGGTCTTAGCAGTGGCATCGTCAGGTATAGCTGCTACTCTTCTCACAGGAGGTAGAACTGCACATTCAACTTTCAAGCTGCCACTAAATGTAACTTGCGAACAAGATTTTGTATGCCACATTCGTAAAAACAGCCGCCTTGGAAAAATCATGCAAGAAACAACTCTCATTGTATGGGATGAGTGCACTATGAGTCACACAGCTCATATCGAAGCTATTGATCGGACGCTAAAGGACTTGCGATCAAGTGGAAAATTAATGGGAGGTGTAACATTTGTGTTTTCCGGAGATTTTCGGCAGACTCTGCCCGTTATTCCGAAAGGGACAAAAGCGGATATCGTGAGGGCATGTTTGAAATCATCAAGAATATGGAATGATGTTACAACCTTACATTTAAGAACAAACATGAGGGCACATCTTGGTGGTGGTAACTCTGAATTCCCTATTCATATTTTGAAAATTGGGAATGGGGAGATAGCTAATGATGATAATTATATATCAATTGATGATAAGATTGGTAAGAGTGTCCATACAATAGAAGATATGATTTCTAATGTTTATCCTGATACTCAAAATTTACATCAAAAGCCTTACGTTTGGCTATATGAAAGAGCAATAATTTCTCCAAGAAATATAACTGCGCAGGAAATCAATGATAACGTCTTGAAGAAATTTGATAGAGAAACTCGAAAATATAGGGCGATTGATACAGTGGTTAATACAGAAGATGCTGTCCATTACCCTCAAGAATTTTTGAACTCTCTCACTCCAGCTGGATTCCCGCCATATAACTTGACATTGAAAGTTGGTGCTCCAATTATGTTGTTGCGAAATCTGAACCCGCCAATACTTTGTAATGGAACTAGATTACAAATAAAAGTCATGCGTAATCATATTATCGAAGCTACTATTCTTACTGGGCCAGCAGCAGGAGAAATAGCTTTTATTCCTCGAATCCCCATGATACCGACGGATTTACCATTTCAATTCAAGCGTTTACAGTTTCCTATAAAGGTATCATTCGCAATAACTATAAATAAATCATAAGGGCAAACTTTTAAATACGTTGGAGTAGATCTGCGTTCAGAATGTTTTTCACACGGTCAACTGTACGTAGCCCTTTCGCGCACCGGAAATCCTGATAATCAATTTATTTTAGTTCCAAACAGTAACATAACGAGAAACGTTATCTACCCTGAAATATTTTGAGAATCTGGACCTTTTTGAAGACTACTAGAAATTTCCGGGGTGAAACCGAAACGGGAAATATTCTTACAATATATTATGATTTCTATACACTATTATCGCGGACGAAGCCGCGACGGGGGACGCTAGTATATATAATTTTAACTTATTTTACATTCTGTACATTTTCAACGGCGTTTGTATTTAATTAAGTCGCGAGCGTGAAATTGACCACGTCCTGTTCCAGCTTTCTCGTCCATTAAAAAATAGGTAGCTTCCCCTATTTTCCGCTCTACGTGATACGGGCCTTCATATACTGCAAAAATCTTTACAATTTCTCTATGCTCTGTATCAGACAAATTATTGGCTTTTACGAGCACTTCATCTTTAATTTTGATTTAAAAATAAAAATTTTGTTTGATACATGGAAGTTTTTGTTTCATTTTTTGCCTTTCATCTGAATTTTTCCTCTGGCTATGAAATATTTTCTCCTCGTGTGTTGTATCTGCAGAGCTAATGCCAGTTCTCAGCCAGGTTTTCCATGTCCTTATAGGGTTCATGTTGAAATGCAGATGTAAAGGTGTCATTTCAATTGTTTCATGATACGCCCAGCCAGTATGTTTGTCTTTAACGAACGTTCTAAAGAACCGCCCAAGTTCACGATTTACTCTCTCCATGATGTTATTTTGTGGGTGGCATATTGAGGAGTATGTTAAGCCAATATTTTCCTCCTCAAGTATTTGTTGCCATTTTTTCGAGGTAAATTGCGTACCATGATCGCGTATTATTTTCTTTCGTTTGTCAAAATTAGGAATATAGTGATTAAAATTGTTCCTTATCACTGTTTCCGTATTTGCCATTTTTATTAAGTAAAATACCACTAATTTATTAAATACATCGATTGTCGCAAAAATATACTTCATACCGCCTGTAGAAGTCGGCAGCGGCCCATAGAAATCTACAGATAGTAACTCTCCTGGCTTTTCAGGTGCAATCGTTTATCTTTTGGCAGAACTCGGGCGTATTGAAATCTTATTTCTCTGGCACAAGTCGCAAGTAGATAGTAAGTAAGCTATTTTATGTTTTAAAATTTGCAAACTGTAATCTGATAAGTATAACTAATTGTAGTAAGTAGGTACAAAATTTTAAGAATTTGAGCCTAAACATTTGAAACCCGATATCTTACTTTTGTTAGATTCGAGAATTTCATTTAATCGTTTTTGTATAAATGACGTATATATCGGACGTTTCGCGTCAACGGGCACAGTGGGATGCCTAGAATAAAAAGTCATCAATAATAATGTTCGACGTATCAAAATCTTCATATTTAAAAACTTTATCGAAAGCCGTCTGGTGATCTAAAAAAACATTATGGCGATTGCAATATGGTAACCGCAATCATGGACAATTCTGTTTAATGATCTATATTGATAGATTAGAAACATAAAAATACTGTTTTGTAGACTGAATCACCGTATCTATACATTTTGACATTGCTGAATTCGAATTCAATGTTCGTTAAACTCCATTTGGTTACTGTTCGTCCCCGCCGCTGGCGCCTGAAGGGTCGCCCGGATCGGTTCTGGTGTGCTTGACGGACTCATGGAAGCGGCATCCCGCCCTGCCTCCTCGACCAGCCTTGCGGCCTCACGCCTGAAGGCCCGTACCTCGGCATTCGCGAGGGACGCTTCGGCCTCACGCGCTGCGAGCGCGCGCTGAATATCCCGCAGGCGCCTCGCATCTTCCTCAGCCTTGGCTGCGGCCATCTCCCTCTGCTCTCGCAGGCGCTTCGACCTGTCGTCGAACCACTGGTCGAGGTGCTCCTTTAGCTCCCGATGGCTATTCTGCACCTGGGCCAGCTTACTGGAATATTCCCGGGCCTGGTGGTAGTTGCGATGGAATCCATCCCATCGTTCGACCGCCTCCACCACCTTTGCTCGGTAGGCGCGAAGTAAAGCGCGCGCCTCAATGACGGCTGCCTCGGTGGACTGCCATGCCATCTCGATCGGGTCGAACTCACGGTTGGACGGGGGTCGTGCCGGGGTATCACCGGCTGGTGGGGCCGCAGCGGCATGCTGGGTCTCACTTACTTCCCGGTCGGGTACCACTGCGTGGCGGCGGAGTGGAGGCCACAGCGGCATGCTGGGCCTCTAGCTCCTTCTGGGAGGCTACCTCCCGGGTCGGCACCCTCAATGGGATGGCGAACCTGTCCGGCGTTGACGGGCGTTCTCCCAAGCCGGGGGGAAACGACACTTCAGGTGACCTGGATCGCGCTTCTTCTTCGTCCTCCTCCAACTCTTCTATTAATACGGAGGCTCTGGCCTCTTCTCGTCGACGCCGTTCTCCCTCCAGCTCGCTCAACCGTTGGTCGAACACGTGTAGTGCGGCCTGCACTACCCTTTCGACCCTTTCCCCGAGCAGTAGGTTGAGTATGGCGGCGGCGATCTTCTCGACGTCCTACTGGGAAGCCTTCATCTGAAAGAAGGGAACAGTTCTGGTGTTAACCCTGGTAGGGCATGTCGCGCTTGCTTCTCGTGCGACGCGGTGAGGTGGGTGCCGGCAAGTTCTGATTACGATTCTTACTAGATCCCTTCAGTCGACCTCGCGGGCGCTTAGTTGGTTCGTTTTCGCGCGGTGCCTTCTTCGGTTTGGTTGCGGCTTTCGCCGTTTTGACGACGTATACTGCTTTACGCGGACGACCGCGCTTTGGCTTCGCTCGTTGGTCGCCGTCGTCATCCGCCAGTGTTGCCCCCGCTGGAGCCGCATCTCGCACGCTATCGTCGGTCGGCGTCGCATCGCCAATATTCTCTTCTCGTGTTCTTCTTTCTTCTTTCTGCCCAGGTTCCGCTGGATCTTCCCCTGGGACGAAGGGCTTCATATCCTCGGCTTGGACCAGTTCCTCGACTTGCCCGTTCGGACCAAACAACCGAAATCAATTGGCGCCGAGGATACCGATCACGATGAATGGACCTGCATATTTCGGCGCTAGTTTTGCCGTTATGCCCTGAGCCGCCGAGGAGAGTACTCTGTTCTTTCTCCATACTATGTCGTCAAGCAGAAAGATTTCTTCTGTGCGCCCAGCGTCGTAGTACTTCGCCTGCCTGGCCCGCTCAGTCATTGAGCGTAACGCTGACTACTGATGCAATTCGTGTAGCCTTTCCATTCTCGCATGCCAAGCTCGCAACAACTCTTTCTGCACGGAGTCTTTGGCCTCCTCATCGCGCGTACGCTTTGCGGTCCCAGGCGGCGTCGGTTGTCTCCCATAGTTCAGCATGGCCGGGCTTTAGCCTGTTGAACTGTGACTGGCTGTATTCATTGCGAAAACCAGCTCTGGTAAATGTTCGTCCCAGGCTTTGTGATTCTCCTGAACATAAGACGCAATCATCGTTTTCAGGGTTCTATTCTCCCTCTCCACGGGATTCGCTCTCGGGCAGTATGGGGGAGTCGTGGTGTGGTACACTCCCTGCTTCCAAAGGTATTCATAAACGGCTTTGTTCTTAAACTCGGTGCCGTTGTCCGAATGGAAGGTTTTGGGAGTCCCAAACCTCATGACGACTCGCTCGTGTAGTTCCTTAATTACCGTCCGAGCGTTGGCCTTCCGAATGGGTATACACTCCACCCATCGTAAATAAATCTTGAAATTTCAAGATATACTCGTAGCCGCCTTTCATACGTGGTAGCGGACCAGTGATATCTGCAGCCACTATCTGCCACAGTCTTTCCACGACCCTCCTACCCATCATTCTTATGGGAGGTTTCTGCACCACTTTGCACTGCTGGCACACCATGCACTCTTTGACGTACTTCTGCACGTCGGCGTGCATGTTCGGCCAATAATAATATTGGCTTATTCGGGCGAATGTCTTATCTCGTCCGAGATGACCAGCAGTGGGATCGTCGTGGTTTTCTCTCAATATGGCCCGCCTGTGTTCGGCTGGCACGGCCATTTTCCATGCGTCATCGTCTCCTATGACACTCTCGACGCTTTCATCTGGTCGATAGTGGTAGAGGTTCTCTCCCACGGTCTTCCAGCGCAGATTTTCATGCGGTCTCTCAGCTGTGTCCTTTACCACTTTGAGGTACCATTGGTCATTGGTGCCTTCTGACCAGCTGAGTGAGCTTAGTGTCATCCCCTCCTCTTCGTACATTCGGGATAGGGCATCAGGGACATAATTGAGTTTTCCTTCTTTATGAACTACCTCGAAACTCTGTCCTTGTAACCGTAACGCCCACCTGCACAACCGGCCTGTGGCGTTTTTCATGTCACATAACCATTTCAAGCTCATGTGATCGGTGACCACCTTGAAATGGTAGCCCTCAATGTACGGACGAAACTTGTCTATGGTCCATACTACGCTAGACATTCTCGTTCCGGAACGCTGTAATTCCGCTCAGCCGAATTTAAGGTTCGGCTGGCGAATTCCAGTACCCTCTCGCCCCCCTCCGTTTCCTGTAGGAGCACCGCGCCGATCCCGGTGTCACTCGCATCCGTGTTTACAACGAATTGCTTGTCCGGTAGAGGACTCTGAAGTACTGGAGCCGAGGCAATCAACGCCTTTAATCTCTCAAATGCGTACTGTTGATCTTCTAGCCATTGATACTTTTGACTCTTCTTCAGTAATCTCGTTAGAGGCTCGGCCACGGTGGTATAATCTTTCATGAACCTCCTGTACCAGGATGACATTCCCAAGAATCATCTCAGCTGCTTCAGATCCTTGGGAGCGGGGTAGTTCAGGACTACCTCAATTTTTTCTGGGTCGGGCCTGATCCCGTCCCGGTTCACTAAAACTCCCAAGTATCTGACCTCTGGCTTACAGAAAACCCATTTCTCCCTGTTGATCACTAACCCTGCAGCCTTTAACCTCTTTAATACTAGCCTGCGTAGGTGCTTGTGCTCTTCAAACGTTTCCGAGATTATGATAATGTCATCTAGGTAAGGGAGCACGTATGGCTCGAGCTCGCTACCGATCACCATGTCTATCAATCTCTGGAACGTGGCTGAGGCCACAAGGATATCTATAGGTGCAGTTGTTTCAATTCTACATGAAAAAGCTATCGGCAAGATGGGTGCCGCGTTTGCTCTCAGCTGAGAATAAACGCAATAGAGTGGTCGCCTCTGAGGCTCTTTTGGCGCGCATAAGTCGGAATCCTGAGGAATTTTTTCGTCGATTTGTGACTGTGGATGAAACATGGATACACCACTACACTCCTGAGTCAAAGGAACAATCCAAACAGTGGATTTCCAAAGGCGAACCAGCTCCAAAGAAGGCAAAGACCGTAAAGTCAGCTGGTAAGGTTATGGCTACAGTTTTTTGGGATGCACGTGGAATTATACTTATTGACTACTTGGAAAAGGGTAAAACAATTACTGGTGAGTATTATGCATCATTATTAGAGCAGCTGAAAGAAGAAATTAAAAAAAAACGACCACATTTGGCGAGAAAAAAAATTCTCTTTCATCACGACAACGCCCGAGTTCACACATGCTTCGTTTCAATGGCTAAAATTGAAGAACTAAAATTCGAATTGGTCGAACACCCACCGTATTCACCAGATTTAGCCCCCAGTGACTTTTTCTTATTTCCAAACTTGAAAAAATGGCTCGGTGGACAGAGATTTACGGACAACGAAGACGTCATTGCCTCTGTAAGTACTTATTTTGAGGAACTTCCGAAAACGCACTTTTCTGAAGGATTAAAAAAACTTAAAAAGCGATTGACCAAGTGTATAGAGCTCCAAGGAGATTATGTTGAAAAATAAAAAAAAATTTACCCAAAAAAAATAGTTTTTATACTTTATTCTAAAGACTTATTGAACTACCCTCGTAAATGATTTTTGCAATTATTGTTTATTAATAGTTAATAAACAATAATTTCTCTTTGAAGTTAATCTTGAAAAAGAAATTCAAAAAAAATATTGTAGAAGCGTGGCTCCTGTGCCGCGTACGTACGGCCCTGTTCTCGTACACATGCTGTTGAGCCGGCTAATCGTACTGCCCACTGCGCAGCCGCGCTACTCTACTATTTTCCACACACACTTCTCTGCCGTGATTAGTTATTTTTGCTCTGACTCGCCTTAAATAATTATTTCGCTTTTGCTTGGCCTGATCATTAGTTACAATCGAAAATTGTTAACTAATTATTATTAAACTATTCCCGATATTTTAGTCAGAGCACAAATACTCTTATTTAATATTTATTTATTCGCAATCTCTGCTCACCTACCTCGCACACACTTTTGTAGAATTCGGTGTGCCGCTCCAGCGTAGGATAAACCATACGGGAGCCTCACAAACTGAAATAGCCCTTTTCTGGGCACTGTAAAGGCCGTTATGGGTTTGGAAGTTTCGCCTAGTGGTATGTGGTGATACGCACTTCTAAGGTCTATCGTCGATATGTACTTGGCCCTGCGTAATTTCCGCAGTATGTCTTGCGTATACGGTAGTGGGTACGCATCGGGTTTTGTATGGGCATTCACTTTCCTATAGTCGACGCAGAACCTATACGTCCTGTTCTTCTTCTTCACCATAACCACCGGACTCGACCATCCGCTGTTAGATGGTTCTATTATGCGCTGTTCCAACGTTTCCTTTACCTGTTGGTGCATCTCCTGCTCGATTTTCTCAGAGATGGGGTAGTATCGTTGTTTGATCGGTATCGTGGAACCGACGTCGATATTGTGCTCTATGACACACGTCAATCCGCACGTCTCTCTTTGACCTGCCAACATCTCGTCCAGAAGGTCTTCCAGCTCTTTGCGCTCATTTTCCGGGGCATCTGCTACACCAACGGACGAGAGTGCGGCTACTCCCACCTCTAAGCTGGCTACTTCACATAGTAATTTAGTTCCCGTACCCTTGAACCCTACTTCGTAACGGTATCTGGGTCGAGTATGGCCCTGAATTCCTTGACGAAATTGACACCGACGTAACACGCATCGTCCAAGTGAGGTACTATGCCTACTCGTATTTCTTTGGTTATACCCGCCAAAGTAATGGGGAGCATAACATGGCCAACTAGTGGGCGACAAGTACCGTCTGATAGCTTCACCCGTCCTGTGCACTTCAGGGAGAGTTCTCGCCCTAGTGCGCTGGCCATCTGCAGTCCAACCGCCCGCATGACCGTACTGGATGCGCCAGGATCGTATAGGTCTCTGAGCCTGTAGTCCGTGACTTCAATCGACATCCACCATCGTGTTTCGTCTTGGGGGTTGTACTTCATTCCCCAAGGTCTCACAAGCTCGTCTTCTTTTACTAAAGAATCGAAGCCGGTGAACGCCTTCGCTTCGGCCTCTCCTTCGGGAGTCGGCTGGCTTGACCGTGGCTGGACGTCCAAGTCCTCTGGCGTTGCCGTAGCTTCGACTTCCTGAGCAGCTACGGTGACCGTAGGCTCTTTCGTAGGCTCCTCCAGTGTTATCTCTCCTTCTGGAAGAGAATCGCCTGGCTTCTTTTGGACGTCCACATCCTCCGTCGTAGCCTCGGCTAAGACGGGAAAAAGTTTCTGCGGGGACCGGTTTCTCGTTAGGAGTGGCTTTGGTCCTTTCTAGCCGCTCCCTTGCTCGTTTCCCGAGCATTTAGGGCAATGCTTCCGCATGAACCCTATCTCTCCGCAGCCGTAGCATTTCATTGGCTGCGTGGGGTCAAACCTTGGTTTACTCCCTCTTGGCGGGGTGCCAGAAGGTTGCGACCTTTTGGCTCCCCATCCCGTTCGAGTTGACGACCCAATCAGTTTTCCCCCTTTGTCAGGCGCTTTGGGGTCCGTGCTGGTCCCCCGCCCTTTTCGCTCCTGGGGACGGCGCCTTTGTCCGACATGTTTAGCCGAAACTGACTCAGTTTCTCATCTAACATCTTGGCAAACATTGCCGTGATATCAGATGTCGAAGGTTGTGGTCCTTCCTTCGAGATGGCAGATACTTCCGCTTTCTGTTTCTTTGCCCCTTGAATGGGTTTATATGCTATCTCACGTAACAAAGAAGCTTCCGGAGGCGGGAGCAAACGTATACTCTTCTCTCGTTCCAACGTTTGCTTGGCGTCTGAGGCGGCGTCCAGCAGTGTCTCCACGCTAGTGATCTCGCACCTGCGGACCATTTTCTGTAGGTCCGACCGCATGTTTCGGTGTAGCAAGTCTAATTCCTGACTATACTCAAGCCTCGGCGATAATTTGGTCATTATGCCGATGAGGCACGTGAGGTAGTCTAGGAACAGTTCATCTGGTCCTTGTGTCCTTAGGTTGGCTTCATTCCATAGTCTCTGTTGGTATTGACGACTTGTACCATACCATTGCCTGGCTGACGTGGTGAAGTCATTCCAAGTCTGCCACTTCGTTCGGTTATTCCTATACCAGGTCGCTGCGTTGTCTGTGAAGAGTTCAGACAGCGCTGCCAGAAGCTCATCGCCCGTCAGATTGCTTAATGCGTTGCAATCCTCGATCCGCACCAGGAATGCGTCTATACTCTGGTTCTTGCTTCCAGAGAACCTGACGTTCCATTTTCTTACTATTTGCCCTACATCTTTATTCGAACCGAACCTAGACGTTCCGTCCAAACTTCCTGGTGCGAATCTTGGGCTTGAAGTGTTTCCAGGATTGCCACTCCTACTCACATCTGGTCGATCTCTTGGCCGCTGATGGTCATCGCTTATTGTCGTTCTTCGACTATCTGCCCCCTCCCAGGCGCTGCGTACCGTAGTAGGTGGCGCCGTTGTAGCACGAGAATTCACATGAAGTGTTTCCAGGATTGCCACTCCTACTCACATCTGGTCGATCTCTTGGCCGCTGATGGTCATCGCTTATTGTCGTTCTTCGACTATCTGCCCCCTCCCAGGCGCTGCGTACCGTAGTAGGTGGCGCCGTTGTAGCACGAGAATTCACATGTCCCGGGCGTCTGGTTTCCCCGTTCCTTGTACTTGACAGAATCTGCTCTAGCTTCAGGGTGTCTACTTGCCGTTGAAGCAACTTGACCTGTGTGAGCAGTTCTGCCAATACGAACGATATATCCTGTGGTATTTGGAATTCGGTTCCTTGTGCTGACACTAGTGTAATCATCTGCTCAAGTGGCTGTGTGGCCGACTCCATCGTTTGTTCATCGGCTGTTGTCTCGTTGGTTGTTGGTGTTGTTTCGTTGACCTCTGGAGGCCCACGAAGCGACAGTTCAAGGTTCCTGAGCACGTTCGTGTCTGTGATCAGATTTGCCAGGCTGTGCTCGTTTGCCTGGCCTGTCTGCGTGCCGTCTTGAATATCGGCCGCTATTGTTTCGTCGATGAACTGACGCCTGCGTCGGGCTCTGACATTGATGGTGTCACCCTCTTCATCGTCTTGTTCCACGAAATCGTTGGCTGTGTAGTTGCCGAGCAACCATTTCTGCAGGCGATATGCCTGTGCGAAGTAGTTGCCCTCTGTGGACATCTTCAACTGAGAGAGAGTTTCGTGTAGCTGCTGACCACTCAGTTCCGTCACCCATGTCTCTGCTCTACAGCTGTCTCTGTTGTGCTGAACATTCTAATCTTCTATAGGTTGCTGACTTCGCTCGCAATTACCTATATGTTTCTCGCCACGCGATATTTTTGATTTCGCTTTTATTCGCAAATCTTTCTCGGTTTGCGCAGAGTGTCAGACTGATCTTTGTTGCGCTTTTCTCGGTGCGTTTTGTTTCGCAAGATCGTCTTTGTACTATTTTCTTAACAAATCACGGGTTTCTTTTTCCTATTTCGATCTGTGCGAGTATTCGGGTTCGAATCTCCCTTCAAACCGGTGACTTTAATTGATTTTCTCAATTTTCGTTTTGACCCGGTAACCTCGAGTGACCGGGTTCAAATCTCGGTTTGCAAGTTAGAAGTGTGTGTGGAATTTGACGCGAAAATCTTCGAAACGAAAAATGAGTTCAGTCTTTGTTTCTCTCAATTTTTCTGTCATGATGTTTTTGGGGAAGAAAACAAAAATAAAAAAAAATTTACAAACTGCTAATTCGAATTACTCCAAAAACCTTGGAAATTCGAACTGTCAAAAATTCAATCCACTGAGAATTCGAAAATCTCAGAAAAAAAAATTTAAAAGGATTTGAAAACTTCAAAAACCTCGAAAAATCCTCAAAAATTCGCAAATTGTAAAAATTCAAAAATTTTGAAAACCTGAAAATTTTAAGCCTCAAAAATCCCAAACGAATCCGTAAACCCTCACAAATAAACCTCCAAAAAATTTTCCAAAAATTCGAAAATCCAAATGTCCATAAATTTCCAAAATCCAAAAGAAATCGAAAAATCTGAAAATTTAAAACTTAAAAAATTTAAAAGCTTAGAAAATATATACCCTTCAAAATAAAATAAAAAAAAAATTAAAAAGTTCAAAAATTCAGAAAATATGGATATTAAAAAAAAAAAAATTAAAAATAAAATACGAGGGTAGTTCAATAAGTCTTTAGAATGACCAACAGATGGCGCGCCAATCGCTCCAAATCATCTGTTTTCAGTCACCACCACTCCCGACTAGATAGATGGTGCAGTCACAGTCCACATCTTCTGAGTTTACGTGTTTTTATAACCAATTGAAAAAAAAATTGCATGTTAAGAAAAATGAAAAAAAAAGAGTTCAGAGCGGTAATTAAACATTTTCATTTAAAGGGTTTAACTCCATATGAGATAAAAAATGAATTGGACTCAGTTCATGGCACATCTGCCCCTGCCTTAGCAACGGTTTATAACTGGGTAAATGAATTTAAGCGTGGTCGTACATCAATAAGTGACGAACCACGTTCAGGAAGGCCCGTAGAAGCAACTACTCCCGAAATCATCAATAAAATCCACGATATGGTGTTCAAGGATAGAAGATTAAAAGTGCGTGAGTTAGCTGAGGCCACAAGGATATCTATAGGTGCAGTTGTTTCAATTCTACATGAAAAAGCTATCGGCAAGATGGGTGCCGCGTTTGCTCTCAGTTGAGAATAAACGCAATAGAGTGGTCGCCTTTGAGGCTCTTTTGGCGCGCATAAGTCGGAATCCTGAGGAATTTTTTCGTCGATTTGTGACTGTGGATGAAACATGGATACACCACTACACTCCTGAGTCAAAGGAACAATCCAAACAGTGGATTTCCAAAGGCGAACCAGCTCCAAAGAAGGCAAAGACCGTAAAGTCAGCTGGTAAGGTTATGGCTACAGTTTTTTGGGATGCACGTGGAATTATACTTATTGACTACTTGGAAAAGGGTAAAACAATTACTGGTGAGTATTATGCATCATTATTAGAGCAGCTGAAAGAAGAAATTAAAAAAAAACGACCACATTTGGCGAGAAAAAAAATTCTCTTTCATCACGACAACGCCCGAGTTCACACATGCTTCGTTTCAATGGCTAAAATTGAAGAACTAAAATTCGAATTGGTCGAACACCCACCGTATTCACCAGATTTAGCCCCCAGTGACTTTTTCTTATTTCCAAACTTGAAAAAATGGCTCGGTGGACAGAGATTTACGGACAACGAAGACGTCATTGCCTCTGTAAGTACTTATTTTGAGGAACTTCCGAAAACGCACTTTTCTGAAGGATTAAAAAAACTTAAAAAGCGATTGACCAAGTGTATAGAGCTCCAAGGAGATTATGTTGAAAAATAAAAAAAAATTTACCCAAAAAAAATAGTTTTTATACTTTATTCTAAAGACTTATTGAACTACCCTCGTAAATGATTTTTGCAATTATTGTTTATTAATAGTTAATAAACAATAATTTCTCTTTGAAGTTAATCTTGAAAAAGAAATTCAAAAAAAATATTGTAGAAGCGTGGCTCCTGTGCCGCGTACGTACGGCCCTGTTCTCGTACACATGCTGTTGAGCCGGCTAATCGTACTGCCCACTGCGCAGCCGCGCTACTCTACTATTTTCCACACACACTTCTCTGCCGTGATTAGTTATTTTTGCTCTGACTCGCCTTAAATAATTATTTCGCTTTTGCTTGGCCTGATCATTAGTTACAATCGAAAATTGTTAACTAATTATTATTAAACTATTCCCGATATTTTAGTCAGAGCACAAATACTCTTATTTAATATTTATTTATTCGCAATCTCTGCTCACCTACCTCGCACACACTTTTGTAGAATTCGGTGTGCCGCTTTTTCGCTCTATTCGCGTACGCGTGCTTGGCCTGCTTACACGTTCAAATAAAATTTTACAAGTGGTTTTAAATTTATTTTTATTTAATTAATACTTCTTAAAATTGTTTAAATATTTTCCGTTAATTATTAATTAACTGCGTGAGTAATATCGGAAGGGTACCATCTGTAACAGGTGGGACAATTGTTAATAACAATTGTCCGTGGCTAATAAGCCGTCGGCCGAGCTGCTGTCGCGACGCGTGCTGGCGTCCACTATTGCTCCTACCAGGAGTAAGCCAGCGGCGCAACGCCGCTGAGCTTCTGCTTGCTGCCGCTGCTCTGGCCGTCCTGCTGCAAAGTTCACTGAACCCCGGTAGATTCGGCAAGCTAATTGTCGCAATGCGCCAATATAACGGCATTTCGCGTTTGCCTAACTCGGTCGTGGAGCAGGCGGGTCATGGGGAAAATTGACTCACGCGAGTTTAACTTTTAATAACAAAATAAACTATATTCAACAATAAATAAATTAACAATAATAGATTAACAAATAGTAACAACGAGTTTAACAATAATGGATTAACAAATAGTGACAACGAATTTAACAATAATGGATTAACAAATAGTGACAACGAATTTAACAATAATGGATTATCAATCGCGCACACCAAGCGACGGTGTGCGCCCAGCTCGTCGCCGCTGGACGCCTTGCCCTCACGATGGGCCGTACGCGCGCCTGGTGTCACGGCACCTCGGTGTACTCTAGGGCGCGGTGCCCACGGTGAGCAGCCCTGTACACCGCTCGCAGTTTATATGATAGCCTTTACCTTATGTAGATGTGCCTCGAGGACGATCACTCTATCTCTGTCTCTCTCTCTCTCTCTCTCTCTCTATCTCCCTCGCAGCCGGCGCTAACACGTCCTCTCGTCTCGCCCTTCTCCGCTTCGCTTCTCCTTCGCCACAGTGGGGATATCTGCGTACGCACTCCACTCCAAATGCGGCGTCGCGGCAACAGGTTGTTCCGCGTGCACTCGTTTCCACGCGGGAAAATGACGGCGAGACTTAAACGGCGTTGACGCGCGCGGATCGAACTCCTAATCGATAGGGACGCGCTCAAGGCGTCAGCGCGGCCAGCGCCGCGCCCCCAGTCGCGTTCTCTTTGGGTAACTACCCTGCTGCGCGCGCGCGTCGCCTATAGTGCTGACCTACGCCGGTACATCGCCCTCATTTCGTTACAGTTTAAGTTGTTGAATCAGCTTCTCTTATTTCGGTTTTGCAAAGTATGTTTTCCTCAATTTCTTTATTGCTGATTGCCTTCACTTCGCGATAAAATTGTTGTCTTTTATGAGGCGGTATTTCCAGTAATATTGCTATTTTTCGTAATACACGGTTTTCTCTGCAGATTTTTGACCTTGGTATTTATATGGGCACTTATCCTGTAATACTAGGGAACTCAATGATTGTAAATCTATGTAATCAGTGACAGCAGTCTCAAAAAAAATTGAGATCGTCAGAACAGCCGCTGGGTCGTGCGCTATCGATGTAAGTTGCGGGGAAAGATAAGAAACTCAAAAAAATTTGTTAATTTTTTTTAGTCGAATCGATTGTTCCAAAATAATTGCCAGTTAGAAAATCTCTTAAAATTTATGTTTTTGTTAATAGTTAATTAAAGTAGCTGATTAGTTAACTATACCTTTTAGTTAATTATAGTAGATAATAAGTATTGTGAATTACATTTATTCGTAATTCATGTAAAATTTAAGTGTAGTAATAAAATATAAATATTAATATACGTCTACCAGTTGAAAAGTATCAATCAAATTCGAATTTGGAATTGTTTATTTTATTTTTAAATTACCGGAGACTAGTTTACTCGTATTTTCCTTGATAATTTATCAAAGCCCTATTTTTATATTTATTTATTAAAATAATTTAATAAATTTTATAAATAAATAAAATAACAATCATGCATTGAATGCTTTATAATAATGATATACAAGTTGGAACTATTTAAATGTAGGCTACCCTTAAGGGGTTATATCCCCCTTATGCTCTAAAAAACAAGGCTTTGTTAATTATTTTTTTTAAAGGACATTTGAGATTAAAGGTGTACAAATAATATAACATTGGATTAAGCAACTCTTGAAGAAGAGAAAAAAAATTTTTATTGATATTTTTTTTACAAAATGGCGGCTGTGTAGTGATTACCGTGAACCGCTTTTTCAAAAAGGTCTTCCGCGGCGTGCAGTACAAGTCTCATCCAACTTCACCTATAACAAAAAAAAATTTTCTATTATCTACATGAGTTTTGCTAGTGAAGTACACATGATTATATTTTTAGAATTTTTTTTTCGCAAAATGGCGATTGTTTTAACAAAAAATCGTGTTTTTGACGAAAAAAATCGACTTAAATTGTTTATAACTTTTTTTCCTATTAATTAATCGCTACAATCGTGTGAACTTCACTAGATAATCAAACAATGAAGCTACTGTTAAAATTTTAAGTCAATCGGATGTAAACTTTTTTAGTTCTACTGCTTGCCGATTTTGAAAACATGATTTCGAGAAAAACGCGTTTGAAGTTTCAAAATGCTATAAATCTTAACAATCGCAAAAATATAGTCCATAATAATTTTTTTACCTTCAGTCTGCTATCCCTGCACCATATAATTGTCCTTCCAGGGCCTTCATTTCCTCTTCTTTTTTTTTGCCTAATGTAATGCTGCGCCTAGCCTCTTTCGCGATATCGGACATACGATGCTCAGCGGTTTTGACGCGATTGGCGTCCGTTTCCACGCAAAACTCGTACATGTTTGGTCCAACAATCAACCCAAGAGCACCGTAAACGGCAAACAGACCCAAGAAGCCGTCATTGAAGATAATAACGGCTACGTCAGTCGCAATGTCAACTATAGTCTTACCGCTTGACACCGTCTTTAGAGCAATTGACCACACTACAGCATTAAACGACTGGTTATTGTTCTGAGTATACGCACCCAAGCAGCGTGACAGAAGGTTGTCGGAGCTGAGTTCATTATAAATGGGTTTTATTGCGTTAAAAACATCCTCATGCATTGGACTCTTGTGCTCATACGTTGCAAGTGTACCGAGCGCTGTACTGCGCTGCCAAGAACACCAAGAGTCTACTCCGACGGGACACTTCTCGTGCTGTGTATTCTCCTTCGTCGACATTTTATGAAGTAACGTTGCAAAAATTTCATTCCGCATTTTTTCGACTGAATCGTAGTTTCTGTTAATAGCAACTCCGTAATAAATAGAAACTTCATCAATTAACTTTCCAGTCAACTTTCCTCGGCCGCCAAGATCTTTCGTTGTTTTTTTCAAATTGCGCAGACGCGTTCCCATGCGCTTCTGAACGTGTCCAACACATTCTTTTTTTTCGACGATGAAATCTTTATAAGGTTTTGAGTCAACTATACCTTCATATGTTTTTGAATCGCCGTCGCCGATATATTTCAAATATTTGATATTATGAAGTTTTTCTGAGCGTTTGAACATTTCTATAACTGCGTCGATATCCATTTTCCCGGCACTACACTCATGGTTGGCATTACAGTTCTGTTTGTGTGAAGGGTATACCACTTAGTATTCAGCAGTACCTTCTTTTGTTTGCCAATATTCACTCACTTTACAGTACTTAGATTTTACACACACATTCAATACCTTGCCAGTGTACCAACCAATCAAAGTCACCAATCCGAACAAAGACGTAAACCCTCTCTTCTCCAAGATCCATGACCTGACACTGTAAGACCTTCTTTTTCACCTCGTTCGATAGAAATTTCTTTTTCTTTAATCGCTGATTTTTTCATAGATATAATTCGAACAGATGAAGTAGCAGTGGCGATGTTAGATATGATCTTACTGTATGTTGCAAGATCCATCATAGAGCAGAACTTTTTTATACCGTTGATGCCTATGCCTATGATGCGCATAGCTAAAATAATACGGCAGTTGATCTCATAAACACGACCATTTATTACAGAACAGCTGTTAATATCAGCATCACTACAGTTCGAACAAGACACAATAATTTTGAAGCCTAGTCCACGCTTGTTCGACTCTAAAAACCGCACGTCGCCATTACATTTTTTGCATACTACTAATTCAGAAAGAGCAGTAAATACAGCAAAAAAATTGATGAAACAGTAGCCGAAATTATTATCAACATCGCGGTCACGGTCTAAATCAGTAGTTTTCAATTTCTTAGCCGAGGTACTAACGTGCTCCGAATCGCCTTCGAACGAATGGCGGTTAGGCGGGCGTCGATTACTAATTTTACTCCGTTTTGTACTTGTACTTCTTGTTTTACTGCCTTTGCGGTCACTGTACACCTTTTCACTCATAATTAAGTACTTGCAAATATAATTCACAGTTAAAAAGTAAAGCAAAACTCAAAATAACAACGTAAACAACGAGAACGGCTGATCGACTAAACACAGGGCAAGTCGTAATGTCATGTAGCGACCTCTATAATTTAAATTTAAAACACGATATCGATCGTAGGTAACTTCTACTAATTTCCAAAGCCGCGAAATTCAAAAAAGCTGTTTGGAAAAAATTGATTTAAAAAAATTTTGAGTTTAAATCGGTACTTGGGCGTTGTAGATTTTGATTCTAGGATTGTTTTGACAAGATTTAAGCCAATAAAAAAAAAGGAAAAATACATAAAAATTTGGGGGATATAACCCCTTAACTCAACTTAGTAACAACGCTTACCTATAGATAAACAAGGTTATTGGGAAGGAAAGGTTATTAGAGATAACGTGCTGTTTATAGAACAGGGAAAAACAATATTATTTATTTATATGAATATCACTCTTAAATTAATTCAATTTAAAACAATAAAATATTTTATTCTATTTAATTACTTCTATTTAATTATTCTATTTAATTATATGGAGTAAACGAAACAACTAAAATTATAATAATAATTTTGTAATACATAATGTAATATTGTAATCTTATTAAAAATGAATTTGGGGTATAATTTATTATAGATTTTCTTTTCACGGCGTAAGCACTAGCAAAACTTTATTAGTAATTACTTTTATTTATTTGATTGAAGGAGACAGCGAGGATAGCTCTTTCACAACCCGTTCCTGTCGAAACGCGTAGTTTTACATTCTGAGTGACATAAGATTCCATTTCACCCTAATATATACACGTATATATATATATATATATATATATATATATATATATTTAAAATAATGTTAGTTACAATAGTTATATTTTTAAGAATTGCAGCAAAAACGAATATTTGTTATTATTTGAAATATCGACCTGTTAGTTTGAATTATAAAGAATCTGTAGCGTAAAAAATACATTTAGTTTTTCTAATTATAACGTGATGTGATGAGTTCTAGCAGTTATGAGGGCTAAACTACGAGCTTCCAAGTTTCTAATTTCCACTGCGCGTATTTACCTCTCTCTTATTTCTCTCAGTTCCTAAACTTTAAGTTCAGTCCTCTCATAATCCTTACAGGATTTGCTAATACTAGTGAAATATCTCTAGTCAATATTTTTTTAAGTAATATGTTACGTCTCGCGTAAGCAATAAATGGCGCGAGGATAATATGAAATTAAATCGGGTTCGCCTCTAGTTCGGCCAATGCTTGCGTAATTCACCTGTGATTCGAGGCATAAGCAAAAACAGGATAGCGAAAATGATATTTAGTATAATAGTGATAAAAATAGGAAGTGCGAATGTACGGTAGGATAGGATAGGATAGTGATGTATTTAGGGACTTACGTTGTATGTGTATGTAGGCCTTGGTTCCCTGTAGTCGGCTCGGCTTGACTGCACTGCGCTGTGGGCGGTCTCGTGCTCGAGATAGTGGCGGGAGATACGAATAGGAGATCAGGCACAGTAAATTAATAAACGCGAGCAAATAAGTTTAAGTTCAAGTTTATTGTTTAAGAAATACGAAGTCGAGTAGAAGGGCGTGTCCCTTTTACAAATAGAATGTCAAATAACAAACTGGTGCGTGCGTACTGACGGTTCAGAGTTCGAATGCAGAAGGCTAAAGGCTGAAGGCAAAAGGTGAGGGCAAATGGCCTGGAGCTATGGGAGGCTATGACTTATATAACCTCATGGGGGTTGCGTGCTTAGTCTAAATTAGGAATTAATTATGCGTAATCAAGGAGGGGGTGACAAATGTATCGAGTCGCGGAAGGGAGTTTGGGAAATATTGGGTTGAATGAGTGTATCATCGTTGAGCATGAGGTAGGCAAGGTAGGACAGTGGCTAAATAGGGAAGGTCGATAAGTTAGTTTATGTATGATAAGTCACTTTTGTCGTATGTGAATCTTGTCGACGAAAAGTTGTTGACAGGCCGGCCCCTGGAGACTTGCGTCGCCGGTGCGATGCAGATTGGTGGCGGATTCAACTTGCATCGTACTGCTCTGCCGTGGTTGACCCGTGCAGTTGCAAGATTTTTGTAAATGTCTGTTTTGCTGCTTCTATCCTTCTATGGATATACATCGAAGTATCGAATTATCTTGTTCTACTATGCATGTATTATGTTACATTTGCATACATGAGTTTGTTATACACTTAGTATATCTATAGCGCCTTGCGCACGGTAATATTCCCCTTCTACCCGAACTGCAGCCAATCACGGCGCAGCCGGGTAGTATATAAGAGATCGAGTTTAGAGACTCCGTCTGACCTCTGACTTCTGACTTCTCGGCCGACCAGGCCAGAGACAAGTCCTCGACCCCGACACTAGAAAAGAATAAACAACTTCCAAAAGTTACCGACGTCCTTATCATTGCCTAAACCGGTACGCGTATTCAAAGAGCGCAGCGGGAGAGACGGGAGCGCGAGCGAATCCATATGCTGCGCGCGCGCGCGCCGCAGCTGCCTAACCGCTACCAGCGCCGAGCCGCCGCGCTCACTACAGGGCGGTCGGAACAGCTCTCGCATTTACTATAAGTAAGGGGGCGCGCGCCTCCCGAATCAGTCGGCCTCGGCGCACCGCACCGGCCGAACCTCCTCGGTTGAGAGCAATCTCCCGAAGTAGCTAGTGTGCGGTGCACGGTAAGTGACTACTCGCCCCGTGGTGGTTAACCCTGGTATTGTCGTGCCGAACGGGCTTTCTGGCGGGCTTAGCTCCCAAGGAAGCCTTATTAGGAGGGCAGTATCCCTCAGTTAATCACGGCTCTTGACGAACGCGCGTCAAGAGATCGGGGGCAGTTGAACGAAGTCTCTGATAGGAGAGCTGCTTAAGAGAGTCGTTCTCTAACGAGAGTCGATAGCGTCCTTTAGCAGCGTTTTCTCCTCGTATCCCACAACCTGGAGCCGGGAGTTAATAATTTAACTCCTGGAAGTTCAGTTGTGGCTACGCAGGGACAGGCTCTTAGAGAGCGCGTGCCTCTAAGAGTCGGCCACGACGCTCCACACTGGCCGGACCTCCTCGGTTGAGAGAAATCCCCCTGAGGTAGTCAGCCTGTGGTGCTCGGCACACATCACATTTTCCCCGTGATGATTAACCCGGGTACTGTCGCGCCGAACGGACTTTCTGGCGGGCTTAGCTCCCACGGAAGTCTTATTAAGAAGGCAGTATCTTTCCGTTAATCACGGCTCACGACGAACGCGCGTCAAGAGCACGGGGAAGTCGAACGCAAGTCCTGACGGGAGAGCCGTTCTAAGGCGTTGTTCTCTGAACAATAGCCGCACGCGCCTTTTAACGGCTGTAATCTTCCCATGTCGAACAATTGTACCGCTCCGGGTGTTAATTCTTAATTAACTCTCACGGAAGTTCAATTGTAAGGCACACAGGCAGAAGCATTCGCAAATGCTCACACTTTCGCGCCCTCTGCTCGCGTTCTCCCCTCTCCTTTCGGGCCACCCGCGTAGCTCACTGTAAAAGAACGCAAGAGCGTGATTAAGATTGATTCGACTCCCAGCAACGGAGCCGACCACTCAGAAAACCCCAAGCGGATGCAAACGCCAAAGACCGGCCGGAAGCCTCGTCGTCGGTCCGAACGCCAGCGGAAACGGCGAAATACCCGTCGTCCCCGGCCCCGACCCCGACGACAGAAGCAGAATCGGCCACCGACACCACCGCCTCCTTCTCCTCAGATGAGTGATGGTTTTCCTTCCCCCCAAGTGCGCAGTTTGGTGTTCGTGGTACCACGACCCGCAACACCGCTGCCCACTGCGGTGGAAATCCAGGCAGCTCTGGACCTGGAGAAGTAAGAGGAACAAGAGGACGTTCTTTGCCTCTTTCCCTCTCCGGACGACGAGCTGCCGGACGGAAAGGAGGCGCTATTTCGCAAGTCGACGCAGCCTGTCTTGCCACGCTTTCCGGCACGACCTCCGGAGGCTCGGCCCCATTACGACGCGGTCGACGCCTAGGGTGCGTCTTTTTCACATCCCCGAGGCTCCAAGGAGTCGCAGTATGAGCCGCCGACGGGCTCTTCGACTCCTCCAGCCGAGACCGCCAAAAAGTCCCGAGCGCGAGGCTAGGAAGCCTTAGAAGCCATCTCTAGTTACAACCGGCCTTTTTCAGGGCCATCACAAGAATCAAAAAACGTACGGACGGATTGAGCGGGGCAACTCCCCTCTCCTCCCCCCTTCTCCTTACCCCGCAACTCTCACTTATAACAAGTTTTTACAATATGCCAATTTATATATTACTCAGACATAAAAACATTCGATTATGGATACAGCATTTTTGTTGTTGTTGAAGCCTTTACAGGTAACGGTTACAATATTGGACGACAAACCGTTCGTAAAATTACGAATAATTATCACGCTACTTTTTCACAGGTTAAAAGATCGCGAGTTGTTAGCTCTAAGTCGGCGCCACGGCGCCAGCTTCTCGCGGCAGCTCGGTGTTGCTAAGTTTCTGTACTGATGTAGGGAAGCAAAACACTAACTTTTCTGTTTGTTTACGAGTACATTAGTGAATAATTTGAGTGAAAGTGAAAGTGTAAAAGAGTAATAAAAATAAAGCCCTGAAGTACAAATGAAATTAAATCTTTAAAAGAAAGAGTCGAAGGATTTATTGTTGAGCCAGTGTCTGGAAAAACATTGTTGTGTGAATAATTTTCATGCGAAATTTCTTGATGTTTAGAAATAAATTGTCAAGTAAAAACTTTAACGTTAAATATATATGTCGTCGGAGGCTCCAGAAATTATAATTCTTCCAGTATTTTTACAGTACCACTATATATAATATTCAGCACCTGAAAAAACGATTGGTGACTGCAAATACCTAACAAGAGTATCATTTCCAGGGATCTCTTTATGTAGTAAAATTCAGATAATTATCTTACTCAACACAATTTAGCAATTTAATTAAATAATGATTGCGATGCTTTTAATTTATTACGTTTATATATTACAGGTGTCAGCAACCAGTAATTCTATAAATACAGTTGAATAATTATTACATCATAATGCAGCAATTGAGTGTAATTCATATTACTAATTGACTCCCATACATCTGCATTTTATCTACAATTATACAGCTTACACTATTGGACTAATTATACTTTAGATAAGTTATACTAATGGATCAAAATTCCTTTTGAAATCCATTGCTCCATCTTTACCAAACGCAAGCTTGTTCATTCCAAATGGCCGTAGACGCTCGTTACTGTCCATATTCGATGATGAAGCATCCTGGTCTCAGTGGTCGCACTGGTTAAATTTATCATTCGACTCGTCAATTGATGGAGCTGCTTGAGAATGCATCATCATCATAGAGCGGAGGGTCTATTTTTAATATCGACAGTGGTGAAATCACAAATTTTCTGCTGGGGGTTGATGTTGTGTGTTGATGATGATGCAAAATCGTCATATTTTGCTGGTCAAATATATCTGTTTTGGCAGTATGTTATTAAATGTCTCATTCAGTAAAACTACTTGGGATTATGATAAAATGCCACTTCATTCTGCAATATAATACGTTTACAAAGAGATAGTATATTTATGTATGGGCAGTGGATTTGATATCAATTTTACAGAAGATGTAAGAGGAGATGTATGTCATAGTTTTAGCTAGTTTCTAACTAGTTTCATAGGTTCTTTTGAGAAAATTGGACAGAATATTTTGAATGGTGCGGACATAAATATTGGAAACAAGAAAGCTGATACACCATTTATTGAAAGATAAGTGAGTACTTTAGTGAGTGAGTGTGCGAGTTAGTGCAAGTGAATATTGAAACTCAGTGTCTGAGTTAGTACGTGAATAAGTGATGAATTGAGTTAGTGATTGAATGAATGAATAAATGACTGGTGCATGCGTGAGTAATTAAGTGAGTACTAGAGTGAGTGAGTGCGTGAGTCAGTCCAAGCGAGAGTTTGCACCTGAGTGAGTGGGTGAATGAGTGAACAAGCAAATGAGTGCTTGTATGAATGAACAAGTGACTGAGTATATGAGTGAGTTAATATGTTAATACGTGGATGAGTAAGGGCGTGAGTCAGTGCAAGCGAGAGTTAGCGACTGAATGAGCTCATTAAAGAGTGGACAAGTGAGTGAATACTTGTACGAATGAACAAGTAACTCAGGGCATGAGCGAGTAATTAAGTGAGTAAGTATGTGAGTAAGTGAATGAGCGAGTGAGTGTATGATTTACTGTAAGTTAATGAGTGCATGAGTGAGTCACTGTATGAGTAAGAGATTGGGTGAGTTAATGCATAAATATGTCAGCTTATGAATGAGTCAAAATATTTCAAGAACGAGTGTGGGAGTTCATAAGTCTGTGTATGAATGAGTGGATAAGTAAATAAGCGAGTAAGAGAGTGAGTTACTAAATGCACAAGTGAGTAAAGGAGTGAGAGAATTAGTAAGGCTACTCGAAAAGTGAGAAAAAAAGTCGAGAAGCGCGTGAGTGAGGGCGATAGCGAGTGTGTTAGTGAGTAAGCGAGTGCACATAAGTTGTAAAGAGTTAATATATATATATTATATATGTATAAATTTTTTTTATATAATTTTTTATAACAATTATATATTGTAGTATATATGATGCTTTTAAGCATAATAGTTTGCCGAAAACAAAGAGAGAAAATAAATTGCATTAAGTGGGATTTGAACCCGTAATCTTCTAATCACGAGTCCTTTACTTCAGTAATTTGCCACAGTGACTTATGATATCTTACAGTAAAATAAAATATTCGTAGTATTAGTACAGTAACAGCGTACCTGAGTGGTATAAACGCTCTAATCGCCTTCATAAATTTAAATGTTTTCCCTGTAATAGACAATTTTAAGGATATTCAAATACCGACACCGGTCCTATATTACCGACAGTACATTTTTTATTTTTAAAGAAGTTGATAAATATTTTTTTGGAAAAAATCGTTCAACTAGTTTTTTTTACGAATAAACAGTAATAATTTGTATTCAGTTCGATTATAGTACTTATAGATAGATAAACAAACTTTGTATAATAATATTAATGGAGTAATTAGAAAAAAAATTTGGTAATTGTTTATGAATAAAAAACAAACCTGATAATCCCATTAATTTTCTAAAAGAATATAATCGAATGTAACTTAATATTGTGCTCTGCAATTTTGAGTAACTCTTTAGAACCTTTTGCAACTCTTTGTAAATCTTTGAAACTTTTTATAACCTGTCGTAATTTCTTTGTAACTTTTCGTAACTGTCCAGATTCAGACAGAAAGTGACAAACAGTTACATTGAGTTACAAAAAATTGTAGAGAGTTACGAAAATAATTTCCGCCAGGGATAAACCTAATAAACTCTTAAACTCCATCAAAAGCATAAATATTATAAACACCATAAACCCATAAACGTCATAAGACTCATAAGAATATTATAAACCCCATAAAAGCAACAAAAAAAACATCTAAAACGTAAACTCGATGAAACCCATAAGAATCATAAAACCCCATAAAACCTATAAAAAATGTAACCCCATAAACCCCATAAAACCTATAAACCTTATAAACCTCATGAACCTCATAGAACCCAGAAACAATGTTAATTCCACAATCTTATAAACCCCATAAACCTTATAAACCCCATAAACGACGTAAACCCTATAATTTCCATAAACCACATAAACCCCATAAATGTTATAAAACCCATAAAATACGTAACCCATAAACCCTATAATCCCCATAAAATCCTTAAACGTCGTAAATTATATAGACCCCATAAACCACATAAGCTTCACAAATCCTATAAAACCCATAAATATCGTAAATCCCATAAATCCCAAAAAGACCATAAACATCGTTAATACCATAAACTTATAAACCTCATAAAACCTATAAAAATCATAAATCCCATAAACCCACAAATTCCATAAAACCCACAAAAATCATAAATCCCATAAACCCCATAAAACTTTGACTCCATAAACCCCGTGAACTCCAAAAACTCCATAAAACCGATAAAATTCATAATACTTATACAAACAGAAACCCCCACTGAACCCATAAACTACTATAAGCCCATAAAAACCATAATCACGGTAAACCCCATAATCGCGCTCCTAAACGAGATTCTCACTGCTACCGAGAATCTCGCTCTCTACCGAGAATCTCGCTCTCAACAGAATTTTTCTCCTGTTAGTGACTCTTATGTCGACTGAGAATTTCACTCCCGACCGAGAATCTCGCTGCTACCAAGAATCTTATTGTTGGCTGGGAATCTCGTCCGAAACGAGGTCTTGGTCTCGGGACGAGATTTTCCTATCTCGTATTATGGGATCGCTATCTTGAGCTGTCACACAAAGAATTTTTGTATTTATTGTAATCCAAGCTTTCCTTAAATCGTTCTGAAAAACTAATATGTAATGTAGAACCAGCATTGAAGTAATATAACTAAAAAAATAGAAGTATATCTATATCGTAGTACAGTATATGCAAAAGTTAATTAAATTAATTAATTAAATTAGCAAAGTTAGTTAAATTAGCTTTCTACCCTTACTGTCAGCCAGTGAAAGTCCTTAAGGAAGGAGAAATAATAGTCCTACCTTATTCGTTGAGAAATCTATTCAAAAATTAATTGTGGGAAAATAGATTTATTTATCTTCAATTGATGATAAAACTTTCTGTTTACATGAATAGTTGTATTTTTATAAACCAGATATGATATATTTTTGTACTGAACGACAAAGATATATAAAGTCGATTTACAATTCAGTTTCAATTCGATACTCACTATAAACAGGCTCTAAATGTGTCGGCATGTTGGAACCCAGTAAAAAAGAGAGATGTCTTTGAGCATCTACACGATATCTTTCAGATATAGAGAGTTTGGGTTTCATGTGGGTTGGCGGCTAACCTATTAATAAAAAAATATAGAACTCCCTAATTTCGTTGTATACGAAAACCTTACCATTGTTGTTGTGAATTCTACCAATTTTATAGCACATTCAACCCCTCCGTGGTTGCCTGGGTTGACAGCCGTCCTCCCGGTAGGGCTTGTAGCTGGATGACTTGCCAGTTTGCCCGGAAGCCGGAAGGTGACTAAATGGTAACCAATCACACTCTACACACATTTACTCTTACAATAATTACCTTACACTTACCACACACACTACACTCAACAAAATACTCAAAAATCTTCTCTCGGGCGATACGCTAGTCATGAGGCAGATGCACAGAAAACCACCCGACTCGATTGTTTTCACGCCGGGACACGCTGGGAGTGTCCGGACCCCTGTCGGCTGTTCTCATCGGCATGGGCGAAGGGCTGATGTGAGCCTAGCTCTTCCGAGGCGGTTAGTTTCGGTGCGGGATCAGAAGCCGGCCACATACGCGGTCCGTCCGGAGGCTGGACCTCAGGGAACTGGGGTAAGATCAAAGTATCCGAGGGTACACCCGTTCCCAGCTATTTCGGCCCGCCTCCCTACGCACGATGCCTTGGTTAGATAATCAAGAAATAAAATGTCCCAATGGAATAAAGAGATGAACCAAGAGGCAGGAAAATTCCAAACCTGCCAGAAAGCAATGGTGGTAGTGGAGCAGCTTCCTTCACACACATTGCCGGGTGGCAAAAAACAGCCCAGCTGCCCGCAGATAGTAACCGTCCAGGAGTTCGTGAAGCAAGTGGACGAACTCCTCAAAAACATGGGAAAAGGGTTGGAGAGGCAGCCTGGTGTCAATACCGATATCAAGCGCAGCTTACCCATCCTCGTCGAACTTTTCAACTCTTGGAGGGAACGCCTGCTCACCAACACCGAAGAGCGCAGCGCGACAGACCCTCTGGGAGCCGCGGTTATCTCAAACCAACGGCCTCAAAATAAGAGGGTTAAATCGCGAGACGGTGACTCCGCCTGTGCTGAGTCTGCAATTATTGACAAGAAGGCTAGATCCACCGGACCCTTGGAGATCGCCGACTTTGAGATGGTCCTTTCACAGAAGGAGAAAGCTGCAGCTAAGAAATAGCAGCAGCAGCTACAGAAACAACCTGAGCAGCTGACACAAGAAGAACAGCTGCAGCAAAATCAGCAACAGCGACAGCAGCTACGATAACAGCTGCAGCAGCAGGCACAACAAAAGAAGACCCCAACAGCCAGAACATCGGCGGACAAGAGGAGCGAGACTGCTCAAAAGAAACAGAAGAGGTAGAGGAGAACGCCTAGGAAGCGACCCAAGGCTGTCTTTATCCGACCAAGGGATGGAATCACCTACGCGGACGTTGTCTCAAATGTCCGCGATAAGGTCACAGCAGAGTGTCCAACGACTGATATTAAGTGTATCAGGAAAACCGGGGCGGGCGACGTCATGGTAGAGTTGGGCACACAAAGCAACAGACAGAAGCTGAGGACTATAGGAGACTCCATCAGGAAGGTATTGGATACGTCGGGAGTCATAAAGACCCTGACGCCTAAGACAAACGTGGAAGTCGTAGACCTGGACAGCCTTACCACCAAAGAGGAAGTGGAGACGGCGATCAAAAGGGTCTTTGACGAAGCAGGAGTCTCAACGAATGAGATTAATGTTTCGCTGACCAAGCCCAACGGTAGAGAGCAGCGACTGGATATCGTAGAGATGGACCAGGAAAATGCAGAGTTCCTCCTTGAATAGAATCGCCTGAAAGTCGGCTATATGAACTGCTGACTGAGAAAATGGCAGCGGCTCCAGCGGTGCTTCAGATGTCTGGGTTACGGACATCAAGCGCGCGATTGTCGTGGACTAGACAGACAGGAGTGGGGCATGTCAGTACCGGACAGCAGAGGAATGTCCATCATGAAGATGGTATCTAGACTCGGCCTGATCGTTCTCAACGTTGGGAACACGTCGACATTCAGAAGGGTAGGGCATATTAGGACGATTCCGGACGTGTCTTTCGCATCCGAAAATCTAGCGCGTAGAGCGTCGGATTGGAGGGTAATGGAGGATTACAATGGAAGCGATCACAAATACATCACGTTTCAGCTGCGCGATAAATCCCAATCCCAAAGAGTCGCGACAAAGTCACCGCGATGGAATCTAGCTAGGCTAAACACAGGGACGGATCGGACGCCCTCGTGAGGGAGACTATGGGTCTTATTCACCGAGCCTGCAACGCATCCATGCCGCGCAAAAGATCGCGACATGGAAAACGTCCTGCTTACTGCTAGTCGGACGAAATAGCGCAATTGAGAGCGGAAGCGACACGACTCAGAAGAAGGACGCAACGAACGAGAGACGAATCGGAGGCAGCACTGTTGTTGGCGCAGCAGAAAGCAGCGCGCAAGCGGCTCCGACGCGAGATCAACAGGAGGAAGACACAGTGCTGGAAGAACCTGACGGATGAAGTGAATCGGGACGTGTGGGGCTTGGGCTACAAGATTGTGACCAAGATACTCCGCGCGCTCCCAAATCACCCTTTCAACGAGAACACCATGGCTCGAATCGTGGACACGCTGTTCCCAACACATCCGCCAGGCAAGACCAGGAGGAAGCCGCTGAAGTAGGTGAGATTCCCCTATTCTTCACAGAGGAGCTGTGGATCGCCGCCAAAGTGATGCAGAGCGGAAAGGCACCTGGGCCCGACGGGATACCAGCTGAGATATTGAAGGTCATCGCGGTGAGGGCACCTTCTCTATTGCTGAATATATACAACGCGTGCCTGAAGGCGAGTGTCTTTGGCATCTCGAGGGAACCAACATCTAAGCCACAGGCAGAACACAGGGATTTGCTGCGTAGGTGAACGCCCTGGTAAATGGCACGTCGAGAAAGGTCGCGCGTGGCCAAACTCCCCAAATCACACGAAGAGAAACTCACGCTTCGCACACACACTCACACACACACACAACCCGACGCAATTATCACGCTCGCTCGCGACTTATAATTACGCGAGACGACCGTTCTGCTAAGAACGTACGTGTCGTCTCAAAATCGCAACGTAAATTCGTTCGAGAGAAAACGTCGAATGATGACGGGTGCAAGCACTAAAAACTCAACGGGTCCTTTCGAGCGCGCTGTCAAGACTACCTCATATGTGCGAGAGGCTCGCGAGGGCGCGCGCGAACTTCGGCCCTAGTGACGCGCGCATCCGTTCAGCTTATGGCGTCGCGACAGCCAGCAAATTACGGCGCGAGAATTCAAATTCATTTTATAAGTACTAACAATCTGAACGCATATTTTTTTATCAGTAACCAAATATCGCAATATCATTTTTCGACAAAGATTGTAGACAAGTTCTTCTTTGCGATTTTAAATTGAATTACACGACTAAACAATAGTTAAAAAATTGATTTTACATTTGTGAATCTCAATAACTACCACGTATAGGAAATATCCGGATGGTACTTTAGAATTTGGTACTTTTGAGTCATAAAAAATTGTTTTTAGTAATTTTAATATTTGTTTCAACTGCCTGTGTAAGAACTTACGAAATAAAGTACGTCGTTCTTACGTGATTCTTAACGTAAGTTCTTACTTAAGTTCTTATATCAGTTTCTTACGAAAGTTCTTACATAGGCAGTTGAAATAAATTTTAATATAACTAAAAATAATTTTTCAAGACTCAGAAAGACCAAATTCCGAATTTTCATCCGAATGGTGCTTCCCATAGTAAGTATCTCAATAGATGCCAAATACATTTGTTTAATTATTATTTAGTTGACTAATTCAATTAAAAAATGCAAGCAAGAACTTACTTAAGAACTTATGTTGAATCTTCGTTGAAATACGTACATAAATTCTCACGTAAGTTCTGCGTTGAAATACGTACATAAGTTCTTACGTAAGTTCTTTCGTAACCATTTTCAGTAGGGTATGTGGGTATACGAATATGTTAATATGTTGATAGGTACGAGTGACACCGAATTGGTATGTGGGTGAGCGGAGGGGTGTATGGATAGGCATATGAGTGGAGGGTGTGTGGATAGGTACATAAGTAAATAGGTTGGTAAATATAAATGAATATGGTGGGATATGGGGTGTGATGATGAAAACATTTTTATTCGAGTAAGTGTGTGAGAGGATGTGTTTGGGAAATATATGTGATTGAATGGACAGGTGTGTGGATATATGTGCGCAAAGGTTATTAGATGTATGCGTATATAGATGGTTGGGTGCATGAATGTGAGAAGAACGTAGTTGTATAAATGATTGGATAAGTGAGTGTAGATGTGAGTTAATAAATGGATATAGGTATGTTATTAGATGCATATATATATATATATATATATATATATATATATATATATATATATATATATATGATATGTATATTAGAGTACGGGTAAACGAGCCTTTAAATAGATGGGTGGATAAATATGGCGGTGTATCAGCGGATGAGTGGGTATGTACACACACTTATCTATCCACATATACTCATACATCTACTTATCAGCCCACCCACCATCCACCAACACATATACCCATCCATCTACCCACACAGTCATCCGCTCACATATACTCATACATACATCCATCCACACACGCCTATCCACCTATACAAAATCATTCGCACATCCTTTCGCGAATCCACCTATCTACTCACACACACACAAACGCATCCATTCGTTCACACGGATTTGGCCGTACTTACATATCGGTCCACCCACGCATACTTATCAATCTAAATATACACACTTATACATCCACTAATAAATACTTTTATCCATCTACCCATTTACACCCGTTCATACACCCACATAGTTGTCCACTCACATTGAATTATCCACCCACACATAGCCATTATCCATTCCGCCACGTATCTACTTACCATCACATCTATCCATTCAACTGCACACATATCTACACTCACCAACAGACTTATCCACTTACACACACGCATTTATGTACACTTACTGACAAACTCGTCCATTTACCCACTTACATACTTATCCATCCCTTTACACTCATTCTAAAACTCATCCATTAACACCGACATAAAACACCGACTTATTCACACACACAGATGCGCATCCATCCACCCTCACATTTATCTGTCACCCCGCATACTTGTCTATCTACCATCTAATTAATCTCTCCATCCTCCTACGCACGTATCCATGCATCTATATACCCGTGTACATGCGGTCCAGCTCTGCCTTGGCCAGAATGTAGCCCTCTTCGTAGGTGGCAAAGAGGTTGTCTGTCCAGTAGCTGTCTGCAGCATCCGTCTTCGTAGGAGCTACCATCTCACCGTGACGATTGAGAACCTTGAACCAGTAGGTTTCCAATAAGGCCTCTCTCCTCTTTAGCACTGACAGTGTAAGGGTCCCTGGAACACTTCTCTCAGTGTTGTGAATAAAGTTACATATCAGATACCCTTCGGACATTTGTTTTAGCAGCTTCCTGTCAACCATGATATAGGCTAGAAATGCAAATAGTATAAGTAAGAGATTACACTAATAAGCAAAATCACCAAATATGGCAAAGAGCCACTATCAACTAGTATAGAAAAAAAAACTAGCAAACTACGAAGCAGGAAAATGCAGCAACAGCAGAGCAATAGCAGTAAGTGGTTGCAGTAGTGTAGCAGGCTTTAGCAATTTAACAGTGGTACAGACAGTAATAGGCTGTGATACTTATCCGATTTATTCCTGCAGTCCCTTAGTTCCAGTCCAACATAACAACTTGTTTTGCAAATAATCCTCCCAGAGAGCCGACAGCTTTGAGGTTGTAGCTGCAGCGAGCTTCGGCAGACGACACTTGGGGCTCGACAGCTTCAGCGGAATGAGCCGCCTCGATTTGTGCAGCTGGCGCGCCTCTCGTGGGTCGCGATCGGACTGCGTCAGCGTGAACAAGTACGGCCGCTACATCGAGGATGTTGCGGAGAGCGCGAGCGAGCGCGCGTGGTGCGAGACAGGGAGAGCGAGAGAGAGGCGAGCAAAGGTAGAGGTAGACTCTGTCTATCTCGCTCTGGCGGCGCTGCCGTCTGCGAGCTTATGGCGTGATATACATCACGCGACCTGGACCTTGGTTTTCTGTTTGGAAATTACTGCGCGAATTTTCAAACGATATTCCACAGGTCAAACTGAATGTACAACCAGATTTTAAATAATATCTAGATAGAAGTTCAGTTAAATGTCACTTTTTAAAAAATGCACTGCACACCCGAGGGTCACTTTCATTGCACAGATTCGAGAATCTTTCGGCGCCGAATTCAAGTCCGAATCGGGTAGCACTATTGTAAATAATCGCTGCACTTTATTCACTCGCGTACTCCACTTCCTGTACTCAAATCTGGCTAGAAGGACCAATGATTCGCGCGTTAATCGGCTGAACTTTTATTTGTTAATCTAGCGCGGTATTAACGTCGAGCGGGTGCACCGAGACACCGATTGCCGCAAGTAAATTTGCGCACTAAGGAGTTTGGAGTGAGTGAGGCGAGTGAATGTTGAAGTACAGTTGTATTTTATAACAATAATGATAATATCATTTATTGCTCGTCATTACTTAAACTTTCAATAAATTAATAGTAATAATGCTTGACTATGTGTGTATGTGTGAGTAAAAAGAAAATATAAATTTAAAGTTTCGAAAGTCCGACACGTGGTGACAATTTTACCGTTGTGCGTACAGTCGTGAAGGTTGCGGCAATCGGTGTCTCGGTGCACCCGCTCGACGTTAATACCGCGCTAGATTAACAAATAAAAGTTTAACCGGTTAACGCGTGAATCAGATTGGAATGGATCGGTTATGGCAAAACGAGTTAATTTATCTACCTACTCATGTATCCACGTAGTCACATAGATTTGATTTATTATATTTATTTATATTTATAAAATAAGCATCTATTCATGTACTTTCCTGTAACCACCCATTTATCCACATATATTTCCAACAATCGACTCACAAATCCACTATTTACTCACGCTTCCATACATTCGACCACTTATCTATGACTCATAAATTTATATCCAAACACCATCAATACATCAAATAATGCATTCATATCCATTATTCCATGTATCCACATACGCATCCATTCCCATCCATTCACCGAGGCAATAATCTATCCATCCTTAAATAAATTCACTCATCCACGTTTCGGTTCCTACACACACATACGTCTATCCATTCATTCACAGATTCATATACTTCCATCCAACCACCCACGCATCAATTCGTCAACCCATGCATTCACCCATATACCCATGAATCCACGTATACTCAGGTATTCATACATCCATATTTTCATGCATCCACCCACCCCTCCATCAATTCGCCCACCTATACACTTCCATCCATCTATACGCCTACACCCATTCAATCACGCGTACGTGCATCCCACCCATGAATCTATCTATCCTTCTATGCATTCATTCATCCACCCACGCACTCATCCATTCGCCTACACATTCATCAATATACCTATGCATTTATTCATTAACAAATATACTTTCATCGAGTTACCTGCGCATCCATCAATTCATCCACACATAAATGCAGCCATTTACGCATCTGTCGATTCGCCCATGCAGCCAATGACTTTGAAGTTTGCATCGCTCGTATCGAGCGATATTGAAAACAATTTTTTCTTGTAGACACGTTTAATTTCAATGCAATTAGGATTATTATACTACAAAATGGGTACCGAATTATTTTAAACTATTACTTACGCCTGGAACACCCTCAAACAAGTATCACAGAAGGGGTTGGTAATAGACAATAATGTAAAACTTAAATCTCACGTTAAATCTCACTGACTCTATCTCTTCACAGAAATGTTACTTATCACCTAATACATATGACAAACAATTCTTAGCAACAATGTCGGTTCGCTAACCCAGAATCGGGGGTTGAAATGGGGTAGGAAATAGAAACGAAAAATTAACACGGCCTTGTTGGATCGCACCCAATGTTTTTCTGCATAGATAGGTTAGTTATCACCCAATACGTTTCGCAAAAAATTATTAACATTCATCTCGGTCCGCTACCCCAGAAACAGGGGGTGAATATGGTAGGAAATAAAAAAATTATTTAGCATGCCCTGTACGATAGCACCAAACTCTTTTCTTTACAGATATGTTAATTATCACCCAATAAGTTTAACAAAAAATTATTATCACCCATCTTGGTACGCAACAACAGAAACAGGGTTTGAAATGGGGTGGGAAATACTTGCACCAATTCTTTTTCCTCACAGATAAGTTATTTGTCATCCAATACGTTAAATAAATAGATTTTCTTAATACAATCCGGAGATAACTCACAGTTTATACAAAAAATTACGTTTCGTGCAGAACAAAAGATTGTAGGGCTTTACCTTCTTTAAATATTCAAGTCGAAAAAGTAAAGGTATTAAATCATGTTTCAAATAAATTTTCAATGGATCGATTACATTATTTCTAACGAACCAAAGTCCTAAGAACAGAAGAATGCCAAAATCTAAAAAATGCTAAAAACTTGCTAAAAAATGTACTAAATAAAGGTAAGAAAAAAAATGAAACATCTAAAAACTGCAAACAAACGCAGCAATTCCCATTTTATTAGTAACGTATTGAGATAATAGTAAATTATTTTGTATTCTTATTGAGCGACAAGAAACACATCTGTGAGGATCAAAAGTGGGTAATATCAAAGTTGGCCACGTTGAAAATTTTTTTTCCTACCTCATTTCAACCGCGGTTTCTGGGGTTGCGGACCGAAATAATTGCTCAAATTTTGTTCTCATACATATTGGGTGATAACTAACCTATATGTGAAGAAAATAATTGACTACGATAAACAGGGCTATATCATTTTTATGACTATTTTCAACCATATTTCTACCCCCGTTTCTGGGGTAGCGGAACGACACGGGTGTTAATAATTTTTGGCTACATGTATTGAGTTATCATTAAATATCATTCAAGAAAAAAATTGGGTGCGATCAAACAGGGCAGTGTTAAAATATTTTTTCTATTGCCTAACCCATTTCAACCCCCATTTGTGTGGTTCTGGACCGAGATACGTGGTCAAATTTTTCTTTCAAACAAACATGGTCATTTAATTTTTTCTTTTATTTCCTACCATATTTCTACCTCCGTCTCTGGAGTAGCTGACCGACATAGGTGCTAATAATTATTTTGCTACATGTATTGAGTCATCATTAAGATATCACTGAAGAAAAAAATTGTGTGCGATCAAAGAGGGCCGTGTTACAATTTGTTATCCATTTCCTACCATATTGTAACCCTTGTTTCTCGAATAGCAGGCCTAGATGGATGCTACTCATTTTTTGTCATATGTATTGGGTCAAAGCATATATATATATATATATATATATATATATATATATATATATATATCTGAAGAAAAAAATTTGTTGTAATCAAATAGGGCAATGTTAAAAATATTTTTCTATTGCATACCCCATATCAACCCCCGTTTCTGGAATAGCGGATCGAGATGGATGTTAATAATTTTTTGTAATATGTGTTGGGTCATAACATATATCTCTGAAGAAAAAATTGTGTTCGATCAAATAGGGCCGTGTTGAATTATGATATCTATTTCCTACCATATTGTAACCACCGTTTCTGGGATAGCAGACCTAGATGAGTGCTACTAATTTTTTGTCATATGTATTGGGGCAGAGTATGTATATATCTGAAGAATAAAATTGGTTGTGATCAAATACGACAGTATTAAAATTATTTTTCTATTGCGTACCCCATATCAACCCCCGTTTCTGGAATAGCGGATCGAGATGGATGCTAATAATTTTTTGTAATATGTGTTGGGTCATAACATATATCTCTGAAGAAAAAAATTGTGTTCGATCAAATAGGGCCGTGTTGAATTATGTTATCTATTTCCTACCATATTGTAACCACCGTTTCTGGGATAGCAGGCCTAGATGGGTGCTACTAATTTTTTGTCATATGTATTCGGGCATAGTATGTATATATCTGAAGAATAAAATTGGTTGTGATCAAATACGGCAGTATTAAAATTATTTTTCTATTGCCAACCCCATATCAACCCCCGTTTCTGGAATAGCGGATCGAGATGGATGCTAATAATTTTTTGTAATATGTGTTGGGTCATAACCTATATCTCTGAAGAAAAAAATTGTGTTCGATCAAATAGGGCCGTGTTGAATTATGTTATCTATTTCCTACCATATTGTAACCACCGTTTCTGGGATAGCAGGCCTAGATGGGTGCTACTAATTTTTTGTCATATGTATTGGGTCATAGCATATGTACATATATATATATATATATATCTCAAGAAAAAAAATTGACACAATCCAAACAACGAAGTACTCAATAAGAGAAATAAATTTAAATACTAACGTCATCTCGTCGATTATCATATTGAATGACCCTTTGACTGGCAAAAATATTAAATTAATACTAGATTCGTGGGCGGGACCCAATCTATTAAAAGCAAGCAATTGGCAAAATAAAAGTTTGATGGATCAATATGAAAGGGAATAACCAAGGAAGTACTTTATACTACTGGCAAGATAACGCTTTACTTACCGCATCTCAAAGTACAATTTCATTTAGTCGATGATGAGTTTCCAATTAAGGAAGACGGTTTATTCGGAAGTGATTTTTTTATGAATTAGGAGCGAATATTGACTACAAGAATAGCAGGCTCGTAGTGGGCAAACATAATATACCGTTCGTTAAGCTAGAAGAGAGCGATTTGGTCGTAAAAGGTTTATGTCAGCAAAATCTAGCAATGAATCGTCAGGTAAAAGCAAGGAACCTGCGTACGACGGCGCAAAATGACCGCAATCCGAGGGGACTAAGTGGGGCAGAAAAGCACAAATTCTGTCAATTAACCGTACTCCACGTCTAACATATGAGGCAAATGAGCCTCATGAAAATCAACTCGAAAATGAAAAGAGTTTTCTGACAACATCTAAAACGGAGAATCCAAAGAATTTTCAAGCTAATTCTAAATCGAAAATCCACAGAATTTTCAGCAAATTGAAAATCCACAGAATTTTCAGCAAATTGAAAATCCACAGAATTTTCAGCAAATTGAAAATCCACAGAATTTTCAGCAAATTGAAAATCCACAGAATTTTCAGGAAATTGAAAATCCACAGAATTTTCAATTATACTCGTATCAAATCGAGGATCCACAGAATTTTCAGCAGATTGAAAATCCACAGAATTTTCAATCAGATTTCCAAGCAGAGAAGCCGAACAATTCCCTATCTAATTCTAACCCAAAGAATTTTGTACTTAAAAAACAAAGCAGAATATTTAGTAATAAAAATAACCCAGAGTGTGTTCGAATAAATATCCCAAAAGACCAAAATCTAATACATACCTCTTTCCCTGGTAAAATTAAACTAAATAAAAATAGAACTGAGAAAAAAACCTTACTTGCCAAAAGAGCCAAATAAAATCATGAAAAAAATTTTTAAGTCCAAAAATTCAATGTCACAATTCTTGAGCTCTCATTTACATCCTCAACTTGATAAAATAAAGATAGATACTAATTCTATTGTCCCTAATCCTAATCATCGTGTGTTTAACAGCCCAAACTCCTCTATCACACACTCACAAAGCGACGAAAACGAGATCGAGGAAGGAACAATATTTGATGGAATTTGTGCTTTGCAAAAACTACTAAGCGACAGCTCTACAAACAATGGCATCTTATTGGAGCATAAACAAGAAATTGAAAATATAACTACGTCAATACTTAGATTTACTGCAACGCATGCAAACTTTGATGTAATTAAAACAAACTTGAGAAAAACTTTAAATAACTTTTGCTTTCATTTGGAAGGCAACACATAAATGATGCACATTTTCATAAAGCTGTCGAAAGTGTAATAAAAGTATTAAAGCAGATGAAAAGTATTTTAAAGGATAAGAAAATAGGAGGCCCGGCAGTGAAAACTAGAGTTTTGCTGGTGAGGCAAGAAACCCCCGGGTGCGCGAAAGCAGTAAAAGGTACGCTTCGTCTCGACCATTTATTACGGGAGGAAAAGTCCGAGATCGAAAGGCTTGTAGACAATTTTAGTGACATATTTTAATTGAAGGACGAAAAACTTTCCACTACCTCTATCCTTAAACTCACAATACCTACCACCGACGAAATTCCAGTAACCACCAAACAATACCGATTTCCACCCGTGCATAAGGAAGAAATCCAATGGCAGGTCGCCGATCTCCTTAAAAACGGAATAATTGAACCTTCAACCTCTTCCTATTCCTATTCTAGCCCGTGTTTTTTAGTACCAAAAAAGGACGACTTATAGGGGAATAAGCAATATCGTATGGTAATAGATTATGGTAAGCTTAATAGCAAAATGTTAGACAACCAATATCTACAACCCAATATAACAGAAATTTTAGAGCAATTAGGCGGGGCCCAATATTTTTCAATTTTTTATCTCAAATCTGGCTATCCTCAAATTGAGATAGACGAACAATATCGGCACAAGATAGTGTTCGCAATATGTGAGGGGTTCTATCATTTTAATAGAGAGAGCTTCGGTTTACGCACAATGCCGGCGACTTTCTCTAGAATGCTCTCAATAGCGCCGTCAAAAGCGCTAAATAAAGAACTATTCTGTTTCATCAATGATGTATTCAAAAACATTAGTTGAATATGTTAGTAGACTAAATAATTTGTTTGCGCAATTGAGAGACGCCAACTTAAAATTACATCCGGAAAATTTTTTAAGCCGGAAGTAACTTACTTGGGACATTTAATTTCGCAAAGTGGCGTGCGCCCGGATCCGCGAAAATTAGAGGCAGTCAAAGAATTCCCAGTTCCGCAGTCAAAAAAAAAATATTAAACAATTTTTGGCTTTAGCAGGATATTACAAACGTTTCATCCAAAATTTCGCTAAGGTTGCTCAACCGATGAAGCATTTGTTAAAAGACGATGTGGAATTTAACTGGACAAAGGAAACCCAGGGGACTTATGAGTTTTTACGCAATAAATTGTGCGACCATCCGATTCTTGTATTCCCAGATTTCACAAAAAACTTTAACTTAATAACAGATGCGAGCGGCTACGCAATAGCCAGCGTGCTTACAACGGGAACTATTAGCCACAATAACATAGTTGCGCACGTTACTGTCGCGAGCTCTCACGGACGTTGGATAACGGTGGGACACGTTTAACAAAGAAGGTTTAGCCATAGTATACAGTATAGATCATTTTCGGCTATATCTCTTCGGAAAAAAATGTACCTAAGTTACCGAACATAGACCCCTGGTGCGGTTGCAAATGCACAAGGATCCAAATTCTAGAATCACACGCTGGCGGTTGATGCTAGCAGAATATGACTTCGAGGTAGTGTACAGGCCAGGCAAGACAAACGTGGCCAATACGCTTTTCCGAAATCCCGTACAAAAGGTTTTGTCTATCAAGGCGGCTGCAACGGAAAGAATTTTTGTATATCAAGCTGACCGAACACAACCGGATGCGGAAAAAAACGAGAATCCAAAGACATAGAAGAAGGGGTACCTAATTTAGTAAAAGTTAACACAAAACTACATATAGCTATGCTATTGCGCGATGAGGAAATCGTCGGACAAACTATAATAAGCCAAAACATTGATGTTTTATGTAGTAATTTGAACAATATTTTAACCGATATACATATACAGTTGATAAGTGTAGCAAAAACAGACCGAATCGAAAACTTAGAATAGCAATTATTTATCACTAGGCTGCGGGGTGTTTTTACAAGGAATAAAATAAAATTAATGATCTGTTTAGGTTTAATTAAAGACCCCTTACAGGAGGACCGGAATAAAATAATTCAGGAAGCGTATTGTTCCATAATTGAAGATCATAGAGGGGTGACAAAAATCTATTAACGCATTAAGCACCATTTTTACTCGGAAAATCTTAAGGAGGACGTGCAAAACTTTATCCGCGTATATTTAGATTGTCAGCTAACAAAATTAGTTATAGTAAGTATGCGGATTGCCTATGGTAATTACCGATTCGCCAGTAACTTGCATGGACAAATTAGCAATGGATATCGTTGGGCCATTACCAGTAACATCGAGCGGGAATGAGTATGTTTTAACTTTTCAAGACTTGCTATCAAAATTCGCGATTGCCGAATCGCTAGTAACTACATCCGCAATATCAGTAGCAAATGCGCTAATAAAGAAGGTAATCTGCGTATTTGGGGCGCTACGAGTGATACTGACGGACCAAAGTATACATTTTTTTAGTAAATTAATAAAAAGGGTAGCCCGGCGATTTCGCATTAAGCAGGTTAGAAACGGGGCCTAAATCCCATAAATTCGGCGACGACTATACGGGACCGCACACTGTGCTCGACATCGAGAAAAATGGGAACGGAAAAATTCAGCTTAGCAAAAACAAATCTAAAGTAGTGCACGCTAATCGTTTACGCATGTCTTATGTCATCCCGACGAAAACCCGATTGATTAAATGTCGCACTCAGTTGTGGTTACTCAATTAAACATAATTCTCAAACTTTCCTTGTAACACCGGCGAGAATATCAGACATATAAATTTTTTTTTGTATGCATATGCCTTCATAGCCCGAATTATATAAATAGTACATTATGCACCGAGGGAGTACAGTGAGCAACGTACGCACTGTGTGAAGTTGCCGCCCGAGCGAAGCGAGGGCGGCATCACACAGTGCCTACCTTGCTCTATGTACACTCCTGTGGTGCATATACGACTTTTCCCCACATCACGCGGAAAGTGCGTTAACAAAATATTATTCATGTTATTAGAAATAATTTTTGATTTTGCATAAAAAAGAGTATAGCGCAAGCGCCCAGCTGGTCGACCGCTTGACCGGCTTGACGCTAACTTCAATGTTTACGGCGGTTTTCAAGTGCGATCTCATCTACCTATGTAACCTACTCTATGACACAAGTCAGTCACTGCAGATCGCTCAGCCTTTCTAACCTACCTATACTGTTTTGATTATGAATGCAATTGTATGACATAAATATTCAGTATTCTTCTCATTTTCAAAGAGTAAAATAATGTGTAATTTTATGAAATTAGGATCAAATATGTTTTTTTAATAAAATACCCAATTATATAAATATAAATAGAATATTTATTATCAATACAAATGAACAGCTACTAATAATATAAATATATTCAGTGTCTTGCTTCTTGATTGTAGTGCATGAAGTGTCTTTCTTTTTGTTTACTTTTGGTGAAACTTGACTGTGTAACTTGAATAAAGTGCATTGAAAGTTTGATCGAGTGAAAATAGTTATATTCTAACATAAATCTTAGAGATAAATAAATAATTGTAAATAAATAATTATAAACTAAATAAATAATTATAAGATAAATCTTAGAGTTTTTATAACTTAGTCTTAAAAAGTCTTTTGGTTTATCATTGCAACAATTGAAATTTAGCTTACATGCAAAATATACAACAAATTAACTTTTGTAATTACCAATACTAAAGACTCCGACAATATGTAACAATACATATAAATTAATATATTTGAGCACTTTGGAGAATCCTTGCACTTTTACTTTCAACCACTGAGATGACTGTGAATATTTGAATAATAATTTTAGAAAATATTAATATTAAGAGTTGAGCATGAACAATACGTGAACTTAAATACACTTTACTGTAAAATATTGAACTTGTCAGAAAATTCTAAAAGAAATTAGTCTTATAAAGTCAACAATTAAAATTCAGCTTGCGAATAAGGCACTTGTGTGTTGAATATGTTTTTAAATTTTTTGGGTAAACAGCGATACTCAAATCCTCAGCATGAATAATATGTAAATAAAATTATGTATCCTTGTAGCATGAGCAGTAATAATTGTTGTTAATATTAACATTTTGTATTTCACAATGTTGAAAGAGTGCTGTTGAATTAGTTTTTGACGTTGAGTTTGATTTTATTTTTTTAGAAAGAGGCTCATTAAGTTCATGATTGTTATCACACATGTTACGTTTTAATTTCGTATCTGAATTCTGATTTGTATTTTCTAATAAATTTAGATTGATGTCCTGGGAATGAGGCTCGTCAACTATTATATTTGGTGAAATATTTTCATTTGTATCCAAATGTGTGTAATTTATTCCTGTTTGATTTTTGGAGGTAGATCGTGCACATAAAAGATCAGCAGGCATATCTATATTTTTGCTGTTTAATACTTGCTTTGCATTTGAAGTAGAAAGAACATTGACTGGTGGATGGTTTGTAAAATGAGTCTTAGTCATATTACTTGAGTCAGATATCATATTAAAAATTTTAGTTTTACTCGCTGTAGAGAAGTCTACATAGCATTGAGCTACGGAGTCAGATCTCCATCCACCGTGCTGTTTTAGTAAAAGCAAGTTTCCACCTGCGTTGAATAAAGCGGTTGCTGAGCTACGCCTGTAGCAATGGCCTGTATACTTTTCTGGTTCTGAGAGTTGTAAAAAAGTTGCAATTATACTAGGTATTTCACTAATTTTATTTTTTCCAATAAACTGCTTTGTGCACTTTCCTTTTTGGTAATTAACAAAAAATCTGTCAGAAACTGGCATATCCTTAGGTCTCAGTAATCTATACTTTTTTACAAGATTGTAATACTTATCAGAAATTACAAAATTTCTAGAAATATCAGTTTTTGTCTCCTCGATTGTAATTATAAAGTGTTTTCCAGTATCCTCAAAATTACTCAACTTTAAGTTGAGTATTTCTTGACATCTAAGGCAGCCAAAAAAACCAACAACCAGAATTGCCTGAAATGATTAGTAGTAATATATAATAAATATGTAAATGCATGTTTGAAAGTTAATGAAATTAATAAATGCAAACTTTTGTAGCTAAGTAGATATCATCTCCAGCAGCCTCAAGAAATGTGTCAATTTCTGATAACGATAGAGTCTTCGATTTTTTCGGTTTGTATCCTTTATTTTTATTTGATAGGTAGTTCTTTAGTTTTTTGTATTCACTCAGATCAATATTTTCTTTGATACTCAAGGTCGCTCTTAGTTTGGACCATATACTCCATAAGGATGAAGGTTTTAATTTTTTAGACAATTCTTCGAAGTACACCAGCACTACACTTTCACTGAATGGTGCACTGTTTGCCTTTTTCCAAGACATAAAATCATTATAAGTTTTTATGTATTTTTCTTTTGATTTCTGAGGCAACAGGTTATCGATAAGCAATTGTGCCTCTCTTTCAAAATTGCGAATAAGCAATTCGTCATCAAAATTTTCCTCATCAGAGGACTCTCCTGAAGACATTTCCATTGATCTTTACATATAGAGTTAAAATGAATGCAGTGCCTTTTATTTCACTGAGAACCTACGCAAGTGGGAGAACACGCTGTAAATTTTACACAATAACGTTTTACCGAGTCTTTCACGAGGCACATCGTTGAAAGTAACGAGTTTTTCCGTAAGTTAACAAAATTCAAATGTTGAACCAAGTTACAATTTTACAGAAGTTTGTCAACGAAATTACCGCTACATCCACCTTAATTCTGAATCTTATTCCTTATCTTTTAACCGTAATAAATTTATTACTTTTCCCATTTAACTTTCCCTTAAAGCTAGTCCTAATCTAAATTTAACTAATGGTATAAAAAATTGTATCAAGAAACGTGTGCGGATAAAAAATCTGTCTCCCGCCCGGGGCAGGAAAGGCTACCCGGCGTCGAATTACTGGCCCATATTAGGCACAAAAACGTGGTGACTTAACTTATTGTCCTTCTCTTCGATGGTGTGGAGGCTGAAACGAGTAGCGCAGTCACACGTAGAAGTTCGGCGAGAAGTTATACAAAAAAACTAAATCAATTTTTCCAAAGAAATATAATTCGTATAAACAATTAAAAATTATGCGACTGAACACAAAAAAAATCTAAGTCCAGAAGGGACTCGCGGCGTGAATGTTGGATGACGTTATGTGGCCTAGAAGGTGTTCAACGCCCGGGAGGCCGGAGAAGAGTCTGCCGAGTCTGAGCACGCTGCCGGCTCGAAGGCCTTGACCTTGGACCCGCCGTCCACGTCACTGACTCTGATTGGTGAATTTTCGTAGTCGCCAGGCTCTCTGATTTGAGAGCAACCCTCGCGTCAGGTTGGGATCTCTGGTTCTTGTCTCTGGTCTTCTTCTCCCCGAAATACCCTGATGCTGTAAAAAGTGTATTGTGTAAGGCACTGGAAATTTCCATGCTCGCTTGGGGAGAAGTTAGGAGACATTGTATATAGAGATGTCTATACTGCATTGCCTGGCAATAGTCCGTTGGCTGTTACGTAATTATCGTATGCCCTTGGAAAGAAAAACATGCTTCTACACTATGGAGTATTTTGCCTTACCAGGCAGATGCTTAGAACTGAGAGAGACAGAGTAAGGAGAGAGTAGCTGTGTTCTTCGAAGATTTACTTAACTTGTAACTAATGCTGGCGGCCGACGGTGACGCTGGTTGGATGATATTATACGTCGAGCTGCGAGGTCTTATGGACGTTTCAGGCGTGCCTGGGCTCGTTGCCTTTGAGAAGCAGCGGGACACAGCTCTTGTTGGACTGTTGATGATGACTGGCGCCAGATTTCCGCAGTAAAAAAAACATGCTGTTTGTTTCCAAAAAAAATTAATTCGAATCTACGCAGTATTTTTTCTAAGCTACTAGGATTCAGAACGCAAGGTGGAGAGACTCCTCTCGCAGTCATGGCAGGATTTCGTCTCGAAATCGGCCTTTGATGTATTAGTCTCGCGTGAGTAACGCGGAGAAAATTTAAAATCTTCTCACCGCGTTACAGACCCCCCACCTAATCGAGGCATGGGGTTTCAATGAAACACAGCAAGACTCGCTTCAACTACACCACGTGCGATTTAATATGCGATTGGGGTGCCTTCTCCAGGTAGCGTTCTGAATGTTCTCATTTCTAGAACAGTCATATTTATTAAGATTTAAGTATTACTTTTTGTTAAGATGGATTTAGCGTAGATTCCAAAGTATATTTACCTAACTTATTCTAGATATTTTATTTTTATTATTACGTTTATCGTATGTTAAAGAAAATTTTGTAAAACAAGTGCGCATGTACGTCGCGCCGTACTGGGGGCAAGTTGCCAACATATGCCCCGTAAAGCCACATCCCCTGCAGAAGAGTCTGTTCCTTTTTGGACATGCTGGATACTCGTGAGAGTAGCTCCAGCTGTTCCAACAGACTCCCTGCATGGGAGGTCGCTTATTTGGCGGTGGCATGGGGAAGCGACTCTGTGGCGGGTCTACGCTTCGGGTTATTTCGCGGCTTGCGGAGCCAGGCTTGCCAGTCCTCGGAAATAGCGTTGCTACCGTCCGCGACGTCGCTAGGACCCTTGCCTCTGAGCTTGTCTCCGGGGTATCGACGACGCTCTCGCTGTCGGTGGAGCTAGGAGTACCTTCCATGGCATTAGCCATTTCACCAGGCGGGGCAACGTTGTACCGCCTCCTGGAGATCGACAGTTGGTGTCGTTACCCCGTTGATTATTTTTGTTGAGCTCGAGGACGTGTCGGAGTCGTACTCCGACTCCGGTATCAGCGACACCGGTACCGTGCGGCCCGCCGACGCGATCATTATTAGGCACTGTGAGACGAATATAAGGCCTTAGGTCATGCGCGCTCGCCTTCGCCACGATTTTCCCGGAGGCATTTGCTAGGAGATAAACATTTGTTGATAGGCGTTCGCGATCCAGTAGTTTGGGGTAAATTTAACGCTTATACTAGCACTAATGCCCTTAGCCGAGGAGGACAAAATGTGTGTGCGTCTCCACACTCTATCTCCGATTTCGAAAGAACGTTGGCGTCTACTTTCGTTATAATATTTTGCCTGCGTTTTGGACGCCGCTTTAATATTTTCCGGTACTTTGTCTCGCAGCGCGGATATACGTACCATGCGATCTGCTCAATCTTCCGGCGAATTTGGGATTATTTCGACCGTACTCGATTCTGTCAGCGTGTTTTCCGACATGCGTGGCTCTCGTCCGAAATTGAGGAATGCGAGAGATACTTTTGTTGAACCATACACGGCCGAGTTTGCTGCTAATCAGAACTTTGACAGATGTTCGTCCCAATCCGTTTGGTGATTTTGTAGCCCATCGGGCTAGTCTATCCGTGGGATCACGGAAGTTTTGTAACCACGCTAGAGAGCTGTGGTCCGTAATAACGGTAAATCTTGTGCTCTCTAGGTATTGACGGAATTTCTCGATCGACCAAAGAACGGCAAGGCACTCTCGCTCAGTTACCGTATAATTGCCCTCTGCCTTGGATAGGGCGCGCAAAGCATAAGCTATAACTCTTTCCGCCCCCTCCATTTCCTGTGTTAATACTGAACCGATACCAATGGCGCTGTCGTCGGACTGTATTGAGAACGGCAATTGTACGTGAGGGTAAGCGGGGATTGGTGCAGTTGTTAGCGTCTTTTTTATTGCCAATAGGGCACGTTCTTGGTTTTCTCCCCAACTAAAACGGGTGTTTTGTGGAGTAGGCGAGTGAAGGGCTCTACCGTCTCGGAAGCTTTGTCTATAAAACGACGATACCAAGATGTCATGCCTAATAAATGGCGTAGTTGTTTAATATTTTTCGGAGCCGGGTAATTTAAATTTGGTTCAATTTTTTCCGAGTCTGGTTTGAGACCTTCCTCGTCTACTCTATAACCTAGATATCTCACCGACGAGCGACAAAATTTGCATTTTTCCCTGTTTACAGTTAAGCCTGCCTCAGTAAGTTTTTTCAAGATTTTAATTATTATCGATTAATCTTTGAAACGATGCAGGGACGTTAGATATACCGTATGGTAGAACATTAAAGTGGAATAAGCCCTTGTTATGCACTGTAAAAGCCGTAATTTCTTTACTGTTGGTTGCTAGCGGTATTTGATGATACGCGTTTTTCAGATCTATCGTAGAAATATATCGAGCTTTTCTTAACTTTTCCAGTATAGATTCATATAAGGTAGAGGGTACGCGTCTTTACGAGCAATTTTGTTGATCTTCCGGAAATCAATGCAAAATCTAAATGTGTCGTTAGGTTTCCGTACCATCACTACCGGACTCGACCATGGAGCTCTCGACGGTTAAATTTTTGCCGATTCAAGCATCTCGTCTACCTCCTTATGCATAGCTTGTCGAACGGGCTCCGATACTAGATAGTATCGTTGCTTGATCCGGGGATGTCCTTGTACGTCAATCGCGTGTTCTGTGAGATCAGTTACCCCTGGTTTCTCGGAGGGCGGCTGCAAGGATCTAGTAAGCAGGTGATCAATCTGTTGCCGTTGATCTGTTGAAATTTCCGCAATCGCCACACAGTCCGAGGCCTCTTGGGAAGAAGAAATAATAGAAAAGTTCCCCCAGGCTCCAGTAGGCAAAGTCCAAGAGTTTTTTCCAAAGTCTACGATAAATTGAAAATCTGATAGAAAATCCATCCCTAGAATGCAATCATACACCAAACACGGCAATATCCGGGCGTGTATGCGACGTGATTCGAAACCTAGAGCGAGGTTCAAGGCAATCTATCCTTTAATAGAAGATAAAGAACCATCAGCAAGTTGCACTACTGGGGTATGGGATTTTTGCCTTTCTTCGGACAATAGAGAGAAAGTTTGTTCACCAAAATTCGTATAAATTGATCCGCTGTCAACCAACGCTGAAAAAGTGAAATTTCGTATTTTTATAGGCAAATAGAATCGTGTATCATTAGTGCGGTCTTTTATTGATACACAGTATTCGCAAACGCAGCTTATTGTTGCTGTTTTTGTTGGTCGATATTTGTGGGGGACGACGTCGACCCATAGTGCCGTCTCCCCCGTCAGTTTCCCTTTAACTTCCAAAGTTCAGCACAATTCGGATTTACACAGCTGCGAACTGTATAATTAGGGGTTTGATATCAGAAATGTACGACTGGTTTCGTTGCAGCTGGTACTCCGCTGTGTTGAACTCCGGGAGGAGATATATTTTGAGGCCGGGCATTTAATGACGGCTGTTAAGCTTCTTCGACCGCAAGTATTGTCGTGTTTAGCCCAAAAGACTGGGCTTGAGACTTACCCGAAGTAATATTTTGTATCGGTGCCATTGCTGAAGACTGCGAATTTGGCCCTTTATATTTCTTCCCATCGCCTTTTCTCTCATTTTCCTGCATTGCCACTTTTACGTGGTTTTCGATGGCCGCCGCGACGGCTGATTTCGCCTATTTGCCTCTGTAGGCATGCTCTGGGAACATTGATTCTTCGAGAGTTGGGGGGTGCCTCCACACGTGGCTTATATTCTTTGCAGCTTCAATGCGTTCCCCTTTTCTTTCTAAGTCTTCGAGCGACTATATCTGATCTCTTTCTATTTTATCATAATATTTTGCGTAGAGGTGCGTATAGACAATGTCGATTTGCTCGCTTAACGAGTATGGGGGAACCACATAACTCATAATATGTCTGAGTCCGACTAGAAAGTCTGCTATGGGTTCCTCAGGCCCTTGAAATCGACTACATACCTCTTCGCGTGCTCGAAGTTGAAAGTTAACCCCTCCGAATCGACGGCGAAAGGCTGTTAGAAATTGATTTCAACTCTCCCATCGCGGCCGCACTAATCTAAACCATTGTAAGACAATTCCCGCTAACAAGTTCGGCATAGTATCTAACAATTCGATTTCCGAGAATCTTGTCCCTTTTCTGCATTACATTACCCGGAGTAAAAATTCTTTCGCGCTATGATCGCGTCTTCCATCAAATTTTAACTGCCATTTTCGTACTATTTCCCCCGCGTGTAGACTGGATTTATTTCCCGCGTGAGGTTCTGCTCGTCCTATCAATGGAGGCAATACGGGTGGGTAAGGGTTTATCGAATAATTATTTGCCGATATAAAACTCTATTGTGCGGGATGTGGCAGAGAAGGTGCCGGTGGGTAATTAGTAGGTGGTTGCCAGTTGGTGGAGGCCGGGGGTGTGGGATTGTGGTTAGGCACTACTGAAAATGGTGGAAATTGTGTAGGATTTTCTTGCCTGGAGCTTGGAGGTACATTTTGGAAGTTGGATACTGGAGGCGCATTCGTGTTGTGGGGAGCTACTATAGTAGAGTGTCGCCTGCCTCCGTCTGCAGCCGTATCCACAAACGATGGATGGCCAAAGAAATACATATTGGCCTCTGAGACGGCCCTACAAGTTGGGGTGGCTGTATCAAAATTCTCGTTTCTCATCTGTGGTGGTGCTACAAAATTGAAGTGCGAGATTTCATTTTACGCTGCTCCCACCCGCGTGTAAATCCCTTGTGGTACCGCTCTCCAAGTTAAGGACACCGAGAGGATATTGCCCCAAAATCGTCCTGTAAATGTACTAATCGGAACGGTAGACAGCGAGCATTCGGGTTCTAACTCTGCGGGCCAGTGAGGCGCAGGCATAGTAAGCGTCTGGTCTGTTCTAGGAGGAATGCATTGTGTATTATTGCGCGGTATACGGACATTATTTCGCTGCCAGGCTTCAGTAGCTATGTTTTCGACTTCTAGGTCACCTATATCTTCTTGATACTATGAGACTGTCATGTTTCCCTCCGCGCGCAACTGACAGCTTATCAGTCGATACCTGCGCTTCGGCTCACTCCCGCTGTCGTTCAATCCTAAAGCGCGTAAGGCCGCATCTAACACCGCACTTTCTTTTCCACCCACTCAAACACCGCATCTCGACCGCCGGTGGCCATTCTACTCCACAGATTGACTTGGTTTTTAAACCAACGCGAAATGTCGAAATATCTGTGCCAAACGTGGCACGGTCAAGCTGTATGTTCCAGGTATGCCGGCAAAAAAACTACCTAATTCTAAAGTATTTGAATTATTTTTACTTAGTGTTAACCTATTCAGTTAATCCCCCGTGTATGTTGGCTACAACCGAAAAAACAACAACAATGTTCTGCCTGCTTAAACAAGGCACTTTAACGTTGTGTATTACCCTAAATAATATTAAAAAAATTTCAGGAGCGAAAAAATATTCGTGATTTTTGGAGTCTAATGATCAAATGTAAAAAAAAGAATTTTTATTATTAGTGATTTTTAAATAAACCGACCAGTAAAATCTGTATTTATCTAGTAAATAAACTTTGTTGCTATTGTTTTTATAACGATTTTTAGTGACAATAATGTTTTGTTAGAAAGTAAAAAAATTTTGAATTTGTATTAAAAAATTTGAACTAAAATTCTTACCAAGTTTCATTAAATTAATATTTTACCCAGTTAAAAGAAAAGTTTTATTTGTAATTTATTGTGTACCGAAAACTACCTTATATACTAATTTACATCGGACTCTTACACTCCATAAAATCATACGGAAAAAAATTATTTTAGACGTAGGTACTCTACTGTATAGGCAATCAAGTAAAAAACAATAATAAAATTTTTATTTTTGAGCACCAAGTTAAGGAATTTAGTTATTTTCTAGAGAGAAAATATGCAAAAAACCAAAACAATCTTTGACTAGACTGTCACAATTGTAAGTACTAATTGTAATACTAATGTTATTTACCATTAGACACTGTTATTTACTAAATATTCTCTTCTTTTAACTTTTATTGCTATAGTATTAGTTATACTAAGCTTATTGCCTATGTTATTTATCATGTATTATAAATATTTCTACATCGTTCAAATAACGGAACTATATTTACCGTAAATAGCTACTTGGCCTTCGTCAATACTATAGTATAATTATTTATGGCAAATATAAATAACGGGTTTATATACTAAGAATTCTCTATATTATTCGTTTCAACGATACTCCGTATTTAATATCAATATTATAACCACTAACTAGCACATCTCGTGTTTATTATTACTCAAGGTAATGTTCGGTAATAACTGTTTTTCGCAGTATATTGTTAGCTGACTTTTCTCTTCTCTTCTCTAGTACGTTTAGATGTACGATGTAACTTATTGCAAATTTGCCTTGTACTTGGCTATAATGCCTTTTCATTACTATTACTTTACTAAATTCTTTTGCCCGGACTTTGAACTCTATTCACAAATGTGAGGAGAAGGAAAACATCTGTCTGTAGTACGGAGTTTCTCTAGTGAGCAGCTGCTCGCGCGCTATACACGCCGTCCGACGGGCGGTGACTATGCCTTCTGCCTCGCTTGCTTGGATTTTGCGACTCGCGCGCGCGACGCAGCGTTGCAATTCTCTCCCGATACCTACTCTCTTTAGCTCGTGGTTCAGCCGTAGGCAGTTATCGCCCTTTCCCCTTGTCGCCGCGGCTAACGGAGTATGAATTTCTTAGTGTGAGCACCTTGCTGCTTATTTACTTTAAAACTCCGTAAGTCGCTGTGACCGAGAGTAAAAAGGTATATTGTACGCGACGAACCGCCGCGCTGGGCGTCTCAAGATGGCGTCGCCTCGTAGCGAGGCAAGCCGTTCGCTTGCGCCGACGTCTATGCTTGCGAATGCCTCTGCGAAGACCGAGAAATGAAAAAAACTACGTGGCTCCTTGTGCTGTCAGGTATGCCCCACTCAGGATCGCCCAGCCGATGTCTTGCTGCTAGCTTCCTATGGGAACGGAAAAAAATTAGCCTGGCTTCTCGCACGCCAGGTGGTGATGGAAAGAAGGTACGGCACGAGTTCCTTGTGCCGCGCTTATCGCACTCACTCCAAGCACTTTTGAACGCCGTTTACCCTGTCACCCGCGTGCTGCGTTGTTCAAGTCGTACGTATTTACGTCTCGTCTATGGCGCGCTCGAGAAGGCACTGCTTCTTTACTGCCGCGGGACTGACGGCTCTCTTCTCTCGCTCGGGCGATGCCTATAGTGTGCGTCGGGATATTTCGGCGTCGTTAGGTTTCGTCGTCCGCTTTACCATCGCTCGGTGGACGTGATATTCGCTTATGCGCAGCCACGTTTGCCGCTGCTGAACATTATTTAAACTTGTACTTAGGTCGACGTTAGTGTACCCTTGTACAATATATATTTGCCTATGTCTTAATTATTATTTTTATATTTTCTACCTGTTACATATCTGCCTTTGTCCGAACAACTTCTCCTATGTATTACCCACTGATTTTGTCGTAAAGCCCTTTATAACGCGTACACGACTAGCACCAAAAAACTTGCCAAAAAAGATTTTATTAGTGTACTTTAGACAAAAATCTAGTCCGTCTATAGCCCTTCAAAACATTGGGTGCCATTTATAACGCGTGGCTCGAACTGCCGTGGGCATACGGCCCAGAAGCACGATATATGAAGATTAGGCAAATTATTAGAAAAATTATTATTAATTGCTAATCGGCATAAGCCGTCAAGCAATTAAACGTGGACCTCCAAAGGGTCATAATTTTATTCAAATTTGAGCGCCAGGCACTGTATTCCAAATTACTTAACATTTGGCCAACTGTGACGAGCAGTGCCCCTCGTCATAAATATTGAATTTGTTATTAGTTTCCTTCCCAAAAGTGAGTTTTCATTTATACTAACTACTTTTAGTTTTCACACTAGGACACGGCTAGCTAAGAGTTGCTTCTTAACGCGGAGAGTCGTGGGGTCTCGATGGTTACCGCTTCCTTTCTTTTATTTCACCTTCACACACGAAAACATAGGCGAAGCTTGTTCGAACAGACACACCTCGGACTGAGGCAACACAGAAGAATAAAATAGTACGATCTTTACATATAGAGTTAAAATGAATGCAGTGCCTTTTATTTCACTGAGAACCTATGCGAGTGGGAGAACACGCTATAAATTTTACACAATAACGTTTTACCGAGTCTCCCACGAGGCACATTGTTGAAAGTAACATAGTTTTTCCGTGAGTTAACTAAATTCAAATGTTGAATCAAGATAATTTTACAGAAGTTTGTCAACGAAATTACCGCTACATCCACCTTAATTCTGAATCTTATTCCTTATCTTTTAACCGTAATAAATTTATTACTTTTCCCATTTAACTTTCCCTTAAACCTAGTGTTAATCTAAATGTAACTAATGGTATAAAAAATTATATCAAGAAAAGTGTGCGAATATAACAAAATCTATCTCACGCCCGGGGCAGGAAAGGCAACCCGGCGTCGGATTACTGGCCCATATTAGGCACAAAAATGTGGTGACGTAGCTTAGTGCCCTTCTCGTCGATGGCGTGGGGGCTGAAGCGAGTAGCGTAGTCAGACGAAGAAGTTCGGCGAGAAGTTATACAAAAAAAACTAAATCAATTTTACAAAAGAAATATAATTCGCATAAACAATTGAAAATTATACGACTGAATACAACAAAATCAAAGTCCAGAAGGGACTCGCGGCACGGATGTTGGATGACGTCCCGTGGCCTGGAAGGTGTTGGTCGCCCGGGAGACCGGAGAAGAGTCTGCCGAGTCTGAGCTCGCTGCCGGCTCGAATGCCTTGGCCTTGGACCCGCCTTCCACGTCGCTGCCTCTGATTGGTGATTTTTCGTCGTTGCCAGGCTCTCTGATTTGAGAGCAACCCTCACGTCAGGTTCGGATCTCTGGTTCTCGCCTCTGGTCTTCTTCTCCCCAAAATCGTCTAATGCTGTAAAAATCGTATTGCGTAAGGCATTGGAAATTTCCATGCTCGCTGGGGGAGAAGTTAGAAGACATTGTATATAGAGATGTCTATAGTGCATTGCCTGGCAATAGTCCGTTGGCTGTTACGCAATTGTCGTACGCCCATGGAAAGAAAAACATGCTTCTACACTATGGAGTATTTTGCCTTACCAGGCAGATGCTTAGAACTGAGAGAGACAGAGTAAGGAGAGAGTAGCTGTGTTCTTCGAAGATTTACTTAACTTGTAACTAATGCTGGCGGCCGACAGCAACGCTAGTGGCGATGATATTATACGGCGAGCTGCGAGGTCTTATCGACGAAATCGGCCTTTGATGTATTAGTCGCGCGTGAGTAACACGGAGAAAATTAAAAATCTTTTCACCGTGTTACAGTATTCACATGTACAAACATACAAACACATTCGCTTTTTAGAAATAATATCACTTTTTAGCGCACATACAACCGAGTACATCTACATACATTGCAGCAAATGGTTTTCAAAAGGAATCTATATACATATATTGAATATGCTGAGCCTAAATAATTGGGATAAACAACGAATTCCAAGCGATTTAATAAATTTGAGACAAAGACTTTCGTGGGTAGCACAATAACGCGAAGAGAGGACTCTCGACTACGGTCGTCGCATCGAAGAACTATTTCGCGAATACAAAAATCGGGGACAACTTGCTAGAAACGAATTTAACGAGGTAAACGATTCAGCTTTAAAACGCGAACAGTTAGCCATATACTTTCGTAATATACTTTATAATACTTTATAACGTTTATAAATATACTTTCGTAACGGGATTACGACCAGAAGTAAAAATATATATGTGCAAGGTAGAACTTTACTAAGGTCTCGAGCACTCTAAAAACCACGCTATGCAAATCCAAGCACGTTTAGATGACATTAAAAACATACAACAGAGTATGATGAAATTAATGTAACAAGAAACTAGTACAAATAAACCGAATACAACTAGCTACCTTACACAGCTTTTTAGCCCATGGACAGTAACCAAGTGACATTTGAATTAGCCGGGAAGCTCTCGTACGCGCGAAGTGGCTCACTACCCAAATTTTACACTAGAAACTTTGCAGATATTTTTTGCGACGGCTGTTATCATGAATTCGTGGTAGATCCAGCGTAGATCTTCAAACTTTAAAATTTACGGTACCTTATTCTTACTAGAAGAGCTCGCAGCCGTCTGTACCCTTTGTCACTGTCTATACCACGCGCATAAACATGGATTCGGCAACAATATCTCACTCCTCGAAGTCGGGGCAGACCTCGGGAATACGACCAACCAGGAGGAAGGTAGTTAGGAATTACAAACGTGCTCATTATTTTAGCGCAGCGGGAAGCTTTTGCCAGGGCTGTTTCGACAATGCACCTGCACAAGTGCAAAATTATGTATCGTTATTTGTAATGAGGACCACGTGAGGGGCCTGCGACTGCTCAGTCAGTAGAGTGTCGGATTCCCACGCCGGTGACCCGGGTTCGAATCTTAGTCTCTGCCGATTGATACAAGCACCACTGTAAAAATTACATGTGCTTTGTTTACAAACACACCGCAGACCCCCGTCGTCGATTAGCACCACATGAAAGCACAAACATGACGACGTTAAATTAAAAAAAAAAAAAAAAAAAAAAGGACCACGTGAGACTTAGCACTGATAATCCCAGCTGTCATATTTATTACATGTAGGATACGCGTGAACTTCAAATCTTGTCCGATAACGCAAGTATTTAGTGAGCGAAAAAGCACTAAGATATTTTTAGAGGGAAGGGTGTCCGACGCTGAATACAATATCCTACAGAATCGACATGGCACGCCAATCACGGTTGCGAATATTAATGATAGAAATAACGACATTTATTGGAATCTGGAACGAGATGTCTGTATCAGGGCAAGGCGAACATATAAAGAAAGCGAAAAGGGACCCCCAACAAGATACTACAGGGCCTGCAAGCAATTCAAGCTTGAGCGAGGGGGCGGGCGACAATAGCCGCGGTAACCCACAAATAGAAGCACTAGCTTGCGAACTCGCGACGACCGCCGTACAACCGGACTGTTTAAACCAATCAGGGATACCCGCGGAAATAGTAGAGGATATCTTACAACAACTACCGCCGGATTTTTACGACCAATTGTTGAAAGTCGAGCATGCAGGAGAAGCAGAGAGCGACGAGAATGTAAACAAAATATTGGTCATATTATAAAACCTTTCGTTTTGGTAGAAAATGTACTTTACTCTGATGGTGACGCTGCTCCTCAGCGCCCGCGCTGAGGACATCATAAAAACCCCATTGATGGATAATCCTGGAATCATATACAATAGAGTCGAGGACATTCGACTGACTTCGGAGACTTGGCGCATCACTACCGCAATTGACACGAGCTGCATACTCGAGACCCAGGCTTTTTTTAACTATGCCCTAAACAACGTCACCAACTCCGAGGTTTTTTTACAAGTCACGGACGCTGTCGTCATCGGGCAGGTATACTTTCTGAAGACCAAGTTTGCGCAACTAAATGAACATAAGGTAGACTTCGACATCCCCGCATCAACGTATATATCAGGAGATGAGATGGAAACAGAGGGAGGGACGAAATACCCACTTACTCGCACGGAAGCTTTTGATATATTAATTTATTTAACGAAAAGTAATAATGAAAAAACTGAAAATAAATTGTTACTCGACAGCCGACGCGCGATTATCGAGAACGATATCAATCTAAGCATAAAAAGTTCGAGCTCGGTAAGCAAATGTTTTTAGCAAATTTAAAAAATTTTACTCTAGAAGAGCTAGTATTAGACGTAGCCGAGTCCAAAATGGACTCTACCATGAACTCGGCACTATTTGTAATTAATGATACATGCTCCCAACTCGAACCCTTTGCAATGCAATAGCTAGTATAGAAAAACACGGGGAAAACAAGCACCGCCAGCGAAAGAAACGGGTGCAAAAAACTTCGGAACGTGAGACTTTGTAATGCACAAGTTTCGCTTATCACATCCAGCGAGTGTGAAAGCACTCTACTCAGAAAACCTTCCTATCGCGCGTTCTACTCATGTAAAATGGATATAATTACTGCAGTTAATTTCTATATGGTAAATACTTCGGATCCATCGCGCTGGATTTATACAACATACGATACTGTAAACGCGACCACGTATTGCAACGGCGTAAAGGTACGAACCACCTTCGAGGACATTGGCGAACTGAAATTACCCGCGAACTGCCACATAATAATAAATAATAAAATCTATTATGGAGCGACACTTTCGCCTGGCGAAATAACTAACTATTTCCTACCAAAATTTGACCTTAGCATGATTAGTACGGTTTTCACGCAACTCCCCACGAACAGGACGACGAACATTGTAAAAATCGATAACAATACCCCGGCGTATTGGTACGGGTTACTTGCAGAAATTCTAATTTGCATTACATGTGCGCTTATGTATTGAGTAATAAATCGCGCACGAAAAATCGCGCCGACACGTACACCAGAGCCAACCTATGTACCAATGCGGTCATTAGACCCACGCATCATATGGAACTTTAGAGCGCCAGAGAGCAGATACACAAATCCGCACGAGCCACCGCAGCGAGTGCGAATCTCCCCGACACGCGCGAGCCACCCAACACTCGGCGATCTACCACCACCACCACCACCGCCGTCGCCGGTCTGCGTATAAAAATATTTTTTTTTCTAATTAATAACCATATAAGTACCTTTATGTAGGATATAACTAAGCTCAAAGAGCAACTTATGCGATACCATTAGTTAAAAATTAAGATTTGGGCTATAAAACGAATATCATATTAGCAATCCTTTTGTTTCTGTTCAAACTAAGCGGAAAATACGTTACCTATAATGTACTAGATTAGGTAATTCCCAGTATAACGTAATGTAACAATCCTAACATGAATTTCAAAATATTCAGCAAAATTTATTATAATATATTTGTTAAAATTATTAAGCAACACTTATAAGATTTGTGTAGCAAATTATAAAGCAAAAAGTAAGATGTGTGTAACAAAAATTTTATTATAACATGTGTGTCAAAATTATAAGCAAAATGATTATAAGAGTCGTGTCAAAAATTATTAAGCAAAAATTTGTAAATTAACCTAAGATGCGTGTAAGGACAAATAATTTTATAAGAGTGTGCCAAAACCATAAGCAGAAACTATGAATTAACATAAGAGATGTGCCAAAAGAACCACAAGCAAGAAACAAAAAAATATATATACTAAGTAATTCACATGTGACGGTAAAGTGCGATGCTATTCCGATATGTATGCAAATGTGTCACATGTACCGACGTTAATTAAGGGATGATTAGTCCATAAGCAATCAAAAATATTGAATGAAATGAGATGTAAAACACTGAGTCCCGGTAACTTTGTGACACAATTGCATAACACCACGAACCGAGTAGAAAAGAGCACAGAAGTGTTCACCGAGATACAATTAAGTAGAAAATAAATCTACGATATTAGCGAATATACCTCGTAAATGCCTGAAAAATAGTAGAGGATAAGTGCAAGTAACAGCGTACAGCCTAAAAAAAAACAAAGGGGAATTATATCTCTGCCTGTACATTATAGAAGCACCAAATACAACCAAGACACAAACGCTTGTTATAAAAAAGGGTGACAACTAGACATTAGGGAAAGATTGATCCTGAGCGCAATAAAATCAACGCCGCTATTCCCACATTTCACACATAAATACTCACAAAAAAATTCCCTCTCTCCCTCACCGATGTATCCCACCATCCCTTCCTTCCCTCTCTAGTATCCTCATTAACCTCCATACAGAGGTCTCGCCGAGTCAAGGGGCGGAGCAACTAAATCCAAGCAGCAAGGACGAAAGATGGGCCATCGAAAAGAATCATTCCACCTCCAGCCATCGACGACAACTTCAGCTCCACCGCCGACTCTTACCTGTCACTAACGACCCTTCTTCAATGAGTACACCACCACGAGCCACTGCACCACTCTACCGCAAACGACCAGCACCTATCTGCCGCAGACAACCATCCGCCGACCTCTCGCCACATCAACGGACTACACAAGCAAAATGGTCAATGTGGCGCAAAGGTTCACCAAAATACTTATGCGTATGGTGATGCACTAGGCAATGCACGAGCCGTTCACCTTCGTGGTGTTGAAAAGCCCACGCTGCGGCATACGCAACGGAGTGGACCGGCCCTACCGATCAGAAATGGAGGAGCGGGTAGGCCACGACCTATACAGAGACGAGAGACTCCAGCACTACGTGCATCAGTTCTTGGAGCAGAACGAGAACACTCGCTGGGCCAGGATGGACGGGACCAGCACCATAATGGAGATGACCAGCGTCTGGGGGAACCACTATCAGTTCACCCACCTACCAGCGCTGTTCACCCGAACCTACCCAGGGGAGGGGTTTGGGAAGCCACACAAATACAGATGTTATCACTGCAGGGATTAACTCGTGAAACAGACACTCCCGTGCCCATGCAGCCCCACTACCACACAGATCCAGGGACTCCACTGCACCTGCGTGTGGAACTGCGACGAGGCCCACGAATTCTGCTGCGACGTCTCCGAGGCAGAAGGGTTTATTGGGCCAGTGTTCCTGGACCAACAAGAGGGCACGACACCAACAAGGATCTGGATGCAGGAATACGACAACATCTGTATCTACAGTGAGGATTACAACCTGAACAGCAACAAGCCCTGGGGCCCCCAAATGGAGCAGGAAATGGAATGGCAGTATATGAATGTCTTTTTTCCCCTCCTTTCCAACAAAATGTTGAACCCCATATCCTTTCCAAAAATATGAATATCTTGAAATATGAATAAATATGTAAAAGATGGTGGTGTACGCATACACTTTAAAAAAATGCGTATACCTAAACCATACAAAAAAACTGAAACACAGAAAAATACCACAACAATCTATATAAATCTCATATTAAAATCCAGCGTGAGATACCGAATCGAGAAAGACGTATCAAATTTTCGTGTTCTAATATTTTGACTTACAAACAAATTTTTTTGAATGTTTGGGAAGCTAACCTCGGCACGCAGAGCGCGCCACTATCTTCTCTAGTAATAAATAATAATAATAGTAATAAAGATAAGAACAAAGAAAACAAAAAAAGAAAAACCAAAACAACAAGAAAAAACCCAAACAATAAAAAAAACACTGAAACATCAAATCAGAGTCGATGCACGGCTTCGACACTCTCATCGCGGAGCTCCGAGATTCCGAGGAGGGGAGTTGTTGCATCCTGTCACCTTTCCGTCGGCAAACTGCAACGCCGCTAACAAACGTGCAGTGCGCCACAATCATATATATTAGCATTCACACAAGTACAGCGTTACCATTCGGACAGATACCATCTGCCGCTAAAAACGCATCCTATTATACCGACCAGCGTGCACACACCGGCTAATCAGACGACTGACCGACTGCTCACACACCCCACCAAGGCATCCGAATCTCTACGCACCCCCCCCCCCCCCAGGGAGCCGCAACCATGACGGTTACTGGAAAACCGTTACTGGACCGAACTGCCACAATTGGGACAATGAAAGCAGTAAAACCAACTTACGATTTCCCGGAAAAAGGCTAAGCCACATACCCTCCATACAAACAGCACTATTTCCTTCCGCCTCCACTCACATATCCTAACTAAAAGAGTACACGAATACCGAACATACACATTACAGAAGCAATCCCATTTAGACCGTCCGCTAAAAATATCATTTCCTAACCACTCCTTCAGGACGTCTCGAAGCTTCCTTGCCACGTCACCCAGCCCAGAAATCAGCCTACATAAACTGACCAGCCGACCAAGCGGGCATCTGTCCTGATCTAGTCTCCTGATCTAGGACAAACCTCTGCCTGACAGAAGACCGAGCTGTAAATCCGACTGAAGAACATTGTAATTTGTATCCGTAACTCAGATTGAGACTTGCATTGTGTAATATACTAATTAGTTCAAATCAATAAAAGTACCAGTACAGTATAATATTCATTGTCGGCAAACGTCATTCAAACTTCCGGCAATGCCCTAATCCCCTTGTACTCGAATCAGCACGAGAGGGCCAAGCAGAGGAAGCGTCACGCCGAGCCGAGCGCTACCGCCCACTGACTGCGGGTTAACCCTAAGGGTACTGCTATAAATGGAAGCAACAGGAATCCACGCTGATTGTTGTGACTGTCATTGCGCGCTACGCTTGTTCGCCGCCCGTCCGTAGGTAGAGTGGCCCTGGCCATCAAGTACCTAAAATGGGCTCATTAACCTTTATTATTTAGCGCTGTACGATAACCCGGACGTAACAGTAATTATAGACCTATATCTCTAATATCAAATATTTCTAAAATATTTGAAAAAATTAGTTTCAATAGAATTTATGATTTTATTTCTAAAAATAAATTACTTAGTACAAACCAATTTGGCTTCATTAAAAATATAGGAACTAAGGACGCTCTAGGCTACATTACAAAAAAAATATATGATAACCTAGATAAGAGTTCTCCTATTGCTATAACATTTCTTGACCTTGCAGAAGCAATTGATACTGTTAATCATGAAATTTTACTTGAAAAGATGTATGCATACGGCATAAGAGGCAAGGCATGTGATTTAATAAAAAATTATCTCAACAATAGAATTTAAAAAGTGTGACTAGGATAAAATGAAAGTACGTTTACAACAATAAATACAGGAGTTCCACAAGGAACCATCTTGGACCTATGCTATTTATAATTTATGTAAATGATCTTCTGATCAATATGCCGGATGATACAATTATGTCCTATGCTGATGACACAGCAATCATCTCTACAGGCAAAACCTGGAAAGAAGTAGAAATAAAGATGAATAAATACCTCAAAGAAGTGTCAGACTGGCTAGCACTAAACAAACTAACTCTAAATGTTGATAAAACAGCATATATTACTTTTGGTAATTATTGTGATAACGTGCCAAAAAGTTTTGATTTATTTATAAATAATAAAATGTTAAAGAGAGTTGATAGTAGTAAATATCTAGGTATAATTTTTTATTACAATTTAAAATGAAATGAACACATAAGTTATATAACAAAGAGAACCAGATATTTAATATTTATTTTTTACAAGATTTCCAAATTTATTGTAACAAAAACTTTGAATATGATATATTATGCTTTTTTTCACAGAATTATAAGTTATGGCATAATTACACGGGCAGGAGCCTATAAAAATAAACTATATTTACTACAAAAAATACAGAACAGATTGCTAAAATTAGTTTTCAAACACACTTTTGCACAAACCAAACCTATGAATTTACAACAATTATTTGCTCTGGAAAGTATTAAATACAACTATAACTCAGTTAGTAGAACAAGGCATAAAATTATACCACTAACAAAAATATGTAAGACAGTAAGTGACAAGAATAGATATATCAAAGCAATTAAAATATTTAATCAATTGCAAAATGAACCAAAAAATCTTGATATAGTCAAAACATCCTATAATGAAAAATTAAAAAATGAATCTACGAAAATTTATATTTATAACAAAAAACTACACTTCTGATACTACCAAATATGACTACTAACGTAAAAATTAATTGTGAACAAATACGACCTTTGTTTCACTCTTTATATTGTTATGAACAATTTAGACGTCAGGACATTTTGTCAGTGTATATCCGGAACGTATTACAACAAAAAAGATGTGAAATTATCAAGAATACTAATCCTATATCGGAAGTCCATGAGGATTTCGTATTACTTGATAAAATAATACTGGATATATGTACATACATATGTACTAGCGGTAGGTGTAAGTTACATTATAATCGCTCTCATCGCCGTATGTCTAACTATAATTTGCATAGAATGATAAACTTATATACAGACATCAATAAAAATATTATTAAAATTGCAAGTGAGATAAGCAACAAGTGGATACTCAAGGCAGGAAACAACCACGCTCTTATGAATGCAGTAACTGCTAGTGGGATCTAAAAACCACACCAAAAATAAAAGAAAACAAGGGCAAAGAACAACATAGATTGACGGAGGATTATTATAATCCTAAACCCTCTAATTTTAAGTTCATACATTTTGTAAAAGGGGCAAATGAATCATCGAAAACAGAAAATGAACTAAATGTAGAAAAATATAAGTAGATGGAAACCATTTTTACCAAGATCGATAAAATGGCAGAAGAGAATAAGCGGTGGATACACCGGGGAAGCCGATACTGCAACCGCACAGCTATCGAATGTCCTACGGTGATCTTAACTGTATTCTACTTTGACAGAGGATATAGAGGCAAACAAATCTTTAGAAACTCCATGTATTCCATGAAACAACAGCCTCGAGACAAATACTTTGTTGTTATTGATGATATAGTTTTTACATCACCATGTAAATGTGATTCAGCCAATCAACACAAGGTAATGTTCCCTCACTACAGAGTTACGTGCTCAGTGGAACTTACGTGCCCTGCTAGACTTAACAGTTTAGAGAAAATAATTTACGCAAGAGACAAAAATGCGACTAATGAGAGATTCACATCGGCAAGATCAATGCTAGTTAGATATTGGTGAATAAGAAATCTACAGATCTATAATGAAATGCAAAATTATCAATATAGAAATTTTATTATACAGTAATAATTAACAAAGATTATATTTCCCGTTAAACATGTAAGAATATTTTATGTATGTTTCACATACAATATAGAAAGCCGATTATACCAAAATGTTTATACGTAAGTGTGAGTGTGAGTATGAAAGCATAAATGCATGTTGTGAAGTCCAAGATGGATGCGTGCTGACTGTATGTATGGGTGAAGATGTATGGCTGGAAGTTATCACTGTGTATGAACACAGTATAATCAACCAGCATTCTTTTGTCAATCAGGACCTGCGAACAGGAAATACTATTTTTCTATGCAGGATTTCGGCGTTCTGGTATATTATTGTAAAATAATTGTACTTTGAAATCGTCCGTAATTGTTATTTATAACTGTAATTGTTATTTGTAACTGTAATTGTTATTTGTAACTGTAATTGTTATTTGAAACTGTAATTGTTATTTGTAACTATAATTGTTATTTGTAACTGTAATTCTTATTTGTAACTGTAATTCTTATTTGTAACTGTAATTGTTATTTGTAACTGTAATTGTTATTTGTAACTGTAATTGTTATTTGTAACTGTAATTGTTATTTGTAACTGTAATTGTTATATGTAACTGTAATTGTTATTTGTAACTGTAATTGTTATTTGTAGATCAATGCTAGTTATTGTTATTTGTAACTGTAATTGTTATTTGTAACTGTAATTGTTATTTGTAACTGTAATTGTTATTTGTAACTGTAATCGTTATTTGTAACTGTAATTCTTATTTGTAACTGTAATTGTTATTTGTAACTGTAATTGTTATTTGTAACTGTAATTGTTATTTGTAACTGTAATTGTTATTTGTAACTGTAATTGTTATTTGTAACTGTAATTGTTATATGTAACTGTAATTGTTATTTGTAACTGTAATTGTTATTTGTAACTGTAATTGTTATTTGTAACTGTAATTGTTATTTGTAACTGTAATTGTTATTTGTAACTGTAATTGTTATTTGTAACTGTAATTGTTATTTGTAACTGTAATTCTTATTTGTAACTGTAATTGTTATTTGTAACTGTAATTGTTATTTGTAACTGTAACTGTTATTTGTAACTGTAATTTTTATTTGTAACTGTAATTGTTATTTGTAACTGTAATTGTTATTTGTAACTGTAATTGTTATTTGTAACTGTAATTGTTATTTGTAACTGTAATTCTTATTTGTAACTGTAATTCTTATTTGTAACTGTAATTCTTATATGTAACTGTAATTGTTATTTGTAACTGTAATTCTTATTTGTAACTGTAATTCTTATTTGTAACTGTAATTGTTATTTGTAACTGTAATTGTTATTTGTAACTGTAATTGTTATTTGTAACTTTAATTGTTATTTGTAACTGTAATTCTTATTTGTAACTGTAATTGTTATTTGTAACTGTAATTGTTATTTGTAACTGTAATTGTTATTTGTAACTGTAATTGTTATTTGTAACTGTAATTGTTATTTGTAACTGTAATTGTTATTTGTAACTGTAATTGTTATTTGTAACTCTGGAATTACAAATAAACTAAAATAAGGTATTTAAATTGAACTCTTCTGTTTTTGTAACGATTTTAAGGTTATTTTTTATCGTTTATTTATACATATAAGGGTTCTGATGTTATGTGAATATTTTGATTTCTTGGCTATATATTCTCTAATGTCCTCTCATTTTTTGTCCTCTCTTAGTCCTCGCTTGTCCTCCGTGTTTTATGCACGGGAGAATTTAAGTTCGCAGCCTCCTGAAAAGGAATCTACGCTCCCAATGACAAATATTCTTGAATGCCGTGTACGTTTACTGGCGAAAGATCTACGAAGAGATTTTCTTTTATGTGGACTAGTAGTATCTCTCTTGAAAGACCAGCAATAGTCCGACATCATATTTATCTCCCAATAACCTTGGTATATTTTATCTTGGTGAAATCTCTCACCCTGTTCCTCGCTGAAGTCCTCCAAATTTTCAGGGAAGTTATATATTAAATTGCATAACATTTTATTCACAATATTTTTGTAATCAGCATCTTCATTATTTCCTAGAAATTTTTGTTGAGCTTCTCTAAAACTTTGCCATCCCGCTTGCTCCTTATTTAGCATTCTTCTTTTAAATTCTTTATCCTTCAACAGTTCTCTTATCTGTGGACCATCGAAGACTCCTTCATTGATCTTAGCTACAGAAAGTTTTGGAAACTTCATGGAGATGTACATAAAGGCACGACTTCCTTCTGGTAAGTTCTTCATTGCTTTGATCAACTGTTTAACCAAAGCTAGCTTAATATGTAAAGGTGGAAGGATGACTTTGTGTACAGAGATAAGACTTCCGTGTATAATATTCTTAGTACCTGGAGTTAAATTTGGTCTGAGTGGCCAGCCTTTTTTCACATAATCTTCGTTTTTGTCTTGACTTTCCCATTAACAAATAAAGCGTGGATATTTTGTGAATCCACTTTGTTGGCCTAATAAAATCGTCGTTATTTTTAAATCTCCGATCAACTGCCAGCTGTGAATATCATAATTTAATTTCTCGAGCAAAAAATGAAGATTATGATATTCTTCTTTTAACACAATGCAATGACCAACTCGTATAGGGGCATATATGTTGCCATTATGGAGCAAAATAGCTTTTAAACTTCTTGTCGAAGAATCTATAACTAGACGCCAGTCACTAGCTTCATACTTAACGCACTTGTATTCATCTATTAGTCTTTCAACATCGTTACAGAAAACTAAATTTAATTCTTTTGAAAAAAATACCTAAATTAGCGATCACGATTTCGCTAGAAGGTTATATGAGTTTCAGGAACTACAACCCCTGTTTCTTTTAATCTAGATGCTACTAGCTCGGAAATTTCTTTCGATAGTCCTGCGTCTGGAACCAAGTCACTCAGTTCATATTGAGTAAACACACTAAAATTTGTATACTGATCATCATCATCCATTTCTTCCGATGCATCCATTAAACGGTCATCATGTTCGTAAATTGATTCTTTAACTTGCATTTCAATATTTCCAGCATCTGTATTTAAGCAAATATATAAAAAATAGCAATCCGTGTTATGATCTGTCGAATTTCGCCAGATTATTGGTAAAGAAAATGTTAGTTTTTTATGATAGTAAAGTTGCAATTTACATTTAATGCATGTAGTTTTCGGAGTCCAAAAATTGTCCATTCCACAAGTATTTAAACTAAAAACATTTCTGTAATTTACTTTTAATTTATCTATAAATGGCTTTCTTTCCAAACTGATGACGTATTTTCCACAAACGATGCAAAAGTTGTCAATACGTATATTGCACGGCGTCGTTTCTATTCTTCAAGATTTCAAGGATGTCGAAAAAAGATACCAAGGTTATTGGGACATAAATATGATGTCAAACTATTGCTGGTCTCTCAAGAGAGATACTAGTAATCCACATAAAAGAAAATCTCTTCGTAGATCTTTCGCCAGTAATCGAACACGTCATTCATGAATATTTGTTATTCAGAGCGTAGATTCCTTTCCAGGGGGCTGCGAACTCCCGTTCTCCCGTGCATACAACACGGAGGACAAACGAGGACTAAGAGAGGACAAAAAGAGGACTGTACCATAGAACAAAACTTTTTAGTTTGAGAGGACATGAGAGGACATTAGAGAATATATAGCGAAAAAATCAAAATATTCACATAACATCAGAACCCTTATATGTATAAATAAACAACAAACAATAATCTTAAAATCGTTATAAAGACAGAAGAGTTCAATTTAAATAACCTATAACGTTGAACTTTTATACACAGGCAGAAAAAAAACAAATCTATGTACCCCATAACTTAAAAACCTTATACACAACGTTACATGAGGTATTTACATTTTTTGTCTGCTTTGCTGTGTATATATTTTGAAACCCTTCATGCATGCCGAAAAACTTTTGTATAGGTGATTACCTCGATATTCGCAAACCATGACAAGCTACTAGGTTCAGTAGTTCTAAAGAATATTCTCGACCTATATATGACCTCTATAGGTCACTGAGAACTATAGAATCTAGAAAATATAGAATATCCAAACGTAAAATTTACCGCTCTTCCAGAATCCGAGGTCAAAAAGATGATATCTCTCTAATTATCGAAGTTGACCTTCAAATGTCCTTGATCCTGACGTGTATATGTCATAAGGATCACGGATTCGTGATCAGAGTACCTGAAAACATATAGATCATTTAGTTTGGTCATCGGCCTTTTCCGATTTCATTTGGTCTTGTGTAATATATAATAGAATCTTCAATTTTATATCAGAGAGTAAAATATTTGTTGCAAAACAATTTGGTTTTATTAAAGATACGGCAACAAAAGATGTACTAGGTTTCATCACTAACAAGATATGTGAAAACCTTGATAAGAATAAGTTTTCCTCTACGTTGGGATACCCCGAAATGCAGTGTAAGGTTTTCTTGCCAGCTCGATAAGATACGAGTGCAGGTTAGTACTTGTGCTCGGCAAGCAGGGAACTCCCGCTTAACACGCGTACTCTACACGTACGCAGTGCGCACACCTTAAGGGAAAAACCCTGATATCGTACCGTCGGACAGCGCGCTGGTCGTAGCGAAAACCTGGCCTTGCACGTTAAAACCTCCCAGAGCGATGCCGGAAGGTCCACGGTACGTCCTGGCTGTGTACGTTGGATGGGAAAATGGAGTTTGCAATAATAAAAAATAGGATATTTAAATATAATTAGGAAATGATCAAGGAGGTGGATTCCAAAACGCTATAGTGAGATGCGGTTAGGATACTGAGCGCTAAAGCCGAAGCTTGTGACTCCTCGAGAGGGTTCAGTCGCGCTAGTCCTCATACGAGAGCTACTTGGTTAGGCTGCTAACGCGAGAGACTCAGTCACGACTGAGTGCCGAGCCCCGCTGCGCTCGTTCTATCTATACCCGCTGGTGCGGGCGTCCCGCCGTCGACTCTCTCACTGAGGAATCCCCTCTCGCAAGCCGCTCGGTTTCGGCGCTGCAGCCGTCCGCTTAATTTGCGATTCTCCCCTCGACGCTGGTCGCGAACGCACATGACCGCCGGTGTATTACCATGCGTCGATATATTGTCCCGTGCGACGCGGGCTTTTCAAATGTGATACTATTCAAATTATTGCTGAATATTTATTTTTACTAGTTATCATTAAATTATTCTGGTTGCGCCTAAAACTCCATTAATTAGTTATTATTATTTATTTATTTATTTATTTATTTATTCCAGAGTTACACATAACATTTGCTAAATTCGATACAGAGTAGAAATTATTTACACAATAACACACTATAACGCTGCAAATCCTGCAGAGGGAATTGGTATTCCCTGTTCGCAGGTCCGGATTTACAACAAAATTAAACAGTGCTGGTTAGTTTTACTGTATTCATTGCAGCGAAAACCTCCAGCCATACTAAATCGTACAATGTATGTACCATTCATTCATAAGGATAGAATGTATCTACGTTGGACTTCCAGACATGGATCATTCCATCCTTCACCATTCATTCATACATACTATAGTTGGGTAATGAAGGTCTTCTGACTCTTCATCCCAACTCTATATAACATTATTAATAATTTATTAAACATTTAACAGTGATATATAATCTCTCTTTAACATTTCCTTATAAATCCTTATTAATTAATATTATCATTATAAATTGTGTTAAAGATTCTATATTTTTATATAGTGAGTAATAATAATAATAATAGTAATAATAATAATAAGTGTCATCATGGCGTCGGGAGGAGGTGGACTACCTCCCGAACCTCCTGATATACACTCAGAACCAGCATATACATGCCATCCAAAAAATAAAGTTACAACAGTGATTTGTGTAGTGTGTGATAATATTTATCATAAAAGTGACTTTGACAAATATAAAGACAAAATATACGTAGGGAAAGCACTTGTGGTTTGTCCTGCACACGTGGAGCTTGTTCTAACCTTAAAAGAGAATAAAATAAAATTAGATGAAAATGCTAGAATTTTAATTGCTCAGATAAAAAGTGCAAAAGAAGAGAAAATAAAGCACAAAATCTTAAATGAATTAAATGTTATATCTGAAAATACACAAAAATCTGGAACGAATGAAAAACTAGATGCCACGTTACTGTCAGAAAATTCTGAACTAGAAAATCTTAATATCGAAAATCAATTACTTAAACAATTAAATAGTGAATTAATGGACAAGAATACTTTGTTAAAAAGATTATTGAAAAAAGAGAAGAATGAAGATGAATTTGAAAAAGTGCAACTAAACCAAAAAACATATGCTGAGGTATTAATTAATAAATCAGTAAATAAAAAGAAAAGAGTTCCAGCAATAATTGTAGAAAATAAAAAAAAAAGACAAAAATCCTAAAGATTTTTCAAAAAAAGTGTGTAATTATTTAATAGATGATAAAAATATTCAAACTAAATATGTGAAATCAATTAATGATAATGAATTATTGATTAAAAGCTTGGACGAAAGAAGTGCTAAAACTACTTTTGATGTTTTAACAAAAAAGTTATCTAATAATTATAATGTTGTGTATGAAAAAATTGAATCGCCAAAGATGAAAATAGTTGGAGTGGATCCCACACAAATGAACCAAGATGAACTCGAAAATGATATAAATCGAAGAAATTTTAGTGAATATCAAGACAAATGTAAGATATTACACATAAATGAAATTACGACTACTAACAAGTTAAGCCTAATAATAGAAGTACCAAGAGATTTATACAAACGTATAAGAGACAACCAAAATAAAATTTTTATTGGTTATCAAAGTTGCAGAGTCTGGGATTTAATAAATATCAAGCCCTGCAATAAGTGTGGAAGATTTGGGCATAATCCTCGTAACTGTGAAAATGAGCTTTGTTGCATAAATTGTGCTGGAACACACATATCTTCACAATGTGATAACCTGTCCAATAAAGTATGTATCAATTGTTTTTATAGCAATACTAAATATAAAACAAATTTAGAGGTTAACCATGTAGTTAATGATACGGAAAAATGTACAATATTTAAGAAAAAACTTAATAGATACATAAGTATGACAGATTATCCTATGAATCCTACTATACCAAGATACATGGGTAATGTAGAAAATTACAAAAAAAACACTACGACAATGAACTCAACTAAACCAAGAATGAAGAGTGCAATACTCAGCAAAAATGCAACGCTCAGCAAGAATGCACCACTCAGCACTAGTATACTATCATTAACAAGCCCAAGCACAAGCAGAAATAAAAGTAAATAATGGAGCAACATCTAAATCTCATAGAAGAATTCCAAAAAGAAGTAATTCAAGAGGAAATATCATATCTTGATCTAAAAACTCTTAATAAAAATTTGAATATAAAAGACAGCCTTATACTGTATGTTAATATTAGAAGTCTAAATGCTAACTATACAAAATTAGAAATTTTTATTAAGAGCTTGAGGATCAAACCTTATATAATTGTATGCTCAGAAACATGGTGCTTACATAACTGTCAATATTTTGCTATACAAGGTTATAATTTATATTATAATAATAGCAAAATAAATCAAAATGATGGAGTAGTTGTATATATAAAAGATTGCGTAACAGAAATAACCGAAACAATTGAAATTGGTAAATTGAAAATATTAAATACAAGAATAACACTAAATAGAGGTATTTCTCTTGAAATATCAACATTATATAGATGTCATAATCTATCATGTACTGAACTCATTTCCAACTTAAAATCATATATGAACGGCAAAAAAAATATAAAAAATCATTTAATTATTGGTGATTTTAACATTGACATTATGAAAGAAGATCATAACAGTCAGGAACTTTTAAATAATATGCTTGAAAAAGGTTTTTACCCTGGGTTTATATATACAACTAGACCAAATGATAATAGTGGAGAAGGCACATGCATTGATAACATATATATAAAAACCAAATCTCTAGACACCAAATCCTTCAAACTTTTAATACCATTTACTGATCATTATCCATTATTTATAAAAATAAATAATTCACAAACATTAAATAAAGAAAATATTTGCTATAAGTATGATTACATTAAACTACGCAGAGTAGCTGCTATGAAAAATTGGAATATAATTGAATCAATGCATGATCCTGAAGAAGCTACAACAACTTTAATAACTGAAATACAAGACTGTTTAGAAAAATCTAAATATGTGTTAAAAAATGGAAAAAATAATAAGAATAAACCAAGAAAGGATTGGATCACTAAAGCTATTATGATCTCATGTGAAAGAAAAGGACAATTATATGTCAAAATGCGTAATGAACCTAATAACGAAAGAATAAAATTAGAATATAGGAATTACACAAAGAGTCTTGATAAAATTATTAAAGAAGCTAAAACTAAGCATGAAAGAAATTTAATAATAAAAAGTAGCAATAATTCCAAACAACTATGGAAACATATAAAAAGTAAACTGGGTACTAAATCGCAAAATAATAATACAATTAATAAAATAATAATGAATAACGATGAAATAATAGATGACCCTACAAAAATTGCCAATCAAATGAACTCATATTTTTGCAAAATAGGAATGAATTTAAGTAATAAAATTAATATTCCGCAGGGTAAGATATTAAAACTACCACCCATGAATTGCAACTCTATTTTTATAAAACCAACTAATAATTTTGAAATTTTACAAATAATTGAAAATATGAAAATAAAAAATGGCGGTGTTGATAAAATCCCAACAAAAGCTTTGAAAATACTATCAAATCTAATCGTAAATGCATTAACTCATATATTTAATATATGTCTAGAAAAATCAATATGGCCTGAATCATTGAAAACAGCTGAGGTAGTACCTATCTTTAAAGCTGGAAACAAAATGGAAATATCAAATTATAGGCCCATATCCTTAATCTCAAATATAGCAAAAGTTCTAGAAAAAATTGTTTTTGTAAGATTACAAGAATTTTTTGATAAATTTAAACTATTAACTCACAATCAATATGGATTTGTAAAAAATAAAGGTACTAAAGATGCTCTTAGTTATATAACGAAAGAAATATATAGCAATTTAGACAAAAGCAAACCAATAGCAATCACATTCCTAGACTTAGCTAAGGCGTTTGATACTGTAAACCATTCTATCTTATTAGATAAATTATATAATTATGGTATAAAAGGTAAAGCACATAAACTAATAATGAATTATCTAAGCAATAGGAGACAAAAAGTTAGAATTGGAATAACAGAAAGTCAATATGAAACAATAGACACAGGTGTTCCCCAGGGTACTATACTAGGACCACTTCTATTCATAATTTACGTTAATGATTTATTAATAAATAGAACTGACAGCACTATCTCATATGCTGATGATACAGCAATTATAGCATCTGATGATACCTGGGAAAAAGTTGAAAATAAAATGAATAAGTACTTGGATGATATAGCTAATTGGTTAGCTCTGAACAAACTATCTTTAAATATAAATAAAACAACCTACATAACATTTGGCAATTACTGTGATAGTGTTCCTAAAGATATGAACATAAAAATACAGGGTACTAAAATTTGTAGGGTAGAATATTGTAAATATCTAGGTATTGTATTTGATTACAATCTAAAATGGGACAGACATATTGAATATATAATAAAGAAAACAAAATATATATTATTTATACTTTACAAAATGTCAAAATACATGCAATCTGATACACTTAAGATAATATACTATGCATTTTTTCATAGTATAATTACTTATGGAAATATAGCTTGGGGTGGTGCATACAGAAACAATCTGGAGTTACTTCAAAAGACTCAGAATAGAATCCTAAAAATTGTTAATAAAAATAGTTTCAATCAGGACAACCTATTAAATTTAAAACAAATTTTTGCTTATGAATGTGTATCGTATCATTATAATGAACTCAAGAATTTATACTTAACGTCTAAAAGCAAAACCAGAAATAAACTTATTATACCACCAAAATGTTCAAAAGCTGTAAGTGATAAGAGTAATCACATTAGAGCAATACAAGTTTATAACTGCTTACCAACAATTAATATAAATCTTAAAATACTAGACATATCAAAGATTTATAATAAGAAAAAATTTAAAAAATGGATAAGTACGAATATATTATAAACATCAACAAGTCACTGTTACTTTATCCAAGACAAATATGTACTTGGACACTTAGGTTTTAAGTTAGTTTTTTAGTTTTACTTAGATTGTTAGTTAATTATTAAGTTATTATACACACCGGACCTATGTACAGGTAGCTCTGACTACCTCTATAGGATGTGGGTTACTCCAGATATAATTAATATATCTGGAGATTAACTACAACATGTATTACGATGTATTACTCTGGTTAAATAAATAAATAAATAATGTGACGACTACATTATATTAATTTGCGTTAATTAAGATTTGCTATTACAGCAGTGTCATCTTCATAGGACAGGATGGAATTGTCTGGCATGTTTGTTAGCAAGTCGTTCACATAAAGTATAAAAAGTAGAGGCCCAAGTATAGTCCCTTGAGGGACACCAGTATTTGTTCTTACTTTTTGTTTTCTACTGGTTAAATAACTTGTAATTAGTTTATGCACCTTTCCTTTTATACCATAAGAGTAAAGCTTATCTAACAGTATTTTATGATTTACTGTGTCAAAAGCTTTTGCCAAATCTAGGAATGTAGTAACTATTATTTTTGATAAATCTAAATTGATTTTTACTTAATATATTACTATGGCTTATAAAGTCTATAATTCAATTGTGTATGATTTTTTCAAAAATTTTTGCTATATTTGATATTAACGATATAGGTCTATAGTTTACTATACCTTTTTTTGCCTGCTTCGTATATTGGTATTACTTCAGACTCTTTCAGCATATCTGGCCAAATTGATGTTTCAATACAGCGATTAATTGCATAAGCCAAAGTGTCTGCTATAGTTATAGCTATAGTTTTCAATGCCTTTGCATTAATATTATCTACACCACCTTTTTTCAGTTTTAAATTGTTTATTATTTTTATAATTTCAAATTCGTTTGTAGGTTTTATAAAGATTGTTTTTGGATTACTTTTAAGTAGTTCTAATTTTTTATGTTTCGGTATCTTTATTTTATTACTCAGTGTTTCTCCAAGTTTGCAATAGTACTTATTCATTTTGTTCACAATTTCTTTCCTACTTTTAATTATTCTATTATCTTCAGTTTTCAACTGAGTAATAATAGTATCGTTTCTGATTTTATTTTTCCCAATTTTATTATTTATACAAGCCCAGAGTTTTCTTGGCTCATTTCTATTAATCTCTATTGTATTCTTATCATATTCTATTTTAGCTGCTTTAATGACCTTATCTAGAGTTTTAACAAATTTTTTGTAATTGTCTTTGAGTTCATCATTATCTGGATTATGTTTTAGTTTAATATTGCTTTAATAAGACTTTAATATTGCTCTTGTTATCCAGTCTTTTCTGGGGGTTTTCTTGGAGTTGCGAAAATTCGGTTTTTTGTATTTTGATTTTTCAATGCAAATTTTAATTTCTTTTATTATTTCCTTAATAGTTTCATTTGGATCTTTTGTATTTTGATTTTTCAATGCAAATTTTAATTTCTTTTATTATTTCCTTAATAGTTTCATTTGGATCTTTTGTATTTTGATTTTTCAATGCAAATTTTAATTTCTTTTATTATTTCCTTAATAGTTTCATTTGGATCTTTTGTATTTTTCAATTTTGACCAATTTATTTTCATAGCATTATTGAATCATTTTTTATAATTATAATAATACCTGTCAATTTTTGTCTCTTTATTTGAGTTAGGTCAACCATTTTTTATTTCTAAAAATAAAGAATAATGATCAGTTATGGGCACCATAAGTGTTAGTGATTTAGTGACGAGGAAGTCTGTTTTGATAAAAATGTTATCAATACACGTTCCTTTATCCGTAGTTATACTTGATGGTCTTGTGGTATTTGTAAATCCTGGGAGAAAATCTTTTTCCAATAGGTTGTTTAAGAAATCAACGCTGATAGCATTATAATCCTGTATATTTATATTAAAATCGCGAATTATAATATGATTCATTGCTTTTCTTTTTTGTTCTAATTAAGTTTTGAAATTCAGATTAAATTCAGTACAATTCAGTCCGTGTGATCTATAGACAGATGAAATTTCTAGCTGTTTATTATCATTTAATGTAATTATAGTGTTTGATATTTTTAGTTTGCCTATTTCTATTGTTTCATTAGTGCGTATAATATTTTCTTTTACGTATACGATTACACCATCATTTTTATTAATTTTCCCGAAATTATAATATAATTTGTAGTCCTTAATTCTATAATACTGATAATGAGTTAAATTCCATACATCTGTACATACAATAACATATGGTTTTATCTTAAGACTTTTAATAAAGATTTGAAGCTTTTCAAAATTGGCCTTTAGGCTTCTAATATTTTTTTTTTTTTTTAACGTCGCCATGTTTATGCTCCCATGTGGTGCTAATCGACGACGGGGGTCTGCGGTGTGTTTGTAAACAAAGCACATGTAATTTTTACAGAGGTGCTTGTATCAATCGGCAGAGACTAGGATTCGAACCCGGGTCACCGGCGTGGGAATCCGACACTCTACCGACTGAGCCGCCGCAGGCCCCATTTCTAATATTTAAATATAAAATCAAACTATTGTTACTATTTATTTCTTTGTTAAAAGTCTCAAGATCCCTATATAATCTCTCTTGTTTGTGCATGCTATTTTGTATTTCTTCAATTAAGTATATTTGTGCTTCTATTATGTAGTTGCTGTTGGTTCTGGTATAGATTTTGGACTTGTTGATAATGTTAGGTGTTCCTTGTATTGTTATTGTGTAGGGGAATTGGCTGCGCTTAGTTTATTTACTATACTCTTCACTGATTTTACCTGCCTTTGGTAAAGTAGTTTATTAGTTTGTATATTACGTATTTGTTGTAGTGCACTTGATTCATCCCATGCCGGTAATGTAGGCGCAACCTGGTAATCAATAGAGTTAATATATTTTTTTATTTTATTTTTAAGTATACTACACTTGAGTCTGTCTGTTGGTAAATGATCCGTTGGTAAGCTTATTCTGTATTTAGAATTGTTATAATTACAGTTAACACATTCCGTTTTGGTATTTTTACATTGACTCACATTGTGTGTGTCAGAGCACTTAATGCAAACAGAATCATTTCTACATTTGGATGCATTATGACCATATCTTCTACAGTTGAAGCAAGAGGTGACATTTAGCAGATCATGAGCTTCGCACAATTGATGACCTACAAAGATCTTGTTATTGTTTCCACGTATAAACTTGTAAATTTTTGGTGATACTTCCATTAGAACTGTACTGGTTTTGTTTCTTTTATTAGTGTACATGTGCAGTGCATGAGCCATTGTTATTAAATTGCTTGAAATTTCTTTCATTGATATCATTTTTTATCTCTTGTTCTCAGGGCCGGATTAAAGATTTTGAGGCCCGGGGCTATAGTGCAGGTGGAGGCCCTATTAGCAGGATTCGGGGGGGGGGGGGGAGAAACGATACAAAAATAACTAAAACTTTAAATAAGTCCTACATGTAAAGTTTTATATAATCAATTCTTATAATTTATTTTTAATACGCAGTTTTTCATTTTTATTCAATAACTAGTCGTTAAATTTCTAAAATAAACCATTTTTATAAACATTTTTGAAACAATAAATATTATAAATTTGTAATCAGTACAAACAGTTTACTTAAATTCATTTAATAGATTTTCTTCTGCGCTTCTCTTCAGCAAACTCTTTTATTAAATTATTAAAATTTAGTGACCTTAATAACTCCGTTTCAATGGCCAATCTCGCTAAGGAACATAAACGCTTATCAAGCATTGTCGAACGGTACATATTTTTTATTCTTTTTAGTGTCGAAAACGACCTTTCCGATTCACAGTTTGCGATAGGAATAGTTAAGAATAATCGAAAGGCTATGTAAACATTTGGAAAAATATCAATCATTTGAGATTCAATTATCCAATTCAAAACTTTAAGGGGAACTAAGATATCATTTTTATCTTTCTTTTCTTTTTGATTAGTTATGTTGGTTAAAAAGTAAATTTGAATGTCAAATTGTAGTGTTCTGACAAATTACATTATAAGAAACAGTAAATTATTTGTGAAAAAATACCTATTTCAGCATTGTTGTTAGAACCCGTATGCAGAGAGTCCTCAATCTTATTCATATTTTCTTCACAAGTATTATTCAAAACTTCGCTATCACAATAACTATCTTCTTTAGAATTGCACGTTATTAGGTCACTGTTTTCGCACTCATGTTCGACATTCAATTGATTTTTACATTTTTTATAACTTTCGATCTCAGCACTACAATTCGCAGTCTTATTTCCATCACAGGTATCACAGTTGTCATGATTTTCATATTTTTCATGCACATTTTGACTATCATTTTTTTGTTCGTTCGATTGATTTGATTTGAAAAAATCTGTCACTTTCGGAAGTTTATTTTGAAAATCTTCTCGCTCTTTTTTTAACTTTCTCTTATAAGCCCCACTTTCAAATCTTTTCGACATTTTAATATTTCACAAATTAATATTTATTATCTTAGAATCATGTAGTACTCAAGAACTTAATTCATACTTGTATCAAGTTTACGTTCTAGTCTACTATATCAAGCCTATCAAGTAAATAAAAAAAAACGAAAGTAACATGCACGTTGACGACCGACGTGTTAACTGTAGAGTCTACATCCAAAGTGTCAGAAACAACAACGTCCACCACGCGGTTCTTATGTTTTTCTGCTAATCAAAACAAATGCCAACCTGCGGCGGCACGAGTATATGTATATATATAAATATACATATACATATACGCAAATGCACGTACTGCGGTATTCTGTGTTCTGATTATCGTACTGATGTTGTTGCTTATTTTCGTAAATTGTTGAGATTATATGGACAATTAGAAAAAAATATGTTTTTCTATTAGTTGTACTAATGAATGTACAACAGTAAGTATTTTAAAACAACGTTTCTAAAGTGAATAAATCCGTAAAAAATATATTTATTTGATATCCCAACCCAAATTAAATTTTAACAAATTTTGATAACCCTTTTAAGTAAAAAGGTAGACATTTTACAATAAAAAAAGTTTTAAATAATAAAACAGCTGCCTGTAAGTATAGCTGGCCCAAGTTGATTATTAAACACTTTAAAGTAAAAAGTTAAAATAATAGAAGCGTGAAGGTTGAGCTTAGGGATAACTATTTTATCATTTAAACTATTTTTTGAAAAATAAAAATTTTATATATCCATCGAATAAAACGTAAAACCGCAATGTCGGTATACGGTATCCTCTTAAACTTTATTATTTCACATTGCTAAACTTGGGAAGTTGGGTTTTAAGGGGGTGTTTCAGACCTACTTTATCTACCGATAATATAATAGAAATTTTAGTTTTTCTCAAGAAAATACACATTACAATCAAATGTACATGCAGGATCGTATTATTTATGGAAAATGAAGAGCGAAGCGTTTGAATTATTATCAAGATGTGTATTTTTTGAAAAAATAAACGAAAAAATCGAATACATTTATTGGTGAATAAAGTAGTTCTTTGGGAATCGTTCCTCAGGAAGGGAGAGAGATTGACGCAAAGACGAAAAGTCGAGTAGATAGCCTTTATTGTATTTACAGCGGTCGCAGAGCGGGCTTGGTCGTAGCGTGCGAGCGGCACGAGAGCCAAGCCGATACTGCTCTGACTCGCTTATCGCCACCTCGAGGTGGGGGAGAAGCGAGCCCGAAGATGGCCGCCTCTGCCGAGCTAGTACAGCTCCCGAGGACAGAGGCGCTGCTTGCGGCGATGAACCGGGGGCGCCACAGCCACTCCCCCTCCAGTGGCTCTGGCGGCTGGAAAGAGCCACGATACCTGCTTCCTGGCTGGGCTCGGATGCGTAGCTTCGGGTACGCCGTGCGGGAAGGGCGGCGTGGACGGAGTCGTGGTCTGCTGGGTTGGAGTCGCTGGAACAGGCGGCGGCGCCGCTGGGCCGGGCGCTGAACTGGGCGGTCGCGTCGCTGGGCTGGGCACTGGGCCGAGCGATGATGACGCTGGGTCGGGCGGCGGTGCCGCTGGAGTTTGGCTGAGCGGGTCGGCCGAGTCTCTGTAGGCTGGCTTCAAGCTGTCGGTGGAGATCGTGCGGTGAGAGCCGGCGATGTCGATCACGTAGGCTCGATCGCTGACGCGCCGGATGACCTTATGTGGGCCCGTGTAAGGGGCCTGCAGAGACTTGCGGATCGTCTCGACCCGCTTGAAGACGTGAGTGCATGTCCGGAGATCCTTGTAGACGAAAGGATGAGGCTCCCGGACGTGTCTCGAGGCCGGGACCGCTTTGATGGCCTGCGTCAGGCGGCGAAAGTCCCTGATGAAGGTCGGTGCATCGGCATCTGGATGGCTGGAGGTGGTGAAAAATTCACCTGGAATCCTCAGCGTTGTCCCATAGAGCATCTCGGCCGGAGATGCTAGCAGGTCCTCTTTGAAACACGAGCGGAGGCCGAGAAGCACTGTTGGGAGTGCGTCAGGCCATGGCGTGCGCGGGTCACACATGAGCGCCGCTTTGAGGGTACGATGAAAACGCTCCACCATACCGTTGGACTGCGGGTGGTAGGGAGTGGTACGTTGACGGCTGCAGCCGATGAGCTGGGTGAGGGCGCTGAACAGCTTGCCCTCGAACTGCGGTCCTTGGTCAGAGGTGATCGTCAGTGGTGTGCCGAAATAGCAGATCCAGTGGTCGACCAGGGCCTTGGCTGCGGTGGTGGCCAGCTGATCCGGGACTGGAATGGCGGTGGGCCACCTGGTGAATCGGTCGACGACTGTGAAGCAATATTGCATGCCGTTAACGAGCGGCAGCTTGATAAAATCGATGTGCAGGTGGTCGAACCGGGCGTCCGGAGTGGCGAAATCACCCAACGCTGCACGATTGTGACGGTTGACCTTGGCACGCTGACAAGGCTGGCATTCACGAGCCCATCGTGCGGAGTCCTTCTTCATCCCTGGCCAGAAGAATTTCTGGGACACCAGGCGTGACGTCGCCCTGATGCTAGGATGAGCGAGGTCGTGAATGACGTCGAAAGCCGTCTTTCGGAGCGGGCCCGGTAGGTAAGGCCTGACCACGCCTGTCGTCGTCTCGCAGTGGATCGTATGGCCTTCTATATCGAGGGCCTGCAATTTTACCTTAGTGGCCAAATTTATGTGAGGCATCTCGGTGTCGGACCGCTGATTTTTGGCGATCGTGGCCGGATCGAGGATCGACGGCATGCCGATCGTCTCGACACGTGAGAATGCGTCGGCGACTATGTTCTCCTCTCCTGGAATGAAGTCCAGCGTGACGTTGTGCTGGAGGAGGTAATCGATATGGCGTGCCCGCCTGGGTGTCGCCTTGTCTGCGCGCTGGTCCGGTGCGCGCGTTAACGGCTTATGGTCTGTCCAAAGCGTGAAAGGACGACCTTCCAGGATCTGCTGGAAGTGTTTCACTGCCTCGACGGCGCCCAGGAGTTCCCGGTCGTACGGGCTGTAGCGTGTCTCTGTGGACGTCAGCTTTCTAGAGAAAAAACCTAAGGGTCTCCAGGTTCCCTTGGGGTGTTCCTGTTCTAGAGCTGCTCCCAGGGCTGTGTCCGAGGCGTCGGTGTTCAGGCGGAGTGGGGTGTTGGGCCTGAGGAAGGTCGTTCGGGCCGCTGAGGCTATGGCCTCTTTGCTGCGCGCAAACGCCTCGTTTGCTTTCTGTGACCAGACAAGCGGAATGGCCTTTTTCTTAGGCGGAAGGGCCTTTAAAAGGTCGTTCATTGGAGCCAGAATCTCGGCGGCCTTGGGTATGCATCGCCTGTAGTAATTTACAATGCCCAAGTATCGGCGCAGTGAGGTCGACGTCTGCGGCTTCGTGAAATTCTGGATCGCTCGAACCTTGGTGTCGGGGGGGTTGAATCCGTCCTCGGACACTATGTAGCCAAGGTACGTCACCTGGCTTTTTCCAAGGAAGCATTTGGCCGGGTGGATGCGTAAACCGGCGGCTCTCAGTACGTCGAAGATGATGCGGACGTGCTTCGAGTGTTGCTCGTGGTCCTCGGAGGCGATAATTATGTCGTCGAGATAGCACTTCGCGAACGGGTACGGACGTAAGAGATGGTCCATAGCCCGCTGCAATGCTTGAGCCGCACCCTTCAGACCGAGTGAAGAGCTGACAAACTCGAAGAGGCCGAAGGGCGTGGTGATGGCGGTCTTCGTAACGTCCTCAGGTGCTATGGCAAACTGGTAGTACGCCTTCCGCAGGTCGACGACGGTAAAAACCTTACCGTGTAGCTCCTGTAGGAGATCTTCGACAACCGGCAAGGGGTACCGGTCCGGCTTGGTACGAGCGTTGAGGCTCCTGTAGTCCCCAGTGACTCGAAAAGTACCGTCGGCCTTTTCCACTAGGTGCAGTGGGCTCGCCCAATCGCTGGACGAAGGCCGGATTACTCCTTGGGCCAGCAGCCGGTCGAACTCGGCTTTAGCTGCGGCGAGACGCGGCCCTGTGAGTCTCCGGGGGCGCTCGGCGATGGGAGGCCCGGTAGTCTCGATATGCAGAGTCGCTGGCAGGTCAGGCAGTTTGGCGGTGGAACCACCCGGAGACGTCAGGTCGCTCCAGAAGCAGCTCGGCGTAACGGTGTGAGTAGTCTGCTGGGGCGACGAGCGAGACGCTGTGGATCGCCGGGACCGCCAGAGAGCCTGGAGTTGAGAGCAAGGTCGTCGTGTCGATAAGACGCTTGCTCTTGAGGTCGACTGCGAGACCGTGATGGGCCAGGAAATCGGCTCTGAGGATCGGAGTCTGTACGTCGGCGATGGTGAATTCCCAAGAATACGGGCGTCGCAGGAAAAGGTCCAACGCCAGCTTATGCGTGCCGTATGTCGATATGGACGACGCATTAGCTGCATGAAGCGTGAGTTGTTGTCGGTGCCGGAACTGCTTAAAAACAGAACGTGGCAGAAGCGAGATGACCGAACCTGTGTCCGCCAGGAACTTGAGACGAGTGGCCTTCTCGTATAGGTGCAGGCGGTTTTCCGTAAACGCGCAAACCTCCGCCGTCTGACACGGGGCTCGCGCATCTACTTCCCGAGCTGAGAAACGAGCAGGGAGGCCTGCACTTGGTAGCTTGCTGGCCGTGGGTTCGGTGGTACCAGCACCACTGTGGATTGCCGGTAGGAGTGGCGCTACGGCTCGCGGTCCTGCCTGAGCCGGGGCGCGAGCGTGGGCGGCTTCTGGCCTGCTGCTGAAGTAGCTGGCCGGTTCCCGTATCTGCGTGGTCTCGCTCCGCGAGGAGCTGGTCGACGGCCGCTTGCAGGGTATCGAGTCGCTTCCCGAGGGTAGCGGTGCTGTCCTCCTTCGGTTGCCTGCTCGGCGATGCGGATGAGCGTGGCCGACGGGCGGTTACGGCGGCGACTGTTGGATCGCCCGTGGCGAGCTCGTCTGCTATAGAGGCTAGATCGCCGAGGTCGTCAGTCTTAAGAACCTTCAGCAAACGGCTCACGTTGGGCGGCAGCAAGTCGAACCATTTTACCCGCAGGGCGTTATCCGTGACGGCCGTACCAGCGAGAGACTGCATCTGGCGGAGAAGCTGAGACGGCTTCTTATCGCCAAGCTGGAGCTCTGAAAATAAACGATGGAGCTGCTGGTCGGAAGAGTCAGTCAGGCGCGACGTGATCGCCTGCTTCAGATGCTCATACCGGCCGGTGTCCGGCGGGTTGGTCAAAACGTCTGCCACCTCTTGGAGGACGTCGTGTGTGAGGTGGGTGAATACCAGGTTATATTTCGAGCGGTCCGAGCGGATCTGGTTGACCTCGAACGCCGACTCGACCTGGAGGAACCAGACCCTTTGGTCGAACTTCCATAATAACGGCAGGGAGCACTTGGATGCTACCTCGACGTTCGCGCCGTTGCCGTTCGTGCAAGCATCGCTCGCGTTGTCGGAGTTATCCGGGGGGGCCATGGCTCCTTGTAGCGGTGTGTGTAGCTGCGATGTTGTAGGACGCCGTGTAGAGCTCGGCAGTCAGCGAAACGGCGTTGCGTCGTCAGCGGCGAGCGCTTGACGGTACGTGCGGCGGCTGCTGTTCTGCGATGGGGCGGAGGCACTCGGCGACGTCTGCTACTCTGCTCTGGTCCGCGGCGGCGGCGCGCGCGGCGGCTGCTGCTCTGCGCTAGTCAGTGGCGGCGGCGCACGATGGCGCGCGCGGCTGCTGCTGCTCTGCGTTAGTCTGCGACGGCGGCGCTTGGTGGCGCGCGCGGCAGTTGCTGCTCTGCGTTAGTTCGCGACGGCGGCGCTTGGTGGTGCACGCGGCGGTTGCTAATCAGCGTCGAGTGGGGGGGGGGGGGGGAGAGAACCGCTCCCAAGACAACCGGAACCACGTGGGCCGCACGAAGGCGGCAAAATCAACGAGACGGCGACTTCCAAGAAACCGCGGAAGCCGGACAAATGCCTCAATTCTCGGTAAAGCCGAGAAAGAGAGATCGCGATGCCTGGGCAGGAAAAAATGCCCAGGGAAAGGATTCGCTTTCGCAGACGTGCGAGGCTGCTGAAATGCCGCGACGACTGTTGCGAGGCGACTTTTCCGCGAATGAAAGCGCGAGAGTTTTACTTCGCGAAAAGACGGAGGAACGCTCGATTTCGAGATTCGCTCGAGATTCGCTCGAACCGCTCGCGGCTCTCGTGAATGAAAGTGATGCGAGTTAGTCCGAAAGTACGAAAACTTAGGGCTGCTCGAGGAGACGTCCTGCGAGACAGCGTGCTACGAGGGGCAAATAGCGAGCCCGTGAAAACGCGCACTTCGTTCTCTCACCTTGTTAATATCACGTCGGGGTCACCACTTTGGGAATCGTTCCTCAGGAAGGGAGAGAGATTGACGCAAAGACGAAAAGTCGAGTAGATAGCCTTTATTGTATTTACAGCGGTCGCAGAGCGGGCTTGGTCGTAGCGTGCGAGCGGCACGAGAGCCAAGCCGATACTGCTCTGACTCGCTTATCGCCACCTCGAGGTGGGGGAGAAGCGAGCCCGAAGATGGCCGCCTCTGCCGAGCTAGTACAGCTCCCGAGGACAGAGGCGCTGCTTGCGGCGATGAACCGGGGGCGCCACAGTTCGGACGCATCCCATTAAAGTTTAGTATTTACTACTTCATTCTTCAAATTTATTTTATTGCAAATAGCTTAGATTAATTTAATTTAGGGTTAAAGGTTGTTTTATTATTCAAATTTTGTTAATTACAAATTGAAATTATTAAGCTTGGGATTGTTGGGTCTAGACACTAGCCTTTATGGTTTTGTTATTTAACATTTTTAACTAAGATTATTATAACTTATTTATTATTTAACGAGATATTATAGTTATTTTTTGCTTCTGTGGAGACGGTCATTTGTCGTAAAATGGACCCTTTTGTATGTGTGTGGAAATTGTCAAAATTGGCATTACTCGATGTGTTAAAAAATTTACTTAAAAATCTTCAACCTTTAAAATTTACATTTATTATCAGTACGAAAAAGGCTTTTATTGCACCGATTACATTTATGGTGCTAGTCTATTTATTGATTGATAGCTATAATTCTACTATAATATACTATGATATAATAGAATGCTATAAGGACTGTACGTATTCTATAGCTTTGTTCGTACCTTACATACAAAATTTTTGCGAATATAAATCGATATACTAATATATTTAATCTGCAGTATTTCTTTCAATCGTTTGTACGGTAGTAGTGATTGTCAATCACAATAATTGATTACGTTTACTTAGAGTATATCTTTACATTTGTTTTGGTTTTCAATTACTGACTAGATATTTTGCATTGCTAAAATGCTAATGGTATTTTAATACAACTGACACTTTCGACTGTTATACTACTTTATATTGACTGATATATATCTGCAAACCTGACTTATTTGTTATGTTGCTATGAGACGGTTATTCTAAACGTTATAATACATAACACATGAATTTATTTTTTTATTTATTTATTTATTTATTTTTTTTTTTAATTGGTCATATCATTAACCAAATGACTTAAGTCATAAACACGTTATAAAATACGTTGATTTGAAGTTATAAAGTGAAATTAACATTTACAAATTTATTAATTTTCTATTTATTTCTACATACGCAAAAATAAATTGATGTTGATGATCATATATCTATTAGTTGTTTTTATTAGTTGTTTTTTTTTTATGTATTCATAACACTACCTATTTTGCTTAACTAAGTTATTTCATTTGTATTTTCTCATTTTGTATTCTTATATGATCACGCATCAGATTGTCTACTGAATAGAGTTAGATCAGATTAAATTTTCTTTATTTGTTTTCGAGATTTTTTTATCCATTTGTAAAAATGCTGAATAAAATTTTCAGTCATTCTCTTTCACTTTGAGTTTGTGATGCTTTAATTATTAACAATTTTCCTTTATTTTAAAATTGTATGGAAAAAAAACCTCGTATTTTGCTATTACTGTTGATCTAGTATCTGAAACAAAGGTTTATATATTATAATTAGTTAAATAAATTTTGAGATAAACTGCTTGTTTTTGAAGGTCGCGTGTAGATTTTATCTGAAATCAGTGAATTGTATATTGTTATTTGGTCATATTATTTTGGTTGAATGTGTGAAAAGCGTAGGCGGTTCATATGCACTATCTTTGTTTTATTCTCTTTCAACTGTATTTTTACATTTTCATTTTCCCAAATATATAACACTAAATAAGGACCAGTATACGGGTCGTCGAATTTATGCGGCTTGGGTCCCTTTTGCAACCAAACGTAATCGCTTACCTTGATTTCTACGTGATTAGCCTTTAAATCGTAATATCGTTTCGCTCTTTCCTTAGCTAGGGAGATTCTTTCGGCAGCTATTTCACTTAAGGCGCTTAGGCGGGAGATAAGATCTTGCATGTAGTCGGCGTACGCAGGTAAAAGGTCGTCGGCGGCGGGAGGGTCGCTTGACGGTAGTCGTGCTAGACGCCCAAACATGAGCTCGTAAGGTGTGAAAATGGTCGATTCATTTTGCCCGGAGTTATGGTTAAGCATTGCTAATTCGACCCATTCGTCCCATTCGGCTTCTTTAGAAATAAACATCTTGAGA